>VZSF01004963.1:228212-856542 GCA_013398295.1 Chionis minor
CCCGCCGGCGCCGCCGCCATTAGCGGGCTGGCGGGGCCCGGGCGGCCATGGGGGCCCGGAGCGCCCGGGGGTAGGGGCGGGCCGCGGCAGAGCCCCGGCAGAGCCCCGGCGGAGCCCCGGCGGGCGGCGGAAGTTGGGACCTGGGACCTGGGCTGAAACTCGGGGGGAAAAAGAGAGACGGGTCAAAGAGCGGCGGTGGCGCCGGGCGGGGGCTGTGCGGGGCAGCAGCTCCTGGGAACGTTCCCGTTCCCGGCAGTTTCTCCGCGCTCGGAGCGGGCCGGCCCGGGACAGCCGTGCAGAAACGCGAACGCAGCGAGCTCGGCGCGGGGCTGGAGCGGACCTTCCGCTGGCTGAGCGGGTCCCCGGCCCCCGCCGCCGGGTGGACGCCAGGCCCGGCCCCAGCAGACCTGGCAAGGTCGCGGTTCGGTCCTCAGACAAAGCACTGGGGCCTCCTCATCCGGAATGAACCTTCTGGTGCAGCGCTGAGCGTCTGCCGAGGGCGGGAGGAGGTGGTGGCGCTGCGGGAGGGGGCATTTTGCCCAGAGACTCGGGCACTGCTGAGCAGGGTGGCAGCCGTGCGGAACGCGTCGGGACAGGACGCGCAGAGCCGCACGCGCTGGGCCCGAGCCCGGACAATGCTCCGCACTGTTCGACAACTGTTAGGGAAACCCGACTTTGCGGGCGTCTGGAGGCAGCCCGAACAGAGAGGGTTTGTCCGGAAGGGGCCGGCGTGCGGCCCCGGGTTGCGGACAGATACACAGGCCAGCCTGCTGCGGGAGAGAGCGATGCGGGCATCGAACCCAAACACGCTGCGAGGGGCAAAGGGCCGAGCGTCGCGGTAGCTCCGGTGCGAATTGGTGCTGGTCACAGCAGGGGTGTTCTGCTGCCGCAACGGACTGCCAGTCACAACAGACAAATGTTACAGATAAACCAACAACTCTGTAAATGCCAAAGGGATGACAATAAAAAATCCCAGATCAGTTTTTTCTAAAGACGGTGTCCAGTACAACAGGTTGACCCTGGCCAGCACACAGGCCACATGTGAGCCTGGCATCCGTGGGCTTGTCTGAGGTTACAGGGCATCTCAGAAACCTGCTGAACTCGGGTCACTGGTTCCACTAAAATTTCCCTTGCTTAGAGATACGCAACACAATTAACACCCTTTTTTGATACCCCACCATGATTATTATTAAAAGCCATAGAGATACTGCTATTTGTGCTAGATAGCATTCTGCAAACTATGCCTAAATTGTAAGTTTAAGCCCTCTCATGGTGCAATATCGTACACCATGGTGAAAAACATGCCAGCCCAAACAAAAATCTGCGACCAAAGAGATGACAAAGCGATAATCCAAACTCTTACACGCTGCAGCACATATATAAGCCAATCAGTGTCTCATGTTAACTACGTACTGGTTATACGGTGCGCAACCCTTGTCAGCCAGTAAAATAAGAACACATAAATGCGGCTGGCAAAAAATTAGAAAAAGATGGAAATTTTTTTTAAAAACGAATAAAACTGGAGACCTGATATTTCTCTTGTACAATGTCATAGTTTCAGCAGTAAAATGTAGAAGCGATAATGTTCTCTGTAGCAGAACTGCAAATTGATTCACAGCTTGCTGACATTTATGACAGGTAGGACAGCTTGCTCTTTTCTAATTATCCTCAGACGTTTCCCTCTTACTGTAATACGCTTTGCAGAAATGTGAACTGACATCCATCAATCACGCTGGTCAGTCGCAAAGGAATACTACAATAAATGGAGAGTTGGTGCATTGACTGTAGCTGCATGACAGAAAGAATGCTACCAGCAATATCCAGGCAGGAAGGAGTACAATGGTGGCTCAGAATACTGTCCAGCACTACAATGCGATATTTTCCCTCTGAGTGTGGTTTGTCCAGGCAAGAGCGGAGAGACCCATCAGGGGGATGAGAGGTTCTAACTGCTGCAACCTCCCTAGTGATACAAAGAAATTGCTTGAGAAGATGCAGTCTTGGTCACTTCAATATATCTTTGGAGGGGACTCAATTTTTAGTAAAGCGAAAGATGCCATCTACAGTGAGATGATACTTGCTTCAAAATGAATTCTTCTATTTTGTGGCATATTCCATAATATTTGAAACACCCAACAGCCCACCCGCCGCTATTCCGCACTGCTGAGGCTCTCCTCTGCTATCAACCGTCTCCTCTGGAATCGCTTGAACCGCTGTGGAAATCTGGGCATCTGCAACACTGCGGAGTTGCCCCGAAGAGGCAGATAACTGCCTCGGATAGCCACCACCCAGTGGCAATTGGAAGCAATTGCAATAGCGTGGCATTTTTAGCTGGGTAACAGTTTCCCAGTTTTGTATATAAACAGATGGATAGTCATTTAATCTTTTCCTCATTCTTTGTTTGGTGTTTTTTTGTGGTTTTGAATTGTGTTGCCTGTGTATTTTAAATCCATAATATACATTCTACAGGAAGCAAAACCAACTGGCATGCAAGTAAAAGCATGCAATGGAGATGCGTGAAGGGTCATGTTAATTCAGGATACATTTTAATAGCTTGCCTATATTGTTCAGCAGTCTCAAATGGGTCTGTAATTTAAAAATGCCCCTAAGAGTTGGTATCTTGATTCAAAAGTAGACGTTAAGCAGTTTTGGTTGCCCTCAATAAGATTGGCAGATACTATAAAAATATTCACAAGCATTTCTCATTTTTTGGCTTCTTCCATTCCTACCCCTTTCTTCACCATTCAGAAGCTCTTCTCATAGTTCTCTTTATTTTCTTCCCACAAGATCAAAATGCCATCTCTGTAGGCCTTATCACTCTCTCCATCATTAAAAATCTTCAAAAGTGTATTTTATGATCAAACACCTTGGGTGACAAACACAATTCTAAAAGTGTTATGCAGATGAGGAAATGTGCAAATGTGGTCTGATTTTCTGAGGGCCTCTGCCAGAACCCTGCTGAAACATCAACCATATAAAAATGTCTCAGAATGCTATTTTCCCTGATTGTTTCCCTTTCTCAATAGCGGATGCATTCCCTTTTTATATGAGTTTAATTCTTTGAGGGTTTCTGTATGGGACACATGCTTTTCTATCACGACAAGTCCATCACAGGTATCTTCATCAGGTATACAAAAGCCTCTGAGAAAAATAGTCCACGTGGACACCAGCTGTAGCACAGATCTAACTAAAATTCAGACATGAAAGATTTATTATTCAGTAGAACCATTTCTTTTGATGCTGTTTTATGGGCATCAGAAGATTTCCACTCAGTGCATACCTACTTCATGCACAGCTCACGTAAGGAAAGCATGCTATGCTGCAGCACATCCTTCTCCATGATATACCATGGTTTTTTTACAGGCAGGCAACTTGGCTCTTAATTCCAAAGCACAGTATCATAAAAGTAATTAATGTATGTAGTTAAATAACCAGACAAAATACTATTTCCATCATAGTGGGGATTGAAAATGTGTGACAGAAAACATAAGAACTTCATAATGATCCCAAGCAAAGATCTGAAAGCTAGGAGCTACAAAATTAAAGGCAGACATGAAATTAAACAGGATTTGGAGTGCATGTAAATATCAAGATCTCATAAATAAGCTCAACTCTACTCTGTCATTGCACAGATAAATACAAACCTACCAGGTAAAATCCTTAATCTCCTGGTTAGATTTCTTTTCCACTAAATGGAGGCAGGTTTTAAGCCACTGTGTCCTATTGATAAACACAGACAGCTTTTGTAGACTAGCTATATGGTTGCTCAAAGGTAGAGCAAATAATCAGGAAACACGTATTTCCTATGTTTCTATTAGTAAGAGCTTACAACACGCACTCCTGCATTGTGGCACTTCGTGGGGCTTTGCAAATGTTTGTTACTGTTGTCACTTATTTGACTGATGCAAATCATCAGGTACAGCTTTGCTGGATGCTGTTGAAAGCACTGTAATAATCCCCTTTAGTTTCTTTTAAAAGCAGAGGAGAGAGACTTCCCAGACCTGCGGAGGCCATTAGCAGTTGCTCTGGCAGAGTGAACATCTGCTCTGTTTTTATAGTGCTCTAAGTCACCCGGAGCCTCTACAAATAAAACTGCAATTCTTTTGTTAGAATTTCACAATAAAAATTCTACATAGAAGTACTTAGACAACACCCCCAACTTCAAGATAAGTAAGCTGCCACAGATAAATGTTTAACAGCATTGAAACTGGTATCAGTATAGTATTTTACAGTTCCCAGAGTGTGTTATGGAATACTATATTCAATTTTGTCCTATATCTGCCAGAATCAAGAGTAAGAATAATAGCACTTAGAAAGGAAGCCAATTTGTATTCCCTGTCACTGACCTGTTGCTTTTAATATGATGCCAATATTTTGCAGAAGAAAGAAGTAGGGTTAATTCAGTGTTGTGAAGAAGGAAAGAAAAAGAATGTTATCATTTTGATATGCTAAACAAAAATATCTATTAATTTATGCACCCTTTCATTTGTTCATTACTAAAGTGAAAGAATATACTTGATCTTATTTATTATTAAGGTTATCAATTCCTGATCCTATATATTTCTGCAGTCACTATAACAAAGAATGACTTAAAGCAAGCAGTGAGAAGACAGGAGCTTGACTCCGCAGAGTCCTTTGTAGACAGACATGAGCTTGTGTTGCCCATGTTCCAGCCTACTGAACACTCGGTAGCAATACTGCTGCAGAAATCACCAAAAACTATTTGCTTCAGTTCAAAAGTCTGCCTGCAAGCATTACAATTACTTTCTAAAATCTGGAAGGAAGAAAAGAGAAAACGTGAATATTTTTCTTGTATTCCTAAGTTTTAAGCACGTTTCAAATATCTGATGCTGGTGATTCTTGTTAGCGGTACATGAATGCATTTTGCACAATGCAATTGTTTAACTTTGGTGTACCTGCAAGGATTTTCCTGTTGCTATTTTTTCTTAAAAATTATTTGCTATTGTGAATAAGATATGTTCTGGAATTCATGGGTATAAACAGTTGTCTTTTATGCAGGAAAAATGTAGGAAACACACATTTCTTTATGGAATAGCCCATGGAAACATGAAGTGCCACCACCCAAAATACAGCCTGCGTACAAGAGCGCTCCGCAAGCCAAGCTGTGTGGGTGACGAGATTTCCCTGCAGGCACGTGCAGCACTAGGCAGGCTGACACGGTTTGATAGCATTGTGTGCGTCCGTCCAGGACAGTTACACCACCAGAGGATTTCACAGACAAGCCAGAGAAAGCTAAAATGGCACTAAGGACTAGGGTTAGGATTGTGGCCAGAATGATCCTAAAGTCTGGCCCACTGCTAACTGCAAAGGACTAGATACTATGAGTAAAGAAACTCTCTTTGCTTAATTCCTCCTGTGCCCAAGGAAATGGACCTTTGTATATTCTTTGGGGAAAAAAAAGGGCTACATCAAAGCAATACCTTATTTCATTCTCGGTTTCTCCCAACAGAAAACAACTGGCGCGATTCCAATACAGATCACTTACTCGTCCCAAAAACAAAAGCTATATTCTTGATTTATAACTCCTCATGAAGCGGCGTTCTGGGGTTGTAAGGTGGATGGGGTGGAAACACAAAAGAGACTACATTTGCAAGGGATGTGATTTGAGAGATTCGGGGAAAGGGCTTTGTTAAAAAACACACACTGCATCCTTACTCTGCAAAGCCTTTAGATCCCTGTTTGATGTTAACCATGTGTGCAGGTCTCACAGAGGAGTCCTCCCTTCCCCTCTGTTTTTGCTTTCACTTGTCCCCGGGCAAAGGCACTAAGAGATCAAGTGTCAACCAACCCTGGAGCAGCAGACTGGTGCACGCTCAGTCAACTGGGAATCATGCACATGCTGCCCGTCAGCACGCACAAGTTCTCAGGTGCCGAATGTCCTTTATGCAGACAGAAACGTTTGCAAGTTCAAGCTATGAATTTTAGGAAGGCAAGACTACGTATGTGAGAGATGAAATTTTTCAGAGGATTAAAACTTGGCCAAGTTTGGGTTAATTGTCAGTAGGATAGGAAAAAGCTGTGTCTGGGACAACAAGGCATCATCCATGTGCTCTACAGCCCTGTTTCAGGGCTTTCCCAAAAAGCTGTTAAGAATCTTCTCCACGAAGGCAAAATGTTGTTTTCTTCCACAGCCACATTCTTGGCTACAACTGAAAAAAGTTAGCTGAAACTTTAAATTATCAGCACAAAAGAAATCTCTGGAATGTAAATTGGGCTGAATGGCATTCAACCTGAGTGGCCCCAACTTGGCAAAGTTCGAAGTTGAAAAATGAAGATTTATAATAGGATGTGCCCTTGCCAGACAATGATCATAAATATGTGTCTGTGCGTGTATGCCTGTACACACACAGACACACAACACACACACATACATTTTACAGTGCTACTACATCACTGAAGATGTCATAAATATCCCCAAATAATGATATATACTGGCAGCAAAATTGTAAGAAGACAGAGTTGGATATTTCAAGGATGTTAAAATCATGGCAGAAAATGTTCAAAGTGGCTGTGAAGTTAAATGGGTAGTTGCTATTTACAAATATGATGATTACATGCTGTTACCATAGAAACTTGGGATGGAAAATAAAAAGTCGGTTTAGCTTCATCTTGAAACTGCCCTGATTGGGAGGAAAACAATATCTGACATTCGTCCAGCAGGAGACTAATTGCCCTTCCTAAAGAATGTACAGTATGTTTCTCTGTATTTTTAGCTACCGTGCAAAGTTCTAAAACTGCAAGCAAATGAAGAGAAGGCTAGGATAATAGATATATACGTTGTTAAGAATCACAGCACAATAAGATTTATTATTTTTCCTATGCTATTTACTGAAATGGTAACTATTAAACATTTTCTCTTCTAAGTCCGCTTCAAGGGATTTTGTGTCATGTCTAAGTATATGGCCTGGTAATTCTCCCCAAGTATATTTTTTTCTCATCTGTGTTTCTGCTTTGACAATATAACGAGCGAAGCATGCTCTAAGGATGTGACTCATTTCCATCAAAACAAGCTTCCTGAGAACCACAAAAGAGGCAGGGAGATGACCACTGACCCTCGAAATTTTTAGGCCAATTCTAAAGCTGAATCAGTTGGCAGCGTAAACTGAACAAGTTACTCCTAAATAAAAGATGTTCCCAGCGAGATCGCAGCAAGCGCTAAGGCTGAAAATCAGAAGACTACACAGATGGTACCATCTGTCTTCTGGGAATCATTCTGGTGCTGAGAAACCCCTTCTGAGGCAGATGCTCAGCGCCACAGAAGTGTTTGCTAACAGACACACACACTACACCTGGCAATGCTGTGCTGGATCCCCAGTTTCGCCAGGTATCTGTACACAAATAGAGCTGGCACACTCCATGCAGCGGGGCGAGACCAGCAGCGAGCGAAAGGTCTTGTTACCATGGGATGGAAGTTCCGTTACATCCATTAAACATCAATACATTAAACATTACATTAAACATGTTACATTAAACAAATCCTTGTTCCAGCCTGAGTCTGAATGCAGTAAAACCTGCACCTGTTTGACCTCCATCCCCATCCCGGGGCAAAGGCTGACGACCAGCTCCGCTTGTCCCAGTGTCTCATTCACAGCAGGGCCGCAGGCCATGAGCTGCAGCATGTGGATGTGCACTGAAACTTCAAGATCATAGAATCACAGAATCATAGAATGGTTAGAGTTGGAAGGGACCTTAAAGATCATCAAGTTCCAACCCCCCTGCCATGGGCAGGGACACCTCCCACTACAGCAGGTTGCTCAAAGCCCCATCCAGCCTGGCCTTAAACACTTCCAGGGATGGGGCCGCCACAACTTCCCTGGGCAACCTGTTCCAGTGCCTCACCACCCTCACAGTAAAGAACTTCTTCCTAATATCTAACCTAAATCTCCCCTCTTCCAATTTAAAACCATTACCCCTTGTCCTATCACTGGACTTCCTGACCAAGAGTCCCTCTCCAGCTCTCCTGTAGGCTCCCTTCAGGTACTGACAGGCTGCTCTCAGGTCTCCCCGGAGCCTTCTCTTCCCCAGGCTGAACAGCCCCAGCTCTCTCAGCCTGTCCTCATAGGAGAGGTGCTCCATCCCTCTCATCATCTTAGTGGCCCTTCGCTGGACCTGTTCCAACAGTTCCATGTCCTTTCTATGTTGAGGACTCCAGAGCTGGACACAGTACTCCAGGTGGGGTCTCACAAGCGCCGAGTAGAGGGGGAGAATCACCTCCCGTGCCCTGCTGGCCACGCTTCTTTTGATGCAACCCAGGATAGGGTTGGCTTTCTGGGCTGCCAGCGCGCACTGCCAGCTCATGTTGAGCTTCTCATCCATGAGCACTCCCAAGTCCTTCTCCTCAGGGCTGCTCTCCAGCCATTCTCTGCCCAGCCTGTATTTATACCTGGGATATTTATGCCTGTATTTAAAGATGAGTCTTTACATTTCTTTGGTATTACTTTTTCTTCTTTTATACAATAAGTTTGTTCACTTTGTTATATACACCAGCTTACAAGCCAGTAGCTCATTTTCTATGGACACACAGAGTCCAATTTACATCAGCTGCAATTTTTCCCTATTTCCTAGGGAAGAAGTGTTGTTATTGCTATATGGAAAGAAATACCATTTGCAAAACTCCTGAACTCGTTATTTTACTTCTTTTGGGGGACAAACTCCTTTCCAAAAGCTGTGCTATTTGACAGCTGAATGCCCTACAGCTTTGCCACTTTTCACAGTATTTTTAAAGTTGTTCCAAATGATAGGGCTGGAGCAGCTCTCCCATGAGGACAGCCTGAGAGTTGGGGTTGTTCATCCTGGAGAGGAGAAGGCTCCAGGGAGACCTTAGAGCCCCTTCCAGTACCTAAAGGGGGCCTACAGAAATGATGAGGGACTCTTTACCAGGCAGTGTAGCGCTAGGATGAGGGGTAATGGTTTTAAACTGAAAACCGGGAGATTTTGGAAGAATATTAGGAAGAAATTCTTTACTCTGAGGGTGGTGAGACACTGGCACAGGTTGCCCAGAGAAGCTGTGGCTGCCCCATCCCTGGAGGTGTTCAAGGCCAGGTTGGACGGGGCTTTGAGCAACCTGGTCTAGTGGGAGGTGTCCCTGCCCAGGGCAGGGAGTTGGAACTGGATGATCTTTAAGGTCCCTTCCAGCTCTACTCTGAGATTCTATGATTAAAATTAACAACAGTGAGACACTGCACCAAGACACTTTCAGATGGTAATGATTCTACATTTATGCTCTGATAGATACCTGTCTCACTCAAATACACATTTGAGGCACTTTAAAGCAGAAACTTCCACCAAGATTAATATACTCAGCTTGACAGTTCCTAGTCCAAGTGCTTATAATGGCAGAGATGAAAGTCTTGAGTAGTTATTGTAGAAAAGCAAATGATAATTATCTGCCAGACATTTCCATGACATTTTAAAGAAAAAGCGAACATTTAGTGCTCTTCGCACCTCCTCTGTGATAATGCTCACCAGTGATTTCCATTTGCCTATCAATATATTCTGCTTGGAAAGTTCAAGTAATCCACCCAAATGCTGACACTTCTGTGACAATAATAAGGCCCTGCAGAGAACTGGTTTCTTCAAGAACTACTGTCAGAACTTTCTTAGAACTAGCAGAACTTGATTTTCAGTAAGAATTATTAAATAATTCTTCCTTGTGTTCACTCTCTATCAAGCCTGTACCTAAAGCTTTCTGCAGCCCCCTGGACTGCCAGACCTCACAGCACGCACAGACTGCCTATGGCAAATCCTGCGTATAACAAACCTCTGTTCTCGTAACGCTAAGCCCAATAGCAAGTCAATTACTTAGTTGTTGATTAGACATTAGCCACAAGCCTGACCACAGCTACGAAGATGTGAGTAAGCACAGGGAAACGGAGTTTAGCTCTGTCTAGCTGGGACAATCTTGAATCCATGTCACTTCTCAGTGCAAAGCCTGACCCACCAAATTGGTGGCCTCCCCCTCGTTTTTCATGACCAATGTCATGCCATCTGACCTAGCCAGGACCTTTACCAGGTAGGCATATTCCCCCCACACCATGGTCTGCATTGTTTTTTTCTTACTGTTGAGTAGTATCTAGGGAGGTACTATATATTGAAACTCCATTCAATAGGGATATTTTTGATTATTCTGATACTGCAAATTGTGAAAACCTATTATGGCTAACTCCCTCATTAAACAAATATTTGTTCAGGTCCACAAAACATTTTTATGATGAAGTTAGGCTACATTTAATGAAATAACTCATGTTTCATAGCCCTCTACCACAGGAAAATATAGTTCTCAGTTGATGCCTTAATTTACAATATGCTATTTTGCATTGTGGCTCTGTTTAGCAAAATAAGCAAAGAGCAACACTTTACTGAGACTGATCCATAAGACATTAATTAAATAAAAATACTGTATTGCTTATCTTGATATAAGCAGTGTTTCCAACTGCATTCGCCGATACTTGGTATTAAACTAGCACATAAAATTAAGACTATTTCAAATCTTCACGTTTCCTTGGATTTTACATTTCAATTTCTGAATTTGCTAGCAGATATGTTAAAAATCTCAAGCAGAAATTCTTCCTACAGCTATGGATCTAAGAAGTGCCTAGAATACAATGCATTCTACCAAGTAAAATGTGTCACATTTTGAAGATAAGAACAGAGCATTACTGCTTTTGAAGAGGTTTCATGTGAATAACTAACGTGTCAAGTCTGCAACTAGCAACAAGAAGGCTTGTATGTCAACCAACATTTTTTATGCTTTTTTAAACCTCTGGAGTATGTAATGCTGTTAGCATTGTTTGCTATTTGTTTGCTGGTTTGTTTTTTTTTTTCAGGCTAGGTACACTGTTGTTTCTAGCAAACTTCTGCAAAAAGATGCAATCCTTCACACTTGTTTGCAAATGTTGGGTGCTCTCACAGCTTGCACAGCTTAACACAGAGGGTGTTTATTAGTGAGTGCTGCTTTCTGCGGAGACCTTGACTTTGAATTTTTCATGACTTTCTGATGCTGGTTTCTTTTTCTGAACTATCCAGATTTTGTAAACTGGTCTTGGTTTGAAAGTAGTACCCGACTTCCATAAATTGAATTCTGGACTAGGTGACTGTTTGGTGTATTGTAATTGCTTTGCTGATGGGTTAATGTTAGGTGTTCAACCCTGCCCATCTCTAATAAAATTTTACCGCTCAACATAGGTAGTTTACAGGATTTAGCACGCGCTCTCTTACTACTAAGTCAACTTTCTAAAATTATAAAGTTGGATGCTGAACTTTAGATGCACCTATTTCACTTTCTTTTACTACCATCCATTTAAGAAGGTGTCACCTAGTCACAAACAAAATGTCGCAAAGATCAACTTCATCACACAACAGTAAGACTTAAATTTCTTTTTATAGGCAGCAACATAATGCAAATAAAGACAATTCTGTAGCACCACGTATTGCTGGAAGTGTGGCTCAGAATCATCATTAAACTTCTGTAAGCAGTTTACTAGGAAATTGAAGGCAATGAATCCAATGAAAATAAGTAATGCATAAGAATGCATACAATACGCTATTCAAAGCTTTCTCTATTGACTTGCCCTTCAGAGTCTGCATTTGGGCATAGGGACAATGTTTGTTGTGGAACCTGTGTTATTTCATGTGTCTTAATGACTATATAAAGCTCTTCTAAACTGGATTATGTCTGGTATTCTTTCTAACGTCCTTCTTTCCTCATATAACCCATACCTTAGAGGAAGCATAGGACAAAGCTATGAAACATCTCTAATAAATTTTAATTGTTTGGGGGAAAAAACCCAACAAGCCCTCAAATAAATTAATAATTCTGCGTACTATGAGCTCACTGCATTTCTGCAAGCGTCCAGAAAATGCCCTATCTAAACAACCTCTTGGTACATGACCTCGTGGTACAAGTCTGATCGCGTCCACGGAATTTCCCCCGCGCTTTCCTCCCAATTCAGCTGGCTGACCTCAGTCACAGATTTTCTCTCTGCCGACGCAGAAGCTTTCAGCAGCAAAGATTAAGAACAACCAAACCCCTCCAAACTGAGATGCGCATGATGGCCATAGTGGCTACAGCCACGCTGCTCTTGGTTCATGCTTCAATTCAGCTCCTGCTGCTGTTGCGCATGACCGCGGCCGGCTGCGCCCCCCCTGCCCGTGCCGCCCCCTGCGTGCCCCCCGAGCCATCTGGCTCTCTCCAGCCTACAGCCGGGGTACCCGCCGACGTGGACCCCGAGGGCTGCAGGATGAAGACAGAACGCAAACCACCCTTATGGCACCGGCACAGGGCACCTTGCCGGGCTTTGGTGACCCAGAGCCTAAAGCGGGTACGGGTTTTGAAGTGAACCAAAATACAAAACCAAAATAGTTAATTACCCCCCTAAAAATGACTTTCAAACAAGTCCAAAGCAAATATGGACAAGCTACCGTAAGCACATATTGGCATGTCCTCTGAGGGTTGCATTTCCCCAAGTTTTCTATTTAGAAAGGCAGTCGGACATTTTGGAACTATTGCTGGCTCATAACGACTGTATCTCACCATCATAACAGCTCCTGGAGCGAGAACCTTTCTCTGCACGAATGAGTCACGATGGGCTTTGTTACACTGGATCTATTCTTCCTGTGAAACGGAGTTTTTAGAGAAACCCATAATGTCTTCTCAGCTGCAATAAGCATCTTCCATATACATGCTGCTTTCATAGCAATTATGCATGTGACAAGAGTGCTGGAAGATGTAAATCAAAAGGGTATTCTCCTCAGCTGTCCCCATTCCCTTGAAAGCTCTGTTTATTCCCTGGTAAAACTGAGTGCACTCAGTGTATCCCTGACATGAAAATAATTAGGCTACTGTCTCCATCCCTTCAGCGTGTACCTCACTCCTTGCCAGTACTCTCAGCTGAGGCTGGCAGAGATAATTCCAGCAGTGACGATTTTTTTCTTCAACTTCATGGTATAAAGAGTGACAGCAGGAACCAGATACCCTCTTTTTCCCTAGCTGGCAGTCTTTTGACACAAGTACAAAATGGGAGTCCTATTTCAACTTGGCATCATTTTTGCCTCCATTTCGAATGAAAGCGAAGGGCTCCCAGGAGGTCAAGGCAAGTTTTGATGAGGGCAAGTGCATGGAGGTAAATGGGCAAAAATTCATTTGCAAAACCTGATGTCTGTGTTGTATTGCCGTTATGGTTGTATTAGATGTGGAGATGATGTGTTTTATTCCCACACGTGCTCCATGAATGAAGTATAAAGCAAACTGACAAGCTCCTAAGTAAATTGCTGGGGATACTTTTTACTGTCTCGTAAGGAAATGGTATTGCTGTAGGTCACCTAATTTACAGCTCTTTCTGTCATTATCTGCTCTTGAATTCAAAGCATAAAGGCCGGGGGTGAGAGCATTAATGACATACAGAGGTGAAAGCATTAATGACATGCAGAGATTGAATGGATAAAAACAAAGGGGAAGCACGCAAGTCAATTAGCAGCACAACTTGGCAATGACAGCAGCCAGCCCTCAAAGACAGAAGTTTCCAAGAACGATTATTACAGTGCACAAGCACTAGGGATTTGAACTCAAAGGACAGCATACCAGACTCAGACAAAGAAAGAGAAATTGCTGTCACCACCTGCTTACATGCATTTTAAAGGCAATATAAATATTAATGCCTTCCAGCATTTTTTTAATGCACCTATGCTTTTTAATGGGACGAGCATGATTCAGGTATGGGGTGGAGCTCAGTGCTATTGCAAGGCAATGTAGTATTAATGAGAGTACTATATATCATTCCAAGCTCTTTCCTCTTCCCTAAAGAAAGCGCTAACAGATCTTCATGTAAGCTTTGGAAACAGGACTACTCCTCTGCAGTGCAACCACCTCAGGTGAGCCACAGGGAGTGGTAGAGCCACTATTTGAGCTGAAGCCAACGTTCTCGTTGAGTCAAAGCAAACACACGGACCCCTGTGCTCTGTGCGTTGCAAGGAAGGAGTCATCTTGGACCACGTTTTCAAAACACTTCAAGATCTAGTGAGAAACCCTAGCGCCAGGTTTTTTCTGTTTAGCGGTAGGCCCCTGATACACCCGCATCAGGAGAAGGATCACTCTGGGGTTTCTGGAGAGATAGGGGGGTTCTCCAGGGTTTCAGTAGGGAGATAACGGCACCCTTAAAGAGTGACTGAAATTGAGATGGGTGCAAGTACTCCCTGGAGAGGCCCTTCTGTCTTCTGGAGATTACAGAGGGAATCTAAAGCAATGAAGTACCTAAATGAAGTGTCTTGAGTTTGATGGGATGAATTGGTACCTTATAAAGTACCTTATAAAGTATTTGAAAAGTGCCTCAGAAAGTTAAGCAGCGAGACGGTGCACCTCCTTACATTATTTATATTTATTATACACATTTATTATTTATAACGTTGATTCCTAACTGCTTCTTTAGGCACCTAAGAAGTTGGCAAATTGGAACTTCTAGCTATACAAACAGAGACAACCTGAGGAAGCTTCCAGGAAATCCTATTACATATTATAACTGGGCTGGTTTCATTTAGGCTCTGCCAGCAGTGGAATTACCACATCACAGTGGCTCTGACTGGCAAAGAAAAGGGCATCATGAAGGGACTCATAAATGAAATGTCTCCAGATTACTGATTATCTTCATTGACTCATTGAGTTTGAAGCCAAAAGCACACTCAGTTCATCTGAACTTCCACACACCGAGTAGGCAGATGTATAGATGGTATGCCGATGTGTTTGCTGTAAATGCTGTGGAAGGAGCATGAATAAATGGATACTTGCATTTTCTATATGGAGATCGCTCGTTGGCTCCAGGTCTCTGAGGTGTCAAATGCCAGTCGCCAGCAGCCAGACCTTGCTGAACATGAGGGCTGGGGATGGTTTTTTTTGCTGCACTGGCATAACGCTTTGATTCAGCACAGATGCCTGTCAACATGAACAGTCTCAGGGACAGCACTGCCTGAAGTAGACACCTTTTATACACTGAATTAGGACTACTAGATCTCAAACTGGGCTAATTCTGAGGGAACATCAACTCTCTTGATATGCCTTAAACTGTGTAAGTGCTTGTTCTGCAAATTTTTTTTTTTCTCTTACTTCTATGACAGTAGGGCCTGGCTGAGACCAAACCCCATTGCGTAGGGTACCACACAAAACACAGCAGGAAGAATTCACGTCCCACAGATCATACATTTTTCTGAAGGTTTGTAGCTTTTTCAGAGTCGAGTGTCACTTGAACAAAGAATGTTTGAAATATTGCCTTAACTCTTACGTCTTCCGCTGAAATAATTTCTTTGAAGACATGGAGTTGGCTGAATGTTATAGCAGAGTTGCAAACCAGGCACTGCACCTTGAAATACGGACACAGCTGGCAATAAAACTCCAGTGAAACCACAATCCCTGAAATCACTCTATCTGCTTTTCTTGCTTGAATGGTTTTGGAAAACAGCTTTCTGCTTTGGAGCCAACTTATCAACCTGTTCAAAATAAGTAAACAGCGCTGTATCTGGTGAGTCAGTCTGAGAGGGGTTGTATTAACCCTTTTTGTAACACATCTGTTAAATTATAAGTTACTGGAGAAAGGGCTGCCTCTTGGTCTACATACGTACAGAGCAGAGAGATACCCAAGCCTCTGTAATTACTGTGATACAAACAACAACAGATCTTTCCATTTCTAGTTGTTGCTAGATCATGGGTCAAATAACGTAAAGAGCTTTTAGTGTGAGCTCGGAAGCCTTTTTCATATAGATGAGGTTTTCAGCAATTGATCCACACACTATAAAAATCAGTTGCATGTTGGCTCCATGCCTGGAGCTTGATTGTTCCCACCACTGGTTTCTGGTGAATGCTTTCTGCAAGGTACATAGAAATCGTCAAGTAATTGTCAATTAAGCTTTTGTATATGCAAATAATATACAATATAGACAGCATTATCCTCTCTAGATTTATCAACTACTGCACAAATAGGTAATGTCTGTAGTATTTTTCACTACATTTTAATTAAAGGCTGTCTCTCCCCGTGCCGGCCCAACACATTAATAGAGAGGAAATACTTTCAGTGCTTCAAATAGAAATCTTTACAGTTTTCATTTTGATGGCGTTTTATAGCAACCTGCAAATACTTCCAGACCTGACACAGAAAGGAAACAAAAGGAGATAACATTTCTGCTTTGACTCAAATCCAGTATCATTATCTTGGCAAAGTTTAGGCTGCCAGACTGTTGTGCTGTCGTGTTAGTGGCAAGGGAGAAGGGGTGTTTCTCAGCTCAATCTAGGCATATACTTCCATCCTTTGCAGCCTTTCTACAAGAGGGACACCGAGGCGTGGGCTGGGAGGGAACCACTCTGTATGCCAGTCAGATTCATATCTAGAACATTTCAGCTTGATACGCAATCTATAGTTTTGCTTAGACAGGGAAGATTTTCCTGCGTATTTCCTCATGTGCCCACCTCTTTCTACTACCTCTGCAAGTTCAATGCTCATGCCAGGTGCTGCGTTCTCTGCTCTTCTTCTTGCAGGCCACAGGCATAAAACGTTTCTGCTTCAATGTCCATGTTGTGCAAGATAAATATCCAGTCTCAGAAGCGATAGAGTGGATGTTTGAAAAGGAGAATTAAGTGAGAATGATTCAGGAGACCTACATACAAAGGGGTACATGAAGAGAGGCACTTTAGAGGCTCACTTTGCTGGCCTTTTTTCTTGTTCTGATGGGAGATAATATGCTTCTTGCTTGTCTTAGCAACAACAAACGGCACTACGCTGTGTCGTGGCCCCGGTACTGCAACTTGGTCAGAGGACCTCAGTGGGAATATATAGCTTGGCAGAAATCACTTAGCAAAGAATTCAGAGTACCTGGGTTTGGGTGTGCAGGATGTGCTGGCCCTCTTTCTGGACTGTTTCTGAAAAGCAGCTGTCAGATTTTCTCTTTTCACGTAGAGAAAACCAGAACAACTCAGGACTGTATAGCAGAGCTCAGCTGTAGAAATAAAACACTGTCAGTCAAGAACCTCTACCCTTAGCCAGAGCTCCTGCTGCTTAATCCAAAGGCAGGCAGGAGGCTTCCGGGAGATGCACGTATCAGAGTGTGTCCCTATAAAAAGCAGTAGCCAAGCACAAACACTTCCTACACATTCCACTGTAGCTACTACACAGCACAATAACTCCCATCAAACAGCGGACAGTCACCCTCCACTTTGTGACGAGGTGTCTTAATGTCTGACTGCTGGAAGAGAAAGGAAAAACACGGGGTCAGTCTAAGGCAAAACCTTCTGAAGACGCGATCATTTCCACTGATTCCAGTGTTTAGCAGGCGGGGTTGAAGAGGGCAGGCTCAATACGCATTTGAAGACAACAGAGAGTGGGGTCTTCAGAGCAAGATAAAGGAATCGTCTTTTAATTTACCTGTTCCAGTAAACTTCAAGAGTGAACTTAAGTAAAACAGATGCCCCCTTATCAACAGTTCTTCCAAAGTCAACTCCTGCCCTAAGTTCAAATCAGCATGGAACTGAAGCTTTCTTACCTAAAATATAATATAATCAAATATAATGAGAGACTAGAATATAGATCAAGAGCTTCTATGGTGGTGGCCCCTGGACACAGAGATGTGTCGTACAAGTTTTTTTCCCTCTTCCTCTTTAGAATGGCTGTGATGAGACAGGAACTTTTCTGCAAGTTGCAAAGGACCTAGCCCATCCCTGATAATCCTGTGCTTTTCAAAACTGCCTACAAATAAAACTGAAATCCAAAACTCTGCTCCTGCCAAACAGGCCACATGGTTTTCTAGTGGCACGACCTGCAGGGACGTCTGATAAGCACGTGGTCTTTCTCCTGCCAGTTTGTTTTTAATCAGATCTGAACAATAGAAGCTGACAGTGAAATCCCCGAGTCTCACCCAGAAAGTTCCTCAGCTTTTGGTTGGACCTTTTGTTTGTCTGTTGTTCTGGGTGAACTCTGCAATCTGCTGCCTGGAGGGCTCCGCTGGCCTTGCACCCGGGAGCTACAGACAGCAGCTTATTCGCATATAACTCTCCACAGCCTTTCCTCTGGAGTAAGCAGAAGCACACTGAGGTGTCTGGAGTGCGTCACCAGCCAGAAGAAGTCAAGTGAGAGGAAGCAGTTTCAGTTACAGGTCACGAAGAGGCATCCTCCACCTCTGCCACAGCCTCGCCATGCACTTGGGCAAGTCTCTGAGTCTCACGGTATGCTGGAGCTAACTGGGCATTGCCGCGCTTAAGGGCAAGTCCCTTTTTCAAAAGCAATTTAGGCTTTTCTCAGCTCTGAAGCCTTAGCCCTCAGATTTTCCCAAAACATAAATATCCAAGTTTTTTAATTACTCCAAAAATGCTTATCAGTTTTGTCAATGCATTAAATTGTTACTCATATCACCTTTAGCCAAATCCAGCTCTCGAGGCTGAGGACAGCTGGGAAGACGAGCGGCACAGCCTGACCCCCACACGACACACAAGAGCCCCTTCGGTCACTAAGCAGACACTCATCCCACGTGACAACGTGACGAAAGCTGATCACACAGATTCATTTTTGCAGGTAAAATGTGCCAAGGAATTTTAATCCTGGGTGCAGGTCAATTACCCACAAGAATGGTAGGAGCTAAGAGTCTTTTCCGTTGGAGAGAAGGAAGCATGTTAAAGCAGTCTGGATACAGATTTTTGTCCAAGTCTATGATTTACCTCTCTGTTTGGGACTATTATATACATGGCAAAGACAATACAACCTTGTGGAAAACTGGAAATATGTTCTTTTCCATCTCCCTCTCATCAGGGAAACTTTATAGGCTCCATACAAACTATTGCGGAGTTGGTTAGTTTGACGAACACTAAATCAAGCTTGCTTTATTTTTAGACCTACCCTCCATTCTGCTACTTTCACCTAACGCCTAAATACTTTCAAGTTGCCCGTAACCTTCATATTTAACTTTTGAAAAATGAATAAATACAGTAATAACCATGTAACAAATGTGGAGTCCTAGTTCTTTAAATTCCTTATTCAGTTCTCCAGCAGTAGCTCTCCTGATCTTTCTGTTGCAGCCACAGTTGTTTGGTCAGTTTATAAATATTTTTCTTGATTTTAATATTTTTCATTTCATTAACTTGCAAGCAATGCTGATTCTTAATATGATTTTTTTAGCCTGGCTAAGCACTGTATTAGTTGTAGTAGCATTAATAGCATTAATTATAGTACTTAATAATGCCAGCATGTATTTCGTTTCAAATGATTTTTTCATCCTTAATGAAAATGTGTATTCTGCTTGGTTCACAGTAAAATTATATTTTACAAACCAAAGTAGGAAATTTGAAATTTAAATTTCAGCAGCATATAAAGAATCTACAAAGACCCTCAAATGATTGTGAAAATGCAAACACTTTCGTCGGTGGCAGTCACAATTTAGTACGTATTGAAGAGATGCGTTATGTCAGCTGCGTTACGACAAAGAATTAGAAGTCACTATATGGCTCAAATTTTCCCAATACATTTTGCCAAATAGCAATTTCTTAGGCATTTAGAAATTTAGTTTTCCAATTGAATGTTAAGTGGTATGTTCTAACTACAGCTGGTAAATTGAACTTCTTGTTTTCTTTGATTCAGGACAAGATTGGGAGTAAAAAAAGGAGGGGGGGGGAGGTTGGTAACTCTGAGGCATTCCAAATGTGGGGTTTTTTTAAGTTATTAGTGAGGGATGAATCTTACACCATGCTTTGAACGTGACCAGACTGAAGGTGCAATTATGAATAGGCTTAACATTTCAACAAAAGCCTTGGCTTCCATGCCTCACTGGCAAACAATTTGAAAACAATCCACATTTGTAGGAGCATTCATCTAAATATTCTGGTTCTTTAGCTCAGAGTACTAAGACTCCGGCCTTGCAGCACAGCTAGTTAGAAACTCCCCGATGAAAGTTGCATCAGCAGATGCAGAGCCCAATATATTTACTTCAAAACATTTCAGAACTGAATGAGTGATAAACCTAATATATGTTTGCACAGGTTTCCAGTGTACGCTTGAGTTTCTGGCAGACTGAAGATCTGGTGTTTCCTGGGTCTGTTGTGCACCCTCAGACAGGACCTGCGTGGCACAGAGCTTCCATGACAACGAGTTTTAAACCTAATCTGAAAATTAAAGTTTTATACGAGCCCAGACAGCCAACGCTGAACACATGCCAAAAAGGCAGCTGTTCCCTAGCGACTGCTCGCTAAGGAGAGGATCTGCTGAGGCTCCCAAATCCTCAAGAGGAGGATTTTTTCATTCCAGATGAAAACTGCTCCCTCCCCCAGTCTAAAGATTGTCTTACCTTCCACCTCTAACCCAATACATCCAAGTTGCTGGAAATACTTTTTCAGCAGTGAAGGTGAACAGTTTGAGCCTCGGGGAAAGGACTCCTACATAAACAGGAATGACTTTGCTGCAGAATTTGATCCACACAAACCTCATTCACTGGTTGTTTCTGAAACGTGCAGTTCTGTTCACAGGTAGATGATCTCTCTTTATCCCTCCTGTTCTGCCTTCACCATTTCTGTGGTTCTTCAAGGATCTACCAAAGCTTGCACTACACCACAGCCGGGAACTACGCTACCACGGGCTCTCTGCGTCATTCCTAGTTGGAATTGCCGTCGTCTTCAAGAAGAGAGAGAGGATGGGTAGGAGCAAGTCTAGGAGCTTGTTGACAGATTACGTGAAATTGTAACTATGATGAATACTATTGCGGCATCGTCCAGTCTTAAAACAAGAGACTGGCTGAAGCCAACCAATTAATGATAATTTATTTTCCTTCTTTTTACTAACTGTGATAACAGGAGCCGTACTCCCTCCTGTGTTACCAGGATAAGCCTGGGAAAAGTTGTAAAAGGAAGTTCCCTCATCCAGGGGAAATATTCCATCTCCCCCAGAGCTTCTCCTCATTTCAGACTGGAACCACCTCATGTGTTTGGGGTTGGAGAACAGAGTTTGGAGTGTGAAGACGGTTACCGAGTGACACAGCGCATCCTCCCCCAGCGCGGGGCTCGCAGCGGGCGGGCGGGCGGCACTGACCGCTGCCAGCGGAGCTGCCACGCACGAAGCCCCCGACGCGGCTTCCGGCTGCCGATGTGAGCGGTCGCGGCCGGGCGGCCGCTTCTGACCTTGAACGTGACTGCTCGGACAAAGCCGCTGCGCCGTTCCCCGCTGCAGCGCCACCACACGGGGTCATTAAAATCCCCTCTCCTAATCACAACCGAGACGGGAAGAGTCCGAGTGTCTGCGCGGGGGGCGCTGCCGCCGTGCCCGGCGCTGACCTGCGGGCGGGGGGGGCGTCTCCCCGGCAGCGGGATGGACGGGCGGCAGCGGACGGGGGTCACCGTACGGAGGGACCCGAGCGGGGACGGCCACGTCCCTCCCCCCCGCAGCGCGCGGGTGGCGCCCGCCCGGCCCGTGGCGGCGGGGGATGGCGGCGGGGCGNGGCGGGGGGTCGCAGAGCCGCGGGGGGGCCGCCCGGGGCCAGCCCGCCCCAGGAGGCCGGCGGTGGGGGGGGAGGCGGTGGGACGGGGCCGCTCCCGACCGCCTCTTCCCCGCAGCCGCCGCTCGCTCCGCGGCAGGTCTTGAACCCGGGGCCGGGTGCGGGCTGAACCAGCCCCAGCGTGGCGGGGAAGAGGCCCGCGCCTCGGCCGTGCAGGGAGGGGGTCCGCAAACGGACAGCCCTTCGGGCGGAGGGCTCAGGGCGCCGGGACGCGCAGCCCCTTCATCCCCCGGGATCGCACAGTCCAGCCCGTTTGCCAGTTCCACTGCATCAGTCAGAACCACTCTCGTAATTACAAGCCGCGGGTACAAACGCTCCATTTGTTCCGAGTTTGCTTTTCCTACCAGCCAGCGGGGTTTGAGGACAAGAATTGAACTGCAATGGACCACTGGATATTCCACTTACGTTCTATACAATAAAAGGAAAACTGCTGTTGTAGGGAGCGGGAAGGAACAGCCGCAGCCTTTACTGTTAACTTGGGTTCAGGTTAGGGTGCTACTGCTTTGGATTTCACTCACCAAGGGCCTTCTGTTGAGGTTGCTGATAAATTGATTTATCTTTGTTGAAATTCCATTTGCCACGTTGGTTTGCACTCAGCTAGTTAAACAAGCAAATCGTACTCGGTTGCAACTGATCTTGCCAGGCTGCCTCCGAGCTCTGCAAATGCTCTCGCACACAATGTGGGCTGCCTGTGAAAACTGTACAGGGCTTCAAGGACTTAAAAAGAGCCAGAGAATAACATCTAATTGGTTTTGCACCTCCTACTTCAGTGCTGACAGATTGTCCTGTGTGATTCCTTGCTCTCTACCCAGAGCTGAAGTTTTGGGCGCTTAAATTCTGTGTGGGGAAAACGTAGTTGTGGCATCCGAGATGGCACAGAAGGTGCTGTACCGCTGCGGAAGCCTCTTGTGCTGCTGTAGCCCTAGATACTGTGAGACATTCTGTAACGACAGGCAAAGCTCAGTTTGTCAAGAGAAATGTTTTCTTCATTTCTTCCCCTTTTATGTGTCTAAGTCTAATGCTGTTGTATAACAGTTGGTTTAAAGGCAGCAGTAAACACTCAATGGCCTAATCCAGCACTTGCAACAGAACTGAAGTTCACGCAAGTTCTTCACTGGCTCTTGGACTACTAAAAGGCCTCTGCAAATAGACAGTGGTTTCACCTTAGTGGGCAAACTGAAAGCCATGGAGGCCCTGTTGGAGAGACCCATTTCTGTGAAAACAAGGAGTAAGACAACTATTTCCTTGTAAAGAAGAATCTAGAGGGAGAGGAGCGTATGCGGCGATGGTAGGAGAAGGAGGCTCAGGTCCTTTGTACCGCACTTTATTACTTGGGAAGGATAAATTTGCCTCTGGTTCTGAAGCTCTCCCTCTGTAGACGGGTGACAACAGCATGCTCAGACCTCAGAGCAGGACCTGCTGATGGGGATTAGAGCAGGAGAGGAGTTTGACACTCCCTTGCAGTGAGCTGGTACAAAAGCCAAGAGTAAGAGGTTTGTCTTGGAGTTTCAACTTCCCCTGCAGGTGGTCTCACCATCACACCTGAGCCTGTGCTAGCTGTAGTCTCTGCTTGTGTGTTATGGTATTTGCCCAGTGCTGTGAAGAGGACACAGCTACAAGTATTATCCAATAGATGGCATATATATATCTATCAGAAAATAAGTGGATGCTTACTAACTTTATATTTCACTAGAGGATAACAACTTAGACACATAAATCTTCTGGCTATCAAATCTACTATGCCACCTTTCCCCCGTCTTCTTACACTGCTGACAAGCAGAGTGTTATCTGGTAGGTTTAAGTATCCGTGTCTCATATTGGCTTACAAGTGCCACAAATAATTTCTAAAAGAGGCAGCCTTCTCAAGGGAGGCTTAAGATGCTTCTGTTCGTGCTTTTCTAGTTCAACTGCATCCAGATAGCTGTGTTTTTATTAATCTATTTTAGAACAATAGTCAGAACATAATTCTGCTATAAAATAAAAACTCATCCTTCAATATATCCTATGCTTGATGTCTTGTCTTTAGCATGCCCATAAACCAGAGTGCAGTGGCCGAGGACTTAATGTCATGTCCGATCACTTGGATTTAATGCAGGGTCCTTCCCATGCCATTTAAACCTTCATTTAAAAGTTGAGGAGAAATGAGAATCTCTCTTTATGGGCTTAAGTTTTACTTCTTTCAATTCATCTTGGAGGGAGCTAGTGACGATTTGAAAGACATACAAGTTGTAAAACCAGCTTTCTCCTTCCTGTTTTAAGATTAAACTCTTTCAGCTTTTGTTTCCACTGGACTTTGAGCCAGTAAATGAAAAAAAAAAACCAGAAGAGGAAGCACCGAAAGAGGGAGCTACGGATGAAATAGGGTGCTTAGTAACTTGAGACTGCAGAATACAGGAAGCGTGCGTATGTCAAGAGAAAACTTTGAGAAGAACTGGTGGTGAGTCAGGACGCAGTCACTCCAGTCTGTCTCTTCCCCATGTTGCAAGAGGGGTAACTGTAAGCTTGTGCGTTTTCCAGTTAAACTTAAAAGTGGTCTTTGATAGTCACGTTAGATTGCTGCAATTGCACATTTGTTCCATTTGCCAAGTCCTAGAATACTAGTTGTACCTTACTGAACATCTTCATCTGAGATCCACCTTGTCTCTCTGCAATACCAGCTGGGTGCCTGCAGTTATAATGTATGATATTATACCTTGAGATGCCTCTTTCTGAGGTGTTATTGTGAAATAGTGAAGACTGCTTTTCTCCCCCTCACCTTCCTCTTCTGTCCACTAGATTAAGCAGCAATGGCGTTTGTGAAGAGCGGATGGCTGCTCCGGCAAAGTGAGTCACGGGCCTCTTACCTCTTTTTCTCCCCACTGTGTCTGACTTAAAAAGACCCATCAGAGCAACTTACTAATTCCTAGGTCTTTCTTAAAACAAGTCTCTAGCTCTGTAGATGGTTTTTTGTTTGGGTTTTTTTTTTGGTTTTTTGGGTTTTTTTTCTAACCTGTAGGACGCTTCACAGAATGATCTGTCATGACAGTATTTCCATGTCATCTTTTGGGTATACCAGTGGGAAACAGGATATACCATATCTGAGGTGTCTGACTGGCATTCGGCTTCAGATGCTGCTCTGTAATTAGTGCTGTAGTAAGTAGAGACTTGGAAACTTTACCTGACACCTTAACTTAATGTCAATTAGTCACGCGCTCTGCGTGTTCTTGCAGTGTTAGGACTAAAGCGCCGGGTTGCGCACTTAAAATAAACTCAGTTGTGACTTTGAATACTAGATAAAATATGGAACCCAATTCTGTAATGTTCTGAAGTGGGGATGTTGTAGCACAGGATGTTGCCTGGCACCTCAGAATGTCTGGGGCAACTGTGAAGGATTTCTTGGTTTATTTCTTATTAACTCTAGGACACAAATATGTCCCAATAAAGTGACTGTCTGATTTTTAAGGTACTATTTTACGGCGTTGGAAGAAGAACTGGTTTGACCTGTGGTCTGATGGCCGCTTAATATTCTATGATGATCAAAATCGCCATGATATAGAAGATAAAATCCACATGCGAATCCACTGCATCAACCTCAGAGTGGGGAATGAATGTCGAGGTAACAATGAAACCTTTGGGATTTGTGTGTTCAGAGATTCTTCACAACTTCAGTACCTACCCAGCATGCCATTTAAAACACTACTGCAGAAACAAACACGTCCACGAAGCGTGCAACTTCATTCTTGTTAAAAGAACCCACCACCCTCCAAAAAACCCCAACCAACTACTAAATTGCTTTACAGATACCCAGGGCATGATATCGCCATGTGATAGATTAGATTAAGGTTTGATACTTCCTTTTAAAATTCAGTGAGGACAGTGTAGCATGTATGCAGGTGGCAGGCATGCACGTCAGAATGGGATGTTTGCAGCGGACTTGTGTGTCTGATTACAGAGTGTTACTGGTGTAATTATAGTGCTGGCTGGAGCGACAGGCAGGATTAGCAATCGGAAACCTCAGCAGATTTTTTTCAAGTATTACTAAGTTCACTTCTAGCTTTTGTTAGTACTGCGCTTGATGCTGACACAAGTGTTGGAGAGTACTTATTGCTAAGTATGGATTGGTTCTGCTGTAAGACACTGGCATTACTTAGGAATAATTTTCAGAGCCACTTACTTTCAGGACACTAAAGAGCAAGAACAGGTTAATTCCTTCTGTAATTTGTTCTGATGCCATGGAAAGTAGCTACAGCTGGCCCTAGTTTATTTTATCCAGACTTTTGCATAAACTGTCTCCCTTCTTGTAAATGCGATCATGAAGTTCTTGTTATAGATACTTCATAACTCATCGCTTTTTTCTGACTCAGATTTCCAGCCTCCAGAGGGGAAGCAGAGAGACTGTTTGCTGCAGATTGTTTGCCGTGATGGAAAGACAGTCAACCTCTGTGCAGAGAGCGCAGATGACTGCCTGTAAGTCTCCCAGAGAATATTGGGTTTGCTACCTCTTCCTCTTTAATCTTTCTTATTCTTTCTCTCCCTAATTATTTTCTTTCCTTCAGATTTTCAGAGACACATTTTAAGAAAGTTTTCAAACAAGTAAAAGTGACAAAAAGTCACCAAAAAATATGGCTCTCCTCTAAGAAGTTGTCCAACTCACGCAAACTAATTGCGAGTTAAATCACTAAAAATGCCACAGGGGAGGAGGAGTAAAATAATCTTATTAATATGGTTAATGCAAGACTTGCTGAAGAGATATTTTTTTTCCCCCATTTTTCCCATTCTTCAAGTAGTCCATGACCCTGTATAGCCCAAGGACATCCTGATCAGTAGTGACAGGAATAATACTCCATTATTGTGAGCCGAGCTTTGCTATGTGTAGTTAGATAACTTCTAGCATTGGTTTTTGCCAAGTACGTGTGGCGCGTGGAGCACGCTCCCAGCCAGATGGCATGGGAGTATCTGTGAAGTAGATGTGCCTTCTGTTCAAACTGCAGTACTGTCAAGACCCACACTCTCTAGTCAGCACCGACGCTACTGTTTGGGCAGGAGATACAACTTCCCTGCTGCATCTTCCCATTTCCTTATCCCGAGTACGGCTGTGTATTACCTGGCTGTTGTGCTTGCTGTGAGGACCTTCAAAACCGCATCTGTTTCTTCTCATGTGCCTCCTCATTCCTTCTCAGCTCTGCAAAGAAAGTAATTATTTCTTAGTCTTGGTGTAACACCTTTGTGCATTCATTTTAGTGTATTATTAGGCTTTGACATGTGCAGTATCTTAAACTCTGCTCCTGGCAGTACTTCTAGTTGCTAACCTTTTTCATAATCCTAAAAAGAAAAAGTGGCATTAATTTTTATCACTGTTCCACTAAATGATGGGGCTTTTTTTTGCAGGGCATGGAAGATTGCTCTCCAGGATGCCAGAACAAACACAGTAAGTGTTTTCTGCCTCGATTTCATACTGACAGAGAAGCAGCCCAGCACCATTATATGTGGTCCAGCAGTTCACTTCTGAAATCGTGTTCTGTCCTTCTCTGCTAGAGAAAAACAGGGTTATGAGCATGATGGTAGGGCTTGTGGGTGGGGAGAAGAATGAGCCTCTGGATCACAAGCACATGTCATCCTTGCAGCTGAGTCCAGGCAAATACATGCAGGGTGGAAGGGAATCATTTCTCTGGGTGGGAGTAAATGTTTGGGAAGCTGGTCTGTAAGGGAAGGGGGCACTGAGGCTGTGGGCAAAAAGTAAATCTTCTGCAACCAGTAAAAATGCAGTTTCCACTCCTAGTCTTTGTTGCCTGCCAGGTGCAGCGCTAAAGGAAGCTTACTGCAAAGCAGCTGTTTGTTAATGTAGATCCACTACATTGTGGGACGCTTCTTGGTGGAGACTAGGGGAGGAGCACCAGGTGCTTGCAGGGGAGTGCAGGTATGCCAAGGAGCACTATATTGCCACTGCCTCAGCATGCTACCTGGGGGGACTGAAGAGGTCAGGAATCATGAAAGCCCCTCTATGAGTCTTGGAGCTCTCTAGAGAACTTTATCTTTGGGGAACCACATCCATCCACTTGTGGGTATTGTTAATTTGTTTTTCCTCCAAACTGCCTTCCAGAGTACTCTTCAGCACTAGCTTTCCTTGCGTGGCTAAACAACCAACCTGAGATGCTTCTGTTTCATGGGGAAATGCTGGATTTTGTAGAAGCTTATCTCAGTTTTTGATGGGTCACATTAACATTGCCACTGTACTGAGGCACCTGTTATACGATACAACTTAGATTTATAGATACCCAAAGCAAACACTTGTCATAGCGTTAACTACCCTGGACACAACTGCCTCTCACCGTAGGTACGCTGTGCTGCTTCATGCTGGTAAACAAGAAGTGAAGGAATTGTCTTCACACAGAGGACACAACACTCATGGTCTCTCTGCTCCAGCTCTAGGAGC
The DNA here is from genome assembly GCA_013398295.1 of Chionis minor. Taxonomy (NCBI): domain Eukaryota; kingdom Metazoa; phylum Chordata; class Aves; order Charadriiformes; family Chionidae; genus Chionis; species Chionis minor. The sequence continues at coordinate 256,147 of VZSF01004963.1, forward strand.
TTTCTCTTGCTCTGTGTGAGACAGTGACTCCTGGCTTCAGGAGTGAGGAGCTGCTGCTTTTCACCTCTCTCTCACTCAGCTGCCAGCCCTGCTAGGTGGCATTCAAAACTTGCCAGCGCATCCCCTTTGTCAACCAAGGCAGACCCCTACTACTGGAAGTAGGGCAGGCAGCTCTCTGCACAAGTAGTATCAGAAATTAGCACTGTCCAAAGCTAGTAAAGGTCTCCAACAAAGACTTGAACTGAATATCTGGCTTCGATTGAGTCCATCTGTAGGTGTCTGACCCAGCTTTCAAAAATACCGAGCACCCAGCAGTGCCTCATAACTCTACTGGAATAGCAGAGTGATCCCCCTAGCTTGGAGAACTATGTCATTTACAGATGTTTGCAGGCGCGTGTCAGATGCCTGAGCAGAGTTCCCTGTAGCAGAACAGAATACGTTCATTGCTAAGACGTGAGCATTTGCTGGACTTTTTCTCAGGTGGTAGAAATACCTGCCTCTTCATGCAGTGCTTTCAACAGTGTTTCAAGCAATCCTTAGATTCTCCGACACAAGTTTGACCTGGGATATGGCCATAGTACGCCCTCAAAAGTCTTTCTGTAGTCCAGGTGCAAGAGACAATAGGAACCTTTGCTATTGAGCTATTAAAGCATTCACTTGTAAATTGGAAAAAAGGGAGCTGTTTTGGTTTGTTTTTTTCTTGGGACAGGGCACTAAGAGCGTCACTGTAGATTTCTGGTATTAAGGGCAAGAATACGAGGCTGCTGTAACACATTCTAATTATCTTTGAGAGCTCCTTATAGATGGATTCAACTAAGTTACCACCTTCACTTCATGGCTGCCTTCAAAAGGACCAGAATTAGAGGTGGCATTTACAAAGTAATTTTCTAAAAACAACCAAGCCTCTCAAATCCCTACATTTAAATCTCTCTCTAATTGCATTTTTTTTAAAGTCTTCTCACAACCAGAAAGTGAGAGGTGGCTAAGAACTGTGACAGTGTTCTGCTAAAATGTTCAGGTGCCACTTTTGGCTACTGCATTTGTTTCCTCTATCTGCTTTTGCAGAACATGGTGATACCACTGTAGGGTGCCAGGAAGCAACTAGCTTAGTTGTGAAGACTTTTTTTATCTGAAAACAGGATGGAAAAAAGAGTAATTTCTAAAACTGAGGCTACAAAATGAGAGGAGTCAGTGTGCATGCAAGCATGTGCATACATGTGTGCGCACACACACAGAGGTGGGAAACTTTATAGCTCCTTGCTGTGGTTAATCAGGCATTTCTGTTCTCCCAGGTTACTCTCCAAGTAGTTTCTTTTTGCAGTGCTTTATAACATACTTGCTGCTTTCTTAACATGTGGCACATCTAAAGGTTACTCATTCTTTGGGGTCGTTAAGTTTTTGATCCTTGCACTACTCTAAGTAGCTGTCTGTCGGAAAAGGTTGTAACTGCCACCTTTCCACGCTGTTTAGGGCTACGTGGGATCTGATGTGATGTACGATGAGACAGCCATTTCCTCAGCTCCTCCTCCCTACACAGCTTATGCCACGCCATCACCTGAGGTAAGAGTTGCAGTTAGGAAGCATTAAAATAAGTGAGATATCAGAAGCACCAATCCTTCAAGCACCTAAACTGTACTCCCAAAGTGCTGTGTTTCACAGTCAGATCCAGCTTTAAGTTTTATACAAAATGAGAGTGGAGCAAGGCACTAACAACCTAGTGTCACTCCTATTTGAGATGGATTTCCTTTGAAAGGGATGAGGCAGATTTTGTTGGGAGGTACATAAAGGGATGGCTGCTCAGTGAACTTGGAAGATAAAGCTTCTTAAAGACAGGGCAGAAGTTACTTGGCTAATCTTGAAAAATATTTGCCATGCAGCTTTTAACATAAGGAGGTGTGACTACACTTTCACGTTGTGTAAGCACTGGAAGGATATAAAATCAGGAGTTTTAAAAATAGTATTTAATGAGTGTAGATGTCATTTCAACACATAAGGATTCTGTTGTATCCCAGATGTCATAGCAACGCAGTAACTCTAGCTTCTGGATGCACAGTTCTTTTGCAGTGGAGAAAGAGCACTGGGAGCAAACCAGTGTACGTGGGGGGTTTCTGGATGTTCTAAGTCAAAGTGATACACAAAGGGATAGTTTGGGGTAGTATTACTTGTTGCACTAGAGGTGCATTTACAAAAATGCTCCAGCCCTTTGCTGTTAAAAAAACTAGATGTGGTACGGGGAGCTATAATATTTGGGCTAGCAGCAGGTCTCCTCTTCTGGAGAACAAAATTGCTTCCAAAATGTACAGCTACCGAGTATTTGTCCCGAATCTGACATTTATTGCAGTGTGCTAGAGGAAAGCTGGTTGGTTTCTTAGGCTCAGCTGCTGCCAACCTGGCACTTCGGAGCTCTCCGGAGAGCTGCTGTTGGCGTGAGGGCAGCGAGGAGAAGCTCATCAGGCTGCTGTGCTCTGCCTGGTGATCCAGGCGCTGCCTCTGCCGTTTACCATCTGCGAAGGGCGGAGAGCGAACGCTGCTTAGGAGCACTTATTTTTTTCAAGCAGCTGTTCTAAATCCTTTCCAGAGAGTAGATAGACTGTATCAGTACAGACTGTATATTTTAGCGAAACTTTAACTGCATTAGAAACGAGGAACGGTTGAACAAAGTGCATAATGGGATACATAGCAAAGAATACTTTTGTAATGGACATTTTTAATTTCACCAGGTTTATGGCTATGGTCAGTACAATGGTGCATATCCCCCTACTGGTCCTCAAGTCTTCTATGCCTCCAACGGACAAGCTTATGCTGTTCCCTATCAGTATCCATACCAAGGTAATCAGTAACAACCATATCCTTCACCTTCCTGTAGAAGCTATTTGAGTCAGTCTTTCTGGCTTTAATTACGTTAATCACCATCCTTTACCACCCACCACTCCTGCACAACAGAGTGACAGAAAGAAAGCTGACTTGTAACTGGAACCAAGTCCCCATACCCTTTCACAACAAAGCAAGTGCAGTGAAATTTGTATTAAGGGATTTAACCTTCCCAATGCGATACAAACATATTTAAATTACTTCTTAAACTCTTTTTGAAGGACACAGAACTCTGTTAACTACAATAGGCAGCATGTGTTCTAAGGAAAGATAGAAAAGCTAGAACAAGATTGATTCAGTACTCCATATTGGGCATTGATGGAGCTTTTGATTCATCTCTTATACGTGGCTTAATTATTTCAACGCTGATGTTCAGCTACGACCTCAGAATTAAACGCAAGTTTCAAAGGTAAATCCCCTCCCAAAGCCTGGTGGTAAACTAGTTCCTTCCCCACATGCCGGAATTGCTGTCAGGCAGTATATTCAGCCTTGTAAAGTCCTCTATTGCTCTGTTCAGATTTGTATAGCTTTCAACCCCAATAAAAGAAGAAAGAGATGAAAGGTGTACTTTTAAGCTCAGTCACCTTATTTTAGAATTAGCTTTCCATAGAGAGCCCCAGTCCTAAAGAATTGGGGCTTTAGAGTAACATGGGTAATATAAATCAGAAGATTTAACTTACTAATTGTTTGTGATCTGGCTCTGCAAACAAGAATCTCTATTCAGAATTTTTTTCAGTTTTGAGGGAGATTTTTTTTTTTCTATTTGACATCAGGTTATTTCATTTGGTTTTCCTTTTTTTGTTACGAGGCAGGTGCATCAGCCTAAAGCTTTTAAAGCTTTCCTCATTTAAGTTAGTGAAGTCCTAAGATACAGATCATATATATACAAACACAGAGGAAGGTGGGTTCTGTCGGTTCTCAACAGCTGAAGAGCAACAGCTTGTTCCAAGTCCCAAGAACCATTTTTAAACTACCACCAGGCCTTGGAAACCAGTATGATAAAAAGGCAGCATTAAACAGTAGCTCTCCTAACCAGTTTGCAAGTCCAGTGTGTTAATACCCCCATTTTAGGTTGGGCATAGTAACCAAGCCTCGATGTATTCCTTCACTACGGCTACTGCGACTAAACCTTAGGGGTCAAGTTCACCCCAGCAACTAACTTAAGCCCTGTACATTCAGTTTTATTGCTCATTCTCTGAATTGACATAATCCTTCTCATGAGGCTCCTAGTAATGTATCATTAAGAGGTGGTGGGAGCCTTCTCCACTTCTACTGGTTAGATTACTTCAGTATCTGTTACAAAAAACATGGCAATATCTTCAAGAATACTTAATCTTCCTGAAATGTCTGGAAGGGAAAGCAATACTGTTATGTTTGCTTTGCAGGTAGGAGCTAAGTCATAAACCACGACAGGCGGAGTCGTACCAGTCTGTTGCAGAGCAAGGGTCAATTGGTTATTCCTCGAGCCTTAGGTTAAATTCCTTACTGTTGAGCCAGTCTGCAGCTGAAGAGAAATGTAGTGGCTGTCCCCACACAAGAGATCTCTCCAGGATGTGAAGGCTGAATTAAAATAGTAGGCAGTAATTGTGGAGTAAATAACTGATACACAGCTTCTGACAAACCACTGTCTTAAGAGCTGCCATAGAGTTTTTTGGGGGGAACTACACTATTTGCCTTAACTTCAAGACTGAAACAATTTTTAGACCCATTTCTTGCATTAAATCTACTAAGCATCTGACAGAATGATACAAGCAATCCATAGGTTCTTTGCCAATACATTTGCAGAACAACATTCAGTTTTACATTTGTGATTAGCTTTTCTCCCAGATATTAAACTCATACAAGGCCAGAACTGTTGTTAGGCCTCTGGATTTATTAAATAAATGTGGAGGCTGAATCCAAAGCAAAGATGTATTCTACCTTTGTAACCGACATCAGCTTAGTGTTCAATGGAAGTGTCCTGGCTTGATGTAGAACAGAACCAATTTTCTGTTCAGTAACCTTACTTTTTAGCTAAGCCTCTTCTAACTCCTGAAAGTAACAGCATATTGTGCAGAAGCTGTTCGCTCTCAGAGTGATAAGACCCACGTTTATAGCTGATGCCAAGGAACGGTATGCAGAGAGACTCCTGCTTATACTTATTGCTATTCCAAGCAAGGCCAGCTAATTTTATTTGCCTCATTGGGGTGTTGGAAGCGGGAGAGCATAGAGGGGTCACACCTGCAGGGAGGAGCGGACAGGACAGGTGACCCAAAACTGACAAACAGGATGTTCCATCCCATCTGCCTCACGGTCAGTATAAAAGCTGAGTAAGGAAATAAAAGTAAAAGAAGTTCCTTCTAAACTCCTAAGTCTTCTGTGTCTCTACCCCCATCCTTGGAGAGAGCCTCTGTCATTCACCTCAGTGGCCAGTCCTCCCCAAAGCATGACAGGGAGGAAGAGGGTGAAAGAATGTGCATGTTTTGAAGTCGCAGTGTGTGGTATTAGGATATACGTTTCTTTTGCCCTCCTCCTAACAATCTCTTATTACCTAGGACCGTACGGCCAACCCCCTGCAAACCATGTCATCATTCGAGAACGTTACCGTGACAGCGATGGAGATCTTGCACTGGGCATGCTGGCTGGAGCAGCGACTGGAATGGCTCTGGGATCACTGTTCTGGGTCTTCTAGATTACCCCTTCCTTATCTTTGTAGTTCCAAAAACCTTTATTGTGTGCAATAATATATTGGCAATGTTGTTTACTCTTAAACTTTAAGAAATGCAATAGTTATTTTTCAGTAGTGATAGCTTAATAACTGATTCTTAACTGTCCTAAGGAGAGTTTAAAGGCACCATTTAGTTACGTGGTTGGAGATGGCATGTGCTGCTCTTAAATTCTGTTCTGATGTTTGGAGTTATAAGGATTTGTACTGGTAAGGCTCAATATGAGCACCAGCGTAACATGGCAGCAGTCACTAGCTTTGTGAACAGACTGTTACTCTAAACACTGTAGAAAAAAAAGATTTTTTTGAGGTTCTAAAATCTGGTCGAAAGAGGAGGTTTACAAGAGCCCTACATTAGTGTGTATGTACTACTGGCTTCTGAACATTCCCTAGACAAACACAGAGCTCAGCAGAAACTCCTTGGCATGACGTAGTCTGCCACGCTTAAGGATTTTGTTTTCAAACTTGCCTGCAGATGGTAGTGTATTTTCTTAGATGGAGTCCTATAGCTGTCTCTCACACCGTCCAGGTGAAGTCGTCTCTGAGAACGTATAAGCAAACCACTAAGAAGCGGCAGCACTCCTCCGTTCTTTTATTCTCCTAGGAATGTGAATGACCAGCGGCAAGGAAGACCAATGTTTGTTGTTCCGCCTTCCTCGTTATCCTGAATCCCTCTTCTCTGGTCAGATAAAAGTAGTGGATCTTTACAAGGGATCTTCCTTGTCTGTAGAAGAGTCGCCTCAGACACTGTACTAACTGCATTGCTGAGGAAGAGGCCCTTGTGTAGTGTCTCTGTTCATTGCTCTGCAGGGGTAGAGCTAATCCGAACAACCCTTGCCCTGCTGGGCGCACCAGAACTCCTCTGGAGGCAACAGTAGTCAGGAGGGGAGAGACAAACTGCACAAGCAGACCTTGCACACCAGCGTTTCGGTATCAGCTGCCTTGCCAGGGCTAGGACAGAATGTGTGCCATTGGCCTCCAAGCTTTCCTGAGCCAGGTTCATTATGTGCAACTAGTTTTGGGCACAGCTGAGCCTGGGTTGGTTTGGTCTGTGCACACTTCCCTCTCACGTTCAGCAGGTCTCTTCTTCCCTCCACGACTTGTTAAGGAAAACACTCCAAGGAACTTGGCTGGCTTTTTGCTTGTATGTCTGGTTCCTCACACAACGTGCTCCTGCAGGCTGCTGCACTATGGGCTGTAACTTGGAGCGCAGCCATTAGGTGTGTTATGTGGCCTGTTACCTTACCCTGTTGCAATCCGTGCTGAGCTGGGCTTGGCAGCAGAAGGAATGCTCTGAAGAAACGCACATGTTCTCTTATTCAGGTAAAAGAGGCAGGGTGCCTAAGTTGAGTTCTTTATAGTAAGAGGACTTATTTTTATACTTCCACTTTCATCTTCCTGTATCCATTTTAATACGTTAAGTCTTTCTTACGCTTTCATTCAGAAGTACGTTAATTTCCTTCAGGTTCATGGTATTTCAAGTACATCAGGAAAGATGAAATAGACGAGAACTTGCACCCATATAAATTCAGATCAAGCCGCAACCGTTTTTGTTTCATACTAGGGCTGTCTTGGCTCTGTCCTACATACTTACGCAATAGAAGTCTTGGAGAAGCGTTTGGGTAGCAGTCAGGGGAAGCGCTAAGCTTTCATGACTCTTGGGACCAACTCAACAAACTGAAGTCATCACAGGGAAAGAGACAGATGTCCTCTTGGCTGCATCCACTAGGAGTGGGCCTAATCCAGGGAACGTAAACATCTTTCAAGAAACTCTGGCTCAGAGCCATACGTCAATGTGCACGCGTGTCCTTTCACAGATTAATACAACCTGCATATGTTTTGCCAGTGGTATGTACTGAAAGGAATTGTTGGAGGTTCAAAAGAGGACTACAGCAAGAGTTTCCTATTGTTAGTCCAAACCAAAAGAAATGGGAGTGCACTACTGAAGTTCTCTTAGAGGCCTGGTACCCTCGACATCAGAAAGAGATGGTGACTGTCTGGAACTTAAGTAAATGAACATTTCTACCCTTTTTAAGCCTTGAAATAACCTTGAAACGATTACAGGTCTACACTGCTGTTTAGTTTGTGCTTTGCAATATAACTCATTCTCGAAAATGCCTCCATCTCCTCTTTTCCCTGCGTGAAACATAGCTTGTGAGGAAGAATAAAGCAATTGAACATCGTTGTGATTCCTTATGAATTTCATAATGATTGTGAAACTCTAGCACAAAGTTCATCAGCTAGCAATTTATTTTAAGTTTAGAGTTTGGGAGGGTGGCAGAGTGGTTTTGAGCGTTCCCCCCCTTCACCCAGCCAAGAGCTGTTGATCACAGCAGGGGAATGTGTCTCTTGCACTTTCAGAAGGTAACTGTATCTAGGTCCCCAGTTTCTTCAAGTACAAAAGACTGTTGACTGCAAAACATTCCTGGGTTGAATGCAAAGCAAGAAATTATCTTTTTAAAAGTTCAAATCGAACTAAGTCTCCATTAAAAAAAAGGTAAATAACTTTGCCCCTTCTTAAAGGAAAAAAGTTCACAAATTGAAGCTGAAGGTTCGAGTTCCGTGTTCGTAACAATAGGCTGCTTTTGTATAGAAGTCATGAGCTACTTTTCTATCTTGGTAGCATAGGCATTTAGAAGCTACAAAGCGAATGTACAAAACTGTGCTAGAGCATAAAATCAAGAGAGTAGTTATGTTACTGCAGGTGCTCATCATCTTTCTGATCTCACTGCAGAAATAGAAGTGGAAACGTCTTGGTGCACAAAGCAGTAGCGTGGGGATAGCCACTTGAATTGACTGGTTGTTAAAGCTCATAGACTTGCTTCCTGAAGACACGATGTACCTCCTGTTGCTCAGGAACAGAGTGGAAGTTTGGTCCTATCTATAATAATGTCCATCTGGACACAGTCAGGACTCCACTGCCTTTCTCTGCCCAGTTGAGTACTTCATGTATCTGGAGTCTGTGCAGGTGCTCATGTGAGCTGAAGAAGCAGGGACAGAGTGGATTTTGGGGCTTGGGGGGGCTGCCATGCCAGCTTCTGCAGATAGGGGATACCATAGCAATGGGAAGAGGCAGTGGCTGTGGCAGGATCAGTTTCAAACCGGATTGAAATGGCAGTCCTAAAGAAGTGTTTGTTTCTGAATGGTGCTGCGATTCCAGTTGTACCTACATAGCACCCAAGCACGTGCTCCTGCCTGGGGCCCAGCACTTGACCTCCCTAAGGCTACAGGAGGTCCACAGCCACTACAGTGCTACTGGTTTTTGCAGTGTATGCTGTCAGTTAAGGATGACCAAACCTGTTGTCTAGCAGTTACAGTCCGTTCAGAACTGAATGGCAGTGCTTACAGAGGTCAGGAGTCTCTATGTCCACCTGTGACTTCTGGGCAGAGCCAGGCTTCTCGCGAGCAGGATGAAAATGCTCGGCCTTCTAAGAAGCCCAACTAGGTGAAAGAAGTGAACCAGGGCCCTCTCCCAAAGTCTTAGTTACACGTGAAAACATCAGTGTTGGCTTCTTTTGCTTAAATGTGGGGAGCTCGGGAGTCAGCCTCTTCTAGCAAGCAGGTAAAGGTTTTTGAACTAGAGAAGAAGGGGTGGAGAGTGCTTACCTACAGAGCAACTGCACTGACTTTTGGCAAAGACACATCTTTTTAGTGCTGAAGCAGATTCTGAGCTGCTTCTGGACGGAGCTACCCTAAGTGTCACACAACACTGGCTTCATTTTGTTTGTTCTTCAGTGGAGATTCAATAGGTGATGGAACCAGCTAAGCAAGTTGAGTAAAGGAGAAAATTCACACCTGTGTTCCTCAAATGTGTTTGTGGCTTTTCCTCCTCATGACATGACTGAGATAGATAGGTGTAAGTCATGGAGGGTAGCATGCAGCAAATGTTTCCTTCCCACCCAGATCCTTCGTGTTCTTGTGCACACTGTATCTTCACTGTTTTACTACATGTCCGCATTCTCGTGATTAATTTATAGCAAATAAAATTCATATTTAAGTGTAATTGTTTTGTCTTGACATGTTTACTAGCCTTTTTTCAACATTTCTCATTTAGCCTGTAGACGAATATATGTTTTGCAAACATGGAGTCAGCTTAGAGGAGGTTTCCTCTGCAAGGAAACAATGCCATGGTGAATTCTGTGCAGCTCCAGCCTTTCCTAAGCAATTACAAGGACGTTACTTGGTAGGAAAATGAACTAAAACTGTGCCTGCTGGAGAGCTCAGGCTGACATACCTCAGGCACTGTTTAATAAAGACGATATAATGTCTGTGAAATCAACAAAGTAACCCTGCACTAACACCGCTATACCAAGATTAGAATTAAGGCCTATTTCTTTTTTAATGGAGTTGAAGGCTTTGACTCAGAAATGCTTAATCTTGGATATATGCAATGCTGATCCAGATTTACCATTTGACATTGTGTTATCACATCAACAGATTTGTACTGTTTAGTATTACAGTAAGCAGCTTGAAGCACAGATGTTGCTCTGGGCAAGATGCTACTGGTTGCTATATTGGTATTTCCTCTTTATGAATTGCTTCAGTGGAGCACAACCAATGAGTCTGCTTAGACAAAGACACCAAATGACCACGAGCTCCACACCTAAAGGCTGACTGTCTTGTAAGTTTGCTGGGAATTAAACTATGTCAGAAGGACCACAGTACATTTTGTAAACTGTTATCCTTGCTTTATGCAAATTTTGGTGTTATTCTTGAGGGGCGGTGGGATTTTTAGCCACTAATCCGGGGGAGGAATGAAAACAAAACTGCTATTTCAACCAATCAGCTAATGCAGGAGTACACATCAGTCTTCTCCCCAGCGTGCTGTACTGGCTACGCTTATTTCATCAGTCATCAGTTCCATATGATGGACTTTCTAGGCTAAGCAGATGGTTACGTACACTTAACCCTGCCCGCCAGAGAGCCCACCTTCACTGCCACGTCATCGCCACAAGTTGGGCAACTACGTTGGCTCAGTAGCTTCGTACCATCCGTGAAGCACCACGCTCCTCAACGGGCAACAGCCTAGAGAACGGGCTGTGCCTCTGACTGCTTTCCCTTCTGTTGCATTCCCTGTCCTGTCTGCGGTCACTAAATGCAACCACAACAATAAACCTGGGCTGTGTCCCTAAAAGGACCTTTATTTGTCCCTCTCTCCTGTTGCAGTTCCACTCCAATGCACCGAAGCCAGTGTGGAGCGTTTGCTGTTCCCTCCATTTTGGTGGAACTGGAAGTTTCCCCCAGTATGCTGGGAGCACTTTTTAACTACAAATTGGAGCTTGTAACAACAGACCGACACTAACGCACTGGTTTGGGAGTCTGCTCATTACTGGAGGTTCTCTCATTAGGTTTCATTAGATTTTGAGGCGTCTCTAAAAGGGTCCAAGACTCACAGGGCAAATAAAATCTCCAAATGTATACGCGTTAATAATTTAAAGCCAAGATCCACTTGATGACGATTTTTAAGGCACGGGTTGTGAAAGTTTCAGACTGACGATGCTGGACTTAATCTGAGTGAATACGGCGCCATACCGATACCCCCAATTCTCCGAACGCTGTAGGTACCAAAGTTCACTAGCCATTTTACCAAGCAGTAAGTCTGTAGATAGGAGACAAAGCCGAGAGGAGAGGGACCCAGACCCAGCACCCCGGGCTCGGGGAAGGCCAAGGTGAGTGTCCCCGGCCGGGGCCGCTCCCCCGCAGCGGGTCCGCAGTGCCNACGCCCCGCTGTCCCCGGCCGCGGCTCCGCGCCCCTGCCCGACCCTCCTCCGCCTCACCGGGGGACAACGGCAGCCTCGGGGCTGCTCTTCTCGGTGACGAAGCGCCGGGGGCTGACCCAGGAACACGGGCCCCGGGAGCGGGCCCCGCGCTGCCGGTGTCGGGTCCCCAGGAAACGGGGCCTTTCCCGCAAGCGCGGCCAGGGGCAGCTGCCCCGCATGGCGCCGGGCCTGTCCCCGGGCCCCCGCAGCGTCCCCGCGCCGCCCCCAGGGAACCGTTTATAAGTGTCTGTCAGCGCCCGCTCGGGCATCACAGCGGCTGTGGAGCGCTCGGGCCCTGCCGATAACAGCCTGGGATACGGATAACGGCCATTTTCAGGGGCAGGGATAAAACCCGCAGGCAGCGTGCGGGCGGATGGCAGTCTCTGCAGGCTACCGCTGTGCAGCACCGCTGCTGAGCCAGAGCGGCGTCTCCTGGGAATGCCGAGAGACACGCTGTAATGAAAGGCTATTTCCAAATTTCCATGCCCAAACAAACCCCTAGCTGCCTCAGCTGAAGAGCTGGTTATGGCAAAGTCACAGGGTTTTTCTACTACTGGAAGCGAAGGGGGACATTTTGCTTCTCCCTCCTCGTGCTGCCCCATGGGCAGCTGAACTGGCTTCGCATTAACCAAGTCTAACCCTGGGGCCGCTGCCACCCCAGCCCCAGACAGGGGGGTTCTGCCTGCGCTGGAGGGAGATGGAGGAGATGAAGGAAAACCAGCGATGTGCTCCGCAGAGCCCCGGGATCTGGGTTTTCCCGGCCCACGCTTCAATGCGGGAGGATGGGCCGAGAACCCTGGCCTGGGACTGGGATGTTCGGGGTCGGTTTTCCCCAGCTCTGTCACAGGCAGTTTGGGTGATGTTGGAAAGAGCCACTTTGCGTTGTCACATCTCACTTCCCTCATTCCCAGAAGAGAGATGGTGACATGAAAGAAACAGACAAGCTCATGAAAAGCTGTGAGCTGTTCCGCTCTATGCCTGCGCCGAGGATACAGGGATACCAGTCTCGGGTGACATTTTCAGAGACCTTTGGTACGATCATGAAGAACAACAATTAACAGTGTTAAAATAAGAAACATCCTAGAAGACAGAGTTTCTTTACAGATAGAATATAGGACACAAGGTTTGGAAGAGATTTTAACCCTTCCTTACCCAAAGCAGACTCAGCTCCACCGTCTTGCAATACACGCAGCAAACTCAGCTCTGCCCAGAAGCCCAAGCCCCCGGAGAGCCCATGGTACACAACCTCTACCTGCTGCAGGCAGGCCAGGACTGAGCACTACTCCAAATTGGGGAAGGAAAGGGAAAAGAAACAATTCTCTTCGGACAGAGATTTTTAGAAGAAAATATCACATTTCAGTTTCCCTGTTTCAAGCTCATTTTAGTTATACAGACAGGAAGGGTCACTTTAGAAATGGTCTACCTTCAGCACATACCAGCGTAAGCATCATCACCACGTAACGTGTGTTACCGTCTTTCAAACAGCTGCCTAGTTCAGCAGATGGAGATGCGACTGTGTCGCGCGTATCAGACCACATGTGATAACAGACAGACTGAATACATCAACTGGATGTCTGGATAGTCAGTCTTTACAGACTGTACTTCACTTTTATTTGCTTTTGCAATGACTGGCTGACAAAGAAAGGGAAACTAGAGAGACATCATTCTTTAACCACCCTGAAAAATACTAAAGTCAACCATTTCACTACCTGAAATTTCTCCTGATGTGGAGGTTCGGTGTAATGCCGTGTGCCATCCCTCTGCGCAGGCACAAATTAAGGCACATAATCAGAGGCCTGAAGAAGACACATTCAGGTGAAATCCCTCCCACCAGCACAGGACTGTTGCCTAGTTCTAGAACAAATCCTAGTACTCATCCTAGTCAGATCCTGAACACCACAAGTCACTTCCATTTTCTGTGTTCTTCAGTTTGCGAATATGACTTCGCCACCTCCCAGTCCCAGGGAAGTTCCATACCCAGAAAAGTGATGTGCATATGGACTTTCCCAGATTCCGAACAATGGCCCTTTTTACATCTTCCCGATTAAATCTAGGTAACATTTTCAGTCTCAGATTTGTGTGGCTGAGAAATAATCAGGAAAATAACCCTGGCTTCCTATACTCCTCCGTAATTTTCTCTGAAAGATGTTCAATCACCCCCACTGCATTTTTTTTTTGTCCTTAAAACTTTCTTTAAAGATTATTCTCAAAGTTCACACCACAGCAACCTGCTGAGTTAAGGAAGCAAAATTGTACACTTACAGGCAGAACCCCCTTCAGTCAATCAATAGGTATATTTCTGACCATTTTAAAACCAATTGTTTCAGATGTCACCATTCCAAACAGCTTTTTTCCTGATCAATATCTGTGACAGCGGTTCAGATAACTTATCAGTGGAACTAATTGCTGTTAAAGCTATGCACCTATGATCAGTCAGGCTAGGATGTGTTTTCCTTACCTAATTGCAATAGAAAACCTCACGTAAACTCAACCCATGCAATGTGCAACTACTTTCTGGGACAGGCATACGTCAATTTAGCAGAACAACCATTTTCCCGGTGTTTTTCTTTGTCCCCACCACAAAAAAGAAATCCAAAAATATTTCTATTATTCCAGCTCGGTCAGTGTGGCAGCCCCAGCAGGCAGCGTGCTGAACTTAAGCATGGAAATAACCGCATTGACTCAAACGGCACGCGCACACTGCACATCTTCAGTGCTTGCATTGGTGGATAGGCCACTGGTTTTGTAAAAACACAAAGCTCCCAAGAACATGTTAGTCATTGCAGGGGAAACCCTCCAAACTTGCTGGGTTTGTCTATATGTGGCACAAGAAAACAGGCCAAAATCTGCACTGGTGTAAATGAGCAGAACATTAATGAACCCACACGTCAGCTTGCACCCTGGTTTTAAAGCTAATGAATGCTCTCAAAGATCCATTTTAAGTAAAGGGAATTCCTGTGCTGTAAACAACACAGTCTGCTTCTCCGTTCAACAGAAGTATTACCAAATGCTTCAGAAGTGACCCCAATCTAGTATTTTGCAGAGGCATCAATATGTTCCTTAACGCATGGAATCATCTACAGATGTTGCAGCACACCACACAAATATTTTAGTGGCACATGGGGAAAAATGAGCAGCTCAGAGCCGTGTTTGATTGTTTCTGTTAAAGACAGTAAGGCACTGCGGGCAGGGAGGCGACATTGTGGTTTTGATCAAATCCCAGCAAACCTGAGTTAATGAGACACGGCAGGGCAATTTCAAGGAAGGGTCCTGTCCCTGCGCCGAGCTGACAGCGAGGTCCCTAAGTAGCACTGCAAGTGCATTTTAGTCGGGACCTCACTGCAGATGAAAGCGTACTTTGTTTACTAAAACTGAGGGCGTTAATATTCGGACCAGAGCTAATCCCTTTTCTGTGGGAAGTTTTCAAAGGACAGCTCTCTTGAGGACCTCTCCTGCCTTCCCAAGCAGGAGCTTTCACTCTTCTGCTGATCATTTACAATGAATACGGCAATTTCTTTCCTCTTCCCCCACCCCAAAACTGGAAATATCAGTGTTCAGTACAAAGTAGACAAATACGAGATTTTTATGAGTATTTCTTGCAGGAAAACTTCTATTTTTCTAACCAGCTCTTCTGAAAGCATTATTCTGACATGCAGGTGTTTCAGAGATGATCCTCGCTCCCCCAGCTAAGCTTACTTTCCCATTATCCAGCAAGCTTTTTGCCTCACAGCTTAAGGGGATAACTGCAACACCAAGCGGCAAATCCACAGGCATCGCTTCACTCCCTTGCTGTCATGTCTGGTGCCTCCACTGCATCTTCAATTCTGCTCAGCTCCGTGCCGCGGGAGGCCGGGTGGCAGGGAGGGCTTCTCACAGGACACAATAAACCAAAAAAAAGTAAGTAACATTTGAGTTTCATCTGCTTCTGAGGCAAGGCTGAACAAAAACCTTCATTTCCATCCTACATCTCATCTTCTTTTCTACGATATTCCCCTAATTAAGCAGTTGTCCTCAGTGCATCAGGCGCCAGCCATTTGAACACAGCTTCCGACTGACTTTATGGTCACCTCACTGATGTCCCAGAAGCCACCTAGAGAGTGACCTGCCAAGGCTAACTGTGTGCAACGTGGTGGGCACGGACAGGAAACACAGCAAATGGCACTGCAACCAGCCAGCGCTACAGAAGAGGGAGCCATTTTAATTCTCTGGCAGGATCAGTATTAATCAGATCGCTATTTATATAAAGCAGCTCATTTTCCACCCTGGATAAAGCAGCGTCAGGAGCAGCCCCAAAGCTTGGTAGAGCTCATATCCGAGTCAGTGGTGACACAAGTACTCCCCACGAGCTCCGCAACTGCAGCTGAAGCGCTGGCTCAACCACCTGACACACACACCTTGCAGCAGTTGTGAATTCTCAAACTATTTAATGCATTTTGTAACTTTTCTGCATCTCGCTAGCTGCAGAGTTTCTCTTTATAGGGGAATTTTCTACCTATTTCATAGGAAAATTCAGGTAGTTGGGTTAACACTGCAGTAATTTCTGTATCTGAAATAAAAACTGTATTTCACGTAGAATTTTTTTTTTTTTAAAGTATCACCAGCTTCTTTTTCAAGGACTGTCTTACTATTTGTTCCTTTCATAATACCAAACAAGTCATCTGCATCCACAATTTGGTCCTATTTCTGTGATCCTGCGAGTCTTCCAGTAACGTACTGTGAATAGCACCAAGCATTTCACTTGACACAGAAGCTGCTGCATTGGTATGCTCCCACGGTTTGCAAAGCTGCAATTACATCACCCATTAAAACTGAGAAGGGAAATGGAGAACAACGCTTTATGTTAAGCGATACCCATTACAGTGTAAGTACCTGATGCTAAGGAAAGTGACTGTTGTATTTATGCGGTTGTATAACTAACAGATTGAACAAGCTCCTGCCCTTTGCTTATTTTTTGGCCTCTTACCATTTTGGGAAATGAGAGTCTACCTCCACGGGTGATCTCATAAGCCAGGAAATGCAGATTTCAAAGTCAGATTGCCAACAGGCCTCTTGGATAAAGAGCAGAGCATTGAGTTATGTTGTTAGGTTAAAGATACTGCTCTGACTACTGTGCCTGCACTCAACCACTGCCTTTTCACAGGGACTCACAGAAGGGCTGAGGTTGGAAGACAGCTAGATGATGGAGATCTAGTCCAGTGTCCTGCTCAAAGCAGGGTCGCCTAGAGCAGGTTCCTCAGTTCTGTGGCCAGTCAGGTTTTGCACATCTCTGAGGATGGAGACCTCTCTGGGCAACTTGTTCGAGAATTTGACCACCCTCACAGTAAGAGAGTTCTCTTACATTTAAATGAATGTGCTGAATTTTAGTTTGTGTTCTTTGTCTCTTGCCCCTTCACTGGGAACAACAGAGAAGCATCTGGCTCAATCTTCTTTACTCTTCCCATCGGGGGTTTAAACACATTGATAAGACCCTTCCTGAGCTGCCTTTTTCACAAGCTGAACAATCTGAGCTCCCTCAGCCTCTTCTTATATGAGAGATGCTCCAAACCCTTAACCATCTGTGCATCACTTTGCTGAACTTGCTCCCGTACGTCCATGTCTTTCTCGTACTATGGAGCCCAGCACTGGAGCCAGACCTCCAGATGAGGCCTCCCGAGTGCTAAACAGAGGGCAAGGCTCATTTCCCTCAGCCTGCTGCGGCACTCCTCCCAGTGCAGCCCACCATGCTGCTGGCCACCTTCACCCCAGGGGACGCTGCTGGCTCCTGCTCAACTCGGTGTCCACCAGGACTCCCAGGTCCGTTTCTGCAGAGCTGCTTTCCAGCCATTCAGCCCGCAGAGCATAGTGGTAAGTGGAGTTATTGCTCCACAGGGGCAGGACTTAGCAGTTCCCTTTGCTTCATACCATGAAGTCCCCATTGTCCCATTGCTCCAGCCCATCCAGGTCCCTGGGAATGGCAGTGCAACCCTCTGGTGTATCAACTACTCCTCCCAGTTTGGCATCATCTGCAAACTTGCTGAGGGTGCACTCTGTCCTATCCGACATATCGTTAATGAAAACATTAAACTGTACTGACCCCAGCACCAACACCTGGGATACACCACTAGTGACCAGGCTCCAGCTGGAATCTGTGTGCTGATCACCCTCTGCACTTGGCAGTTCAGCCAGTCTGCAGTCACTCCACTGCCCGCGCTCTCCCCTTTGTCTGTGAAGACATCATGAAGATGGCATCAACAGCTTTACCAAGGTCAAGAGAAACAACATCCACTGGTCTCCCCTTGCCCACCAAACCAGTCATCTCATCACAGCAGGTTGGTCAGGCATGATTTCCCCCTGTAAATCCACACTGACTTCTCCCAAACATGTTCCCATTAATTAGTATGTTTGGAAATGGCTTCCATTATTCTTCACTCTTTCAGCTTCCCAGGGACTGAGGCGAGGCTGAGTGACCTGTATGGCCCTAGATCCTCTTTCTTGCCTTTCTTCAAGACAGGAGTGACATTTGATTTCTTCCGGTCCTGAGGAGCCTCCCCCAGTTGCAGTGACCTTTCAAAGGCTGAGAGTGGCCTCAGTGACACGGGCCAGCTTCCTCAGCATTCCCGGGTATACCCCTTCGGGTTCCAGCTACCTGCATCTCTCCAGTTCATTTAAATGTATTCCAGCTTCATTCTGCTCTACCAAAGATACACCTTCCTTGCTCCAGAAGCTCTCTTCAGCAGATTAGGGACTACTCTGGTTGTTAAGTATTAAGTTCTCCATCAGAGACAGAATTTACGTATAGATCCTACCCATTAAGTGATTGTATTCATCCAGTGCACACGGATTAGTTAACCATTCACCTGCTTACACTCTGCTTTTCTAAAAAGTTTCTATGAGGAGAGTTAGATAAGCTTTTCTTAGTTTAAGTCTCTCCTTCTGTAAAACAAGAGATATTATTCCTTTATTTTAGCTTTACGGTGCAATTTAAAGTGAAACACACTGAGCTTCTCAGCTGGTGGTACTAGTGATGCTGAGCTGTAACACCTGAACTGTACACCGGGGCAGCGCTGAACAGAAGAGAGGCGGTCTGTTGTGGAGACACACTCCGTTGTGTTAAGCGCTCATTTGCTCACCACACACACTGTCTCTTCCTGCTGATTACAGGTTTGGTCTCTGAACAGACCACTCCGACGAGAGACAGGCGGTGCCCCCAGGAGCAGGCTGCCCGGCGCAGGAAGCCTCTCTGCTGCCTCTTACCTTCCTCCTCCCTCCAAGGCCTGTCACGAAAACCCTCTCTGTGCATCCCTTCCTTAAATCCTCTACCAGGCCAGGTCTAAAGATCCACTTCCATAGGAGCTAAGCACCTACATGCTGCGACCAAGCTGGAGCAGCTAGCTGAGCTGCTTGCATTACAGCAGTGACAGTGGCACTCAACAGCGACGATGGCGTTTACCAGCATTACAGCAGTGACAGTGGCACTCAACAGCGACGATGGCGTTTACCACTGGAACAGAGTTACAGCTCTGGCAGAGACCGAGCTGTTTGTAACACCGGGCCTGTTTTACTCTGTGCACTAAACAAAACAAAAAAAATTACAGCTTCCAGAGACAAGTAGTGCACTCCAGCAATATTTTATGCCCGTGGTAATTCA
Organism: Chionis minor; assembly: GCA_013398295.1. NCBI lineage: Eukaryota > Metazoa > Chordata > Aves > Charadriiformes > Chionidae > Chionis > Chionis minor. The sequence goes on from VZSF01004963.1 coordinate 275,108, forward strand.
GAGCAGTTATACGGGCCTCCAAGCCTTACAGAGTTCTCCGATTTTAAGCACTGGTGGTCTGCTATCAAACCTCCAAAGCTTGAACCCAGCCTTCTTTCCAAAGGGATCCTCCCTCACAGCAGGGTTTGAAGCAGCACAGACGCAAGTAACACTGTAAAGGCTGCTCAGGTAAATGTTCCCAGAAGGTAGGAACCTTAACACACCACTCTGCTTGCCCAGGCCCTGCACCGTTCTGACAAGCAATGCGAGAGCAGCAGCACCCACTCCCTCCCCTCCGTCCCGCAACAAGACAAGTCTTGTTTATTCTGCAGTTCTTTACCACCACCGGGTACGTGACTTTAATACGGACGTTTTGAATACCTCTCTTCACAACTAGTCCAAGTTGCAAGGGATGTGAGGCACAAGGAACAGCTCGGCATTCAGGGTGGCAGTCAAGGTGATGCCAGTTCTTTGCGAGATGGAGCAGACTTTCCAAACAGAGCAGGAGTCCTGCTCTACAAGACCTTACCCCAAATATGGCACGGGCTGAGAGGATCCAAATGCTACCAAATAAGAACTTCTGAGCATCAGTGTGACACCCACAGACCACTCCCCCCGTCAGGACGTTCCACAGGATTGATTTACACCTATTCCGGGAGGGCTCTGCTGGATGAAGGAGGCATGGTGCTGGCAGAAGAGGAGGTACAGAGGGCAGAGTACTCCACCACAAGGGAGCACAGATGAAGGGGCCTCCAGGGCTGCCCGAGGCAGGCTGGGCAGATGCAGGCAGTACGCCTTGTCCTGGGGAGGGGGAGAGCCCTGCGCCTGTCCTTGTGAAGGGACGCTGTTGTTGCATGGCTCCGCCAGGCACAGCTTTCCCTCACTGCATGACAAATGTCACAGTTGTGGCCGATGGTGCACACCTCTGTGTTGGTATTTCAGCTTGCTTGCCTCTGACATGCGTCAAAGCCGTGACCAGCCGCTCTGGGGCCGGTCAGAGCCCCGAATCACGTGTAGTTTAAAGATAAGACATAAGGAGATTGTAAACATCACTGAAGGACAGTACAAAAAAATAAAAAATAATCAAACCAGACTCATAAAGAGCCCAGAAACCAGGAAAGCAAGAACAAAAGGAGACTAGAAAATGGGGCAGAAACTCAGAGAGCGCATCAGTGTTCTCAGAAACAAAAGCAACTGCCCAGTTGTTGGTCTGTCACAATGAGCGGTCAAGGAAATGAGTGAGCCTTGCAGCTCTGCGTTTCACAGAGCTGGGAAAAACCTTCTTGGGCCCTTCTGTGATCTCACCCAGCTTCTTGATGCTGGGAACAATCAAACAATCGCCCTCTGCTTTGGCTTTGGTTGGGGCTTTTTTTTCGGCTTTCCACACACGTAACTCATTAAAAATAAGAAAATACTAGGCTTGACTGTGGTGGGTGAAGGGAACAGCTGGAGCACATGTGAAATGGCAGGTCTCTTCTGATCCAGAATGCCTGCACCGCAGGAGAGCTACATAATGGAAGTACTTTAATGAAGACAACCCCGTACAACATCTGACTGCATGAATATCCATACTTAATATTTATATGCTTTGGCAATTCTTGGTTATAATACCACCTACAGCAGACGCTGTGCTGATACTTTGGTTACAGATTGGAAAAAGCCCCAAACATCATTTGAAATTAAAGGAAAAAATAATTACCTTGCATAACAAAGTCATTCTACTTTAAAGGAAAATCTACTCTATTCCTGGGTCCTAAATGACAGAGAAATTGCCAGGCCAGATAAAGCTATAGCAGGTGCTTAAAAGTAAAGTTCCCGCTGTCCTGCAGTCACCTGATGCCCAAACTGCTGGGGATCTCAAAGAAGTTGGAATACTCTGTCACTAGAAACCAAGTCACTAATACTAGTTGTGAAAGCAAGTTGCTCCTTAGCAAAAGAACACAAGAGATTCCCATAAGACAAAATTATTTATCCTGTTAAGAATAGCTGTCAGAACATTACTGTATTACAGAATGAAGCAGCTAATATACTTTTAAACTTACTCCACAAGTCTAGAGGCCCAGTTGCAACTACTCTTATTTTGACACTCAATTATAAACAAGCTCGGTGTGGACAACGCACTAGAAATGAGGCAGAAGTGACAAAAGTTTAGGGTGGCAGGTCAAAATGAGTGTCTATACACGTTCGAACAGTGGGGATACAGCAGCAATAAGTGTCCTCTCCCCCCCAGCTTTGCTCAGAAGTGCTAGCCCATTCATCATCCTAACAGGATATTAGAAACAACAGTGTTTGCCCTGTAGTATCTCCATCCAACATGATGCGTGTTAAAACACTGGAATGAATATATAGCTTACAATAGAAGAGAGTCTTTAGTGGTTTCCTTGTGTATGAAGCTCACTTCTCTATTCCTGAGGCTTTGGACTTGGGCTTTGTTAGCCTGAAGACTTCAACGCTAACGATAGGGAGTTCAAATCCTGCACAGGTCAGCTGCCAAAAATTTTTATTAGCACCACAGTAGAAAATGCAAAATAGCTTTGCACTAGAATCCAGTGGTGTGGGAAAAATTGGATTCCTCTATGTTTGTGCAGTGGGAAAGTCGTGATGCAGTGTTTGACTACACCATTGCCTTTCATGAGTAGCAGACTCTGCCATATGTTTTCTTGAAATACTGGCCCAGAAAACTATGCTTCCTGGTGTCTCACTCAAAACACAGATTGGTTGATGCCAACATCCCTGCTGGGACCCAGTGGCTGCCTCTGTAGGAATGATGAGAGAGCAAAGCTATCTGGCTTACTTCCCTTGGAAGGGACTTCGTAGGAACCCATTAACAGCAGGAATTTCAGTAATGACCGCTATATACACACATAGACATATACATGACTCATTTTAGCACGAGCTATAGATGAACCAGATTATCTTATTTTAGGGTTTGGATGAGAAGCAAGATGAAGATTTACATCCTCCATTACATTTGCCACATGAAGTTTAAATCAGCACCCAGGGCTGCATGCAGACAAACAGTGGAAATTCAGGCATGTCCAAGCCAGTCCCATGTATTTAGTCCAAGCTCAGACACTGCAAGCTCGCCTATGAAGTGAACTAGAAAATCATTCACAGGATCAGTTATGCAAAAACACACAGCAGCCATTCTCCTTTACTTGCAGCAGCTGTGGCTGCGAGGCTGGGATCAGCCATGTCAGCTGTATTCCCTGAGAAAAAGGAGAAGTTTGAGTTGGTCCAACCTGGGTTTGGCAAGCTACAGACCCATGCTGCTCAGCAGCTTTTCAACTATTCATACTGCACTATTCGCGGCATAACCAGAAACCCACATACACTCCCAGGGAAGTTAACAACAGAAAACTTCCTCCTAGAGTCACAGTTTTATTTTTAAAGGATTTTAGGAAAGATCTTGATGTCCATTATTCACATGGATTAGACGCTGTACTGCTGTTACACACCTGTCAGGGACAGATTATGCTCCAAAACTGTTTTTAGTAATTCCAGTGTCAATCATGGCCCAAGGAAGAGTCGGTTCCTGGTTCCTAGTCATAGTTTGCAATACCTTGGCTTTTATCAGCAAGGCCTTCTGTCTTCTTACAGCCCCACATCTGTGCCATCACATGCATAACAAACTTAGAACTGCCCTCACACCACCTGGGGGCAATTTGCTTTCTACTTGCTGCCAGGAGTTGTGGGAAGAGGAGAAGGACCTCACACCACAATAAAAGTTTTTGCGTATACATAGAGTAAATCAATACAGCCAATTTCTTGCCTGCTAATTTAATTCCTGCAAGCTCTTTATTAATCATGTTTCCAAAACATTTGATGTTGCAATAAAACATTTTGTTGTGAACACTTTCCAAGTGAAAAGAGAAAAATTTCGATGAAATGAATCAGCTAACAGTTCAAAACACCTTATCCCATTTTAAGTGTTCGGCCCCGACACAGCACAGACTGCAAGTAAGCCACCAAAGTTGTTAGGCAATTGCTTAAAGTACGTAAACTCTTAAGCGCTGCGCCGAACCAAGGCTCACGTTCCCTAATTGCTCTCTCAAACCCAAAGGTCACATTCTCAGCATCTATTCCAATGACCTACAGTGTCTTTTACAAGATATCACGCATTCTGAGCATATACAGACACCGATTATTTCCTCTGCCCCTTTTTCCTCCTTTCAGCTATGAGGTAAGGAGTTAGGGAAGGCTTTGCAGTCATGAAAGAAGCATTTTGAGGGGAGGGAGGGAAAAAAACTCCATGCACCAACACACAAAACGAGAGAACTGCAAATAGGAGTCAATTTGTCTAAGAGGACTGTAGTCCTAAAAGCTAAATGAATACCCTGGAGATGATCTTTGGTTAATGTGTCTTTCCTCCTTTGCTTTATCTGCATTTTAGACAGGATTAAAATTAAGAATACCACGTTAACACTAGCAGACTGTTATTCCAAGCATTTCCAGCACAAACGGAATAAAATAGACCCACAGAAAGATGCCTGATTTCACAGAGCAGCTTGGATAGTGATCCAAGGACTAGCACGTGGGCCTGTGTGCTCTGTCGACGCTGCTGGTGAAAACCAATTCAGCAGAACAGCTTCTTTAGCCTTTGGAAGCCAATTTACTTATTTCTACTTAGCAAATAGCTGTTGAATACAGTACAATTCCCACATCATTCTCCGACGCTATTAGAGGCACTGGTAACTACAGCCACCCCACGTACACTTGCTATTGCAGCCTGCAATGCTTGGGACATAAAAGCACTATCTATTCTACATGCCACGGCCATAAACATCATTTCAGGAAGGTGATGCAATGCTCTGCGATACGTGCACAGAAAACAGATTTATTTGAATGTAACCCCAGTGTATAGTTCAAAACCTGAGGTTCTCACCACTTCACGATACCAGCTTGCCATACATAATACCACATTATGTATTTGTACTTAGTTTGAGTGCAGAGTTGACCAGTAGAAAGTTGTAACTACCTTGAGTCCTAAGCACATATCTTCAGTAGTACTTTTTCTTAAGTTTAAGGAAGGGTAAATAAGCGTTAAGAACAAGATTAGGAAAATAATACCTTCATCAATACATTAGGTGCAGTTAAGTTCACAGCTCATTAGCAATCTGATACCTACGACTAAGCCATTTACTGACTTAAAATTCTCAGCCAAGTTTTCCCAGTTTTCATTAAACAAAAACCAAATTTGTTTCATTTGGAATGCTGTTTCTTCCTCATCTTTACCAAGACACTTCCAGTGAGCTGCAGGCCCTATTCCAGTCCCACTTTCCCGTGTCAGTTCAGCTATATCATACACAAGGGGAAACCTCGCTCTCCTCTGACCACCTCAAAGTTCAGGAAGGCATAACCAACTAGAATACCTAGAGACTGAAAGCAGGGGCCGGCTCACCAGGTTTTTTTGCTCACAAGAATTAGCTTTATTCCTCTTCATGTAACTCTGCAGAGACTAATTATTAGCTAAGGTTTGCAGAGTGTGAATGGGTTGAGATTCAGGTAGGGTGTGTGCTACTTTGCTACTGCTTCAAATAGCTGTCTCAAAAGACAGTTTTCTATCTTCTAGCCTGGCTCTGCGTTGTTATTTCGCATACAAAGGAGTTAAGGAGAGGCAGCTTTGACACTTAGTTAACATATACTAAAAAAAAATAAAAATAAAAATCCCATTTTTACCTTGCTCCTTGATGCAAAAGCAGGATTTGTGAACAGCAGCTTGCAACATTCATTTACCTTCCTCATAAGTACAGAGCAACATAGCTATTGATTGCTGCTTGATGCCCCACAGAGCTAGAAGTTCATCCTACCGCCGAGCACCAGCCTCCAACAGGGTACTTACCACACTAGGCACTTCCTTCATGGCTGCTCTGGGCAAACATGCTGCAGATTTTCACAGAAGAAAAGCATTTCCCACACGAAAGAGGCTCTAATCTGGGCGTTGAAATAATGGGAAACCCTAAAAGAGAAAAAAAAAATGTTTTAAGAACCCATACAGCAGCCAAGGGAATCAATTTGAAAATTAGTCTTAAAACATGTTATTTCCTAACTAATGTTTTTAATTGCATGATATAAAAGTCTCAAGAAACATAAGACAGGGAACACAAGCAAAACAGTAGACTTCAGATGAAGGCATTTTTTATCTTGGAGAAATTACTTTTAGCAGAGCGACTAGCAGAATAAGAACAAATACGACCTTTCCTGCTTTGAGTTGTGTGTGAGCCAGCTTGACCCTGCTGCTACTTCTGTCCTTGGGTGGAATTTAGCGGTGTTAGTGTTGAAACACGACCACAGAAGCACAAAAACTGCCGTGGGGGAAGCAAGGCAGCAGCAGGCACCCAAAAGCAGTGGAGTAGCAGAGCCCAAGGGCTTGCAACCAGCCTTGCTGGTTTGTGCCAGTCTGACTGACCAGTCCAGGCACCGATAGTCACAGTAGCCCACCTAGCCTGATTGCCCTCCCCTAGAAATAATTTCAGTCTCAAAAAACTAAGAGCAATTACTAAAATCAGCACTTTCCACAGCTTCCTTCTGGAATCAGATACTACCACTGTGAGATAATAAGCAGTATGACACTGAAAATGCCTCTGAACAGAAACATTCAATCAATTAAAACATAAAATGAAAAAAAGAAAGCAGTATCATAACAAACAGAGAGATTTTTACCTTCTTTGTCACACCTTATATGCTGCAAGGATTTTCATCCCCCCACTATCCAAACAGGAGGGAGACAAACAAACAGAGCTGCCAGCCCCTGGCCTTTCCAGAGTGAAACTACAGCCCGCCCCCCCCGTAGAAGTGACTCCCAGCTGAAGGCAATCAGAAAACTCACACCTAATCACCTGCTCCCCTCTGATGGCGCCTCCTGTTGAGCTCGTTATCTCCCTTTGCCTAATTCGTGGGGCCTGGCAACACGGGCAGCTGTGTTGCTCCTCCGTGTGCCTGGAGACGCCGCTGGCAAAGGTAGGGCTGAGGATGGGCTGATGGGCAGAGAAAGCCCCACTTTAAAGATGGGCATTGTAAAGAGCCAACACTCAGGTGAGGATTGGAGAGAAGGAGAAAAATGGATCTGCGCTTAGGTCTGGTCTGAAAGTTTCCCCCTGCACACGCTCTTCAAAATAAAGCATTTCTGAATAGGCCATTTCTGTGCACTGGGGGCGAGGGAGGGAAGGGAGGAGGCAAACCAAGTGGAAGAGAAAAATGCTTCAGCTGACAATGACTGAGAGGGAGAGAATTGCACGGTAACGTGCCATCCATCTACCGGGCCAGATTCATTATTCACGGCTCAGTCATTTTGCTTTAAATTTTAAATGTCATCCAAAGTGCTTTTTGAATTCATCAGTTTAAAAGATATTTACTAAGAAGCAAAACATTGTGTTATTACTCGGTGGCACCGAGGGCTGTGGGATGGCAGGCAGTGTCGTCGGGTGGCGGAGAAGAAGCCACCTAAGCTGGAAACAGCTTATTTGCTATGGAGAGGCTGCAGGGACAGCGCTTGCCGGCCCTGGAAGCTCCCCATGGCGACGTCCCAACAAGGTGCTCATCACTTCTGAAAAGTATCTCACAGATTTCAGTCAGGCAGGAGCAGAAAAGGAACATACCTCGTCTGCTGCCTCACACCAAGCTTCATAGCAGTCCCTGCCCAGGACATCCAGGGCACTAACCTAAGCCCCCGGCAGTCCCCAGCACATACCCTGCCACACCGCAGTACACACACGACGATCGGATTTTTACGTGACCCTGTGGCACTGTCTTAAGCAATAATAAAATCTAAGCCACAGTATTTGATTAGCAATTAGGAATCAGGCCTGAAAGAAGACACAATATTGTTTATAGCCACCCCAAGTGGCAAGGCTGTGGCAAGGTGCGGAGGTTTCCAGGGAGCTCGGCTTCCCCTGCCGCCGGCTCCCACGCCAGGCACAGCGCCATTAGCATAATCGCTCCCGTACTAATGTCTTCTACTCACATAGTCATTTCTTTACTAGCAAAACTATGCATATCCTCAAGATATTTAAGCTACACATTGTGTGACGGTAATAGCTTTGTAATGGCGTTCATCTATCATCCATTTTAAACATCCTCTCTCTGCCCACTAACCCATTTCCAATGCCTCCACTTCTCATCACGCACCAACATTTCAGAGCAGTTTCAGAGAGGCACGTTTGGGGAAAAAAGAATTGCAGGGGAAGAACCAAAATAAACTTCCTAGGCAGATCTTCATAGCCTCTCGATCGGTCCGGGCCGTACAACTGCAGGGAAATATGAGCTGACTCAGAGCTGCGAGTTGGTGCCTGGCTCAGAGGATGGCATCAGTAATTGGGTGGAAATTACTTTATTCCCTTCTTATGTCCGTGGAGATTATCAAACACAAAAAATAGCAAGGAGCTTTAAAGAGATATGGGGCACAGTGAACACCACGTAGGAGAACTGGAAGTAGTACATAGCGATTCTGTCTCCATTTTGTCTGGCCTACCCATCTCCGCTCCTCCCGTTCAAAGCCCACTGGCATAAAGAACGACTCCCACAGACTTTAATTCCCTCATGGAAAACAAAGTTTTTTGTGGTTGAGCTTAATTTCTTCCACTACCTACAGATACAAAATTCCACTTCTGCTTTGGCTCTGGGTCTGCATAAAAGATACTTCCAATTTTACTTGAAATGCTTCACTGGTGGAATAATAGAATTATAGGGATTATACAGAGCGATAATCCTCAGCACATGCGATAAAAGCAGTATTCAAATATTAAGCAACACTCAGAGGAAATAGCTCAAGTATTATTATCCTCATTTTCCAGAGCAAGGATGGGAAGACAGGACTTGAGAGCACAAGGCTTCTTCCCAGGAGGATTTATGTTGGCAATCCCATGCTGCAGGCTGGCTTGGGGGCTCCCTCCTACCTGGTGCCCTGGGTTGGGCGCCGTGGTTAGAGCCCAGCCTTCTGCCCGGTGTGATGCTCCCTCCTTACCTGCACCGCACGGCTCCTTAAAGCTCTTCCCTGCCAACTGCAGCATTTACCTGGCTACTGCATTTTTAAATAAAGAACAAAATATTAAATATTTGCGTCACAAAGACTGTGGATCCTCTCTCTAAACTGGTCCCACCAGGATGAACTTTACCAGCACTTAGAAGGCCACCTATGATGAGGGTCCCTGCGGCAGGCACAGCAGATGTAGTTGTACAGCCTAAAATGCCCTACAGTTACCAACACAAACAGGCAAAGGGTAGAAGACATGATCTTCCACTTTGCAAGGCAAGGTCATGGAACAATCCGTTCCCAAGTTGTGGAAGGGCCAGGAATTCAGCTGTCATCCTGTCACCAGGCCCAGTGTTTTGCCCCTCAGACAAACCATTTGTCACTAGTTTAATGACGGGACATTTAAGCATACTAAATTACTTCCTTTTTAGCGCATTATGCAGGCTTGAGGCACCATACGTACAGTGCTGCTTAGGAGCCAGGGCCATGCTGGTGAAGTAAGCAAGTGATGATCACAAGGAAGGAGGCAGAAAATCAAAGCTGGTCGTACCGCTGTATTGTGTTTACTTAACTAGTACTCTTCAATAAGCAAGTTCCAGAAACTAGAAAGCAGGGACTCCAGTTTTCAGGACTGAACTTTACAAGATCATATATATTAAGGAAGATGAAGAAATATAGCTGAAAGCCAAATACAGGTTACAGTGGCTGGAGATCATCTTCAGGAGATGAAATATTCCTTAAATGATGAAGACAATAATTCACAAGAATAAGACTCTCCAGTGAATTATGGGATTCCCCTTCCAGTAAGTTAGCAGAAATACGATTCTGAAATTTAAACGCACTCATCCATCACAAATTCTGCTTAAATAGATTTATGGATATATACATATTTTACCATTTTTATATTTTCATAAGCCTGACATTTTAGTTCACCTGTAGGTGATACTGTGACTTGAGATGCACCAAAAACTAAAGAAGGGGGTAATTATCCCCTAGCCCCAATTACTTTCCCTCCTTCCCTCATGTATCATAGCTATGGAGAATATTTTTAAGCTCAAGGACCAATAGAGCTGACAAAAACATAAAACAAGGTACAAAGGAAGCTTGAAGTTATTATAGCACTTTGCGGCTGGGAGAACAGAAAGATACTAGTAGATTAACCTTGGAGCCCCATAAAAACTTTCTATGACCACAGGCGAACAGCCGTCGTTAAGAGGAGTTGATGCAATGGGCTCCGATTGGGCAAGGTACCTAAAATAAAGTACCTAACTTTAAAAGTAGTATCATTAACTTCAGAGATTAATATTCATGTGCATAAAGTTACAGGATCTTACTAGAGCGTATTATAGACTAATGCACTTTTTTCTTACACTGGATAAATCTCTAGCCTTTTAACAGATTTCTCTGATATAAATACACATCAGATGACCAAATATTCACCCCTCTCTCCTAAATTGAGTGCATTTTTTCCACTATTTCTAGTATTTTCTCTGATGTGCTGCTTTATCTCATCCAGTGATTATATGTAACATCCTGTTTGCAAGGAAAAAGAAGGAAACGAACCAACTCTGGTTCCATAGCCTCTTCCCAGGGCACAGTCCTCTGTGTTTGCACACACCTACACAGGTACTAGCACACTGTGAACCCATGGCCAAAGATTGTATTTCACAGAAGAGTAAAAATCTCAGTACAAGGACGTTTCTGTAAATTGAGGATGGGGAATTGGCTGGGGTAGAGAGATCATGGTAACGAAGAAATGGCTGCCACGTGACTTCATGCTCCATTAGACATATGAGCCATATTCCCTTTTAAGGCTCCGGCTTCGGATTATATTACATCCAAACTAGCTGCGGGCTCTTGTTGAAAAAAGCGATCCCGTTCTCCTTTCTCTCCTGTTCCTGCCACATGCTTTGGCAACCTCCCTTGCCTCAGGTTGTGCAACGGTGCACTGCGTGGAGGCAGCTCACTGAGCTCATAGAAAAGTAACTCACCAAAATAAAAACAACATTTTCTTCCAGGTGGGCAAGCTGATCCTACTGCGTGTGGTCACGCAACTGCTGACCGTGGCAGATGCAGAGCACGGGGTGGGAGACTCAGACCCCTCTTCCACCCTCGCCTGCTGCAGGCTCATTCACTTACATGTGGTTCAACATAATGAATGCCAAACGCCCCAACCGCAGGGAAACCTTTGTCCAGAAGTCACACTGCCTGCTACACAAAAGTCCATCAGCCATGAAAGTCAGTTCATAGATCAGTTACATAGCACCCAAACACACTTCCTAATTTTTGAGCGCTTAAGTTCATAACCTTCACCTTTTATGTACATATGCAGTGTTTGTAAAATACTGAGGATTTCCTTTCCAGTGAAGGCAGTTTACAGATGGACACAAATATCTAATCAGCCAACAGCATCATTACCTCTGGGGATGTTTGTCCATCTCCTCATGGGCAGTTCTTCACATGCACCCACGCTACTGACAAAAAGGTAGTACGCCTTTGGATGCAGACCAGCTAATATCACTCTGCCACCTCCATGCATGCCTTTTCTCACCCAAAGAGCTACCCCTAAACCATGCATATATATATACACACAACTGCCCAAACTGTATCAATGGACAAATCTGAAAGCTATATCCGTCACTGCTTTCTGGTGAAATTCTTTATTGCTAGATGTGCTGTCAGCTAGAGCTCACACTCAGCAAGAAGATTTGCTTGGCTGTACGTGTATTGATATTTATGAAATTTGAGGCACGTGCTAAACCAGACCAAATGTATGATTTTACTCTTTATTGAATAGTTACTGGTAACGTAAGCTAGCAAGAGAATACACTGAAAAAAGAAAAGAAGCTCTCAATGTTGAATCAATGATTCATTTACTCTCTTCATGATTAATTGCAAAGTATTTGGAACTCTAATGACTTTTGTGGATGCAGTATCGCTTAATCAAAAGGCAAAGAGAGCCAATCTGCATAGGTACTGATTTTTCCCCATGTCAGTAAAACAAGGAACTATTTGCTTCTACTAGTCCAGGTCCTTGGATCTGGAGCTGTCAGAATCACTATGGAAGCCTGGACACCTCAGTATGGGAAATTCAAAGCAGTTTTTCTCTCCGTAAGGTGGGTCTGTCTCTTTGCTGCTTTACAAGTAACGCATGACTGAAACACTGGATCGATTAACACTAACGTGCCTGGGCTGGCCTCCATCTGAAGCACTCCAGAGCCACAGGGAATCCCAGATGCTCAGCTCTTGTAATAGCTAGTTAAAAAGAAGACCCCAACCCAGTAGGTGCCCCCAGTAGTTTGCAGACTGCCCTGGAGCTCAGACACCCTCCCGATGGACCTTCCTCTCCCAGGGCTGGATTAGGACCTAGCCCAGGCAAAACACCACCATGCCCAGACTAAGACTTCCAGTGCCAGGGAGCCCTTCCATGGAGTGCGGCTTCCAGATGTGGAGAAATTTCTGAAGAAAATACCAGGCTACAACCACACACTGGAGCACACTGATCCCGAGCATTGCTCACCCGCCGTGTCGGTGTCTGTGCAGCACCGCTTTGCTTTGTTTCGACGCGTGAACCATGAGAGGTCGTCAAGCCTGTTCTCCAGGAGCCCCGTGGCACTGACCACCCAGCCAGCCAGTGATAGAATACGACATCCCCACTCCTGCTGAGATCCACTTGGGATACACGGGATCCTCCCTGCTCTTCTGAACTGGCAAGAATCACAAAGGTAAGTCACAGCGACGTGTCCGTGCCCCAGCCTGGCCAACGTGCCCGTCACGGGCAGCGTGCCCATGTCAGGCTGTGGCAGCGGAGGGCTGTCAGCAGGCAGCCAGACGCTCCGTGTGTCCCCTGCTCTGCCCCGTGCTGTACGCAGAGCTGGCAGCATCACACAGGCTCCCGGCCTCACAGCGGGGAGAAGGCTATGCATCAAGGAGAAGAGGGGAAAGCAGGAAGCTTAAGGGATGCTCAAAGGACATTTAAACAGGCTTTTTGTGCCACACATTTAACCCCTAACATGTAAATGACTGAGAGGCTAATCCACTGATGTACTCTTCTGCCCTTCTGCGGTCTGGTCACACTATCATGAATTCACAGAATCACAGAATCACCCAGGCTGGAAGCCACCTTTAAGATCATCGAGTCCAACCATCAACCTAACGCTGCCAAAACCAGCACTAAACCATTCAGAGTGGTTTTGCTGTCAGAGGGCTTTAGAAGGGAGGGCACACACGCAAAGCAACCATGCTGCTGCTTCTCATCATCTACAATGATTTTGCCTTGTGACAAATCCTCAGGATCTGCTCTGAGACGAGCTGGTGGTGGCAGCTGGACCCTAGGGGACAGGCCTCTCGTGGCGCTCACCAGCGGTGCATGTGGCCAACGACTAACTGGCACTTTTTTTCGTACCCTGGATAAATCTCTAGCCTTTTAGTAGTTTCTCTGATATAAATACACAGTGAGTGCAGAGCTGGAGAGGTACTTGGAGAGTGGGTCTCCTGCCCAAGTCTGGCAGCAGAAAAGTTTCTGCCCCTCCACAGAGACACTTATTTATATGGCAGAAGGACGCAGGCAGCCGTGTCACAGCACGTGTCCAAGGAGATCTTTGCTAATGTGACATAACGTGGAAAAAAAACTGCTGGCAAACAAAACACAGAACAAGAAAGGCTGCTGGCATCATCAGCAAGAGGTCTGACTGGCTCTGCCCAGTGCAGATGGAGAGTGGAGTGAGTGGGAGAAGACACAAAGCACCTGGCAAACTGGGCAAAGCTCAAGACTGGGACAAGAGCTGCAGCCTCAGGTAACAGTCCCCTCACATTCAATACTTGGCTTCTCCTCTCCTTTGCTTCCTTCCTTCTGGGGTTTCCCTCCTGTGTTTCCAAAATACAACGCCCCGTTGTGCCTCTGCCCGGGGAGCCGAGCAGGGAGGAGGCACCAGGCGCAGCCGGAGCACAGGAAGGAGCCTGAAAGGAGATTGCAGGAATTACAGGGAGAGGCCGAGTGGTCTCAGCTGGCCAGAGCAGGTATGTGCCACCCCTCTCCTCAGCCCGGAAGACTCCTTAGCTCCAAGTGAGAAACACAGATCAGATCCCTCTCTTGCATGCCAAGCATCCGGTGCATGCCACGCCGGTACTTCTGCTGCAGGTGGGGCTTGTGGGGGACCTTCCACTACCTGCCCAGCTCCAGGATGGCCGCTGCCCTGCTCGCTGCAGCAAGCGCAGCCGGGGGAACTGCCGGAGCCTCCACTGAGGCGTCACACATCCCACCCAGGTTACAGGAACACAGGAGACCAGATTTGTTCTCAGCCTCCCGAGGCTGCTGGGGCTCTCTGGGATGCCAGTCAGAGCGGTCGCCTGCTGTGTTTAAAAAGGAGTGTAGTCCCAGCGTGTGTTGCAGATTGCTTCATAGAAGAAGGCACGACAAGAACAATGTGCTGGTTTTAAATAGGTCTGTCCCATGTTTGCCCACTGCCAGCCCATGCTGGCAGGTGAGAGGAGGAACAAGCGAGGACTTCATCTACTGCTGGAGCCGCGAGCTGGGAGAGAGCAGCGCGAGGACGCCAGCTTGGCACTGCACCCTGCGGCAACGTGGTGCCACTTGCAAAAACCCAACTGAAAAAATGCCAGACATCTGTGCCCTCACTGTGTGAACCAAAATGGAAAAGAACCAACTATTTTTTCTTCCCACTGAGATTTATAAAACGCCCCTGTGTGATCTAAACCGACACACAAAAAGACAGTCTCCTATTGATTATTTTAAACCTAATTTAGCTGACGCTAATTGTACTGGACCTCTGTAATTGTGCACAGAACTCGGTAGCAGCAGTAGGACAGAATTATCATCAGCTTCACGGGGCTAATGTTATGCCAATATCATATTTGATCCATGTTTTCAACATAGTTGAATGTTTACCAAGTATCAGGATATCAGCATTTACCTTTCCTGGGAGCTTAATTTTTCATTTCCTTTCACATTTCCTTTGACTTCAGATATGCCACACGCCACTTAAAGTACCACAGGATCTCTCTGCCCACCTCCCAGCTCCTCACCAGGCTCGGCTCCCCAGCAGCTCTGGTCAGCACTTCCCCTAATGCAAGGTTCACCTCCACGCAGCCGGCACCCAGCTCACCCCATCCCTTCCTTAGACGTGTGCCGGAAGGGAAGAGTGTTTTATTGTGCCGGGAGGGTCAAGACACTGAGGTTCGGGTTTGAGAGGGAGAGAGAATCTCTTACTTCTCGTAGCAGAGTCACTGCAAATGTCTCGGGAACTTTTGGAGCACGGCCATGATGTCTCGTGTGCCTCTGCGAGATGCATGGTAGTACCACAAGGCAAGAACGTCAAACAAGGCCCAAGCCATTTCAGGCTTGATGAAGCAAGACTTAAATTCCATCTGGCAACCAAGAGCAGGAAGCAGAGACCATTGAGCCCAAGTGTAAAAGCACCACTTAATAAATGGTGAGATACGCTGTGCATTAACTGAAGCTTACAGATGGTGGTCCCATGTTAGGCCCCCTGTTAGGAGCCACATAATTGTCTAAGGGCTGTAAAAGCATGAAATGCCCAGGTAACACTGCTGCCACTGAACATTTTGGTGCATTTTTCACTAGTGACAGATGAAAGAACTACCTTAGTTGTACCCGCTGTTCCCACAAGTATTTTAGAGCCTAATATGTCTCTACATTGTAAAGTGGAATAATAAGCACTAAGCGTGCTTGCTCTTGGCAAGAAGACAGCTCTAATCTCCACCACTTCTCCCAGCAGGCTCTCCCAGTTTACCAGTTCCCCTCCCCTCCAGGGCCACTTCAAAGAGAATCTTCTCCTTCCCCCACCAACCCGAGTGAGCAGCCAGCTTTTTCAATTACAGCTGAACTCAAAAACCTGAACTGTGAGGTAGTTTAAGGCCCACAACTCCGTTTCTTAAACTGTAATGCTGGGTACTTTTTCATTCCAGTGTTTTAAATATGTCTATCTGGTGCAGCCATGTGCCCAGGGAAGTTCCATTTACAGGTCCTGTGCAATGCAGTAAGGAAAACCAGTAAGTGCTGCTCGGCGTAAGCACAGGGCAGTGCTGTCACCTGTATTTGGGCCGTTCGACCACTTCTCAGTACATGGCTGCAACAGGAGAGCTCACCCTGGTTTTTGTGACCGTAACTCCGTACCACTGGAGTATTTCCCTAGGACTCTTACAAATAGCGTCAAGTGCGTTTTTTTAAAAAAGAGGCAAACAGCTTTCCAATTGCCTCCCTCTGACAAACGTGAAGAAACGGATCTTGAACCGTGCCTAGAACTGGGTGTGGAGGCTCCAGGAGGGGTTTGCTGCTTGTGGCCGCTGCTACCCGACGAGAGCCTTCCTCAGCATCTCTAACAGCGAGAGAGTTCAAAGTCATCACGAGCTCACAAACCACTACTGGAAGAATATCCAGAAGGGCAGACCCGGGAAAAGCAAAAGAAGCCCCTTTCCCCATATATTCTTTTCTTTATTCATTTTAATTAGAGCCTGCTTTTCAGGGCAGTATGTTATCTTTCCCAAAATACCCTAAACCCTAAATTTTAATCCAGCTCTTTATCGTTCATAGTAGGAGACTACTGGGGAATGATCTGAAATCTACTAAAGTCAGGAAATTCCTTGCCGAGGATTGCAATGAGGGCAGGGTGAGGCCGTCGGTGAGCATGGGAGGGGGGAATTCATACCATGTGCTTCCACAAATAGCTTGCTAATGCACAGTTAATTGCTCGCTACGTTTAGGTAATTTCAGATTCTGGTTTAGAGGAAAAGTACTTATGCAAAAAGCATTAGATCTCAGAAATCTTACGTTAACAATGCAGCCATCCACATATCCATCCATCTCACCATTTCCGGACTACCTTAGCACAGTCTAGGAGGAGTTGTGTGTCTCCTCTTCATCAAATTATGACCATGAAGGATCATTATGGAAAAAATATGAACCATAGCATTTCACATCAAAAAGGGCACATACACCGAAACGCTTCATGAAATCTTGTCAGCCCCTCTGCAGTCTTCTGCCAGAGGGAAAATAAGAAAAGCCCTAATGATGAGTACCTGTCCATTTCTCTCTTGCGGAAAGACAAATTTCACTTATTTTAAAATAGTTTTTTATTTTAATTTGATATTATAGGCTAGATTATGATATAATTTCCATCCACTGCAAAGCTGTGAAGAATCATTTAGTTGGAGATAGAAACCAGGCTGTGAATGCAAAAGTATTTAATGAAAATGTGAAAAATCCTTTAGTTAAGGCACTCTCATCTGATACTCCTGTGTTCTGGTTGGTGGAAGCAATATTTACATTTGACTGCAAGAGTGATATAAAGGAATTTTATAGAGAACAAATAAATTAAGTGATATTTATGTTAGTATTTATTTAAGTCCTGAAGATGACTTACTAAGAATGTATTCACATAAATTTTTGGAGAAGTTGTAGCAATGATTAATTGAAATATTAAATCAATTTTATGACTATAGGGGAGAATGCAGTTCATCCCTATTTGTCACTGTATTCAATAAAGCACTACAGCTTAAGACTTTGATTTACAAATAGTGCAGGAAAGAACCAGAACACAAGAATACTGCTGGGTGTCGCTAAATTAAAGGATCTGTGTAAAAAAAAGGAGTAATTCTTATCTACTGCTGTTAGACTGGCACTACATGATATATGTAAAAGATATAAATAATAAAAAGGACATACATAATGAGATTTTCAGTAGCTCTCAGACATGGCCTGATTCCATTCCCGTTGTACTTCCGATGCAAGTAGAGTTAAATCATGCTCAGTGCATTGCTAAAACTCACACCTTCTTTGAGAACCGCATCTCTCTTTTTTTATCCCGTTCATCTGGTGCCCCGCGAACTCACCGACAAGGTCAGACACTACAACTACAGGTGCGTGGACCCGTTGCGCTAAATTACATCACATTCGCTGAGGTGAGGAATAAGCTGCAGGATATGGAGCGAGACCCACACTGAACTCAATCTTCAGAGAGACCACAAAATGGTTTGAAAAAAAGGCGGGGGCACATTTCTGGTTTATTCCACTGCGATCTCATCCATGCTGATGTTGCCTCATCAGTATGTACCAGTAGGGTCCTACAAAGCAGTGTCTGCACATAAAACATTTGCAGTTCTCCACAGGGTTGTCTGAAACCATTTGAAAAACTTCTGTTAACCTCCATGGACTTTGGGGTCAAACCCTATTGCTCTGGTTATGCTTTTCCCCCCGACCTTTCTCTCATCTTTCCCCATTTTGCAAAATGATAAAAAGCTGCGTATTTAGCAACTACACTTCAGCCTTGTTGCAATCAGGAGTTTTCCTGGCACATAGCAATGATGGGATCGCTATGTATCCCATGGCAGAAATGATGTATGCAGCACCAGTGGCAAAAGCACATAAATTAAGGTCAGAGATCAAAGCTATCTGATTCTACAAATAACTGTTATTAATTTCAATGATCTTCAACGAAACGCAGCTTATGTCCAGTGTGTCACTGACTGCCTTCACATTCAGTAAAACTATTTAAAATGTATTGAACCTACTGAAACGTAAACACTCAGAGAAAACAGGGATGAACTTTGTGATAAAACAACAAAATGACCCAAGTCCAGCATAAGTATGAACGCCTTGGCAGAGAACGTTGCACCAGGATCTGGATATTTTGCAGGTTTTCAGTTAAAATAGGAGTGCCCTGACACAGAAATGGATCTTAATTATCAAACACATACTTCCCTGCTCTTGTCACATTTTCCTAATAAATGTTTCTAATTCTGGCTCTGATGGGTAATGCTTCTTAGATTAGGGTACAGAGCAGAAAAATGAGTACATTTTTTTAAACTCCTCTAGTTTTAGAACTTGCTCCTTGGTCCACAGGGAGCTTCGCAGCAGTGGTGCGGTCTGTGGTTGGAGTGGGAGCGTATCAATGCAGCTCTATTGGTTCCAGATAGAGCAATGCCCATTTTTTACAGGCGTGAACCTGGTCCTTTATTATATCCCTGAACTAGACTGTAAGTGGCTGAGTGAGCTTTCCTGACAGCACCAAGAAAGTCAGGGAAGAAAATAACCTTTGATGACAGAAGATTGCTTAACATCAGTGGAAACCACTAGACCTAGGAATCCAGTAGAAACAAATTATTCCTGTCTGTGTATTTTGTCTCACATGTCACGGTGTTATCTAAGTGCACGTGTGAATTAAGCTAGTAGAGCTATGCACTCTCAGGAGAAGGCGATATTACAGAATGAACAACTCCTGTGACAGCGGGCTCAGAGCTCACAATCATATTTGTTAGCCGACCTCTGCAGGCAAGTGTTACAGATCAGAAACACTGTGAAATGTCAGGAGCTATCTGGATGGTCATGCACTGGTGATTTTTGCTGAAATATGGGCTAGAGGGAGGTCCACCCACATGAGCAGGCAGTGTGCGGATTTGTGCTTTCTTGGTGAGCCAGAAATAGAAGGTTTGGCCACATGTTGATGACCAGCTCAGTTTGCGAGCCCCTAGCAGACAGGACAGGTTTCTAAGGTTCTTACTTGCCGATTTCATTACATGGATAGTTGAAGAGCTGATAATATAGGGAAATATATTTATTTTAGAAGAACAGATGTCACCGTCAGCCAGGCATCTTACAACAGACATCACTCCCCTTCAGTCATACGCAATTCAGCCAGCAGCAGCTTTGAATGGGGACATGACGCCAGCTGGAACAGGCTAACAATTCTGTGCATCGGAGAAACGTCTGCTATTTCATTTCTAATGACTTGTCTGCAAAGGGCCTCCGGCCACCTTTAACTGGTCAGCAGAACTTACTGAGCAAACAGGGTTTCGGTTTGCTGCTTTCTCGTATCCCAGTATATGAGTAGCTCTGGGAGGACAGAGAGGTCCCAGTACTTGCTGGTACCCTGCCTGGCTAAACAGATTCTCAGAGTCACATTTCTACCTGAATTGCAGAATTGCAGCATTTCATAGTTAATATTCTCCAGTCGCCCCCAAGGACAGCCTCTGAGTGATTACAAAGTTTCTGTAAAAAATGGTGTGAACAAAGCTATTATAACCTCCTGCTTATTTGCACAGCTCACCTGCAGTATAGTCACGGTGACAATGCAGCTGTAACACACGGATCACTTTTATAAGCTGTTCTACAAATAAAAGGCGATATGCTTCGATTTCTGAATGAGCTCTTTGTATATGTCACTGCTTTAAATTCTTATTACCTTACCACCCATGGTATATACTTATGTTGATAAGATTATCTCTTGTATGAGCTGCTAATTACATAGTAGTAGTGAATTATTTGTTGGTCAAGCAACTGGTGTGGCATTGCCTTGAAGCTCTGAGGGAAAGACAGTAGCTTTTATTGCAGGTGATTATTCAGAAAATCCGAACTCCACAATGGGCCTGTTGTCGAAAGCTTTGATATGGCTAAACGATTAATGCATGGGATAAAAGCATTTTCTAGTTTTCTTAAAAAAAAAAAGTTGGTCAGTGTGAAAGGGCTCAAGGCACCCTTACGCTCGCTTAACCGCATTTAGGAACAGAACTCCAATAGTTACTGCTTTCTGGGAAACCTCCTGGGCAGAGATGGGAAGTCACATTTCTCTCCTCTTACCTAGCTGCCCTCCTTAGCAATCAGAGTGCGCTATAAAAAGCAAATCTATCATCAACAGGCTCAAAAGCAACAGCTCAGACTAGGCACTTCCAGTGGGGAATTCAGGGAGTACACAAGAGGAAAAAAGAAAAAAGATGACCCCAAATCTCTGCAATAAAAACAGATCGTTGGCACCATTCCTCCCTGTGCCGCACAAGAAAGCTGCGGTGTCTGGCTCCGGTGAGAGGCCACGCGCTGTGCCCTCGCTGTGCCCCGGTGTGCTCCGCGCCCAGCTCCGGCCCCTCGGCGGCAGGAGGCACCTCCCGGCTCTCCGAGGCTCCCCACTGCGGTGCAGCGAGACGAGAGCGGGGCTGGAGCGCCGCGGCAGGACGGCCGGCACTCGCCACACCGAGGGGCACGCGGGCTGGGCGAGGGAAAGGAGATGCCCGCAGGAGTCAGGCCACCAACGCTCAGGGATTCTTCTGGATCGCACTGCTGATGCTTAAACATTACAGAAAGCTTTAGGTAGCTTCACTGCTCCTCTGCTTGGGATCCCGTGTATTACACCCCCCCAGATCTAATCGAGATCTAAGATACTTTATATTCTTGCTGTTTAGTTCTCCTCTGAGATAAAGCAGTAGTGAAATATACTTGAAAGTGTGCGTGTATACACAGGCTTAAGTCTTAACACCAGCAATAATCCCATTTTAGCATTCCTGCGAAGCACGTGACCACTGCAGACCAGCAACGTACCACGACTCATTTCGGCCCCGTGGCCGCTCCAGCAACAGGCGGCAGCGTCGGGTCCCCGCACTCCTCCTCCCTGTGAGGTGGGGGTGCTGCATAAAGCCCGGATAACCTGAACTTCTACTATACTTATGATGCAGATGAGAAATCTAATTAGCTGTGGTTTGCCCTGGCTGCTAAACAATCATTGTCCCATCCAGAAGAGCCAACCTTGTATTTTACAGGGTCAGGATAATGAGGGGATGGAAAGGAGAATCCAGCCTGCAGCTCTGTTGCGTCCTTCCTCAACTTGAGACCTGACGGCTCAAAGGTGAACAAATGGCATCACTAAATGACCTTTCACGGTGATATGTTCTTTTCGGTGCCGTATTCTCTGAGGCAGGTTTCTCCGGTAGAAGCCGTTCTCTCACTTTGCTCCTGCGCAGTAACGCCGTCAGCCTGTGCTGCTCACAACCCCTGCTAGCCAGTGGCGTAGTTACAGGAAATTGCTGGGAAAATACTGTATTTTAATTGCAGAAACCTCTAGGAGAAGTTTGCAAGTAGAAAAGACCTGTGAGATAATCCGAGCCATTTTCTGCTAGGGCACTTTGGATTTTCAGTGCGTTCATTGATTTTTGGCCTAAGTATCGCCCTGCATTGACACATGCAAGTCCCAAACTGTGTAATAGCTTTAACTGACTCCGGGGAACTCTTCACAGCACAGAAAGTAAAACTAAAGCGCTTCCTTTTGAATGCTTGCACACTTACCCTCATGATTTTTCATCACAATACCAGATACTCGGAGGGTCTAAATCAGCCCACCTCTATCCCAAAGCAAATTCCCATTCATGCCAGCTGAGAAATGGGCTCAGGATGGCAGAAACGTTCGTAACAGTAACAGTACCCTGTGGGAACGGAACCCGCACGTAAACACACAGAGGTTTTGTGGTCTTCAGGTGTCTACCTAAATCACTATTAAATGTTAACAATATTTCCATTAAAAACGAGGTTGAAATTTTCACAAAGCGGCTCCATCACAGCTAGAAAGAAAAATTAAAAACTCTGCACTGTCTTCAGCTTAAAGCAGCTCCAACTACATTTTAAAATAATAGCTTGAGAGGTACTGCACAGAGAGCATGAGAAATGCTCCACGGTGAGGTGATCTATCGGAGGGAAACCTTGAAGCCTGAAAAGGAGGGAAAACAATAAATCCCCAGAATAAATATTGAAAGGGGAGAAAGAAGGAGAGAGATTTCATTTTATTACATCATTTGGTGTCACGAGCATGCACAGGGGAAAAGATTTATTTATTTATGTTTCCCAGAGGGGCTGGTTCTGTAAACAGATGGAAGAGGGGCTGGAAAACCCAAATTCCAAGCAGAAAAGGTCAAGGCACAACAGAGCTATATTTTCAGATACAGTGATAAAGTGGCCATAGCTGCCACTGGGTTTGACTCCTTATTAGATTTTTGGTGGTTTATGGATGGGTTATGCAAATTCCCAATCTGCTGGAAATATGCATGCACAATCTCCGGTTTGCGGCAAAGCGTTCCCTGGCGCAGCGGCAACGCCGTAATTACACTGGAGATCCTGGCACTTTTGTTTGAAAACCCTGCGTTCAGTCACTTACAGGTTTCTCAAGAGAGTCATTTCCTCTTGCTTGTTCTCAGACCAGAATCTGGACACTTAAATTTAAAGAAAACATATCTGTTAACGTAACTCTGCTATAACATTATATTCCTGTTTTCATAGCCTACAAATTGGGATGTTAAAATGGATCGATCCATATTCTTTTAATTGTCAAACACGCTCTTAAATTCCACAGTCCTTTTTGGCAAAATACGGGTTTGAAATTCAGACTTGGGTTTATATGGGTAACCCCACAAAAATGGCATGTACTCTTCAAATAAAAGACCAGCCCTCTTCTCAGGGTATGGCAGCTTTTACGAGTCCTGTATGTCTTGCAGCAGCAGCTCGAGATTCAAACACCACACGCCCTGGTGCAAAGGAATTGTCCCTGCAGCGTGACTGACATGGCAGATGCTTCCCATTCCTCCCAGTTTTGCTTGGGTTTTTTCCTATTTTTAAGTCTGGTCACCCTTACCTCTCTTTAAATGATAAATTATTTTCAGGAATCTCTCAATAAATAAAATGCTAAACACGGCGGCGCCATGTTCTCAGCTAGGATGTAGCCATGCTCATAATAAATGGGAAGAGTAAGCATTCACAACCCTGTTGCGTCACTGTGGGCTTAATTTATATACAATGAAACATCCCCTTGGTTTCAAGGGACCTATGTGTAGCAGGTAAAGTTAAACACGTACTTTGGATGTTGCATGATCAGAACATAAGTATGTGGAACTATGAATTCAGTGTGCTTTGCTGTGGGCATATCTTAAATTTCACAATCCAAACCAAAGAGAACCAAACCGGAGTGAAAATGTTTATTAACAGCTATTTTCTTGGGTCCTCTAGCTCTCCTCCAAAGCTATTATTAATCTATTTGCTATTCATATATTAATAAAATAGACAATAACTAGCATATAACATTATATAAGGATATATCAGTGAGCCAATACATAAACTTCTACTACTATTTTCTTAAAATTTTAGTTACCATGGTGTGTCTCATCAGAGAATACATTATGTCTCTTGGTGTCTTGTAAGTGAAGTTCATTGGGCAAAAGATGCTGGAGTCTGAAAGAACCTCTGCTTACAGAGCTGCCTAACTGTGCCGGTTTTGTTATTATTTTCGTACGGAATGATACGTTAGAGTCTCTCATTTTCATTAGGTAGCTAGTAAAGCGAGCAGTTTGCCTTGGGTTAGCGCGGTGGCAGACCAAGGCAGTGAAGAAGACTCAGGTGATGAGCGCCGCCTGGTAAAGAGCACCGGAG
Source organism: Chionis minor (assembly GCA_013398295.1). NCBI lineage: Eukaryota > Metazoa > Chordata > Aves > Charadriiformes > Chionidae > Chionis > Chionis minor. Next base: position 299,272 of record VZSF01004963.1, read on the forward strand.
CGAAGGGACACCCAGGGGTCCGCGCAAGCCCGGGAAGCTCTGCGGTAACGCCGGCACCTTCCTCCCGCCCTCCAGCTGCGCGGCGCTACTCCCTGTAGAAACACGTTCCCCGGTCTAGTCCAATAAGGGTTTGGGTTTGTTGGGCTGTAAATCTCTCTTAGACAAGGCATAAAGAGGCGGTATGAAAACAGTTTGTCTCGCTTTAGCCTGCGCATATAAAAGCAAGAGTCACTGGTAGCAATTAAACGGGCTGTAAAGGATTTGGGAAGAATGAAAGAAGAGGGCAGCTGTCCTCTGCGGAGAGAGGAAAAAAGCAAAGTACTCCAGAGTGGAGATCTTCGATGGCTACCAGCTCCCAGCTCCCTCTTCTCTGCCTGCTCTCACTCGTTTTCAGGTGTGTTTTCAGTTTTATGCGTTAACTGCTTCAACTTCAGGAGTTTCAAAGACCCACAGACTTGGAGGGCTGTCGCCCACTTTGTTAGGTCTAATTTATTAGTGGGGAAGTATCTGAGGGCTTGATCCAAAGCCTCCTGTGCTCAACAGAAGACTCTGCATGTGGCTTTGAGCAACTGTGGGCTATCTGTGCTAAAAAGTGAATTAAAAAAAAAAAAAATAAGGAAATGGCTTTTGCTATTGCTACACTAGTCACACGGAAGCAGATCATCCTTCAGAGTGCTGTCAGGTAAAGTTAAACTGCTTCTCTGGGAGATTAGGGATTGATTAAAGTCCTTGCACTCAGGGATATATATCTGTATTAATCTTGGAATTGTTTGTCAAACACCCAAGATCTCTGCTCTGATTTGTGGAATATATTCTGAAAGTCACCACTAAAAATGAGTCAAGATTTTTAAAATTATTTTTATGTTTTTAAAGCAAATGCACAAGCTGCTTCTTTGCCCCCAAACCAAGCGCTGGTATTTTTAACACGTTGCTCTTTTTGCTTTGGAATTGCACCTAATACGTGTTGCTGATTGCAGAGGATGCAGGTGGGAAACAAGAAAGGAGGAGTTAATACCCCTTCGGACAAGTTTGTAAAGCATAGTCACTGCGTCAAACCGAGAGCCGAGGCCAGGCCAGCCCCGACAGCTCTTTCTGTCCCAGCCAAGACAGTCAGGAGACGCCAGGGAAGAAGTAGCACGAAAGCCACTTCTCTCACTGTTCCCACTACAACAAATCAGTTGCTCCTGTTTGGAGGAGCTTTTCAAAAGCAATTTCGGGTTGCATCAGAAGCGCCAAAATTTGACTTGCCATGCCCGGAGCCTGGCATTCGGAACACACCATTCCCCAGATCCCCCTGGGATCCTGCCACCATGCCCTGGGCTGTGAAGCACCAGCTGTCTGTGCTCTGCCTTGCACCGGCAGCGAGGCGACAGGAGGAGCAGAGCCGGGTATCTCTGGGTGAACGGGCGCCACCATTTCAGTCTAACAACTACCTCGTCATAACGTCACTGCCAACCAGAACTGAAAAATTATGGAATCACAGTGGACAGAACTGGCACAGACCGCTCCAAGCCCTCGTTAGTAATGAAGGTCAGGTTTAATTTGGCCATAGCCTCTATCTAAGATGAGATAAAGAAACACACTGTGATTAGGGTTCACAACTTGTTGTCAGGCCTGACGGCAGTCACCCTTCCTCACATATAACAGCAAAAAGTTCTGGATAATCTGCCTGCAGTTCAGTAAATAAGTTGTGATACGCAATTTCATTTGAGATATCAAAATTTTCTGGTTTAGCAACCCCTGGCAGAATAATCAATAACTTACAGCCTGGGAGTGATGGGAAGAGGGAAACAATGAAGATAACGTACTGTAGCAGAACATCAGGACCTGCAGGAGGTCGGCTAACTTGCTGGGATAAGGATGTACTTTTGCCTTTGGAAAATTAGGGCTTATTGGCAAGGCGGGAAACATTTGGGGGGAGTTTCCTCAGCCAGAGAAAACCACCAGTGCACAGCTCAGCACAGCTTTCCGTCCAGCCAGAAAAAGCCCCAGATCCGGCGTAGTGATTCGGGTTCACTCAGGCTCAAGTCCAATACTGTGTGGGAGTTAAGACAGTGTAAGCCTTTTGTCAAGGACAAATGACATGCCAGATGAGAACTGTAGGCTGGGAAGCCCCAGCAAAGGAGGATCCAGCTGGAAAAAATGGAGAATTTACATAGCCCTGTCATCAGCCACAACAGTCCCAATTTCACCTTGGCTCAGTTGGGGCTATCTGGGCTTCCACCTTGCTGAATAAATCAGTACAACTATGTTTAACAAGGAAATGAAGAAGGCTACTGTATAACCGTCTCCACTTCTGCCTGTTAGATGCTCACCTCTGCTGGGAACGAATGCTGGGAGGATACAGGCTCAGGTTGGTTTTGGAGGCAATCCTGAAGATACTGTTTTATGAGGAGAGCAGGGGAAAGTTGGGGCAGGGTTTTTTCCATTTTGTCTCCTAAACTATAATTCAGAGTAAGCTGGAAAGCAATTACTTTTAATATCTTATCTAAAATTCCATACTGACTAATAGCCCATATAACCTCCCAGCCAAATTCTGTGAGATGCTCAGACCCTGTAACTCAAGCAGAAGTGATTTGGTGGCACGGACACAGAGGAATGGATATTTATGATCTTGACTTAAGGTTCACAGCAGGGTTGAACCTGGCCTACTGACTGGGACTGTCCAACTGAAAACACCCCTAATTTCCACAGGGAACTAAGTTAAAAAAATATATATGCAGACTCTAAGATAAAATAAGACTACGATCAGCAACCCTGATCTAACGAGTGAGAGTGAAGATACGCAGTCGCGAGCGGCTGTGAGCCCGGCCGGTGTTCGTGGGAAGCTCCTGGAGCCCCAGGCTGCCCCTCGTCCCTGCTCCATCCGTGCCTGCCCCCGGGGAGCACAGAGCTGCAGACCTTCCTGTCTTTCCGAAACAGATCGAAGTCATCAAGGCGCTTCGCTCTCCTGCATTAGCCACATTTAACCAGGCTGATTTCCTTGAAATTACCTAATCCTTTCTGAGTATAGTGGTTTAAATTATTCAGTTCTGCAATGTTTATTTATTATTTACTCAGGTTAGCAACATGGTGCGATTACGCATCTTGCGCTTTCTAGGAGTAAGGACTGACGGCTGCTATAGAAAACAAGGAATTTTCACAAGATAAATTAATAAAACACGAGTAAAAGCACTTGCCCTCAGGTTTAAAAGGCTTGAAAAATCAGACATGTTTCATTCTTGATCAGTGTGAACTGCAGGAGCTGTTTGCAGTGATGTGATGCAACTGACGGGGCAGAGCTGAAGCCTCTCTACACCAGGTGAAAAGCTGCTCGGTCAGGGCCAAGGGGCCTTGTCAGACAACTCCGTTACCAGAAATACAACTGTATTAAAGATTCAGCAGTGAGCTGCTGCAGGGTGGCCCAAACACGAAGCCCCGAACGCAAACCTCAACATGCCCCAGAGACCAGAGTGATGGGTGACCACCTGGAGGTCAGTCACCTTGTCTTTCAGTTGGCTGCACGGACCAGCTCTGCAGGGTGTCCTCAAACCACAGTCAACGCACCAGCGGCTGTTTACAGGCATAAACAGCAGTCACAAGAGCAGCTGGGAGCATGGGTTTACTGTCCTTTTGCCCAAGTGATTCCCTTGCAGCTTCTCCCGTTCCCATACGAACAGGGAGTTTAACCCTTCTCCAAGACATGTATTTGAAGAGCAGCCTGAGGCACTGCAGGTGAGCGCCCGGCACAAAGCAGCCCGGATCTCCTCGGAACGCCGCTGCTAGACAGACAGAATCAAACTCAACTTCGCTATCCACCTAACAGTGAAAACTAAAAAAACTAAAAATACCGTTAATTATGGTGGTTTTCAGTACCACCATAAAACGATGTCTTGAAAACAGGCTGGATGTGTTTGGCCAGCAGAAGGCATCCGAGCCAAGCTGGACTCCAGCAAGCTGGTTAGCTGAGGAGACAGAGGAGCTTTCTGTAGCACACAAGTCTGCCTTCGGTCACTTCGGCTAATGAGCTTAACCAATAATGCAGTAACCAGATTGCTGGCAAAACATAAATAGTCCTACCATACAATAATACCTAATAAAAAGAACATCCAAAAGCATTTTGAAAAATCACGCTGCTTAACAATATTCATGAATTTTTGCAAGCAATTAAAGAGAAGCTACTATAATTTTTTTTATCATAAATCTTTGCAATTAAGAAATCATCCATAATTTGTGGCCTAAATTCCCCCAGAGCAAATAGCTAAGCCAAGTCTATAGGATTCTTATTATCCATTGATGATAAATACTTTGCTTTTCTTCTACTAAACTGACTGTGACTTTGGATGTTTCCTTGGCTTCACAGTCTGCTCTGCTGCAGCCCCATCAATTCCGAGAAGTGTTGCTGCGGTATCACGCTGGGTTTGCATCACTCATAGCAGGAGAGCAGCATAAGGCAAACCTCTTCCAAAGGGATGCCTAAGAAAATGTGTTCTCTTGGCTAGAAACATTTTTGTTTCTTAAACGGGCAGCGTGAGGCCCTCTGGGGGTGGGTCACGACTGATTTGCTGGGCTGAATCTTATTTATAGATTTCTTCAGACTAGCAGGGACAGGTTGTGCCTTCATCTTTTACATGGGGTGGTGTCAAACAGGTTGGCTTTAGGAGAAGTTCCAGGGAGGAAAGGTGGCCCCAGAGAGCGGCTCACTCCTGTGGCTTCCAAGGGAAACCCAAGCCACAGCAAAGCCTGGCACACTCCCCCATCCTATCTGGGTGCGTGTGTCTAGAAGAGTTTCTCCATGCAAGCGCGTGTCTGGGGACGGACTGAGCTTAGGATACCTCACACCACCAGCCAGCCAACATCACAGGAAGCCTTAACACACCTGAGCCAGCAGCGAGTGTGCAGTCAAGTCCCCTGCAGCAAAGGCCAGCAGGGAAGAGCCCTAATCCCAGTTTGTATGCACAGGCTGAGGCGCACTTGACCCACAGACACTTGGGAGCTGGCACCCGGCAGGCTCCATGCATTCCACAGCGCGATCCCAAAGCTGGCACGCGCCATGGGAGTGCGGCAGGCCCAGAGCGTGCTCTGGTGCCCCGTGCAGCCAGAAACTGTCCGGGACCTGCTGGTGGAGCGGGTCCAGAGGAGGCCACAACAACGACCCAAGGGCTGGAGCCCCTCTGCTGGGAGGACAGGCTGGGAGTTGGGGTTGCTCAGCCTGGAGAAGAGGAGGCTCCAGGCAGACCTCATTGCAGCCTTCCAGTACTTAAAGCGGCCATACAGGAAAGATGGAGACAAACTTTTTAGCGGAGCTTGTTGCAATAGCACAAGGGATAATGGCTTTAAACTAAAAGAGGCCAGATTTAGACTAGATTTAAAGACACATTTTTTTACAATGAGGGTGGTGAAACCCTGGCCCAGGCTGCCCAGAGAGGTGGTAGATGCCCCATCCCTGGAAACTTTCCAGGTCAGGCTGGACGGGGCTCTGAGCAACCTGATCTAGCAGAAGATGTCCCTGCTCATTGCAGGGGGGTTGGACTAGGTGGCCTTTAAAGGTCCCTCCCCACCCAAACCGTTCTATGATTCGATAAGCCCCGTCCCCACCCCAGTGCCGTGATGCTGGGAGTACTGGCTTGGGGCTGCCAGCAGCACGCGCTGCTGCAGGACTCTGCGTAACACAGAACCTCAGCCACTAGTGACTGGAAACACCTTAACTTCCTACAGTTACTGCCGCAATCTTACGCCAATTACACCCTTCCAATATCCATTGTGTTTACATACTGTTAAAATTAGATGAGTTGCAAGGATTTTACAAGAGCTTTTAGGATGCATTGGCAACTAACACCTTGGATAAACATAGAAGGCCTTTGCTGAAGAAAATGTCACAAACTATTCTTAGATTATTAATGATGTTGAGATATAAAAAGTGAGAATTCATTGTGCCGGGTGCTGTACAAATGTATGGGCAAGTGGAATTTCAAGGCATTTTGCTGGGATTTAGTCACATGAAATGTTATTAAAATCTTAGCTGTTCATTGTGTAGCTACATTCCTGTGCATTAGTTTGGAAAATTAATATAGTGAGGTGTCCCCCTCCCGCATGTTAACTACTGTATGCAACAACGCGAATTCAGAATGCCCCTTTGCTCTCTCCGTGACTGCTGTCGGCAGCAGCACTGCAGATGATCAATGGCTGGCTGTCACGCAGGGCGGTCAGCAGGGAGCGGGAGGTTTGTGGGCACATCTGGTGGCACCATCACCCCCAGCCTGTCCAGCCCTGGGGAGCTCCCCGAGCTGCTGCAGCGGAGTAGGTCGCAGTCCACCAGCAGCGCACCACGTGGCCGGTACGCCTCTGCCTGAGCCGGCATCTGCAAGGGCAACAAAACCAGCGCTGCCTTACCCAAGTGGCCAGAAGGTACTCTGCTTATCAGTGGCTTTATTTGGGTGTGTATATTTTGAATTAATTTCATTATCATTCCCTCCCTAGGAAGGGGGCACAGAGTTGTTGGGAAAATGTTAGGCTTCAAAAGAGAGAGCGCTCTGCAATGGCAAATGACTGTGCGCGTTAACGCTGGCTGCAGCCGCGCTGCCAGGCATGGCAAGGACAGCAGGACAGCATGGTCCTTGCTCCAGCCTCACTCCTCGCCTACCTGTAGCCTGTTTTCAGCCACGAGAACTGCTCCAGTATGGGGAATCAATGCCACCAGGGAGGAAGGAGACACTATCTAGACAACTCCGCAATGCACAGGAAACCTAATTCTATGCAGCTTCCTCACAAACGTCTTACTTATAATTGATATTTTATTGTTTACTTTGGAGACCTGCGTTTATCAATGACACTTCGCTGCACAAAACAGCTGGAATGCTTCTACCTCCTCTTCCAAATCCTGGGGCGAATTGAGGTGATAAATGAGCCCTGGAAAGGCATGATTTATGGCTCCGTTGCCTCAAGGTGCGCTGCGGATTCTTTTTGTACAAATTAAACCCTGCTTAAAAGTCCTTAAATTTTTCAGGGTGACCTCTCTTCTTCCCTGTCACAATTCTCATTACAAATCATTGAAACTCTCTCTTCCTTTTCAAAATGTTATTTTAACGAAGGGTCTCTTCTTTCCATTTATCTTCCCTTCAAAGTTGCATCGGGCCTCAACCACTATCAGCTCAAAGTGAATGAACAATGTCTGGTCAACAAAAACTTTACTTGTAAAGCGGACGCGGCTGGTCCCCTCCCGGTAAGTGCAGGGCCAGAGACACTGCACAGGCACGGTGAGGGACGGCCTCGCACTACTCCATGGTTTGCAAAAGCTGCCACTTCAAATCACAGCTGGACTCGTGTTGAATTTGATTTTTTTTTGACTTGCCAGAACGCAGTGGCTTTGATACCTGCGGTAAGGAAAGCTAACAATTACACTGCAGAGATCTCCTGTGCTTTAAATGCTGTTAACAGGTGTTTTAACAGCTGGAGTTGCAACTGGAGGCAGGGCTAGCAGCTAGCCCTTGATTCTGCTTTAATTCTAGCCTTCATTTCCCATTTGCCTTTGGCAAAATGACTGAATGACAGAAGCCTTAGATTTCCCACCTATACGGTCACCTTCTTGTCTCCTAACTGGTATTTCGAAGTTGCCTTTCCAGGTGGAAGGTGCCACGTACTACAAAGTATCTGTGCATTAGAATAAAGATTTATTAGCGAAGGCAAACAGATCTCCGGAGCTATACAAAGCTTCTCAAGTCAGCCTCATAGCACCACACCTGGGCTGAGATGTCCTTCAGACTCTTAGGAGTGGGAGCTATTCAGGGCATGGCAAGAGCAGTTTTCAATGAGTGGAACCAAGTCTGTGCCGCGTTCAGGATGAGGGACCCTGCACTGACTGCAGCCATAGGGCAGATGTTCACACAGCTGACGAGTGCCCAGAGTTACATTAATTTTTAGGAAGATGCATTACATGAACGGGTTGCAAACAATCTTATTGTTCTAAATGACCATCCTAGTTTTCTCTGCAGAGCTTTCGTCTGTCACCCGGATGGCTTCCCACCGGTCACGGTGACCGGATTCTGGTTCCACGCTTTGAATGGGATTTCATTAGTTACGGTGTGCAGACAGTGTAAAGTATGTACTGCCAAACAAGGACCTTTCACAACATGTCCTGATGTCCTACCTTGCTCTCTGAGACCAAAAGGTGCACTCTGCCCACACACCATTACTGGGAGGTATTTCTACCCCTGCCCTTCGTAAGTGGGTCTCTTCCCCAACCATTGATCCGACATCAGAATCCCACAGCAGCCTCAGTCTAAATAGTCTCTTGGTCTGGGATTGCACATTCTCAGTCTGCAGAAATCTTGGGACTGTTAGGAAGCGCTGTTAAACCACTCACAACTAGGAGATGTGGAGCCACACAACAGGCACCCTGCTGAACCCCTATGGGATGTTTCCCAACAGAAGGTGTGAAAAGAGATGAACAAGAAACAAGGCTTTTGAGGCCACCAGTTCCCCAGTCCTTGTGCAAGGCTGAAAAAGACAAGCAGGGCTTTGGCTGATGACATCTGTACACGTGCTGTGCGTGTAATACAAAGCTGGCAGCAGGTGGCTTCGCAAACTCAGGACCTCTCCCCACGGTATGTTACAGGAAGGGGAAAGTGAAGGCTGTGAAGGAACAGTTCTCTTGCTGAAATCAGTAACCACCCGGTCAGCAGGACTTCTGCACAGGGCAAGGATGAAGCTGAAGGAACACTCAGTGTTTGTTTTAAAGGAAGATACACACGACTCAGCTGTTGCAAACGTAAAGGATGCTCAGTGCGGTCAGGATTTGGCATGTGGGAAAAATGGCTGGTTCTGGCAAAAAATAGGCGAAATGCAGGGAACGTCAGTTAATGAGAACCAGACATTCTGTACAGAGATCTAAAACTGGGACATTGTTGTAACTAGAACAAGCATATACAGCACGCAGCATTGGAACTACAGGCTTTGGGATGAATTCAAGTGAGTACTCTCATACACCTGAGACATACACATAATACACTGCAAACAGATTTTAAGGTAGATAGAGAAATGAATTGTTCAAGAGTCGCTGAGCTTGATGTCTCTATAAAGTTGTCCTAGCACCGTATGCTTTGTTTTTCTCACATAAGATGTATTCGGTTTCTTTCCCGTAAGCATGGGTTATTACTGCTGAGTAGCAGAAGTGAAGGACCTGTTTGGAATTTAAATCCAAAGCAATCCCATTAGCAGGTGTTTAGTAGGACACTGGTGAATTACAGGCAGCAGTAGCCCATAACTGTGCCGTGAAGTGTTGTGGGACTCTTTCTGAAGATAGGGTGTTGAATGACAATACACCCGATGCATTAGAGTAATACCATTATCAGAAAAGATAGATGTGAAGTACTGGGATGCAATGGCCAAATTCTCATCTAATTCCCAGTGGGTACCCGTGATGCAAGTCATTAAAAGAGCTGCAGGACTATGTTCAGCAAGCAAAGAATCTGGCTTAGCTCTGCAGAGGCAGCTCAGGCCAGAGATTCCTCTAAGAGGAAGGAAGGGCATCCCTCTCTACCACGGTACCATCCTTGTGTCCTTCTCAGACTTGAAAGTAAGAGAGACAAACAAATAAATGATGAAGTCTTTAAATGGATAATAAGACAGCATAAATCATACAGTGTTCTAATCCATAAATAAACAATCAGGTAATTCTGAATATTAAGCATTTTTGCCAGCAGTCCACAACACATTCTTGTGCTAGCATAAAATTTTAACAGAAAGAGAGGAATGGGGTATTTATAGGGATGAGAACAACATCCAATTTCATTCATTTATTTTTTTTTTGTTGTTGTTTTAGAAACTATACCACAGGCCATGCCTAAAGTTTAAACCAATCTCTCATTCCTAGGAATTAGGATGACTTTTCGTCTGGCACATTGCTACCAGTGTCATCATTACTGGGGATACAGTGACATGCGGCTTTAGCTACTCTATGACCTTGGAAGAACATACTGTGTCCAACTAGTTCCTCTTCTTTGGAGAGTGCTGAATGCAAGTGTGATGCTTGGCCCTTCCCATTACCATTTTTTTCTTTACGGTTTGTGTTGTGGCAGCACTCAGGCCGTCAGTCACCATATCTGACTTCATTGTATGAACATCGTGCAGACCCTGCTCTGGCCAGCAGTGACAGGGTCAGCGGGCCCGGGGAGAAGGGGGGCCACCACCCTGTTCTGAGAGGTCACGCAGGAGACACGCGTGCCTGTTCCTAGCGTGCCGTGAAATGTGTCTTGGTCTAGTTTACAAGGAAATGCATGGAGTCTGGAGGGTGTTCCAGGGAAACTGCAGCATCCTCTGTGTTGAACAGGCAGCGTGATGGCTGCAGACGTGGTCACGTTCTGAAATGCCACGGCTCCATCTTGGCTAAAGAAACCCTTAGCACATACCCAGAGGAAAACCTGCTTCATGCACATGACAGTTTACATCTCGGATACACATTTCCCAAACTCTACAGAATGTTACATGGTTCTTTTTCTATTTAATTCTGCCTTTAAGAGAATACAAAGCGTGGGTGGAAAGTGCAGAGCTGGTCCTAAAAAGCCAGCCCTTGCCATACAGTGGACGTTGAGTCCTCCGTCCTCCTCCACATGTCACAGAAAGGTGCGTGACTGCCTGCAGGTTCAAAATGCCCACGGGGTTAAAATTCAGTGCTCTGTGGCCATCATTTGACAACTGACAGTGACTGCAGGGTAAGCTTTGCCTGCCATGAGCTTTGCTCTGCTCTCCTGGAATAATGCACTGATATGAAACCTTCCCTGGGATTAATGCCTGGCCACGCTACTCGGGAAAGCGCGACTCGGAATACAAAGCAGGGAGAGCTCCAAGGTCTCCTTTTGTCTTAGAGTATTTTTGCAAAAAGAACTGTCAGAATGAATTTCTTGGGTAGTTACATGCACATCACACGGACTTTCACTCGAGCCCCATTGCAATTTGGCATTAGTTAAATGTACCATTAAAGTAAAGCGTGAGCTAAAAAGCTCCTCAGTAACTCTCCACCCTTGAAAAGCGTTTACCAAAACCATATTATGTTCTTGATTGCCTCCACTGTATTTTCTGTGGTGTTTTTTCTTTCAGCTGATTGGAATTCTGAGATAAAACAAAACCTAAAAAGAAATGTGCTTTGACTTCTTTGGAGTGTGACCTTGAGAGCTGAGCTGTTGTATGTCATAAATAATGAAAAATTAGATATATGGGCTAAAACAGTGAGGAAAGTATTTTATATGATTTTCAAGGGCTGTAAGCCCAAGAAGAGCTGATGTCTATCAGACTGTTATATAAATAGTCTTGTAATGAAGAAGAGCACATAAGATCCAAGATAGATTTTTGCTTTTTAATGAGATGGGAGAATATATTACTTCAGAATTTAAAGGCTATTTTTCTTTTTGAAATTCAGATCTGGCTTTATGAATATTTTATTTAAAAAATCCAGATGATGGTAATAAGTTTTCTAATGCTAGGACGTTTCTCTTTAGCATGTAAATATATTGTTGACAAACGTAATTTCTTTTCAGAAAAATCGCTTCAAAGTGACCAATATACATTTTTAACCTAAATTCAATCCCAGTCCATCCACTAATTTTTACAGTACTGAAGCTTTCTGACATTGTGAGAAGTTACAGCAGAAATTACTGATAGCCCAGAAAGAATAATTGCTTCCAGTTTCCTACTGGAAACTTCTCACGAGGATAACTTTGCACCAAAACTGTACTTTTTAAAACAAGCTTGCATCTAAATTGGCACTGGAGTTTCTGGAAAGAGGAAACACTGCCTCATTTAAACAAGTACCCTCGAATCTGTTCCCTGATTGAGATAATATTTTATTGCATTGTCAAGTAAGTTTTGCACTGTAAACTTATTAGAGTGGTAAGTTTTATTGCTTTATTGGGAATTCATTTCAAAAGGATTTCTCTGGTTAGAACCAGATCAATAGCTGCATTTTGCAGAATATGAAGATTTTCTTTTCGTTTGGAAATAGCAGAGATTGCCTTAAGATTAATTTCAGCTGTGGTACGAGGAGGATGTTGGAACAAGCAGGCACAGGATTCAGCACTGGCCATTATTTTGCCAAACTTAAAAACAAGGAACAGATTCCTCACTTGACTGATATATTGTAGGCAGATCAGTCAAATTCTCTCAACTGAAAGATGCACAGTTCAAAAGGGACTGGGGGCAGACAGGCAGACCTACAGATGGGCACCCACATCATTAACCATTTTTCAGGATACAGCAAAAGACCTTCTTCCTCAGGAAGCCAGACTCAAAATGCTATGATTTTCCTGAAAGCTGGAACACTTATTTTCAAAGCAAATTAGAATTTCCAGTTTTCATTTCAATATGCTGTCTCAGTAACTGCCTACACAAAGTAAATGCGATGTTTTGTTTCAGATCGAATATTTCATAATGAGTATTTTGCTTGGTCCCCTATAGAAACGTTCCTGTCACAGGAAAAAAGAATACCAGCAAATTCATCTGAGAATAATTAGCCCTTTCCCTAAATATATAAGAAAAATATCATGTCTTCTAACTGTTAAAATAGTAATTTCCAGCTCTCTCCTCCTGGCCCGAGGCGTCCCAGCTGGAGTGCTGAATCAAGACCTGCTCTATCCCCTGCTCAGCCACTCATTCATGATTTGAACTTGGCAAGTTCTGTTCTTCTAAGCCTCAGTTTCCCCCTCTACAAAAGAGGAATGATGAGATAAATGCTTGTGCAAAGCTGTGTAAATATTGTTGATAAGCTTCACTACATGACAAGCGTTTATTATCATTTTCTTGTATTCTTTTCTGCTTTTTTAGTCATGCACTAAACCGCATCTTATTCTATACCATTTTTTCACATTCTGGAAAAAACTGTACCGATCCTCTCTCCACAACCATAGAGATTAAAAAAACTCCTTCAGAAATCTTGGATTTATTTGATATACCACTACTGCTGTTTCACACATAAGCACCATCAACAGCGGAGAAAGGAAGATAAAAAGAACTCATATTCACTAACTAGACAAATTCAACATACAAATCACATTCTGTATCCCTGAAAATCTTCACATAAGCAACTCACACTGTGCTTCAGGTGTACAAAATATTCCTTGCACCCACAGGGACTCAAGACCGGCCACCTGCCCCTTTCAGAGAAGTGACATCGCTTTGTAGATGTGATACAACGCAACACGTGCTTTCCTTCTCCTCAGGCTGTTTTCCTACATTTCCCATCGGGACTCAGTGAAAGGGAGGTTCGCAGCCTACCCCCCGCGCGCCCGCACGGCTGACCTGCTCCAGAAGGCAGCCAGCTAAAGGCCTCCTGTATGACCTCAGCTGGCTGCTCTTGCCTTGACAGCCTTGCCTTAAGTCAACACACTGATGTTTCTGCTCATGAAAAAGTGCTTAATAAGGTCTGTTCCAAGTCTGCTGTTCTTTAATTTCCACTTGTGCTCCTGGTACTATCATCTGGTAGACATTATCTACAGCAAATTAAGAATTTATGTACTTCAGGAAAATCTTGACTGGAGGCTCATTGGGGGAGGCTGAATGGGGGCTTTTTCATTAAACTTTTTCATTTCGCTTAAAGATTGAAAAATGTATGAAACAGCTTCTCTGGGGAAGGAGAAATTTCTAACTCTTTAATAAGCACTATTTATCAAAGACATATAATGTGAACCGTCTGCCAGATGTAGAGTACATGGTCTGGAAACTCTTGTGTATGAGCTGCCTGGAGGCTCGCATCTGCCTTTATCCATGTGTTATGTCTGCTGTGTTCACCTCTCTCTGACAACCGTCACATCTTGGGGAAGCTCCTCACATACGTACACGCTGCCAAGGCCATCTTCTTCCAGCGGCGTCTTTCTTCCCCTTTACAGCAAGACACACTCTCAACCCATGGAATGAGACACAGACCCACCATGAGCTTCTGGAGGCAAACACAGGTCCTGGGTGGGAGGACAGGTCAGCCTCAGGTTCAACACAGTGGACAACACAAGCTCTGTGGTGCCAGCTGGCACATCTCATGGCAACAAGGACAGCGATGGTAGTAAATGGAAAGACACCATGAGGGAGATGACCATGATTCAAAAAAATCAGAAAAATAAGCACACCGGATTGAGTGGATGCAGGCTTTAAAACTTTTTTTCATTTAAATTTTCATTTCTACTATCTTTATAAATCTTTTCATGGCTTTATAGCAGATATATTCATGGACCAGACTTATAGTAGAGGAATGTAACTTCTCAATATGTAGCAATGGTAAATATTTGTATAGCTCAAATATAATTAAATTGACCCATAAAAGCTTCATTATATTTCAAGAGTCAAGGTCTCAGTGTAATGGAAAGCTCCTTCCATCGCTATTACAGTCTAATCAGATTACTTATCTAATCCTCCTCTGATTAAGTGCAGCAGAAGTGATCTGCAATGTACAGGAGCTCTTAGTCATTTCTGAGTTTTGGAGCGGGGGGGACATGTTATTTCTGCCTCGTCTTCCTCAGTTCTTCATTTACTGCAGAAATAGAAACAGCAAGCTGCAGAGCGCTGGCTCTGTACAAGTATCTAATACACAGCAAATTCACTCTTAAACGTCAGTGTCTTTCTTGACATTAAAGTTGGAAAATGGAACAATTATTTTTGCATTAGCAAGTCATACTGACAAATTCCCTCTGCACCCTCTTGCTGTCAAGCCAAAATGAATCATCAGCATCTTATTAAGGTGCCCAGGCTATCCCATAACAGTAATAAAGTGTAAATGTATCCCAATTATTCATTTAATGACTTCATGAATATTCAGTATTAAGAAGCAGTGTCTGAGCTCACTACAGTAGGTTACAAAGGACACAGGCTGCATATCCCTTATTATTTCTGAGACGACTTTAGGTTTATTCAGATCTTCCCAGTATCCATAAATGATAATTCACTGGGACAACACCTATTCTGTGACAGGTACAAATCCATGCCGTTTTAGTGCTCTCATCTACATATTTCTTGGAAAAGGCTTTAATCCAGTAACAAGAACAGATTTCAGGGGAAAATCCAACTTCTCTGCCAAAAAAACAGGTGCTGGACCAGAATGACACGAAGTTAGATGTTTATAGTATTTTTCATCTGGACTTCAAAAGCACTAGGTACCAAATGGCTTTCTTACACACTTGCTCCACAGAAGCATTCTTTACATTTTGCTTTTTGGCAGCAAATTAATTCATTTGTCGTGTTATATACTGCATACTCCCTTTTGCTGCTCCCCTTCACACCTTCACTCCAGCCCAGCCCACGTTAGTGCTGTGTGAGCTCCCAGAACTGCCCCAGTCCATTTAATGGGAGGTGTAGGGTTCAGTTCTGACAAACGAGTTGGCCCAAAAATGCTCAGCAATGTTATCACGGAAAATTGTTGCTGTGAAACAGATACTCTTTTTCAAGAAATGAATGCCAATGACAGTGTGAACAGTGACTATAGGTTTATGCCTACGTATGCATTGTTCTCCATTTACTACAGTACTTTGTTCTGTGTCTTTGCCCTGTGCTGGCCACCTGCGAGTGCAAAAACCACCCCACGTCCCCGCTGGATTCTGGGGAAATCCATTTGGCCAGAGACCCCTGGTAGCGGCAGGAGAGACACCCTTGCTTTGCACAAGGCTCACAGTGGAGGGCTGTACAACCTCGATAAGCTGCTAGTCAAAAGCAAACATTTTTGTTCAAAGGGCTGGCTGCTGCCCAGAGCAAATCTCAGGTGGGCAAGTGAGCAACTAATCTCCTGACAGAAAACTTAATTGCTAGCCTGAGAGTAAAAAGTGTGGGCAAATTCTTTTGAGAGAGCAGACGAGCCATCCTTGCAAAAGTGTCTGCTACTATTAGAGAAATCTGAACCCAAACCCAAAGCTGCACAGAAAAAGATGGGAGCAGTGTCCTGGTCTGCCTTGAGGATGAGGTTCAACTCCCGACACGTTTGAATTAGGAGGAACCCGAGACGAGGATTCACGCATAGCTCCTGTGTGGTTTAACATACAGGAGACGTTCTGGCCAGATAGGACTATAGCCCATTTTCTTCAAAACGATGAATTCGTAAACACGTTATTGGAAGGTAAGCTAATGCCTTCAGAAGGAGCCAGTTTCTGAAAAGTTTTCCAGATAAGCTGTTTGAACCCAAGCAGTAAAGCTGAAGGCTCCAAGAAGAGTGCCGGCGCGTTGGATGGTGCCTAGGGAGCTGAAAAGCACAGGGTCTCACCACTCTGTCAAAGCTCGGTTGTTTGCCACTGAGCCAGCAGTAGTTTCAGAGAATGCAAAGATGAAAAATCATCTGTAGGCTGATGTATGATTATTTATTAGTTTGACTGTCAGTCCTACAGATACGCAAAAAAGCAATGCCTACATAAGTTGTCATCCTGTGAAATTGATGCTGGGTTTGGAAGGGTTGTCCTTGGTTTTCTATTTTCTGGTTAACTGGAGAAAGTGTCACTTTTACTAGGGATATTCCCATGAGGATGCCCGAGAGTCTTTGAAAGCAAGGAGCATCAGGCGGTGGATGCATAGTTTGACTGCATTAGCTTTTATGAGAGTCCTATAACTCCAGACATGCCAAGCAACACTTCAAAGAAAATACTTATTTTTAACGCAATTAAATTGGTGAAAGACTGTCTCTCCCTAGACCAGCCACATATTCAAAGCACATGAAGTTCAATTTCTACTTTCCTTTTCTTCTAGAAAAATTATTTGCATTGCTTTTCACCTATGTATTGTAGAATGACCATAACTAAAGATTCCCTAGTATGTTTTTGTGGCAATCTAATTCCAGCAAGGTTGTATTAACTATGTTCCCATCACGTCTCTTCCACTGAGCAGACCTTTATCAGGCTCTTCCATTGAAAAGCGCCATTATTGACTATACTGTGGAAATCATCACCACGGAATATTAGCGATCAAAAGTGCCAATGGCCTCAAAGTGAGAAAAGTTCACAAATGGGCTCAAAAATTCAATTTACTAAGCATTAAATGGTCTAGATGCAGCTTGGAGTACAAAAAAATCCCTGAACAGCCGACCGCAGTGGGGCAGGAGGCCATGCCGTGGGAAGGATCACACCATTCTCCCTTCCTTCTTACACTCTTTCCTTAAGCAAACACTATTGTCCATTTTCAGACTTGGAACACCAATCTGATGCTACACGGTCGTTCTTATGATTTAAACTAAAGTTTAGGGCCGCGTCTTTGCAACATGCTTTGTTTGATTTCCTAGAATTCACATTGCACTGGGATCAGCGACAGCTTTACGGTTTAAGGAAGCTGGAAAATCTGCTCTAGGCGTTTAGACGCTTAACTACCATTGGCTTGTTATGCAAATCTGGCTCTTAAATTAAGAGTGAATCATCCTACCTAAATTTAGCCATGTAAAAGCAAGCACTTAGTCTAAGTAGTTCTTTAGGTTTATGATATTGTCAGGGAAAGATGATTCAAGAACCTGATGGCTTTTCCTTCTGAACATATTAGATTTCCTTTGGAAAACACATTTTCATGTAAATTATTTAGATAAATGTGGGATAAATATATATGTTCTATATATATATACTTATATGTTTTGCATAAAGTCTATGTTTTACCCTCCAGTTTTAATTAAGGACATACGAAACGGCAGGGTTAAATCTGTGAAAGTCAACTACTCGCTTGGATGCCATGATACACTCGCATCCAGCAGGATGCTCATTTCTAACCATGCCATCTGTGATATCTTTCTCTTTTTAAATGATTATGAAGACTGAAAGATTCTGTTCTCTGAGGATGTGCTCTAGTTTTTACATAGTTGGGATGTTTGTCATGAGCAAGCTTAAAAGTCAAAGGTTTTAGGTTTTACTGAAAATACTTTACGCTCCTATAAGCTTTCCCTGTAATTTATGTGCAAGTGGCTCCAAATACACAGCTGAGGATGCCGTCTGGGAATAAACTGAAATGTTATTTCTGGGATATTGCATCAATGACTTGAGTCTTAACCTATGGGAAAAGGGATGAAGAAAGAGCATGGTAAAAGCTATTCCTATAATCAGTTTTGAGACTATATTCCTATGGAAGAGAGATATTTCTTCTCTTCTTTTGTCACTGCAATCGAGTTGTGTTTACTCCCAGATATATTTCTGCACAACACCAAGCAACAGTGTAAAGAGCATAATTCAAATTCCTAATTATTGCTCCATCCCAGTAATAAATATGTATGGCTGGCTTCTGTGCACGAAGGCAAAGAGACGCCCTGGGAGAAGGATGGGATGCAGAAGTCCGAGGTATTTATTACTGAGCTGTGAACAGGACGAAGGCGTGTGCTGGCATAACAGCCTCCGACTCCTGGAGATTCATCGCCCAGCAATCACCGGAGAGAAAGGGGACCTCCCCGACCCGACCCGCTAGATGGCAAGGACAATAGAAGGAGGTTTCAAGCGTGAGCCTCACTGAGTGACAAAGTACTCTGGAATTAACAACGAAGGAACCTTTTCCAGGGAAAAAAATTCAGTGCACATTAGTCAGCCCTAAAGAAATAAATGGAGGTACTCGTGTGTTTAAAGTTAAACCAAATGTGTTCTCAGTCACTTTGCTGGTTTGAAGGGTTTTTGGACCTACAATTCAGAGAAGCATCTAATCTTTATTGGAGCCCCTCTGTCATAAAATAAAGACTACCTGCTATTTAGATTTTCCATTTTCCCCAGATTCTTTCCTTCTCATAGCCAGCCTGTCACTCCGCACAGCAGCCTTGGAGAGTTGAGACCTCTGCTGCCGACGGCCTTCTTGTGACAGCACTGCAGGGATTTTCCAGCCAGCCTCACGCTCCCGAGAGCTGCTGCTGAGAGTACATGGTGCTTCACAGCAGTACGTCTGCCATCTTCTCTATGCTGGCCCCAGGGAACAGCGTCATCACCCCTTATTAAGACCCACACAGGGCAGCTAGCAAATACTGTAAATGAAAGGAGGAGGAGATCTTTATCCCCCCTAAAATCCTTGCAATGCCATATAACCCCTTTCAGAAATCACCAGTAAGGCAGAAGCTCCAATGTTTGTGGGATCAAAGCCCACTACCGAACCTCAGCGTTTCCCACAGACCACTGCAGGCAAGTATCACCAAATATAAAACTGGAAATGCTGTAATTGTGATGTGATTCTACGTATCAGCTGTAGGGCACATACCGTGGCCCTGCGGATGGTAAGTTTTGGTAGCCAGGTCACAGAAAATTAAACAGAATCTATTTATTAGACAGGGCTAGGAGGACTGTGCTCCACATGGAACTAAATGCAGCTCTGTCTGAGCCTCGGGGGACCCGGTCAGTAGTTTCTTCAGGTATTACAGCAAGTTTCAAAAAAATCCATCATCACAAACAGTTCTAATTATTTCCAGCCAAATGCCTGTAACCTTGGCAAAAACCAATTATTGAGCAGGCTATTGATCTAGTCAGTAAATAAATACACTTAAGTCATCAGTAAGCTAAAACCCTCCTGGGTATAAAACCAAAATCTTAAGGACTACTAGTTATCTGACATATGATTTTAATTAGGTTTTATTGATTAAGGGTTTTTAAAAACAAATGGACTTTCTTGATAAAAGACCTAGCGCGGGATTTCTGCAAAGTTAAATAATGCCTGACTTGCTATATAAAAACTTGTGACCCACATCCTAATTACTTCACTAAGGAAGTTTGCTTTTTATTTCAACAGAACGACGCATGCAACATTTATTCTAAATACCATGAATGTTTAATGCGGGGAGAGAAGGCCTCAGCTGACGAAACTGTCCAGGGGGGTGATTCTCAATGCCTGGTCTTGGCCACCTAACCATGGTTATTGCAGAGGGAGAGAGAGAAGGAGAGAGGGAGAGAAAAGAGAAAACCACAAGACCTTCTTAAATGCTAAATTCTTCTAACAATCAAGACATAAGATTAACTGTAACATCTCTTTGGAGCCTACTACGGTTCAGTGCCTGTCTACGGCAGGGTTTCAGCACAAACTTAAGCACACGAGAAAGAATCCCACAACTAGCAGGAGGTCAAGGTTACAGGCGTACAGGTTGTTTATGTCCCTGGGCCGCTTCAGCTCTGAGCTGAAGTCAGTCTGGGGTTGACTCTCCATGCTGAAGGTCAACCTCAGCCACTGAGCAGGCTCATTTTAGTCTTCGTGCTACTGAGGAGAAGAAAGAAGCCCTTTGGGTATTGCAGATGGCAATGAGAACTGCCTATGGACAAGAAGTCCCATCAGAACAAGCTCCCCACCGTTTCCATTATTTTCCATAAAATGATTGTTCAAATCAAAGTTCAACTCGAGGCCAACTAAATGCAGGCGTATTTCTTCTGCTGTAAGTTGTAACCGCACACATTTACGCAGCCAAGAACCTGCCCCTCCTTCACTGGCAGCTCAGGCAGTTTTACGCACACCAGGTGACAGGCACAGCACCCCCTGCTCCCCGTCCCCAATTGCCCGAGCAGCGTATCACGCGATATATACACAGATCTCCCAATCTAGGTAACAGATTCTTAATCCGTTAGGATTGCATTATAGGCAAGGAAATAAAAAAATCCCTCTTGGGAGGTGATACTCCTTTAAATGGAACCATTTCTGTCATCATCTTTTATCCAGTCGAGTCAGGAAGAATTAGCATTTCCTGAGATGCCTGTGGGGGGCTTCAGGACTCGGCCTTTCAGGTAAAACTCATCCGGTTTCTTTGTTGCACACAAAAAGCATATGACCAGCCAAATCTCTGTGCAGCCCCATTGGAACTATTTACTCCAGAAAATGTCATTGACATTTGATTTTTTTGGAAGTATTTAAGGAAAGAAAAAAGAACAAAACCCCAAACTGCTCCAGAGGTCTCCTGGTGCTTGAGTGACATAAATGTTCACTAGACCATAGGAGAGTCTCGTCTAGTTTGTTTAAATTCAATTATGTCATTGTCTGCAACAGAATTCACAGGGGAGTAATAAAAAGAATGACATACCTGTATAAGGGAGAAGAGGGACTGAGTGGCCCACTGGCAATGCTTCGCAACAAGAAACGCGGCTGTGGGAGGGTTTGTACTTGGCTGATTACTTTGCCTTTGCCAAGTGTGACCCCATGTCTAAATGTCACCAGGAGAGAGCCAAAACTTAAATACTGTCATTTCAATTTCCTTCCCCCTGAGTAATTATAAATGAGATTGGAGGCTGTTTTATTGTCTCTTTCTCAGTTCAGCTAAAACTGTGTAAACGTTCCCGACAGGCTCTCACACAGGTAGCTCTGCTGCAGCAGCAATGGGGCTCTGCCCCTCCGTACTGGGGAGCAGAACCGCGGGGCAGTGTCGGAGCAGGGGGCAGAGATCCCACACCAGCTTCAGAGAGTAACAGCCAGCTGGCTGAAAGCAGGACCGTCTGTTCAGTGTGAAGTTCAAAACTGCTTTAAAAGCAGAGAAATTATTCTCCTTCAGAACAAAACAGAAGCTTTGATGTCTCCCACAGCAGAGAAAATCCAATAAATTTCACATATAAATCACTTCTTTCTTTTTTTCAATTTTGAAAATGAAAGCACATCGCAAGACTTATCCAAGCCCCGGTTTCTGGATGTCAAAATCAGAGACAAGCCCAGTGAAATAGGGCTCCAATGCTTAATGCAGGTTGTAGGCATCCCAAGGCTGGGCTTGGTATTTCAGAGGCTTGGCCCCTTTTCTCTGTTGCTGCCAGTGCAGCACCGTGCCCGGCCGTCGTGGTTCGACCCTCCAAGTTCAGGCAGGGCAGCCAGGGCAGTCCTGCTCCGGGGTCCGGCGTCCTACAGCCTCAAGGAGCACCAGGTCCTGGAGCGGGGGCCCAGGCTGGCACATGGGGACTGGCAGGAGTCTGTCACAAGCTGCGTAGCCTCCTAGAATTTCACTGAAATTCCTACAGAACGGTTTCAGTTTTGACAAAAGGGCACTTTCTAGTTAAAAAGCTGTTTCATCGAGCAGTTCCCATCTGGCCGTACCCACTGCAACGCGCAGGCAGGCTGGCTTCCATTTCAGCTCAAGGCATACGGGCTGACTTGAAAATACCAGCAGCGATAACAAGGCACTGAGAGATAAACCCGGTCCGAGACCTCCAAGATAAACAATCTCAGTGCAGAAGCGGGCAATTCCCAGCCCGCCCCGGAGCCTGCTGGCTGGCATGCTGGTGCTCAGCTGCCTTTCCGGGAGAGCACTGTAATCACAAGCAGCTGCGTAGTTTAAAAATGACAATAATCCTGTTGATGCCAATAATATCTCCTTAATTGCTAGAGGCTGGTGTTTGGGTGCCTGGATGCTTTCCTCTTGCACAGGTTTGCCCTTTTAAACAATTTATATCTATTTGCTTCAGAGGGAACACAAACAGCAAATTATAGTGCTGGGTTAATGTTTGCTAATTACCCGTGCCAGTGAAATACACCTTTGAATGGTGTGGGCTTCCAAAGCGGTATGTAAACCAGCAGCTAACTTATTTATTAGCTCTGAAAAAGAGCTGAGGATCAAAACACAATGATTATTCTCTTCAGTCCCCAGGGCCGACTGCTGTGCAGTTGCTGAAAGATAATAAACACAGCTCTGAACTAGAATTGGGAATGGGATTGGGAAGGAGTGGCCTCAAACCCAGCCCTAACAGACTATAAATTTAGCCCCAAGAATTTACACATACAGCTTTTCAGCTTCCTTGCAAACCACAGCGGCTGCCACCATCTTCCTGAAGTCGACCCTGGAGGAAATGTTGGGGCGTAATTACTTCAGCAGAACCTCCTGGACCTGCTGCTCTCGCATCTCTTCACTCTGGACCTTGCTCAGTGCTCCTTTTGCATTGGAACCACAACTGGTAACGGAAGAGAAAAAATGGTAACGAACCAACCCAGGCACATACCTGCCTGCCCAAGCAAACGAGCTGCCCTGCCCCGCGCAGGGAGCGCAGGAGCGCAGCTCAGCGTGGCGCCAGGGCGGGCGCTCTCACTCCCTGCAGGCAGACACAGAGGAGACCAAGCAGCCGCAGAAGATGCCTTCTGCTCGGCACATCTCCCTTCCCTCCTTAGCCATCCATGCCTGGGCTGCTCGTTCCTCCACAGGTTGTGCCATACTTCCCCCACTTCCTCCTGGCCCCCTCGTGGCTCCCTGACTGGCCAGAGCCCTACAGGCACACGTACACGTCAGCCTCTCCCAAAGCTCTCGCTCTGAGGGTCTGGACCCACATCCGTCCTCTCCCTGTCCCACACGAGCTCAGCCTGACCCCGCTGCCAACGCTCACCCTGAGACCCTGCGAACATCCGATCAGAGGCCAGGCCAAGCCCCTGTCCCCAGGGCAGAGCAGAGGGGTCAGTGGGGGGACCCTCCCACCTGGCTTGTGCCACATTCTTGTTCCTGTTGCCCAGGGGTCCCCAGAGAGCTGCTGCCCAGCGTGGGGAAAATCCAGTGAGATTTATTCATAGACTTATCTGTCACAAAATAGGTAATATGGAGAGCAGCTGGACTCCCAGCCCCACCTTGGAGCAAGAGTGCTTTGGGACAAGCCTGCTGTGACCCACGGAGCAGGGGCAGCCGGGCATCGCAGCAGCGCGCTGCTGGCAGAGGGGACAGCAGCACAGGAATGGTGGGACACTTGACAGGACAGACATGCCAGGGCCTGGGGAAGGGAAAGGTACATCTGCTGTACCGGAGCGTGGTGGGAAGCACAAAGGACCTTTGGGACACACGGACTGGAGTAGATGGAGTTTGGAAAATCAGAGGCTGTCAAGGGAACAAGAGGGAAACAAAGCAGGAAAGATGAAGTTTGCCAATGGTTAACACCTGTATTTTAGGAGCTTACCTGATTCAAACTGCCCTGAGGTTCTTCATAATACTGATATTTGGGGAAAGAAGAATATGGAAAACAACACGTAAGCCTGGATGCTGATAACATGAGCAGACACCTAGAGTCCATTCTCCTATTTGGCTTGTTTATCACAGAAAGTCACAAATACCTTAGATTATCTCACAAAGAAAACCTAAATGAGGTGTGACATTCCAATTAGAAATCACTAAGCAGTGTAATTCTGGGTGCAAGAAG
Organism: Chionis minor; assembly: GCA_013398295.1. Taxonomy (NCBI): domain Eukaryota; kingdom Metazoa; phylum Chordata; class Aves; order Charadriiformes; family Chionidae; genus Chionis; species Chionis minor. Next base: position 323,277 of record VZSF01004963.1, read on the forward strand.
TGGGACAGAAGACAGGAAAAGAAGAGGCACAGGAGTCACAACAAAAGAGAGCAGCCGTGGGATGCTGAGTGGCCACAACCAGCCGAGGTGGCAGAGCAACCCTGCGACATTCCCGATATTCCCGCAGCGATTCTCCGCTGCTGGGAGAGGAAGATAAAACCCTGCCGCTGGGTGGGACCGGCTGTGCGACTCCTGTCCTTCTCAGCGCGCATCCCCCGAAGGCAGAAGGGGGAACTCCTGCTCCCCCCTGCAATCAATCCCCTAAATCATGATCTACCCCAAATGAACAAGAACGTAAGAGGTGGCCATAAAGCATTATATTAAGAGCAGAGAGCAGGGGAAAAAAAAGAACAATGATTTTTATTTTTTTTTACTTGATTCTGAAATAAGAACAGAATAGTTCTTTGATTATTACTAGTGCTATGATTTCTATTCGAATGATTTCCCTCATCTCTGTTATGAGCAAGAGGCAGGAGAAGAGGAAAAAAAGATAATAAAAAATCCCAGCACAGGCTGATGTAGCCATCTTAAAGCACTAAGCAATCAGATGGCCATCTTTCTGCACAGGTGTGATCAGTGAGGAGAAATCAAATGTCTTCACCTTTCTTTTTCTTTTTAAGTTTTAGGGCTTTTTCCCTTTGTTGTATACAAGTAGTTCCCCCCACCTGCTTTAGATCACATATTCATGGGCTTTTCCAAATAGCTAAAAGACCCAGTCTTAAAAAAGAAAGTTTGGCTACTTGGGGTGATTACACAATAATAACACAAGGTTATGCAGACTTTGCTACAGAACATTTGCATGACAAAAAGCAATAAAAAAAATAATATTACTTTTCCCTGAAGAACTACAGCATCTCTATAAAGAACTTTTTTCAGCAGCCTTTCTGTAAATTACACATCATCTTTACCATTTTCTCCCCTTGTTAGTCCTTGGGTTAAACTGGAGGTTGGGAGCTCAGTTAAAGGGATTTTAGTATGAGTGAGAGTGCATGAAGATGCCTGTGTAGCATCAAGGGGAAGTCTGATGCTGTATGTAAATAATGAGCTTTCTTCTATTTCAGATTGCAATAAAGAGATAGTACAGAATTTCTCTTCACACTCAGACCAGCGAGCTGTGAAGACTATGGACTCAAATTCACCCTGGGCAGAGGAGACAAGCACACAGTCTTTGCGCGTGTGAGCCTGGGTTTAGGGGTATGGGTGGCGTTCGAATCATGTCAAAGTCATAAACAGCCCTATGTGAGTTGCAATTGTGTTCACATTTGATTTTAAAAGTTTTCATTTATTTTCTATCATCATCATCATCTGCTAATTAGGCAATATGACCGACAGCGGTCCTTGCACTGCCTTCTAATGGAAATAGACTGGGTACGGGGGCACAATGCCTGCCTGAGGCACACTTTTGGGGTAATCCCATGGCTGCAGCCCCTTGCCAGAGCAATAAATTCATGTCCCCAGCTCCCTGAATGACAGGATTTTACAGAAAAGGTGGAAACTGGGTGGAAAACGATGTCCGAGGAGACAGATGTCACTGCAGACCTACCCATACAAACGAGGAGTTAAACAAAACCTTCCTCCCGATGGCACTAGTCTCACTCCCAGGCAGCTCTGAGGGAGACAGCGCAAGACCTACGGAAATATTCAGTCCCAGCTTCCCCCCCCTTTTTTTTTGAAGTACAAATTAAACACCAAACCATACTTTGATGTGGAGTGAACTTTCCATTTGTTTAATGATCTGAAAGTTTGTTCAATCCCCCATTTGCTGCTTGTTAACCAAGAGCAGCACCACTATTCACTTTTACGGCTGCCAACCAAACTGGCCTTAATAACTACCTGCCATGGTCCCGTCTCCCTCCCTCCCATCAGAGGCTGTTCCTTATCAAGAACACTCTTTCATCAAGTGTATTATTGGCTAAAAATAACAACCACACTTAACAGCCTGTTTTCTACAAAACAGACACCTTTTTTCAATATATGAAATTTTCCATCTGTCTGTTGTAAGTGGCATCTTTTTTCCTTCTACCCTCCTTACTTTGTATCCTTCACAAATTTCCTCCTAGCATTTGGTGGCCAAGGAACATGTGTTGCACCAGTGAAGGGGAAGGATAAGAAGTCCCGTTTGTTCTTTAAATGACGCAGTCTGCTCAGAATTGACTCTGCTGACATGCCCACTTGTCAAACCCAGGTGCTCCAGCTGACCTGTCAGACCAGGGGACCCGCACACCCACCCACCCACACACATTCAGCCACAGCGTGGATGAAAGTTCATTAAATTCCACCACCACAAAATCCAGGGTTAAGGCATGTTTTCATCGTCTGCTTACCTTCCTATATTAGCCTTAATGTGAATGGGCTTCACTGCAAGAACAGGTGAGAAAAGACCTGGAGTCTGAAAGGTCTGAGCCTTGGCGTCCAGTGCTATCAACTTTTTTGCTGTTATCAGGATGATTTAAAGAAACCTAAGGATGAATGGATGGTCACCCAGACCTGTAAGGTCCCAGCTGTGCCACTGGGCTGTATAAACACTCCCCAAAAGACATATTTTAAGAGCTACTAAGTTTGCCATGTTCTAATCAAACTGCTTTTTTATTCCTTTAGAAAACTCCAGCTTCCTTCTAGCCTCAAATTACACAATTGCTGCAGCAGCCTGCAGAGGGTTTTAAGAGAAAATTGTACCTTTGGATGGAGAAGGAGAAGATAAAGGTGGAAACTTTCCAGGGGATAGCTTGGCCTTAAACACCTACTGGATGCTTTGGTTAGGCTGGGTGGGACATCACTCTTTTCTTTTAAAAAGCAAGGATGAAATCCTTCACTTTGCCAAGGTCAGTAAGTGGTTTACGATTAGGACTCAGAGGGGCTTGGACTCAGCCAGTCACTAGATCTTTTCAAAGAGATCACTACGTGAAGCTTGGCTGAAAAAAAAGAAAAATTAAGGGAAAGGTGGTTTGGGTTCCCTCCGCCCACCAAGGCTTTCCAACACTGCTGAGACAGTGGGAAGAAACCTGCACTAGAGTATGAATGGCAGCAAAGAGGACAGGCTTCAGAGCACTGTCCCCTTCCGACTCCCTTCACAGGCACCCCACACTGGCTGCTGGCTTGAAATCATGCCTCTAAGTGACTCGGGCTTTACCGAGTTCCTTGGTTTGGTAAACTCAGCTGGAAGGTATAAGCCTCCCTCACAACCCTTGCACACCATCCGCCGTGCCTCCCTCCCTATCCCTGCCCTTCAGTTTTTGCTGAAGAGAACTTTCAGTGCTGTTCACCAACACCCATTACAACCTCCTTTCTTTTTTTGGCTTCCCGAGGCGCTCTGGGGAGACCCCTCTCCCCAGGAAAGTCTTCTGAATACTGCTTGATATTCTGCCACATGATCCAAACGGGCCTCCTGGAAATCCCAGCCATTATTTTTAACACCTTCTCTGAAGAACTGACCTCCAGATGCTTACGGCCATAATCCTGTCACTGCATTTTAATAACACATTTGCCACAACAGCTTATTGAACTCGTGGCTGCAGGAATGGCAGCTACGTGCTTGATTAAACTGAAGATGGCAACTGTTTGAGTGTTTAAGACCGAGAGGGACTGCCTCATGTCCAGTGAGTATCCCGTTTCTTTTCAGTCTATTACACTTACACTCACCCCGTTCTGAGCTCCGGACCTTGTGTCTTTCACAAAGGCAGCCAAGACTCAGAGATGCAGAATCTGTCCCTTCGGAGATGGTTTCAGTCGCTCTCAATCGAAAAAATTTTTCTAATGGATTTTTATCTGACTTTAGCTGCCAACCATTATTTTTGCTTTGTCCTCCTTTGCAAGACCAAGGAGTTCATCAGCATGTGGTATTCTCCCTCATTTCACTGTGTTTATGTGTCAATTTTCCTTTTGACAAGCTAGATGATCACTTCATATAATCACATCACATTAAAGTCACATGTACCAATGACTTTTTTTCTAATTCACTGGCATCTTTAAATGGTAGTAACCACATCCACGTAGGGGAGACCGCCCTGGAAAAACTATCGTAGGGGAGATCAACCTCCCTCCTTCCCTGCTGATCCAAGACTAGTCCAAAACTGGAAATAAAATGATCCCACATATGGCTCAAATGTGGACTTCCCTCTGAATTTCACTTGAATTTGTTAAGCTTTCAGGTATTTCATACTAGTCTTGTCTCAAAAAAAGGTACAGGGTGTCTTTTCATCCACATGAGCATCCACTTCACAGATTACAAAATGAGATCTCAAAATGAGATTTAAAATAGCTCTCAGCTGTAGAACCTATGTAGAATCATCCCGTTTTATGCTCAGGGAAGGGAAATACTCTGCTGGAGCGGTTTTCCATTTTTATTCAAAGGAATCTGAAATACATTTTTTAGCTTTCCAGAAGTATTTTCTGCTGCTGCTGCTGCTAATGCTTTCCAAGACTCAATGGAATTACTTGTTAATAAAAACATGTTTTAATATGCTGGCAGAAAAATTGATACCATTTCCAGTCTCTGCCTTAAAACAAATGAAACGTAGGAAGGAATTGAGCTGTCCCATTTCTGAAATGGGAAGCAGGTATTTTTTAAAGTTCAGATCATTACCAAGTGTAATTTTCATATAACAAGTTTAACTCTGCCCCTGTGCTATTACTTCTCTGGTGCTACATTTGTAGGGGAATACATTACTTACAAAACCTAAAGTAAAAAATACTGATTCAAAATCTTCTGGCCTTCTCACCGATCAAGGCGAACAATATCTCTAGTTCATCATCATGGAATCAATTTGTGTGAAAACAGTAAGTTGTGCCTACTGTAATGAGGCTGTGGAATGAGACAATATGAACCCCATGAGCTACCTCCAGCCATTTGTGTTCAACCAGCTACAAGCCCTCCTAACAAATGGCTGCAGCGTTGCACTGTCTGAATGTTGAAGCTGTGTTTCATCTGTGCCCACACCCATTAATCTGTGCTTAATGAGATCAAGCAGCCTGCAAATGAGCAAGTCAGTCTTCCCCAGGGGCTGTTAGGGGACAAACTGCGAGGGGAGCAGCACCGGACATTCTTCTCTTACCCACCTTCTTTTTCCCAAGTTCATTAGGCCTAACTGAAGTTAAACAAAACCCAGTCCAGCTGATAGGAAGCTTTCAGTTTTCAGTCACTCTTGATGCCATTAAGCCTAGAAAAAGCTGTTTATTTTGATGTGGCGTCTGTCTTTTCCTTGGACTAGAGAGAGTCGGGTTAATTCCTGCCTCTGCTTCAGGGAAAAGCAGGACACATCTACCAGAAAGCTCTCCAGACAGTTTGAGGATTTATGTTTTTTGGGGAGGAGAGGTGAGGCTCTCCTCAGTTATGACAGTACTGACACAGGAAAGGAAAGAAAATTACTTTCTAGCCTAACGCTTAAGACTTTCAGCAGTGCTATGGGATAGTGCCACTCCATTTTAACATTTGACGACTTCTAGGATATGACATAGTATCTACAAGTGATTGAAAATATAAGCAGGTCTGAATACCTTAGGGTTTATGTGAAATAACTGTTCAGAGTCAGTCACTCACTCAGAGAAGGGAACTGAGCTCGGATCTCTCGCTTCTGAAGAGAATGCCTGCATAAGTTGCCATCTGAAACACCATTTCTGGGCCTGATCACCCGAACTGGGGAAAGACTTATTCAGTCTGCAACAGATGTGGAGAAGCGCTCGTAGGATAACGTGGGCTGTGGAGAGGTTAGCTGGTAAGAACAGTACACAAATAAGGCCCATGTAACCTTGCAAAGCCAAGACTGAACTTGCTGCCAGTAAATTCAACATAGGGGCTGGGAAAGAAGAACGGTGAACCCAAGAGGAGGAGAAGAGACATCTATGATAAAGGACAAGACTGAAAAAGAATAAATAAGTATGAATAAACCACAGATAAATTCAACCTTGAAAGCAGATTTTTCTGTAACCACCTCCACTGAGATAACGGGAGGATGAGAAAATGGTAACAGCTTTGCCACTAGGAACCTATTTAGTTTTAAGACGAGGCCTGATAAGCTTATACGTGGGATTAGAGGGGATTGATGGCAGTAGCAGAGGAGTGGACAGGATGACCCAGAGGGAACACCACAGATGCCTCTTTCTGGGTTGCAGGAGCCCCACTGGAGAGATTTGAGAGGTGTAAGCTTTGGGATGGGAGTTTGCTTGTTTGTTTTCCTACAGAGAGCCGGACTGACATTAGATACGGGCCAGGCTTTAAAGAAAACCTTTGACTCTCCTACCCACGGCACAACACCTATGCCCAGATTTTCAAAAGGAGAGAACTCATTTGAAAATTCAATCTCTATAAAGGCTATAAAAAGATCTGCACCATAAAGGAATCTGAGTCCTTATGTTTGCCTTGCATCAATTCCCCTAAAAATACGGACAGAAATGATTCTTTTGTCTGCCTTCATAGAGCTGTCAACTCTGTGGTACAGTGACTAATTCCTACTCAATCTAGAGTGTACATATAGTGGGACTCTGACCTCTCAAGGGGCTGTTAGCTACTACTGTTATTCTAATATAAAATATATATATATGCACATATGCCTTTAACCATGGATGCTAATAACTATTTCCCTTTCATAAGTACTCTTCTTGTAGGGACAGAATACTTCCAAAACAATTAAAAAGTAAATTCAAATAAATTGTGTAAGTCATAGAAGAAAGAAAAATGTTTTTCTTCAGCAGAGAATACATGGTGGGTCCCCTCATTTGGTTCCACCCCTATGTGCAGTGTAAGTGCTGTAATAACACAGCACACAGCCCTGCATGAACACCCGCTGCTGCACTGGCCTCCAGCTCGCCCTCCTGCCATATTAGCCTTCAGCTAATGTCAGGAAATGGTTTTATGACAATCACGAGAATTCTGGCCACTGCAGTTAAAATGGTTTTGTCTCAGTGATTATTTTTTTCTCTCAGTGTGCTCTGCCAGGTTTGATCTGTCTTTTTTTTTTTTTTTTTTTGCTTTACCTTGTAAGCTTTCAATTATTAATGTGCAGAGCTTAAATTAGGAATCTGAAAAAACCTCTTAATATTAAGCATTTCCAGGAAAGAATTTATAAAAACCTGCAATGCATGGATGGTTCAGAAGGGAAGTAATCAACCAACTCTGTAAATGTCAAGGGGAGGATTAGCCTTTACTTCTGATGAATTCAATTCGGCAGCGACATTAAAAGGTGCCTTTGCATGTGGAACTAAAAGGACTATTTCCTGCTCTAACAAAGTCTGACTTTCCTGTTAGTAGCTGCAAGTTTACCTCATGCAAAGATCTGACTAAGTATTGTAAAACAAAACAAAACAACATGTACACACCACACCCCCCAACAGCTCCCAACCCAAAAGCAAAACCAAAACCACTTTGACCTAAGAAGTTGAAACACCTCTGAAGACCATCTACCCCCTTTGCTGAAGCTGAGAGAAGTGGGTTTTGGGTGAGTATTCCAGATTAGCAATTACAGAAAGAGGATTTTCACTTTGATTATTTGTTTGGATCACACGATCGGAACACTGACTTAGAAAAGCTAGTCAGACGGAGCCTAACTCTCAATGCCACTTACCTTGGCGTGGATATTTTCTGCTGTTCAGTAATGTGAAGGGCTGAAGCAAAGCTCGATTACCTTAGACGCTCCACACAAGTACAAACAATAAGCACAATAGATTTCTTGCCACATTTGGTCAAAAAGTCTCCCTAATGTGTCTACGCTAACCTGTTTGGTGAGGGTTTGACAGAGGAACTGAAGTCAACCAAAGGACTCCCTTGGAGCAGCAGGCGCTGAAATACTGTCTGGGTTCAAGAGCACAATATGGTACATAAGTTACTGCAATGAATGCGACCTGTAGGACTGCTCACAGGCAATCCACAAGGTATTTCTCATTATTTCAATGGACTTTGGAGCCAGCTGTAAGTCAGGTAGCATTCACCATACTCCCTAAAGATAGCAGCCTGGACATTTGGCTTTGTGGCCACATGAGCCAATCTGACAGGCAGAAGAGGGTAAGAAGCAGTGCAGTCTACAGCTGGCTACCCTTGCATCACTAGTATGTGCACTGTAGAAAAAAAAAGCTCCTTTGTAGGTTGAAATACTTGATATGCCACTTTTTTTCAGATGTGAATTTAATGGACAGAGCAAAATTTTAAAAATATTAGAGAATTTCTTGAGGAAATATCAGTCTATAGGAGTACAATGACACAATCTTACCACGTATGGGTGGGCTGATCTGCGAAGATGAGCTGGCAGCCACAGGCATCAAGGAAGCAGCAGGCAGTGCCCTCCCCGGCCCGGCGCGGTCCTCTTGTGCCCACAGCAGAAGGGCAGAGCGGGTTGGGTGCTGGTAACAAGGGCCAGGCAAGGGTCCTGGGAGCCTCAGGCAAGGCCATCGTGAGGAGGTAGGTCCCAGGTCACCTGCACCACGTCATAGCTGATCTTGCAGAGAAGCAGCCAAAACCCAGGGCAGGGGAAGAGGATGTAGAGCCCGGTGGCGCACGCAGGGTGTATTTGCATCGTGACAGTAGGGCATTAAGAGCCTTCAGATGCTTTTTTGCAGGTTGGTGAGTATATCAGTGCTTTCCTTATTTCAGCCTTCTGGTGAGTATCTTAGTGCTTTCCTTATTTCAGCCTTCTGGTGGCATCCGTGGTGGAAGTTAATTGAACTGCAGCAGAAAGGCTTGGGCAGTCTGGAAAAAACACAACAATTGTACGAACTTAAACCGGTTTTGTCTCCTTTTTAAACATAATTTCTTTTTAAAAACACAAGTTAATTAATATTACAGAATCTTTTTTCAGTCCGGATGACACAATGGCTCTGGCATTTACAGGAAGCAGAGACACAAGTTCCTGTTTCCTGTTCACATATAAAACCAAAGGAAAGGAAAATATGCAATTATGAGAGATGCATAACTACTTCAGAGAGATTTCCATGGGAAGCTCTTGAAAACCCAGTCTTCTTTTGTAGTGCAGATATTTCAACACAGCCAAACAGCATAAAGCTCTTCATTTGCCCAATAACAGTAAGACAATAAATTCACAGTCTGTCAAATGTAGGCGCAAACAAAACCAAACCGCTTGTTGAACCAATACAGGAATGGATTGCGAGCATCACCACTGATTTTTGGCCTGTTTTTTGTGTCCCCAAGTGATCCAAAACTGTGAGACATTCATATAAGATCCCTTCTTGCCAAGCTATTGAAGTAAAACATAAGGAAATCAGAACTCTTGTTCTGTATCTGTGGAACAGCAGAAATGTGTGCAAGATTCTTTGGAAGACAGAAACTGCAGTTTATTGAAGTTAATGGGCACCATTAACTGGGTGCCACAAAAGCCTACACACGAGAGAAATCTCTAACTCCAGAACAGGGAAGCATACACCAAAAATAAGCATGGAAACGCATTCGTGTGCACCACGAATCCACAGACACCGCGAAAAACGTTGTTCCTTTCCTAGCATTAGCTACCATTTACTCACAAGACGGAAGCTTAGCAAGGAAAGGGTTAATTTTCCAGGACTATTTTTGTTTAAAGCAAGTCAGTCAAATGGAGAACTAACCCCTGACAGAATCTGAGTAGACTCACAATGCATGAAATTTAAATAGAGAAATTTCTCTTAAAAAAAAAATCCCTGGAGTCAAGAGAGGTCATTGTCGGAAACCGTAACTAATGCAGCAAAATGGAAGAGCGTCAGTGGTCCTTGGCAACTGGTTAATGGTGCTTCTCTGCTGCGGCACTCAAGGCTGGCCAGTCTTCACTGTGCTCCTGATGTATCGCTCCCTGCGGTCTGTCATGACGCAGCCACCGAGCCCCTTAGCCTGCGGCACAGCTAATTGCGATTCAGCCATCGGCTTCTAGAAAACAGGCCGGAAAGTGACATTTTGTTCAAATATTCAGCCTTAGCACGGAAGATACTTTGGGGTAAAGTTCCTCCTTTTCTGCTCCTGGCCTTCTCCCTTTCAAACTGAAAGCCACAGAGCAGCAGAAGGCTAACTGTACTGTGGGACACCCCTGTCTGAATGTGGTTAAATTAACTCTGGAGCGCAGCGGGCAGCGAGGCACCGCCGCAGCAAGCCTCCACGGGCCGTTGGCAGCCTGTTGTGCCACCTCGCCTGCGTCCTGCCACTCTCCGCCCCTGTCCCTCCCCAGGACGCTGCCCACGCCGCTCCTCTGTCCGGAAGGGTGGTGAGTGAGAAGTTGTTTCTTTTCTCTAGACTCTTCCTTTTAACTTCTATCTTTATAACCTGTTTCTCACATTGCCAGCCCTACTGGTTTCTCATCCCAGATCCTGCAAGCAAGATCTAATGGTTTATTCTACCTATGCTGGGCACGTGGACCAGAATGAAAGACCTGGGCTTAAAAGACTAAGAGAACAAGAAGAGAACATAACAAGAAATGCAGATGAGAAATTGAAGTTTGATGCAATGAAAAAGAAGGAAATATGAACGAAGTCCATGGAAAGGACGTGGTGGGATGATGCGGCATGTTTGGTAGCTGCTGGAAGATGCAAGAAGAGGAGTGGGAATTGGGAGAAGCAGGAACTCTAGCTTTCAGCAACTGCTACAGAAAAACATCAATGCAGAAAAGGGAGATGCAGCTGCACTGGCATCATATTTGCTTCTCAGACTGGAACTGCAGCCTTCAAAGTTACTGAGTAAACTTATATTAATAAAAACATCATAAGCTTTCTATTTTTATATTGCCAGTTATATTTTCGACTCATGACATCAAAGATTTTTTCAAAGGCAACGAAGAAAGTTATTAAAGAAATACTTAAAGACAACAAATTAATGGTAAAAGACATTTTCAAAATCTGGCTATGGGAAATAGCCAAATTTGAATCAGAGCAGCCTTTCAACTGAGTTTGGATTACAGCAAGCAATTTCTTATAGCTGCTTTTTGTTCAACACGTTCAAAGAGTGTATCTGGACCGGGCATTTGCCAGCTCAGAGCTGCGCTTTACTTTGCAGAAGAGAACGCACCTTCCAGCACCACTTTTGCGGGGAGTTTGGCAGCTAGCCACGTCGCGAGAATCTGAGAACAAAATCGCTCCTTGTGTACTGTTATAGTTTAGCTTTTATCACCACTACAAAAGCTTACGAGTTTAACTACCCTTTATCAGCAAACACCGGCGATGAACCAGAATTTTACCTTACTGGACAGACTTTGTCACTTTCCTTTGATGGAACCTTAATGCAGAAGTATCCCACCGAATCCCTCACTGGACACCTCCCTGAGTTCTTTTACTTATTGTAAGTATCAGCATCTGGTCCTAAATCAAACACCACCACACATAGCATACAAATTGTAACTGACACTGCTCAGTAAACCGCCTTTATTTATTTTCATAAACTGTGCTTTAAAACCTAGATGCCATGAGTTATTCTCATGACTCCATTGCTTCATTGAAAACGGAGGTTTCAGAGTATTAGATCCATACTTCTTTGCTCCATTCGTAGCCTTATATATCTGCACAACCTCAAAATGACCACGTGTGTCAATCTGCTTTGACGCATCTTTGCTTGCCAACACTCTCGTCTTTACTCTTGTTTGTAAAGCTCTGTGTAGCTTATTAAACTCAGTGGCACCTGAACGTGCATTTCGAACACACTGAGGTATTCTGGTGCAACACAGTTTGTTCAGAGGCCTCCAGGAGCTGGATTAAAGAGCACACCTGAGGTGACAGCATGGTTTTTGTTGCTAACCCTGTCCTGCTTCAAATGACAGTGGCAACATTACTGACCATCCATCCATCCTTTCTTTGGCTTCGTCTGCTGGAGGGCAGGCTGAAAACCAAACCTGGTGCACGTGCTGACTCGGTTCTGGGAGCCCAAGGTGCAAAAGGGAAGTCTGAGCTTTGCTACCTACAAATCCTAGTTGTTTTGATACCTAGGAAACTTTTCAGAAAAACAAATGCATGGTTGACTTGTTGGCCGAACATGATGCTGCCACTAAGACAGAAGAGACATGCACAGGATGAGACAGGATAGTGGAGCGAGCTGTTGGTCGTCTTCATCTGCACTGCCGTGTGTCACAGACCCGAGTCTCCTTTCACTCGCATTAGCACATGCGCATTTCTACTCAGTGAGGACACGAGATGAATTTCAGTCTGCTCGTGCACTCAGGCCTGCCTGAAAGGCACAGCAGCTGTGGCCTCAGAGCCAAGGCTGCCACCTCGGGCACACTTCCTTCAGCAAACGTTGGCAGTCTGCCTCATCTCCCGTTTCCCAAAAGGAGCATAAAGTCTTTGTTTTATCTTCAAGGAGGTGAAATTGCAATAAACATAACGTGAGGACGAGGGACATGCCAATGGAGCCCTTTGGGCTGAACTTGGACACTGAGCAATTAGATGCATTAGAATTTTATAAAGGAACATTAATTGAGCCAGTAGGGAAAACAAACAGGGTATTTCACTGCCTCTGGCTTGATGACCCAGCCCTTATCAGTAGTGATTTCTGTACCAGAGAGGTACTTGATACCTCAGTACTGAGAATACCAGGTACACTTACATGCAGGTAGCAGAATGAAGGGGTGCGTGTCAGGGCTGTTCTGCGCATGGTGCGAAGCAGCACGAGCAGCTGCACGGGCTCTGCAGCCTCTTTAAAGAGCTGGTGTGAAGATGCCACTCTCAGGACTGACAGATCCACGGGAGTTTCTAAGATGTGCAAAAGCAGAGATTCAAGATGTCCAAAAAGTCCTGACAGAATATAGTTGAACACCTTTAAGTATCTGAACACACTAAAAATCTGCTATAAAACCTTGTAACTCAGAGACAATGTACCATGAACACAGTGGGTTTTCATGCAAATCCTTAGAACGTTACTTCTCAGTTTATGCATCATTACAGACAGCTTAAAAAGGTTTTACAGAAATATATTTCAATCTTGAGGTGCTAGTAGTCAACTATTCAAAGAATTATGAGATAGGAGAGTTCTTGCCCGCTTTCGTGTCATTTAGAGATGACATAAATGACACTGTGAACCTTAGAGGGTTTTGGAAGTTAAATGGTTGGCATTAGCAAGGTAGGGCAGAAATCTGCTATGGTAAGCGCAGGCTTTGCCAACATTTCCTTTACTTCATACAGAAAGACAGTTGTTGGTATTTCAGATTAGACATATCTATTTGCATTAATTGCAACAAACTATATTTTTGGGTGGGAAAAACCCACATACAAAATTGGGATAGTATTTTTAAAAGTATCAAATACATACAAATGAAAGGGGTAATCGCAGCTCTTCAGGGCCCGCAGAGTAAAGATGGCATTACTAAATGAGACCGAAGGTCCCCCTAGCCCCGTACTCTGGGCAGATGCCAAGGCAAACGACAGCACGTGGGATACCTTCCCCAGCATTTTGCCCACCTTCCGGCCCAAGTGAGCCCAAGTGAGCCGTAACATTGCCCATAGCCCACCCCTGCCTTCCCGCTGGTGCGTTGCTGTGTGTGAACGGTAGCTGTAAAAGCCTCTGAAAGCACTAGGGCCTCTGAATCGTCTTAGGAAGCGAGGACAGGATTAATGCACTCATGATTGATGAAGTGATTCCTCCCCCATCCCCCCAGTGGTATTTCAGCAGTATCTGCCAACTGATGTGGAAGCAGAGAGAATTCCGGTGCCAAACCGTCGTCTTCTGACACCATCGTACTTTTCTTCCAAGCTAACAGAGCCTTCTAAGAACTAGCTCACTTAAGGGCAGCGTAGGGTACTATTTAGCAGTTTCTGATTATTTCTTCTCCATTACCTTCTTTACCCAGTCCAGACAGAAGTGCTATTGCTTCTATTTTCCCTCCCCAGCAAGGAATACACTCTTTCTTCATACAATCAACCAGTGTCCCAAGCGCTAACGAAGCTCTCTGCCTTGGTTATGACTGTGGGGGTCCATGGTATTTTATTTCCCTCCACACTATCGCTACTGCACTTGCCCACTTCATGCGAAACCTTGTTCCTGATCTTCTGGAATATGTCCAGTCCACTGCTTGTGTTTTATTCATGGCTTCTGGAAAAAACCTGATGCAGAACTTCGGTCAACAGAGTTATTAATATACAAAGATAGACGGCAAGATTGAAAGCCAGTCTGAATTTATCAAAGCGGAAGGTGAAACAAAAAGATTTCCCAGCAAAATGCCACAGACATTTATATTAAAGGGGGGAACAAAGCCCAGATCTGACATTTAAAAAATAATGTCACCTGTGTAAAACCTAAAGCTCATTTTTTACAGGCAGTGGGAAAGCTCCAAGGCAACTCCCCTTTTCCCTTTGTTAATTGTGCAGCCTTTCATCATAAAGGATTTACTTTTTTGCCATTTCACATTCTTTAAAAGTGATATTGAACAGTGGCTATGCAAAAGGCAGTGCAGCAAGAATTGAGTGAGTTGAAGAGATCTCAGCACAGGTAGCAAAGCATCATATTTAATTCCTTTGGTGCTTACTTTAATAACATTTATCACAATGAACTCTTAAGTCATTACAGACCATGAAATATGCAGTGCCATGCTTTGCCATTTAACATATAATTTACCTCCTCAGTGCTGTGACGAAGATATTATTACTTTTTTTTTTTTAGTAACTTATCAGGCGGGTTCAGCCATACACTGTTGGTTTTATTTCAAAACTCTGTACAACAGTCGTAATCAGGAAGTGATGCCTAAATTTTTTCTTCATTACTAAGAAAAAAAACCTAGGCCACATGTCAGAGTCACTAATCAACAGTCACCTACGGGTGAAAGGTAGGGAAAGGAGATCTCACTTATCAAACACCTTGTTCCCAGGCTTTTTGTCTCTCCTCGTCTGGTTGAACGCTTCCCAGATCCACAGGGTAAAGGCAGGGACATTTCTCTAGATGTTCAGGTCAGAAGGGGCACTCCTCTGACATACTATGTACAAGACAAAGAACTTCACCGTGTCGTTTCTGTGTCAGACCTATCCATTTGTGATTGAACTACAACATGCTGTTCAGCTAGACATCTCATATTCATCTGAAGTGGCTGGAGTACTTATATCATCCCTAAATAAATCACTAAATTCTCTCATTGTGCAAGAGGTGCAAGTGCTTTCTCTCACTTCACTTCCATCTCCAGCTACTGGACTTCCTAGGGGGGCAACAAAGAGCCCTCGGTGAGAAATCTCCGAACGCATAGGTGATTGCTTCCTGCCTCTAGGCCTGCCTTAGTGAGCGACAGAGACTGATGCCCTTTAATGTCTCACTGAAAAATTTGTCTGAAAGTCCTCTGCAGAAGAGAGTGGAGGGTACTGCTTAATGTTTCTTAAAACACCGTAATCCCAAGATCACTGTTTTTTAATATTGCTTTTAGTATGACTCACCCAGGGCGAGCACCAAATATGCTAGAAAAGATCCGTACCTCAGCAGGCTTTCAATCCACTTATACAGGGGGAAGCAGTGGTGGCAGCAAGGAACAATCAGACCAGAAAATGAAAGATGAGCAGGAGTCACAGCTCATCAGCTGCTTAGACTTCAAGCGTTCTGTAGGCATCGTACGAGAGGTGAGATTTGAGAAGCATAAAATGCAAACACAAGTTCAGAGTGTTGCTATTATTATTAGCATGTCTGTTCACAGAGTGCCTCTTTCCTAATTTTCATGATCACCTTTGCAATAAAGTACAGGCTGAAAAGAACAACGTGAGCTCCACAAGCACATTAACATGTCCTAAAACCAGTGGTAAAGGCTCAGGAAAACAAGTCAGGTGGCCAGTTCAGCAGCGTAGGCAGTGAGCAGTGACATTCCTAAAATCATACCATGCGAATAAAAAATAATCAAGAAACAACAAAGTGGTCACCGTGCACTTCACGCAATTCAACTGCCCAGCTGCAATTCTGAATGTCTATTCACATGGTGGGAAGTTCACAAGTGCCTTGAGGACAAGGAGCCGGAGTCTGACCGCAAAGCAGAGCGGATCAGGATAACAGGCTAGACCAGACTAGACAGAATGGGGTTCCCCTCTACATCCTCATGAAGTTTTAAGGTATTTTGAAAATAATGAGAAAGCTTGATTTCAGCTGCCCTGATTCTAGCTTCAGGTGGTGTAAAAGCATGTCGATTTTGATAACTAGAAGTAGACAATTTGTTAGATAAACCAAAAGACATCACCTTGTTGCTCTGTAGAGCTAATTCAGTGAAAAGCACCTTAAAGGGCTTACTCCATGCATCAGTTTTGAATTTGCAGCAGAGCTGAATTACAAAGCCTACAGAACTTCATTAATTTATTGGTTTACTCACTCATTTAGGAACTGAGTTTTTAATGATCAGTTCACAGATTAATTTGCTGAGACAGTTAACATGACACAATTAATAGTTATGAATTAATAATGGCTGGAGCATCTTTCTTATGAGGAAAGGCTGAGGGAGTTGGGTCTTTTTAGTCTGGAGAAGAGCAGACTGAGGAGGGATGCCATAAATGTTTACAAATACTTAAAGGGAGGGGGCCAGGAGGAGCGGGCCAGGCTTTTTTCAGTAGTACCCAGTGACAGGGCAAGGGGCAACGGGTATAAAATTGAATATAAGAAGTTCCATCTAAACATGAGGAGAAACTTCTTTCCTTTGAGGGTGGCAGAGTACCGGAACAGGCTGCCCAGAGAGGTGGTGGAGTCTCCAACTCCGGAGATATTCAAAACCTGCCTGGATGCCATCCTGTGCAACCTGCTGTAGGTGGCCCTGCTCTGGCAGGGGGGTTGGACCAGAGGATCTCCAGAGGTCCCTGCCAACCCTTAACTTTCTGTGATGCATGTAGGGCAACTACTACGCTGTCTTTCTTCTGAGGAACATCTAGGACCCAAAATGGCCAAGTGGCCTTGCCCTGTCCCTGCCCAATGGCAGGGAGCACGCCAGCAGGGCTCAGCCCCGCTCGGGGCTCTGCAGTGGGGACAAACCCTTCTGCTCGGCCCCTGTTCCACGTGCAGGCTGAGACGGGCTGCGTACGTGGTCTCCCCTCCCTGCAGCAGGGACGTGGTGCTTCCCCCTCCCTCCAGCCCAGGGCAGACTGGCGCTGGAGATGGCTTTGCCCAAGACCTGCCCCTGCATGGCCTGAGACAGGAGGACTTGGGAACCCTCGCTCAGCTGCCAACAGCTCTACGGATATCAGCCCCATATCCAGCAATCTTACCCCTTCAAACAGAAAACAAGGGAACCATCAGGAGTGGCAGTGTGAGGGAAAAGCATACATTCTAGATTGAAACTGGTCCGGAATAATTAGCTCAAGACAATACAGCAAGCCTTTGACAAAGCCAAGCCAGATGCTCTCTCTCTCTGCCATGCAGGAGCTCAAACAGGACCTGTCATTTACCCCAGCCTCTCCTTCTGCCCTCAGCTTGTGCATGTCCCAGGTACAGGAGCCAGGATGCTGCAGTCCTGTAGCCCATACAGGACAGAGCTGCTTTCTTTCAGTGGGCCACTTACTGTTCATCTGCCAGCCCCCGAGCAGGGCGCTGAAAGCAGCACAATTTCCAGAACCACCCTGCTGCCAACAGCAGAAAAGTCATTCTTTCATGTGGTCTCCTTGCACTGGGGGAAGGAGGAGAGGCAGGTACTTCACAAACCCAGCTTTTCGCTCCTCTTCCTTTCAGATAGTGCCTTACACCTAAACGCTACTTATGCAGAACAAAGAAGAACGACAACTCTTCCGATTCAGCAGCCTCTCCACGTGCACAGCACCAGGCTTGCAGCGATGTGTGTGCTGCCACTGCTGCCCCCAGCATGAGATAACCCAGACGTGACTGGTGTGACCCCGGTAAAGGTCAGGCGCTTGCTGCAGGCACAAAAAGCAGATGAACAAAAAGATCACCTGGAAGGCAAGTGACAGAAGTGACAGGCATGTTGTTATGTCCTGCACCAGGGCTCCAGCGGCCGTACACAGCCCAGAACAGCGGCGGTAGGAACAATTCTTAAAAAACACTCAGTGTGTGGAAACCCCATTTATTCCTATTCCCACATCAAACACAATAGGCTCTAAGCAGCCCCTGCTTTATCAGCTTTTAAACCCCCCACCAGACAGATATTGAAGAAATATAAACTTTACTTATAACTCCTTCTATTGGCAACTAAGTGGTTGAAAAAAATAAATCTCCAATATCAGTTTCCTTTTTGCACACTTGTTCTCACTCAAGGGTACTTAGGAAACTATTCTATTTGTCACAGTACAGTAACCCAGCACTTTGGGAATCATAATGTATCATTTCATAGCTTTGGTGGATAAATAGCTATAATTTTCATTAGTCCTCCTTGAGTAAGCTTTCCTATTGAAACAAGAGACAAGGCAGACTGCGAGGTTCTCCGTTACTAAACCCATGGCTTTGTCTCACTAACTAGTAAGATATGATAAAATGACAGAAATTATAATACAGCAAATCAATATATTCCCCTGCATGCACATATTAGCAGCAGAGGAAGGGCTTAATTTCTAACAGATGCTCATGGTGACTCTGTGGCCTGTTCTACCAGCTGCTCTCTGTGGAGGTCTTGAAAAGACGAGGCCCCACCTTGTGTCCATGGGGGCAGCACCGTGGGTTCCCACCTGGAGGGGCAGCTGCCCTGTCCCAAATTTATTACAGAAGAAGGAGCTGAACTCTCCTTCCTGTGGCTGTGAGTGATGTCCGTGTGTCAGAGGTGCAATTACACAAGATACTCAGCTGCAGGAAGGAGCAAAATGCTATTAAACCTGTGTGCTGTGAACGTAGGCAAATAGCCCTCTCTCAAAGAAGGACAGACGTTCTTTTCTCTAAACCAAATTTCAGTATCTCAATGGCAGGAAAACTTAGAACATTTCCACGTGCACAGTTTTTCTCAGTTAAAAAGAGCGTTAAAGTACACAGAAGTGACATGGAAATTAAACATTGAGTAAAAAAGTGAGGGGCTTGTACATTACTTTCTATTATGGTTGTTTATTGTTTTAATATGAGTTAGCCCTGCTTTCACGGGGCAGGTGAGCCAGGCAAACTAAGTTATTCCATGCCTCTCTGAACCAGCGTTGGAGGTTTACTTATAAGAATTTTCTATGGCATCCTTTGCCAATCCAGAAAACACCGATTTATGTCTATACCATGCTAGTTAACACCTACCAACCATCTGCTAGCCCAACACAAAACCACCTTGATGCTAAACGCAGTCCAAACCTTACAAATGCAGCAAACATGAAAAAATTGTTAAGTAAAGGCATTTTCTTTCCAGACACGTCTAAAAGCACAGAAAATGAATCCCTCCCCCAGCTGGAGCAGATTTCATCTCAAGCATTTCATATCTGATAGAACACTGTAATTGACAAATTATCATGGAATAATTTTTACCACTAAATATATCTTTATAGATTTCTCAAGGCTTGCTGTGTTTCTAAGGGCATTAATGTGATCTCTTAATATCTCAGCTATCTCTAAACAGAAGGCAGAAGCCCTTGATTAAGTAATTAGTTAATGTCAGTAGGCACAAAGCATCAGCAAAATCATACCTTCCTTTGGTATGAAAGAAACAAAAACCCCCAGAGAACAGATTTGTACACAGCTTAAAAAAATCCATTTATCGTTCATCAATATTCACCTTGGCACTCTGGACCCCTCTTGCACAGAGGGTAAATGGCTTACAGCTCCCCCAGCACAGAAAGTACTCCCAAACTGGGGAAATGGCCCATAAGCAGATGGTGCCTCCACGCACAGACACGCTTCGACTTTCATCGATTCTCCTGTGGGACGGGGAACAATATGCCCCTCTCTCCCTGCAGAGAGTGACAATCCAGAAACTGCGAGACTGTGTGGTCGTGTTTACCTAATTAACTTATCCTTGGCTAGAAGGGAAGATGTGGTCTGGCCTCAAAATCTGTTCTAAATTCTCAGCAGGGTAACAGAACCCAGAAAACGCATTGATCTGTCAGACCACATTCATAGAAAGGGGGATCATTGAATGTTTCCTTCTGCTAAGGAATTCACTGAGAAGAAATACCGCTAACCTTTGTGGTTTTTTCCATTCACTTATAAAAAGCACAATAACCACATCTTAAAGGCTGAATCGTTGCAAGAGCAATCTTGAGAGCTAATAACATGAAAGCCAATATTGATGAGACCGGGGTGAGAGAACAGCTACGCAGCTGCTTTTCCCATAAATACAGGGAGTGGGAAGCCTGCTTATTTCCTTGTGGGCCAAAAAAGATGCTCAGGGGATGTAAATTCCACCAATTTCAAATCAAAACCAGATCACGTTGGTTTACAATCTCTTCCTCCGCTTTCAGAGTGATTACTGTAGCAGTATCAGCTTTTATCTCATATCAGTTTTATTTCCAACTACTTTACATACGAACACTTGATAATTCATTACATATTATTTTGGCTCAGCGCACGTGCTCTCACCCTGTGAATATAGCCCATACTTGCAGAAGCAGATCTCTGCCTTCCTCTGCCGTGGGCTCTGCTCACTTGGCATCATACAGGCTATGACTAGGCTGCTCTAAACACACATCATTCAGTTCCTGGCCCTCCACATGGACAATGGGTTTGTACTTTAACACGTCCGCTTGTAAAGAAAGCTTTAGTTTGTCTGAGACAGGCTGTATCTAGCAGGTAAGGTGATCTGTGCTTTCCCAATGCTATTTTGTAGTCAAAGAAAACCTACTTAGCATCAGGGTTGCATATGGCCGGACAGTGAACGGGTTTATAAATCTGATCATGTTCCTCGCACAGCATCGTCAAGGAGAAAGTAATATAATAATAATAGGCAAGCATGCTGATCCAAACCTCACTGATATTCCTTAAGCGTGTGGCCTATTTAGTGGTTTTCAATCTTGTCTTTACTATTATCACCATATGACAAGAGAAAATAGACCTTTCTCCTCTTCAGCAAGCGAACCAGCCTGTCATGCCCTGCAGCCAGCTGATGAAACCTTAGAGCCAGTAATAAACTTCACGGTCCAGTAAACCTCTGCTGCTCACCTTGACAAAGGAATCCTGGGTGAAGCAGTATGGCCTGTGCCATAGGGGAAGTAGAAACTAAATGTTAATGACTCCATCTGGCCTTAAAACTTTGCACTGGGTGGGTTTCCTTTTCCTTTTTTTTGACTAACGCTGACCAGATGAATGCAACTCCTTCAAGCAGCCTATTATAGAGGTCATGGCGAGGTGTTCAAGAGTACCTCAGGTTCTGCAATGACCCCTTTTTCTACTGTAAAGGTTATCCACACAGTATATATATAAAAAAAAGCCAAACAAGACAGGACGGAAATAAATATTTGTGTAAATTCTATACAAAAGATATTTTCCGTATGGTTGTGGAATAGCTTTAGAATCAGTTTCAAAGGAACATAAAATGGCTTTGTAATTACAAAATAGATTTAGAATGATTGAAGTCAAGTACATTTTCTGAAAATCATCCTAAAAATGTCTTGGCATTACAGAGCCTTGGATGTTTGTTTTATGTTCTATCTTGGGAGCAGATAAAACCCGCTTTTTTTCTAGACATTAATGTTTGCTATAAAGTGTAATGAGAAAGTTAGCTGGCTGTAGCAGAGGAAGCGTCCTCACGCTCATCGAAGACGTTCTGAGCAGCGGGCTTCCTTCCTGGTTGAAGAGCTGCTGGGCAGGTCGTGCCACAGCAGCTGTGCGGAGCAGGTCTATGGGAATACAGCCTCGGGATTCGGGGAGGCAAAGCAGCCATCCCTTTGCTACGTGTCCCCTTGGGCTGTGCAGCCGGCATGGGGACACGGCCTGAGCCTGCTGAGCTCTCGCCAACGCCAGGAGCACACAGGGGACAGCACAGAGCGAGTGGGTAGCGAGGGGCCACGTACCAGGAGCAACCGTGGCACGTCATGCTGGAGGGCTGCCCCTGCCAGCTCCGAGTGCCTGGGAAGCTGCCTTAGGCACGTGAGCTGCAACGGCAAAGCGAGTCTGAGGAAAGGACTTGATGGGAACTGGCTGAATGAAGAACCATGGAAAGGAATGCAGAAGGTGGTGTGCCACCTAACTTCTGCGATCTGAACAGCTCTCAGGCAGTGCTTGTCCCTCCATCAACTCCAGAGGGAACATCCGCCGCCACCCGTAACTGCACCAAAACGAACTTCAGCTTCAGAGGGTGTATAAACACCTTCTTCACCTCACTCCACCCCGAGTGGCCTAAATTACGCTGCTGTAGTAAATAACAAGGCAGTTGCAATGCGATCACTTCCTCACTCCTCACAATTCTATAGATCTACGCCTCTGCTGCTCACCAATTAATTCCTGCCCTTGTTCGGCCAATGAGTTCTTTTTCCACTCAGGAAGAATTTGCAACATCCGTGTCCTGGTCATCTGAACTAAATTACTTTGGACAGCTAATAGGACAACTGGGAAAGTCCAAGCTCCATGCCATGAAATATTTCCATCTGTTTCAGGGAAGACAGCCCATTTGCTGGATCTTGGTCTCAGTGATTTTATTAGTCAGACTCTGGGGGGCACTAAGATCTCATGATGAAAGACACGGGATAGAATCGCTGCTGTTTCCCACACTCATATTTGCAGCTATTTGGATTCTGAATGTAAAATCAGGGCCAACAGTGATTAAGTTTGAGATGAGCCTCATCACGCTTCAGAATTCCCCTACTTCCACTTCTACAAACTCTCTCTGGACCTCTTCAGCTGGGAAACCAGCACAGAGATCTCAGGAGAAAATGCTCTTCTTCAGTTCTGAAACTGATTGTGAAACATGAAAGTGCAGTGTGTTAAATACTTAAAAAGTCCTACACCCTCCGCTGGCGCAGCAGGCCTACGGACATGGGCTGATGTACAGCATCTCAGACCTGCTCCCTCTGCAGTGCCTCCCCCTTCCCCTTGCCCTTCAGAGCATATTAGTTCAGCTCTCGATCGCAAATAAACCTAGAGACATGAGCAGGTTGCTGGTTTTTTCCCCGTGGCTTCTGCTCATCAGTGACTTCTCGTTTCTCAGAAGCACAGGGTAGAGTTCATGTCCTCTTTTAATCGTTGTCTTGCTCTTCTCTGTAATCATCTCAGCTTACAAGGACAAAACAATATCCAAAACAATCATTAACTGCAATGAGAAAATTGCTCCTGAAGAGAAATTAAGATGATAATGGCAGGAAAAGTATGATTGGAGGTAGTGCAGGGAAGCCTTCTAGGATGTCAGTTGCCTCCAACACCCATGTAGTCATTCCCCCTTTTCATAACAGTAAGTATGAACCACTACCATAAAACCAGCAATAATAGATAAATTCAATCGCAAAATTCACGTTTCAGCCTGCTACTTATATGAATTATATGATATCATCTCCTCTCCTTGACTGTCTAATATGGTTAGCCAAAATGGCAAGAACGGCAAACATTAGCATCAAACATGCTACTTGCAATTTAAGCAATAAAACCATCTCCATGTAACTCCCTATCATATAAGGCAAAAAATATCACAGAATTTGTGGAATTTGTCTACACCCTGAATATTTCAAATGACAATTGCCTGCTAGCAGTCTCAAGACCAAACAATTACACTGAAATATGTTTAAATAAACCATACTTCTCCTTAAATGTACAGATTTTCAAAGAACACTGAAAACCAGGAAAATCTCTTCAAATTAATCACTGCGAATTATTCAGTCAGTTACAATTCTAGTCATCTGTGCTACGGAGAATAAAAAGCATGCAATTTATTTGTCTGACTCTCACAAAGTGTCCACCCATTCCTTTAAGCTCTATTTTCACCGTGCTTTATGGGTACTATTAGACAGCTCTACAAAAGCATATTAACAACAAACTGAGCTTCCCAAAGTACACCGAGCAGAAACTCGAACTTCTAGGTGAAGCTCCCAAGAGAGAATATTTTTTGGCGTCTTTGATAATTGCAGTCCCTATTGTCTTTAATTTCTAGATTAAAAGCAGGAGGAGGTGGGGAAAGAAAATCCTTTTTCACAGACTGATATTGTCATCTGAGGATATTATCTAACTATAATTTATGCTTTAAAACACTTCAAAAGGAACCGGTATTTTTATAGATGCCTGAACTCTCATAATCTGTACAGCTGCCAGCTGTTAATACTCAGGAGAAACAGAAATTCAGATATTTAAGACCACAAAGAAACAAACCCAGAAAGCCAATATACAAAGCATACAAAGACAATTCTAGTTTGACCTTTGTCTTTAATACAAAGTCAGAAACTGTTTGCCTGAAAATGTGGTAATTGCAAGATTCAATTTAATTCCACTTGGAAGCTGAGAAAGCTGATGTCTGTCTGAACCCAAGCTAAGTACAGACTTACTCCCAGTCTACAAACACCTAACGTCACAAGCCTTGCAGTGACCTTCATTTCAGAAAAAGAATCAATAGCCTGTACTTCCATCACCAAACGAACCAGCCGGAGCATACGGATGCTCATGCACACCCTTACAGGCACCGCCACCGTGAAAGGCTTCAGTGCACACTGCCCAGTCTGTGCTTTTGAGACACAAGATGCTGCTGCTCTTACTGTCACTTTTGCATGACGCTCTCTACAGCTATTTTGATGGGCCTTGAACTAAACACTCTCAGGAGCTCTATCAAGAGCCAGATTTTGCTGCCCTTCTCTTTCCTGGATAGTACAGCTCACCTCAAATTATCGTGCAAACTGCAGGGGTTTCTTCGGGGCTGCTGTGTTAGTCCATATGGGAAAGAATGACAGGGTTTGGTCTGCAGAGGGAATCCAACACTGCGCCCTGCGGCTGCTGCTGCAAGAAGAAAGCCGGCTTTGTCCACTGTCCCACCGTGCTCTGCCAAGTGCTATGGGGTAAGCAGATGCAAGTGGCTTTTCCAAGACTTTGTCTTAAGATTTATTCATTGCTGCTGTGAGAGCAACCTAAACTCAACTGCACTCGAAGGAACTGCCCGCTAAAGGCACAAAAGCAAGCAAGCTCCTGCGCCCGCAGGCCAGGACGCAGCCGTACCCAGTCCACGTTTTTCTGAGCCTTCCTGTTTCTTCCCCCAAGGATGATGCAAAGTCCAAGTACCGTACCTGTCTTGAAACCCCTCAGCTGCACACCTCTCCTGCTCCCAAGGGTACTAGAAATGAAGTACTTCTTACACCCAAACACTACCCTTCACTAAGTCCAAGCAGTAACTGCCAAGAGAAAAAAACATTCTCCCAACAGCTACCCTTCTCCGTGCTGCTCCCACAGGTCAGGCATCCGCTGCCAATCCATTCCGCAAGAAACCTGACTGAAACAAAGCGCTCCTGCTTTCCACGGCCAAGCACCTCCATCCAAAGGCACCTCACCCGAGGGGCTCTTCTACCCACTCGCCTTTCCTCCTCCTGCTCCTGCTCCTGCTCATGCTCCTGCTCCTCCTCCTCCTCCTCTTCCTCCTCCTCCTCGCGAGTAGGGAAAACGGTGACTCCAGAAACCTTGGCCTGATTTCCCAGGTTGCCCTTTGCTTCCCGCTGCAAGAGCATCGTTTCGGTCACGCACACGCCGTTTTAGAGGTAACCTACAGACCAGCAAACAGCAAGTAGGTCCCGGGCACACAGCGTGTCAGGGCCCCATCGGATAAACTTCTCCCCACCTTCCTGGGCTGCAGCTGCTGAGAAACAGCAGCCACAGAATTCCAGTTTTAATCATAGTTTTGTTCACTCTCCACAGAGCAGTAATCAAAGGTTCAACTGCGGGGGGGGGGGGGCTGNGCTAGAAATACCGCAAGTAGTCATTCCCACCAGCCATACATCTGGCCCTTAATTACCCTATGGTATTTATATAATCAAAAAAATATTCTACTTGTATGACTGATCATGTTGAAGCAGTGGAACGCATTAGCAAATAAATAGCAAAACACACAAATTTGTCAACAGATGGATTACAACCCAATGTAATTAAATGCAAAATAGTTCTGCTTTTAAAGCAATTGCTCATAAATTAGCCTGTCAGCAAATGTATGCAACTAATTGCGTGAAAAAAATTAGGCCATAAGACAATATTATCTGCACATAGTCTTTCCAAACAATGTAGAAATGATTGGGTACATTATTAATTGAAAAGAAGTCAAACTGCATTAGTTTAATTGCTCTTTTTTTGTGCAAACCTATTAGAATAATTTATACCATATTTACTCCTTTTTACATTTGATGATAGGTATTTAA
Source organism: Chionis minor (assembly GCA_013398295.1). Taxonomy (NCBI): domain Eukaryota; kingdom Metazoa; phylum Chordata; class Aves; order Charadriiformes; family Chionidae; genus Chionis; species Chionis minor. Next base: position 349,329 of record VZSF01004963.1, read on the forward strand.
CTCTTGTTTGTAGACTAACAGTAATGATTTCACCTTTTTCTCAGCTTAATAAATGCGATAAAAATGCTGTGTTTGTCCACGCCGACGCTGAACTGAGACGGCGTCCCAAGAGGGCTTAAGCACAATGACAACGCTGTCCTTGGAGATCCAGTCCTTTCTAAACCAACCAGAGGCCGCTGTGGAAATCAAAGGCTGCAAGAAGAGCTTGTTTGCAGAAAGGAAAGACTAAAGAACTGTAAAACGTGTTTTAAAAAAAGTGTCTCCACAGTGACATTGACAGCCTTGACGAAGGCCAATTCAGAGCTGTCAGCTTTCACATCCAGAGCCTGGCTCTGAGACACCTAATTAAAGGTTTCATCCCGTGACTTTCAGCCCAGGACCTACCAAGGCTCTATGGGCGAACGATCAAGAAACTATCAAAGGTCATGAAGAAAAACAAGCCTGTCCCTCATGCTTGTTGTGTGGGATTTTGCGTCTCAGTCTGGGTTTGTGAACCCCCACTATTTTCCTCAAAATGGCTGAAAAACCACTCACGGCCCAAGGCTGACAGTCACGAACACAAAGATCGCATGGATTTCAGGAAGCTCTGCTTAAGTTCTGTAATCAAAAGAGAGAGATATATATATTGAGCTTAATTCAGGTCTACTGCTGGTATAAATATAACCTCTGCTGACATCAGAGAAACTACCCTGAAAGAAAGATCACAGCTGCGATGCATTTCATGTACCTAATCAAAACATCTGCAATTTGAGTATGGGTAATGAACTGCTCACAGACAATTGGTGAACTAAGAATCATCCATGTAAATTATTCACTGACTAATTTTGACTAATGAATACATTTGAGAAAAAAATGAAAGCTATTTACTTTACATATCTTCAGCTTTTTTCCCCCCTCCTTTCTCTACGTGAATTCAAACTGGCAGAGAAGTAAGAAGAAACAGAATTGCATGCAGAAATTATCAGTTTGGTGACAGAAACACACATCCCTCCAAAAAGCTCCCAAATGAGCAAACCTGTCAAGTGAACCAAAATGAAAATCCTGATGATCCAGCAGCAGTCCCCTCCTGCCTGTGTTGGACATTTTTCCCCAAAGGGATGGAAACGTGGGTCTCCCTGCCTGTCAGTCAGAGAACGGCCCAGGGACAAGGAGAATCTGGATTCAAATTCATCGCCTTGTTCGGTAGTGAGAATGAAGCCTTAATCATTAGGTCACAGAATACACACGGTAGAGTTAATCTCTCTTATTGATGGTATTTCCTCTCACATGGAGTAGCTGTAAATGCGTTGGATGAGAAAGGAAGAGAAAGCGAGAAGGGTTCTGTCGTAACCTTGGGTTCAGTCACCTGGGACGTGCACGCTGCCGTCTCCAGACAAGCAGATCTTTAACACCAGTCCGTGAAGTAGAACAGCTTCTTTATATCAGCCTGGGAGCTCCTCCAGCCTGAGCCCCCGCCCCACAGAGCGGGTCGTAGCTCCGTCCAGCAGAGGGGTGTTACCTGAAAGGGCAGAACCTTCATCTTAGTATCTCACCCCAAAACCCAAACCTAACTTCTTTGATCAGTGTTTGCAGGTAGATTCAGGGCGCCACAAGCCACATTCTGGATGCAGGGATGAGTCTTCTCAACCTCCAGGGAATATAATTTGGTTCTTGACTGAGTGTTTTAGCAGATGAAATCCAATGAAGTCTGACATTAGTAATGAAGTTTCTTTAGTGTATATTAAAAAGATGAGATTTATGGATAACCCTGCAGAAGAGACAGATAAAATAATCACAGGGGAAAGAGCCCTGTCATTCTTTGTGTTTCTGATCTGGGACTCGCTGAGATCTGTTTTTGCCTTGGAGTAAGGAGAGTACACATGACATGAGGAAGCTTACTGGTGTCTGCACTGTAGGGTTTGGTACACGAGCACACAAATACCTGAGCTTATGTGTAAACGTGCAACAGCACGGCTCGTGAAATGAGGGGAGGAGAACGTGCCACTTCATCCATAAGGTGAACTTCCTGGTTTTACAATTGGAAGTAATTTATCAGCAGAGAATAAAGTCACACCGGTCTCCATATGGCTCACAACCTTTTTGTACATGGATATGAAGCTGTGGACCTTTATGCGCAAGGGGTACTCTGCTGCCAAGCCTGCAGGAATCACTTAACGTGAGGGAGACGGCTGAAAATGCAGCTACGCTTTGCACAAGTGGGCACCACAGGATCCCTGAAGACACTTTTAAGTTTCCGTATCCGCATCCAGGATTTAACAGAAGCAATTCTTATGCTGCCTATAGCAGAGTCAGGGGGATCTGGAACTGTTAAAAACACCACTTACAACCCACCTTTTAATACTCTAGAATCTTGCTAATTTGTCAGAAAAGACAGGATAGTCCTCTCAAAATTAGCGCATCTGGACCTCCCTGGAGGAAGAAAACAGATTTCCTTCTTCTACTCTGCAGGTTTGGAAGATACAGCTGGATAATGATGAATCCAGATAATAAGTAAACCACTAAACTAAACAAGTCTTTGGTATTGTAAAGATTGTTCCTGCTTTTCTTACCTTAAGTTTCCTAAGTAGTTTGGAAAGAGAGAAAATCCAGGCTATTAAGAAGAATCCCTTGATTTAGAAAATGCAGGGGAAACGGAGAAACGGAGCCAAAAGAAAAGTGAAAATAAGAGTAGCAAATTTGAGCTCTTCCCTCTTGGGTTTGTTAGTTTCGAGCATTATTCCCAGCACAGGATTCACCTTCAAAATCCTTATTTCACTCAGTTGGAATTACCAGTAGCAGTTTTTTCAAAGTGAGCATTTGCTTCTGAGAAAGTTGCGTTATACCAGGTTTGGGAACGTGATCAGAAATTTAACTTAGTGACTCAGCTGCTCTTTCAGTCAATCTCCTGTTTCCTCCACACCTGCAGGGTTAGGAAGAGATCAGGCAGTATCCAGCATCTCTGCCTTCTCAGACCATTGGGGAAAGTTAAGGCTACAGAGTGGTGGGTATAGGACCATTTGCATGGTGTGAACTGGTGGAATCCCCCAGAAACGCTCTGGCTTCACCACTTATGGCACTGCTAAGAAGGGAAAAAACCAAAATGCACCGGAGAGAAGCTTCTGTGACCACTTACAGTATACATAACATCTACAAAGTTTTTTTTTGCTTAGGGCACATCCTGTTTTGAAGTATTACGGGTTCCTAATGTCCCAAAGGAGGCATTAGGGATCTCTCCCAAAATCTCCCAACAGCCATTCAGGTGCCGTTGAGCAAAGAAGCCACCCTCATTGAACCTGAGCTTTCAGAAAGCTTTTGCAGAGAATTTTCCCAAAAGAGAAAGAGGAGTTCTTTTTTGTTCCTTTTCACATTAGATCCAACCAAATGGTGAGACACAAGCACAGATTTGCTTCCCAGCTGGCAACTTTTCAGTTAAACTAGCAAGCATCTTGGGATGCCTGTTGATTAGGTAAAGCAAGGAGCAGAACAGCAGAGACTCCAACAGCCTCAGTAAACACCTGCATCTGAGACAGAGGAATTTCACAACATATAAGGTCTCTGCTGAGGCAAAGTTAGGCCCTACTAAAGAATTCTAGTGTATTCAGCAAGCAAAAAATAACACTCAGTGTTCCTGGATTGAAATTCAACTCATCTTTCTTCCCCAATTGCAAGATTTACTTCATAAGGCTTGCTAAACTTTTAGAAGAAGCGCCACAAAGCTGACAAGCATTTCCAGATGATGGTGAAAAGAGCTGCTGCTAATTGTTTGTATTCCTGTAGGGCCCGGGAGCCGGAGGGATAGACCAGGAACACACAGAGCTATGTGCTGCGCAGACAGCGGAGACAAGCTCTTCCCCCACGTCCTCACAGAGCAACAGGACACCGGTGCCTGAAGACAAAAGAGGCAGCCAAGGAGGCAAGGAGATAACGCAGCAGTGGTATTAGCAGAAGTCAGAAATATAACAATTTTAGCAAAAGAAGGTTTAAGCAGGGAACGGCAGAAAGGAGAATGGCACAGCCTGTGGGAAAGCCCTATGCACTGTCATAACAGCGTAAGAGAAGTGATAACGGGGACATGAAGAGATCAGCCGAGGCTTTTAAAGTAAAGGCAAACAGTTAACGCTGGTGATGGTAAATAGAGGAGCCACCAGAAGGACACAGAGAGAGAAGTTACGCAGCTGAACCAGCTGGCAAATGACACTGGAGGAAGGACTTCAGCCAGCTGCAAGTAGGAACCTCTGTTAAAGTCAGAGAAGATCACGCTGTAGGAGTTGAGTTGGCAAAGACCTGATGAGAGCCAGTAGTGGAAAGATGCTACGCTTCAGCCTGGAGTGTACATCAGCTGTAGCATAGATGCTGAGATTTAGGGAAAAGACAGTCAGAGACAGTGCCCAGATTATGGATCCAAGCGTCAGGGAGAATGCTGGGACTTTCCATCTCGACTGCCAGAGGACAGACAGGAGAGCGCTTCTATTATTCTTAGTATGACACTTCCTTTCTGTGCTTTAAGACAAGTAATCTGGATGCACGCACTCAAGAAAAAAAAAAATAAGAAAAAAAAATCAAGATTTGCCAATGTGGGCGGAAAAACCTGTCATTATTAAAATGAATCCATTAACTAAGATGGTTTATAAACTCCAGATGATCTCTCTCCTATTATCCTGTAAGAAGATTAAAATTTTTCATTGTTGCTTTTATGCAATTTCTTTGTAAAGGGAAATAGCTCAAGGTTAAATTGAAAAGCCTTTTCCATCCAATAAAGAGGCCATATTAATTTTCCTTCATCTTAGAGAAAATATATGGCCTTGTGAGATATAAAGGCTGTAAGTGTGCTTCTTTCCAGGCTCCTTGCCGTTCTGTTTAATACTGGAACGCTGCCTCGGCCAGCCATCTGCTTTACTGCACTGAGCTGGTAGGGAGCAAGACTGCCCACGTCACTTCCAATCAGTTAAATTCAGTCCCAACAGGATAAAAGTTTGCAAAATACATTTTAAATCCTGGGAACAAGCAGTTAAGCCCTCTCTTGCAAATTAGACGTTCAGTGACTCTGATCTTCCTTTTAATTTACTGCCTCCAAGAAAGGAAATAGAAAATAAGAACAACGTTTCATTCCTGGCAGCAGTTTACAGTAAGAATATGGGGAGTCAGGCCAAAAAAGTACAATTAGCAACCAAGCCAGAAAGTTACATTTGGGCCTGTTGTGCACAAACTCTGCATTGGATTTAAGCATATATAACAGACACATTTGCCTATGTACACACAAACATATAACCTCCCACGTGATGTTACAACCGCAATAGAAATTGTGACAAGTTCCTCCATCCTAGTTAACTGGCATGGCTCTACCCTGACCTGGAGAGAGAAACTTCAGGGCTTCCCAGACTCTTTAATTAACATTTCCCTTTGGCCTTCCCAAGAGCCGATGTAAGACCAGCTTTTCCCCTGGCACGCACTGCTGCACTCCCATGCTATGGTTTATGCATTTCTCAACTCTCTCTGCTGCCCAGCTGCTCCGTGCGTGCCCAGCTCTGCCCTGCTCATGCCCTCTCTTCACAGGTACGGCCAACTCCACCACCCTGGCTGGTACAGATACAGAATGGGCTGCAAAATCAGCGTATCGATTCTCCTGCCACGAATGCCAGCCAAAGATCAGCTTGGAGCACGTGCAGTAGGTTTTTTTGGATTGAAGCAGCCGCGGTGCTGGCACAGGCTGGCTGTACAGCACACGCACAGTCAAGACGACTCACCCCAGAGGTACCGTGTCTCCCATCTTTCCATGGGAAGATGGAATCTTGGAAAACCTGTATGTGTGGCAGCCCCTGGAGTCGGTCAGCTCAGCAGCTGAGGTGCTACCTGGTGGCCAGCCCTTTGTACTGAACTCTGCCGACACATTTCAGTGTGACTGGGGATACGAACGCAAGCGAATACCCTGGGAACAGGCATGGCCTCCGAGGTAATTTGTCTGTTTTAACTTAGAGCTGGGCTCACCTCTCTCCATGGGTAGGAGCACGCTGCTCCAGCCCCGCTGCACCCTCCTGAACAGTTATCACTGCACTGCTCTCCATCGCTTTGAAGCGCCTGAACAGGAGGGGAGAGTGCAGCCGCTGCCTGTAGTGCATTAAGGGCCCGTGGCTGTCACCAGGGACAAATCTTCCCTGCTGCTTTCAGTGGGATGATGAGAGTTTATGTTGGAAGGCAAGCTTCCATTAACAGCCAAGGTAAGTGAACATCAGGAAATTATACGAAGCATCAGTTTTATGAGCTCAAAGATTTGTTACTTCCACCCACACAACTAAAGGCATTATTTTAAGAAAGTGCTTAAATTCTTCTTAAAGCTTATTCTTGATACATCAGAAGAAAGAATCAACTTGAACCTCCCCCCAATTCTAGCATGAACTCAACTCACCAGCATGCTTTTTAGAGGTTTTTGATGGACAGCTTAACTCCTAACTGTCTGTTCAAAGCCTCTGCTATTTCTAAACTTCACTCTGTCAGAGCTGTAGCCAAGCACGGGGGTGTCTGGGACAAACGCCTGTCCCCAGGTATCTCGGGACACCAAGACTGCAGGCCAGGCAGACAGAGCAAGCAACCACCAAGCCGGACCTGGCACCCCCTGCCCGCCCACCAGTGCTCCCAGGACTTCTGCTCCTGTTCCTGCCATCGCCCACCACCTGAAGGGAGCAGAAACAGACCAAGAGAGTTACTCGTGTTTTACAGGGGCTGTTGGCTTCTGGTGAGGGCATGGAGGGACCGAGCAGCAGATAAAAGGGCACCTGAGATCTCTCCGTTCTCCCCACAACCCCACCACTCTTCTGTAGATTGTTTGAAATCGAGTTTGCTATTTATCCATGGCACCACAAATAGTCCATACTTGCTCTGCTCAATTACAAAAATGTATTTTCATTAAAAAAACCACAAAACCTCAGAACAAAACTGCTAAGGTCACCAAGTGAAATAACACAGTTGCATATCAAATGGCTTATAAACATCAGACTCTGAAAACCAAAACTGGTCAAAACAAAAAGCTTCTTTCACTTGCCATGACTCTCTGCAGAAGGCCAGAGTTATTTTACTGAACTATTTTTTATAAGTATTTGATCTGAAGATGTACCGGGTTTGGAAACATGAAAGAGTAACCTGCCATCTGAACTAGTGCGAAAAAAAGCATTAGAGAAAAATTAAGTTGAAAGCCTTTCCATGAATTGCCAAATGTCATCGAAATATTCTTTTTCACTTACAGAACAAATAAATGCAGGAATCTTCTGCCTAAAGATGTCTTCCAAGACTCCTATCTCCTCAACACAGGAGCTGCCTACTCAGAAGAATTCTGAGTCCAGCTCCTCCTGCCTATGAACCAAAGGACTTCTCTGAAATTAGCAGGGATTATTTGCCACTTGGCTCTGCTCCGTGGCCGGAATCACTGGCATGCTTCCGATTCCACACGCATCAGCCTTGCTGTCGGCCAGGAGCTGGTCGGGAGGATCTAGTATGGCACATGTCTTCCCTAGGCAGATACTTGTTGATTTGGGATCTCCATGCAACACCACCTCCGAGTGCCGTACCCCCTCACCGTCCAGTGAAGAGGGAGTCAGTAACTGGGACAGAGGGCTCTGTTTTTTAAAAAGCTGAAAAGGTCTGAACAAAACGTCCCTTGACCTGAATCTCTTTAATTCATTCAAAGGGGCTCATATAAACTGACCAACTGTTTACACAAACGATGGTGAATTGTTTGTTTAAATCTTTCCTAACCAATGTCTATTGATTTAGAAGCCATTTCTCCATGATCATACAGAGCTGTGAAGCAAACCTTCATTAACAAGTAAGGTAAGAATACACCGCATCTAATCTAAGGAGTATAACTCCACCCCATATCAAAACTAAGCCTGACTTGAATCCGGAATTTGGAAGAGCTTGGATAGTTCCCATCCTCCTGTACCTCACCTGCATGTGCCTCCGCAGCTCGGGGTTTCAGAATACAAACCCAGCAAAAATCTGGTGTGTATGAAGTAAAGAAGCAACTTTGTCAGTCTAGAAGAATCTGTTTCTGCAACACAGGCAACATGCCCTTTCCTCTCAGTACCGCTTCAGTAAGCATTCAAACGTCTGGTGCTTTTTCAAAGCCAATCTTTGGAGACGGCGTTCTGCAATTTCTTCTGGTGGCCTCCAAAGGAGGGGAGCGAAGCTGCGCCTGGCCCAGCAGCCTGCCTGAGCACACACAGCTACAGAAGCAGGGGGTTGATGCTTGCCTGCCACAAGGAAAATTAAGTCTTCAATCTTTTTTTTTGTAATTTGAAACTGAAAAACCCAATCAATAATACTCACAGTCTTCCTTGAGCTACAACCAAAGAGCACAGGCCTCTGTTACTTCTTTTTTTCCCCTCTTCCCCATAGCAATTCTTCTAAAGATTCAATCTAGCTGTTCAAGCTTAATTGCTCACTTTGAGACAATCCAAACCTCTAGGAGCCCTGTCTGAAGGTTTTGAAGTACCTTTGATGTTTTTGTAGCATCAATGCTCAGAGGCACATTTTACAAAACTGCATCCAGACTCTGTCTCTTTATATGCAAACAACCAGACATTAATAATCTAGCAGTAAAATTTAAGACGTTTGCATAGTTTGGAAAATAATGAGACCTCGTACTATTTAAGATCTCTGTTCCTATATAAGTTATTAGACTCCAAGGATCCATACACAAAATCTATCTTAATTGTCCAGAACCAGCTATCAGTTGGATTTAAGAATACATCATTCTAATTTATTGCAAGTAACGGAGACACAGCAAGTGACAAATATCCCTGCAAAAGCACGTATTATGTTCTGCTCCCAAGCTGTGATTTTTCTAGGATCAGAGACATTCTTCTAACGGGAAGCTCTGCGCATGCGCTATTAGAATGTCTGTCTGACCCTAACTCAGCAAAGGACTTGCTACCAACCCGATTCATGTCTCTGCTTAAGAGCAACCTTGAACTTGGAGGGGATACAGAAGTCCTGCTGATTTCAACAGACAGGAAAGCTAGAGCAAAATGAAGCCACAGGGTGCAGACGTATCCCAGAGCCCACGAAGCCTAGTAAGATTAACGCAGAGCTGCGCTTCCCTATCTCCGGTGTCTCTAGCGTGGATCCATTTGCACCGTGCATTGCTCAATGGTGCTCAGTTGCCCTTCTCCCCCTAGGACAGCAGTTCCCCAACTTCCCTCTCAGCTGTCCACTTTTGAGCTCAAAATTCCCTTTCTAAGTCCAATTTCCGCAGTGAATTTTTGACACCACTTCCTAGCGCCGTGACCCTGTTCCGGCTCTCAGTCCTTGCCAGTGGGAACCACTGCCCGGATCCACAAAAGGACAAAGGTGACCAAGCCTCGTGTATTGGCAGATGTTCAAGCCAGAACCACAGTCTTTAAAAAACACGACTGAGCTGCAGCTGACGCCAGGGCTAACAGCATCTCTGTCTCCTACATATCAGCAGGGCAGACTTGTCTCCGGATGATGCTGCAAGGCAATTAGGAGTGCCCTGTAGGTCTAGAGCTACTTTTATTTCGCCTGATGTGTTCAGACCACGGATCGGGGATGGAGTGGAAGTTCCATTGCTATCGCTTGTCACGAATGAAAACAAGTTCTGACTGATTTTTTCCACCACTCTAGTTTCATAAATAAGGGCATAAGGAATTAATTCCAGGAAAGGATGCAAGTCTGTAACTTTGTCTGCAGAAAAAGATGTCTCAGTTCCTGGGAAAAAAAAGGCAATCACTCAACATTTTCTACCACTGGCTTTATCAACTCCTCCCTTCTTTCTGTGGTAGCAGCAACTCCATCGCCTAAAGTCAGGGCTGGGGATTCCTCTGTGATAGCAAGGGTCCTCAAAACAGGTCATATAATACTAATTGTCAAGCTTATACCTTTTATATATTTTGCCTGAAGTGTTTCGACAAGCAGACAAGGGTCTAAAGCATATGCTGAAAGCCAAGCACACGCTTCAGTACACTACAAATAGAGCTATTTAAGTTTGAAATAACACATTTTGTAAAGCTCTGATCCAGAAAACATACTCCAAGGTTTTATGCATAAATACTGCACAGATCACCAGTAGCTCTAACGTTTCCCATATGCTCCTGTGCACATTTCATTCATTTCCTCTGCTATTGGTCATTTATATGCTGGCACTCCTATCTTGCAAAATCATGTGCAGAGGTTTTCATTTTCATCATCCCCCGTTCTTGGCTTTAGACAGGGAGCTCAGAGAGTTGAACTGGTGGATAATGAAAGGCTTCAGGATTATTATTTTTTTTAATGCTTGAAGATCGTGAGTTCCAAAATCTATGAAAAAAAGTTTCCCTTTGGAAAACACAAGCGCAGATGGTTGCTTTTACCCTGACATATCAACACCTTATAGAGGACTATTTCTTGTTACAAATGATACACTCGCAGATAATTTATACTTCCACTTGCTCCTTAAAAGAGTTTTTGCATCTGTCCGAATACCGTTTCCTAAAAATACATGCCACCTTGCAAAACTCTGCTTTGATGCTGAGATTAATTGTATCAGCTTTCTTAGGAGACTGGTCAGCTTGATTTTTGAACATTCCTAATGAAAGCTGCCTTTTTTTTTTTCTCTCTCCTTCTGGTCTCTTCATAGTTCATTAATTTTTTAATTTTTTTTTTTTTAAAGTCTGATCCAAGGCTTTGCTGAAATGAGCAGGAGCAATAGTATTTGAGATTGCAGACATGGTTAATGCCAGCATCGGCTTATGCTTAACTTCTTTTCATTTTTAAGAGTCCTTGCCCTGCAGGTATAAAAAGGGAATTAAAGCCATAAGGCACTGCTTCAGATTTGTTCTCTTAATTAGCTCCTGCCATGGTGGATTAATTCCATCTGCAATGTGTTGCCATCTCTGCAGAAGTTTATCGTAGTGGAATGGGGGATTAATGAGGAGAGTGGATGCCTAGACATCCCAGCTGTCCCTAAGCTGGCTGTAATGGGATCAGTGCAGATGGTACCAATGCTCTCCTTAAGTATCACTGAAGGTGAGGAATTCATTTTCTATAAACCTGCCACATGCATTTACTCATCTGCTGCAGAAAATAGAGTGTCAGAGCTGCAGATCTGACTTAAAAATAGTGGGCAGTGGATCTGAGAATCTCAGAAGACTCTCTTACTTTCCTGAAGGAATAGTGGGTCTACTAGCTTTAGCATTTTAAGATGAATAAGACAGACTAACTGTATTTTCTTCTCCTGTATTTTGACAACTGCAACTAAATGTAAATACATTTAAAAACTGCAGGATTTCTTTTAAAGCTGGGGAAGCTGCTGCTGGGACCCAGGCAATCCAGCAGTGAACTCTGCACTGAGGTCTCATCCCTAAATGATTGAGCCTCTGGGATGGACTGGTAGGGCAATATGCTGTTTTTCCTTAGTGTAGATTAAAACTGAAGTACCTCCAGTCAAGCTATGGTCTGTTCCTATGGGAAAAATATGGCAACATCCCCATGAAGTAATATCTGAACATATTACCTTTCTGTCTCAATACCTGCATTACTTCATTTTACATCTTGATTATTAACAGAGTTAAATTGTTTCCAAGAAAGCAGCAGTTATTCTGTTTTAAAAACACTTGTCAGGGGCTCTGGAGATAGGGGTTCGATGACTATGACTATTAGAGACTGTGTATAACCATAGGAGTCTTAATTTATCCTGTGGCTTTACCTACAAATGGAGATAATAGGACTTTCAGTGCCAGTTTTGTCTATTTTAGGCAGTCAGCTACTTGGGGCAGGTGCTGCCATTCTCCACGTTCATTTAGTGCTTCACATAATAGAGTTCCAATCTCTGTTGATGCCTCTGTGTGTTATTAAAATACAAAGGATGTCAAACAGAAAAAGACATTTAAGTGCTCAAGTGCCATGGGAACAATAGAGGTATGCAGACATTTTTCTTCATCCTTCTACACCTGCTGCTAAATATAAAAAGGTGTCTGTAGCTGTTCTACTACCTATACATAAAACAGAGGCACATCAGACAGAGTTACGTTCCTGGGCAATGCATGCTGGGCGCCTTCCAGAAGAGCTAACACAAAATGACAGCAGTAAGTCTGACTCCTGGTTGCTAAAGGACAATGGTAATTTGGATTGTTACTATTTTCCTATGTAGCATCTCGTATGTTTTCAGATGCACAGTGAAATTCTGTTCCACTCCTACGGATTCATTGTTTCTTTCCCCCTACCGACGTCTCTTATTTGAGCTTCAGAATCTACAACATTATGTAAAAATCTCTTCACTAGTACAACAACAGAAAGGAGGGAGGGAGAAATCCAGGGATGCTGGAATTTTAGATGAAAACACTTCAAAAGAAAACTCTGACATCCTATTACTCCACCGGCTTTGTGAAAAAGAACTGGGGAGATGAAGTGGAAGTGACAGCTAACCATTCCAAGAAGAGCACCCTAAGCCCCGGGGATGGAGCATGGGCGCAAGAGGGAGAAACAGCACTGGGTCAGACTGAGGACATTGGAAATAATGGGAGGAAGGTCTTCCAAGCAAAGGCAACGCGGCTAGGGATAAATCCCTTTTGTCCCACAATCCTCTGCAGGAGGAGAGGACAGGAGAAGGAACGCAAAAAGAGTCCATGGGAAACAGCAGCTGAAGGCTCTTCAGGCTCTTTGGAAAGCTGTCAGCTCTCCCCAGTTATGCATGGAATGGGGGGCAACGACCGCTGCCCAGCACAATTCCCACGTCCCACGGATTGTCACTGCACCGCTACAGCCTCTCCCCTGCTGGAGGGCCCCAGGCGCTCCCAGGGGAGCTGCTGGCCTTGGACCCTGGCTGGGCTTCACGCTCTGCCAGGGGAGCTGTGACAGCCTGTGTTCCGAGGACCTTACCTCAGGCTCAACCTCGCACCACGCACGCCGTGTCTCACCACGCAGGGCAGCACTAACGAGGTCAAATAAACCACGTGGCACTCTGCGTGTTGGCACTCACACCGCAGCAGGTGGGAATACGCGACGCAGGGTTTCTGCATACTGCTCTGGGATCTCTATAGGGACAGAATGACAGGAGACGCTCCCTTTTTCTTTAAAATATAGGAATGTCATCTCTGCTCCAGGCTTGGCTGGGGAAGGCTGAGACAGCTGGGGGTTGTAGCGTGCTGCCGCCCGTGGGGCCGGGCAGGTACAAGTATATTCCCTCACACACAGATGTACCTTCGTACCTGGGAGCAGGCTCTGGGGGAGGCAGGCACGAGGGAAGCGCCGAGCTGCTTTCACATGGCATTTTCCTTCACGTTTAGTCCATGACAAAGGAGCCGAACTACCGCAGAGGGGGATGCACATGAGTCAGGCTGCTGCTGCCTGTTCCCAGGAAGCCGGGGGTGACACAGACGTGGTGGCTGGGGTGGCCACACGGCCTCTGCACAGCCCCTCCCCGAGCTGCCCGCTGTGTTCCTGCTACGCCTCAGCACAAGGGGGGAAAGACACAGCAGGGGTTTTTCCCATGGTACAGAAAATCTATAAAAATACTTACCGCAACATCCTTTTCAGTCAAACTTGCTCTTTAACTTCCTGAATTTTCTCTCTTTTTCAACATAAAAGGCAACAGTTAAACAAGCAAGTCCAAGAAAAGGAAGGTTTTAAGCAAGGGTTACCGCTAGCCATAGTATTGACAAATTCCAACTCTGTCAGACTTTTGCTTTGTACTGTCACTTACTTTGCAAACATACCCTTTTCTCCACTGAATAAAGGCAGTAAAATCTGGCCCTTGAGAACTTGCTCTTTTCGGGGCTTGACCCCAAAGGGGTAAGCTGAGCTGAGCTGCCCCAGGAGGAGTCCACCTTCAGAAGAGGATACCAACCCAAAGCTCACGGGTGTCACAGAAGATAAGTTAGATCCATATTATGTCAAGCCAAGATAAGCACACCAAAGGGACAAGGACCCCACTGTGGAATTCTTCCTGACTGAGAAACAGGTACCAGATTTTATTCTGTACACTGTGCCGTATGTCTTGCACAGCACAACGTTTTATAATTAAAAGGATAATGTTCACAGCAGAGGAGTGAGCATGGCAATAAACATTTTGTCTGGGTGATTAAGTACCAAAGCAAACTTGAGGTGTTTGAGAACCACCGAGCTGTTTATTGTGCATGTGTCTTCCAATGCCATCAACATTACTTCTGCTTTATGACAAAGAGAGGTAGAAACAATAAACCATAATACAAACAAAAGATTATATTCATTGCCTCACGAAATCCTCTTTCTGGTATTGCATCGTGTAATAAGGCAGGGTTTTGCAGAATAAATATTTTGAAGAGAGCCCAAAATTTGAGATTTCAATAGCAGCACTCAGCCCCAGCACTGCCGCTTTGCTGAGAGTGGCCTCTGCTTTTCAAAGGCAAAGGTCTCAGGGTGATTCCAGATTTTTCCTGAAAAATTCAATTGCGTGAAATAAACATGCTACAACTCTGAAAGATCCCACAGCCAGTTTCAGCCTAACTCCTCCGTAGGGACATCCAAATTCAGAGCGCCTTGCCCGACACTTTAGGAGAATGGTAAAAATAATTCCCAAGATGTATCGTTCAGGACATGCAAAGAGTCATCATTTACTATCACCAAATTATGATGTAGAAGCATTAAGAGTAAAATGCGGTTCACGGCCGAAACCCCACGTCTGGTTGCCGTACGGCACTCGGCATGTTGTACTCGGCTCTTCCTGCAGCAAGGCCACGAGAGACCATAAGACAGGAGCATTCCTTGTGTGCAGCACTAGGGCAACGTACAGCCGTGCAAACGCGGGGGTAAGAGGTTCTTCACCCTGCTCCCATTCCTCCCCATCCCCATCTCCTGCCCCTAACTGCCCCCTCTGCTGTGCCAAAGCAACGATTTTGGGGCTCAGAGTGAAGTCCCAGCCTGCCACCCCTCCACAGCTGAGGAGCTCCCGAACCAACGTCGTATGGGGTCAGGAGCAAACGACTGGAGGAAACACGTAAATGGCTCCAAGACAAGGTGAGAGGGGGTTCATCCAGCTGTACCCTGAGAATTTTTGAGTCATTTCATTTTAGTGAAATTAAGATTTCCATTTCAGTATAGCGAGGTTTTGGGATGGCTTCTTTTTAACATTTAATACTCTCTGTAATAATGTAGTGAACGAAAAGGAACAGTTTAAATCAAGTCCTGTCATTAAGGTGAAGAATAATAGTTCTCGAGTTGAGAGAGGTTAAATTCAATTTGGTCATTAAGAAAACTGACAGAAAAGTTTGATCAAGAATAGTCTCCTTAACGAGGTAGTTGTAGCTATTTCATTAGAGAAAATGAAGTCGGCAGTAAGGATTCGGCACTTTTCTGACACTTCATACCGTTTCCTGTGAGCAGTTCTGTAGCTGACCCTCTTCCATAAGGTTTTGAGGACCGAAGACCAATATAAAGGTACATGTTCTCATGGGATTTTATATGCTGGATGTCTCCCTTAATATAACAAGCTATTTTAAAGATTAGACCAATGATTTATCCACTTCTATTCTACATCTATACCAATATATGACTGTGGCCGTGAGGAAACCCAAGCTTTCTGCCTTGATCAACAGAGTCCAGGGCTGCTGGTCTGAAGCCTGTGTGAGCATCCCACTCCTCTGGGGAAACTCCCAGAGTAGCTTCAGTACTTTATTTCATTTATTTACTCTTACTTCATGAAACAGAAGCCAAAACCCAACAACCAAAAGAACCAAAAGAAAATCCCCAAGCTACAGAACAATAAATTTGTTTGAATGTAATAATCTCTCTTTCACTCAGTTCTACAAATTACATGACAACAAGTTCTGCAATAATAAATTGTTTCGTTTGGTATTGTACATTAATCTTTCTTAGAATTCATAAACAAACTTTAAGTCAACAAGCAGGGTTTTAATTAAAAAATTTCCAACTGTACTATTTTACTACCCTTTCCTAGATTAGGCAATAAACCATGGAGTTTATACAATTTTATGTGAAGCAATTTTATTTTTTCCCTTAAATGGCTTATGTGAAGGGTAACTTCCTTGGAGCAATTGTGCTTTCCTATCCATTTATCCGTGCACTGCTTGAACCACTTTCTACCCCGTAAGGTAAAACAGAAAAGGCTGGATTTGATCAGAGTTGGGAGAGGGAGAAGCAAATAAAAGTATCTATTAGTGCTTGAGGCATTATTTGAATTGTACTTACTTCAGTGGTTCTTAATCTATCGTATTCAGATCCGTGGAGGGCTGTTTCTAATGGTCTTGAACAGACTCAAGGAACAGCTGTGCCAATTGTTAGTGGGCTTAAAATCATTTTTAGAGGTTCTAACCTCTAAATAAGAAGAGTAAGGGATTCCTCAAGCTGAGGTGTACAAACTAAACTCCACCGAGGGCAGCGGAGAGACTAACAGGCTTTGGATCAAGCCCTTGCAATAAATGTTGTTCAATGTCATAAAGTGTCTCAATCTCATAAAGAAGGATGAGGACAGTGAAGAAGAGACCCGAATCCCAGAGGCCACCTGTTGAACACAATCCTGACGTCCTGGAAAAAACAGCCAAGTATCTATGACCAGAATTGGTTTCAACCTATTTATCAGTTGCTCAAGCTCGGAAGGAAGTTGGAAGGGATGTCTCTAGCAGAAACACATGAAAGCACGTATGTCCTATTTACCTCGCCTAGTAGTTGATGACCAGCACAGATAATTTTGGTGAAACTTTTACTTTAGCTCAAGCCGTGCCTTCAGCTCAAGAAATTTAGTTTATTCAAAGGGAGATCTACGTTTGCTTTTGAAAGCCGGCAAACACCAGCTGCTCAATAACTAAGCAGAAAAGAGACAAATTTAAGTTCTTCAGAGCACGTGCTGCCTCCTGCAATTGCATTCTCGCACTTGGGCCCTTTTCGTAGTGCAACACGCCGGCAGTGAGGCAGGTTTACCATCATGGACTCCCACACCCTGGTTTTGGCACATCTTCTGCAACATCCAAATAAAAAGTCTCTATTTTTGGGGGTAACTGGCAAACAGGCGCCAAGGAAATGGGTTCTTTCCCAGAGCCTGGCAGCAGAGCAAGTGCTGACTGCTGCTCTGCGTGGAAGCACAGCAGCACGTGAACATGAATGGACCGGCAGAAAGGGATGCAAATCCAAAAATACGACAGCGATGAGCTTCTGACCATTGTGTTTCTGGCCAGCAGACACCAGAATTTTGACTCTGCTTTTACATATGTCCTTTGTTCCCAAAGGACTGTTTTGCTTTTTAGGGGTAATACAGTATGAAAACAGGCACTGTGATCCCTGCTGAGAAAGGACTTTTCCAGAACAGAGGAAATAATTTTACTTGACCAGCATAAGACACAATGTTTTTGAGTCTGGATTTGGTTTTACTGACTCAACATAGGACATAAAATGCACAAGTAACAAGTTTTACCAGGAGAGAAAAAAAGTGCCAAAAGTGCCCACCACCTGCAAAAGAGTTCCCTTTCAATTGTCCACTGCTTTTCTGCGCCTTCTTTGGAAGAATTACCCCTTACCCGTGGGATGGATGCATTTACATTTAAATAGGGATTATTCTTTTTTCAGGTGACTCTCGGGAGACAAACTGTAGCTATTCGTGGGCCCTAATGAGAGTGTTAATTTATATAGTTTCTGATGTGCAGCCCTGATTACATCTTGGATAAGGAACATCCTTGAAATAACTTGTGAATGCAAGCTCTCAAAGCAGCCTTCTGGGACTACTTTAGAAGGGAAGTAGCTCTTCCCAGGAGAATCTGCCACGGCTGAGTGGCACTTCCTTGGGACACTGCCAGTAATGGCCTTCTTTCTACTTTACCTTCTTGGAATAGCAAACATCACTCTTCTCATTTATTGTCTTCCTTTCGTCCTCCTCCCCGCTTTTTCCCTTGTCCTCCTCGCTCCCATAGAACTAAGAGCTAAAAAACGGACGACAGAGGCAACCAGGTTTATGACATTTTTTTTCAAACATGAACAAAAAAGTCATCTCCGGAGAAATGCTGGTTATAGTCACACCTGTAGTCTAATAACTGTCATCCTCAAGAGAGACACATGCTGCAATTGAGCGGCATTGAAATGCCAGTGCTACTTCATTATTTTTAATATATGCCTCCCTTCTGTAAACCAACATATCAAAATCATAAGCATTAAGAGCAGTACTTAATTTCCAAATGAGTTTTCTTTCAACTAAGAGTGCAGAAAGTCATAGCTGTGTATGTCAGGTATTTTTGAAATACCACTGGGCTCAAACCAGTGTAAGAGTCCAGCTGGGAAGAGTCCCTTTTTTTTTTTTTTTTTTTTGCTTTAATTTTAAGCTGCTGTTGCACTATACAACATCAGCTTCTATTCCTTGCCTGCATCCTCTAAAGGTTAGCAGCAGCAGCGATTCACTCAATCACCCGGTTGTGCTTCTGAAGCAATGAGCAGTCTGACATCTGCTGCAGACCTCTGCAGAAGTGGTCCCCCCACTCCCAGGCTCATGCAGCACAACAGAAGCTTCCCCCACCTGCCTGGGCATCAAGAGTTTCCTTTTTCTGTGCTTCAGCCTCACTCATTACGCGTAGCATAATGTGCATTTAATGTGTGTTACCAGAGGTGCTCCGACCTTGTTTATATTATAATACACGCACACGATTTCTTCAGGCCCTCAGAAAGTGCAGAAGGTAAAAATGGTCTGTATTATTTTGGGCTCTCCCTTAGGTAAGCACCAATGTGAGATGCAATAAGAAAAATGCACTAAAGTAACTCACACCACCAGATATTCTTAGAAGTTGCTAAAACACACTTTGGTGTTTTTCTCTTTTCGTCCTCCCTGACACCTAAGCACTATTTGCAGACAACTGTATACCTGGATCTTTCCCTGCCCTCCATCCCCGTGTGCATTTCCTCACCCTGAGGAGCTGAATTAACTCGGTAAATTTGCACCGATAACACAACAACCAGGACAATCCTTCCTAAATTACTGGTGGTTTCAAACCCCTCGAGTCTCAGGCCATCCCTGTAAAGCACCAGAGATGAGCACCCTGGTGCTCACATGCCCAAAAAGCAAAGACACTGAATGCTGACAGCAGAAGTTAAGGTGAAATAAGTAATGCCTGCAGGACAGTGCAGTCGCAGGCCCTTTTCTGTGAGGTGTTTATTTCTGTCTGTGTGGGGATGGTGTTTGCAGAATGGCAACATGTGCCAGTCCCATGAGCTCAGGGAGCCCGTCAGGTCTGTCACCCTGAACACGGATGCGCTTTTCTGCCATCACTAGTGGGGAATTGGCAGCTCCTGGACGGTTGACTGTCCTACGGCAACGTTTTCCCTCTATCCTGCCAGCCTTATTAAAGCCATCATTTTTAAATGCCGTGGACATGACAGAACTGGGCCTTTTGACCTCAGGCCTTCACCTGACCCATGGCTGAATACCCAAAGCACAGGTAATTACTGCTCCCATGTGTTTCACTGTACAACAGATGTCTGCTTTGCAGCAAAGAACCTCACGCGCAGAAGGTGGCTATAAGCCCATTTAATACAACAGCAGTGGCAAACAGGCTTTTAACTCACACTAGAAAATGGTGTAAATCCAGAATATTGAGAGCACAAATGTGCTGTTAGAGAGAGTAAGAGGCAAATTAAAGTCATAATACCACAAAGTTCTGGGAAGATAGCCAGAAAGAACAAAAAAGTAAGTAAAAGCACTTCCTCCCGCATCCTTCAGGCTCATTTGTCATGAGAATCTATAAAGTTAAGGCCTGTAGGAGAGTCAGGGATCAAAACTGTGACGAGGCTTTTCTTAGGGAAGATACCCACATTGAATCATCTTCCATCGCATCTTTCCATCCATCCAACACAAATGCTTGACAGCCTAAATCTAAATGCTCTAAGGACGTCCCATCCATAAAGTTGTTTTAACAACAAGAGGTTTCCTGCAGAAGAGAGTAAGACCTGCACTGATTAATCAGTAAGTGATCATCTTCATTTAGTGCTGAGATCATGGACAAGGCAAAAGGTCCAACGACATTCAGCTGCAAGCTGCGGTAAGCCTTCCTCATGGGGACAACGGGGTGGCTCAGTCTCACTTCCCTGCCTCCAGCTTCTGTGTCATTGCCAGCGTGACAGCTAAGGCATATCGTGTCGGGATGTACGGCCAGAACCGGCTGGAATGTATCAAAGGGGAAAATTTTCCTGTCAGAAAACACAGTTTAGATAGAATCACTTTGTTTTGCAGGAATATGACAATACCAGTCATGTTTTCACCAGGGAATTGCCACAGTATATAGCTTGACTCTCTCTTACTGCTTTAGTAAAATGGAAACCTTCTGCTTAGACAAATAAAATGAAGTCTTTCTGTATTTATGAACAGAATTTTGGCAGAATTTTTGCTTTATGGAAAAGTTTCTATTCTGACTCCAAGGAGGCAGAATTCCTCCTGCGTGCTGACTGTCATAGCAAGAAGTGACCAAGAAATCTCCCTTGGCTTCCTCTTAAAACATTGCAGCTGATAACAGAGACCCAAGTACCTTCCTGTCTACTATTTAATGTTGATAATCACGTGAGGCATCTTTACATCTGCCCTTACTAAAGGAACTATTTAATGTGTGTTGCAACTACATCAAAGTTAAATATCCTCGTGCTTCCTCCAAAGCCTTTCTTTCCATAACTGCCATGAACTTACCCAGCCTCCACACCAGCGGGTTTGTGCCATCTCTGTGAGCTAAACCAGAGCACTAACCAAACTGCGGCACAGGGGAGGGAAGGGAAGGTGGGCACTCAGCTCTGCAGAGGAGCTGGGGGGGTACAACTACATTTCAGACTGGATGAGGACAGCGCTGTTGAAGCAAACCTCTCGGGATTCCAGCTTACTCTGCTTCTGTTTGCACCACGCAGCTGTCTCAGGCTGTGCTTTAGGTGACAGGAAACTCTAAGTTGCGCTCCAGGTGTGCTTTTAATGTGCTCCAACCTCCAGTGAGCATTCAGTCCTTAAAAATTCTGAGACAACTGGCAGTAACTTCCCTCACCCCAGAACAAGTGTGGACGGCTGCTTCTCCGTTTCAGTGCTCCCCTGCACAGATCACTCCTCCCGAGCTGCGCTGCCTGCTGGTGCAGAGCCCCAGTCACAGGGGAGAGGCCGGGGGTCCCTTCGGGCACAAGCAATATAGTTGTGCTTTCTCTCACTAACACCAGCAAGGGAGCACCTGAAAGACACAGCAGGAACTTTATGACACAAGAGACAGCGAAATAATTTCTGGGTTCACCACTGCCATCCAGAGAAAGAGCAAAGGAGCTGGTTCTGTCTCCGAATCTGCCAGCCAACACGACAGGTTCACTTTCGGAAGCACAAGGCAAACAGAACGTGGGTTTAGGAAACAAGACAGAACTCTGACTGATTCCCAAGCAAGAATGAAAAAAAAAAACACCACAAAAACCAACCATATTTGAAGCATATATGGACAAAAGTGCAGTCAGGAAGAGATTCCTTTTTAGGGGAATTAAAAAGGTTCCTTTCAGACTGCACAGTGTTTGCTGAGGGGATGCCTCCGGATGTGTTGTCACGAATCACGTTGTCCCCCTCGTCCTTTCCATTTAATTTTATCTAGAAATGAAGTTAAATGCTACAGACTGCGCCTCTTCACTTTGCCCTCATTGTCAGAAGAAAAACCACGTACTCTATTTTACCCAGACTCTCTAGTACAAGTGAAAGCTTTCTAAGTCCGAGCTCTCCCTGTTACAATCCACAGGTTGTTCCTATAGAAAAGGACCGCTGGTCCTTTAAAACCAGCACTTCGCTTTCCCTGTTTAACTGCCATTCCAGAACTGGGACATGAAAGCTGCGCTCGGGGTGACGCTGCAGCATTGAGCCAAGGTAGGGCAGTGCCAGTTCCCTGTTGTTTCCAGCTCCTGTTGAGGACGTGCACTTGTAGCTCACAGGAGTGTGTCTAATAGCTCATCACCTCGTTTTTTGGAACAGCCCACAAGATCAGAAGTTGCTACATTGCTTTAGGGAATTAGCGGCCATTTTGCATTACGTTATTACGCTAAAATTACTTTAAAATGTCAGTTTGTTTGTAAAACCACTAAATGTAATTTTACTTTTGGTTTCCTTACAAATTATTTGGCTCCCAGAGTCACGGGATGCATCCTAGCCACTGCTACCTGTAGACACTTCAAGATACAATCCCGACAAACTCAAGGCTGCTTCTACCTGGTGGCACAGCAGTATTATTATTTTAGCACCAGATGGCTCTGTATATTTTGTAAATTCTACTCAGATGGCAAAATTCACATAAAGAACATCCATTTAACTGGAAACCTAAATTAACAGAAATGATAACGTAAATAAATAGTAAGTAGTTCTTTGAGGAGAAAGAAGAATACCAGGCTCGTGGTCAGTAATGTGGAAGTCCTGGGACTCACCCATCACAACACTGGACTCCAGGGTATTAGGGATGACTGGGGATGCTAGCAATGAGTTTACATCTGCCAAAAGCCACACGTAAAGAATAAACCTCAACTCTTTGTGGATGAGGCCCTGAAAAGAATCAGGGTTCAGTTACCATCCCCCAGTACTTCCCTTGTGCCAAAGTACAGGGAAGTCTAGGACTCAGACTTGGCTGGTAAGTTTTGGCTTATAAATTAAAATAGAACAGTGCTCATAAACGCATAACCTTTTGCTGGTTTTGCTACTGAGCAGTAGGTAGGAAGGGACAGAAGAGAGAACTCAAGTTTCACAATTTGGATTTTCAGTGAATAACTTAAAAAAAAAATCTTTACAGGAGAGACACACAAAGAAAAGGCACTGTTAAAAAGCTATTAACAGCCATTATGAAGCCAGTTTTGTCAGTGGATGTTTAATTACAGAGACACAAACCATAATGAAGAATCTAAGGAGCTGAACCTATACCAGAAGGATCCCTGCATTAACCCTGAAGAAGGAAGAAAGGAACTGTGTAGCCCCGAAGGACTGACCGCAGATCTAATTCCTTCCAACTTTGCTGCTGAACCTTCAAGACCAAAGAGAGACTTCGTAAAACCAGGGATAAGTCTAACTGGTTTTTAAGCACATGAGCTGGCTAGGCTTTCCCTAGAGGGTGTTAGTGAATAATTTGACTTGCTGAAAGACCAAATGAGAGTTTATTGCTTAACCTTGTATCCATAGTAATTGTAATTAAGTGGTAGCCTGGGAGAGAGTCTGTAAGCAGCGTCCTGCTAAGGCAAAGCACAAACCGGATGTTTATACAGATGATTAAACTTGTCATAACTTTCTCAGCTTGCATTCAGAGTGGTAATTTTAACCAGTACTCAAAACATTTTGCCAACTTGTTTCTGTTGATTATCGGCACGGCACAATTGCTATGTACAGCATTGAATGCACCGTTGTATTATTTATGCTCTGGAAGCACCTTAAGACTCCAGCCGAGATACGATGCTGTACAAATCCACAGGTCTGACAAACGTCCAGTCTAAAAACCTGAGAGAAGAGGGTAGGGGTGACCCTTTAGGCCAGGCAGAACATCTTGAGCAAGCACCCAACTAACTGACACAGCCAAACAGCAGTTGTGCCCTGCAACGATGAGCCCCTGCAGTTTTACTGATGGCACTTAATGACCCAGTCCTAAAGGGAAAGAATACTGTGCCCTGGAAACACCGGCCTGTTTCAGAAAAGGTGAATATAAGCAAAATAAGAAACCAATTTACTGTGAAACATTTCTGTTAAAGAAAATAACCAAAACCAAGACAGCTAGCTAGTAGATCAGCTGGGGTACAAAAAAATGTTAATTCAAAAAAAGAAGGCGGAGAGAAAAAAACATAAAAGGGATAATCCTATGAAATGATAAAGGTTTTGTGTAATGCTTAATTTTAATCAATATATGGGACTAAACAAGGATCATCCTCACAAAGGATGACATAAAAGGATTAGTGACTTTCAACCAGCACAGAACTGCACAGAGATATGTTTATTACTGCTTGGAATTGCTTCTTCTACAAATAAGATTTTAAAATTTAAATGAGTTGAATAAAGAGAGGTACAGGTAGAAAAAGGGATGGATTTTATTTTTTCTATTATTTTTAAGATGCAAGGGTAATACAAAAAGTGAGAGATTTAACTTAATAATGTTAATGCAGAGCTACAGAAAGGGTGAGATCCCACAAAAGTTACAAGATTGTCTTAAGAAAGGATGATCCAATTATTTATGTTGCACAACTGAAAAAGAAACAATTTCAAGTTATTTTTTCTTTTCCTTTCAGCTTTGAGTTCTGTCCTGGTTTGAGGTAAAACAGGACCAAGTTTGTTCAGTAACTCTGCTTTCTAACTAGGCCTCTTCTAACTGCTGAAATTAACAGCATATTGTGCAGAAAACTGCTCTTTCTCAGAGCGATAAGACCCATGTTTATAGCTGATGCCGAGGCACAGTGTGCAGAGAGGCCCTTGCTTAGACTTACTGCGATAACGACCAAGGGCAGACACCTTGTTATCTGCTCTGTTGGAGGGCTGGAAGCAGAGAGGCATAGAGGGGTCCCATCTGTGGGGAGGAGCAGACAGGACAGGTGACCCAAAACTGACCAAACAGTGTATTCCATCCCATCTGCATCATGCTCAGTATAAAAGCTGAGGGATCAAAGGCTCAGCATCCGTTGTTTCAGTTGTTCCGGTTTTATCCGTTTCCCATTTTACGGCTTCACCTTCTTCTCCGACTTGCTTGGGCTTTCGCTCTTGCTGGGACTCTTGCTTTCCTTCTTCAATGGCCGGCGTCCGAGGAGGACTCCATCGGTTTGTCTGCCTTTGATCCCAACCGGTGTGTTCCTGGATCCAGTTCCCTTCCGTCGCTGAGTCCAGCCTGGGACTTCCCCAGTGCCTGCTGGTGACGTGACTGTCATCCTGGGAGCTTGATACGGTTTTGTATATATTTCATTATTTTCTTTTGTTCTTTTATTCTTTATATTTCATTAAAGTAGTTTAGTTCTTACTAAACTAGTCTCTCTTCTCTCTCTCCTGCTCGGCAGGAGAGAGGGAACATCTGTCGCTCGGCTTGCTTGGGCCAATCCGGCCCAAACCCACGACAAGTTCTTAGCGTCCGCTTTTCAAGTTTCCAACCAGGCAATGACAGCTAGACTTTTTAAAATGAAAGCCAAAGCTCACTCAATCATATGGTTCTGTGAATGGAAACTCTAAGAAAAAAGGGATCAAAAATGCAACTGAAGTAATGACATTGTCCAACATACAGGCTGCAGAGCAATGGAGAAGCAACCAAGAAGGTGATCAGAAACAGACAGCCACAAATCAGATTGAGAACACTTTTGAACTCGCTATAACTAGGGAAAATAGGATACGTTTCTCTTTTTGGATTTAAAATAAATACATGAAAGACAACGGATTTTGCTCTCAACTCTGCATTGTCATTTCAAATTAAACCACATAAATTGATTATCTGCCCAAGTACCCCAGCTTGTCACATATCTCTAGGACCACTTTGACAAACTAAGTTTTTTTTCTTCTCAAATTTCTGTCCTCAGAACTCCTTTACCCAATGCTAATTCCCCTAAATGAAAAGGCCAGTAACAGCCAAGAGATTATGTTGGACACTCAATAACTGAATCTTGCTGGGGAGAAAGAGGAAAATCCAACAGCAGCTTTCAGCAATCCGAAATACCTTCCAGGTCCATTTTTCAGATATACCTGAAATCAATGCACAAGCTAAGAAATCTTGGAAGATTAAGGTGCACCAAATCCTAGACTTTAAACAGGCAGCTGCTCCTGCACACAAAGCCGGGGATATTGTCCCGTGATAAGCAGTGTGAAGAAAAAACAAGGTTAGTCTCCACTGAGCTTTTATTTCAAAAATGGGAAGCGTCCATGTTTTGCTTCTTTTTTTTCCTTCCGTGAGACTAAAAGAATAAGCATTAACATCAAAAAGTTCACAAATAAGCCTCAAATACGATGTCTAGACTTAGTTACAAGAAGGGTGGATTACAAGAGCTCCTAACACATTAGCTCTCCCTGTTGCCTTTGGTGGTGGTAATGCAGATTCACTTTCTGGGAATAGTCTTAGAAGGCATTTGCGGCACTTCGGGTTTTCCTGTGGGGAAACCTCCCAACACGACACTCGCACAGCCAGCCTGTAACATGCTTATGAAGCAAGCCAGAGGAACGATAGCAACATACCGCAGCAGTAGCGTATCGATGTACTATGTTCATCCAGTTTGTGATTTTCAACTTTGCATACCCACCAGGGCTCAGATTGGACCTCCCTTCTTCCCAAGTGGTACCAAAATACTTTCTCCACAGACGGGTCCTCACCCGGACCACGCAGATGTGCCCAGCTCTGCTGGCCCTCTCCATCATCTGTTACTTTCTGCAGCCCTCAGAATTAAACTGTCCTAACACATTTTTCATTCTTTCCGTCTGTGGAAAATTAAATACGTTTCTTACTTATTTCTTCATTATTTTATCTTTATGGAAAGCAGATTGCCCAGCCTTTCTTGGGTGCTGTAATCACTTCTCTTGTTCCAATGTACTGTCTCTCATCTCCCCATCTCCTTGTCTCTTTTCAGTATTTTAATCCTCTCCCTTTCTTTTTCATTCTATCTTTCTGTTTCCTACCGTCTCTGTTTCCAAGCTCCACTCCCAGTCTCAAGCAGAAGGGTATAATTTCTCAGTTTCCTGTTCTTCTATTAGTTATGCCACTGATGAATCACCCTAATTGCAAAGAAGAACATACTCCCCATCATTTGTGAATTTGGTTTACAAATCTGATTGAGCGATAGGAATAAATATTACATAAAATGAATATGTAGAAATTAGCTAGCCACTATGCACAACACTCAGGCTGTTCATACAGGCATAGAATATCCAGTAGAAAATCATAGGGTAGATATCCCAGTGCACTGTTTAAGAGCATCAGCCATGGTTTAAAGTGAAAATGTAATTTGTTTCTACAGATAACTATTGAAATTGTCTGCTATTTCGACAAATGCAGATACGAAGGTCTCAACAGATCTGTCAGGTATTTAACAGAAACAGCAATCATAACAAACAAGAAGGAGATGTGCTGCATGCAAGTGAGACTCTTACAACACAAGTAAGGCTTGGCTAAGGAGGACAGCTTTCTCATCCACCAACCTGACAAGTATCAAAGAAGCGATACATTAAATGATAAATACGGATGTATGTTGGACATAAGCTTGTGTACATCCCCAGTAAGTTGAAGATGGTGGCATAGGTGGTTCAGATTTCAACATCAGAGCCAGGAGTCCCAAATCCCACCAGGCAACCTCCGTTCACTCACTGGTAAAAGGGGGAAAATGCAATTTGCTAGTCCTTCCAGGGATATTGTTAATTAATTAATTCTTAATTAAGTTTGCAAAATACAAATATCTTTGATTGAAAGACACTGTGAAAGGGAAATTATTGTTAGGAGGATCAGAACTCTTGCCTGGGGAAAACCTTTGGGTGCATTTTCTCATTAATGCTAATGGAAATTAACAGCTTAATGCAAGCCAAGCTAAAAATAAGATACTTTACTTTTGCATCTTAACTACATTTGCTTCATTACTTATTTAGCATCACTGGTACACGTAGGAAGGTGAATCTCAGCACTCTGAGTTACAGTTTAAGTGGCCCTATATGCAAATACATCTGAGTGAAAAAATAGATGCAATTGTTATGACAGTACTTTCCTTACAGCGACACAGGCGATAGTAGGCAGGACCATGCCTTTCTAAAGAGACACGCCAACCTAGCAGAGAACAAGAGAAAACCATCAGGGAAGGCCGAAGACTGCATCCAGGAAAAAGACTTGGAGACTGTTCAGGAAGGAAAGAAGGGAGAGAGGCACATGTGGCACCTACATGTAACTCCAGTCCGAAGTTGCAGTTCTGAGAGCTTTTGCTGCACCCCGGATATGTATGGGTATGTTTAAGACCCTGCCTTTCCTCAAACATCAAGGATTTTTTGCTTTGGCCATGTCCAATTGGCCGTTCAGTCTCGCCAGCCCGAGCAGTTTGGCACCTGGCAGGTGGCACTTGTCAGATGCCGAGTCGGCACCTCCCGCCTTCCACCCCTGTGACACGGACCCTGGTGGAGAGGGTCTCACACACACAGGCACGTAGAAAGCAGTCGCAACAACCACGTCAAAACACAAGCAGAAGTGAAGGACCAGTTTTCGCAGTCTCGTGTGGAGGCAGCTACGTTACCTGATGGAGCAGGTGGCAGGGGAATCATTTTGAAGAAGCGTAAAGGAGGGAGGAAGAGGGCTTTCAGCCTGGTATTGGCTTCCATAAGTCCCCACTACAGTACCTGCAGCTTGGAAGAGCAGAAATCCATTGATTCCCCAGGGTTGCAGAGCCAGTGGGAGTGTTCCTGCAAGCATCCTTAGGTGCCAGGTGGACACCCCCATAAGCAAGCACTTCCACGTGACATACTGACCTGGTCTCTTGATATACTGCTACTGGGATTTGTCCTTCCCCCCATCACCCTCCTGCAACAGCGAACAGCTGCAGAACTCTAAGCAGAGTGAAATATCATCTGTCATCACACTGACCTTTCAGTGCCTACCCTTTATCTTGCATTAAATCAGGCTCTGCAATTTTTTCGAGCTTCTTTTGGGAAACGGTTTTGTTTGTAAGCCAGTTCACGAGTTCACTTCCCACACTGGGACAGAGGCTCATATCCTGTGATGACACACAGTGAAACAGAGAACAAATTTTCCAATGAGATTTTTCAGACCCTGTTATCCATCTATGTGCCCAAACGGGTGGGAAATACAAGCTGGACTGTGCAAACTGACGTCCATGATGCCATACAGACTTCTGCCACTTGAAAATTTGTCTCTCCTTTCTGAGAAGCACAAGAGTTGGCAGCATCTGGGTAAGTCTTCCTCCTCTTGGTTAAGTAAGCCAAAGATCTACTCAGATAATTACTACTGCTTTCCTGTTTACACCGTTCTTCACAAAAAATGTGGTTTTATAAGCTGCTGTGGTATGGGTATGAAAAGGCTACATTCGAAACAAATATTCCCTGCTATCCTAAATTTTCACAAGCTGCTCTTACCAACTATTATTATTTTAAAAATCTTTGGTGCATTAACTCTAGAATTGGTCTCAGAGAAATATCTGGAGACAAAGAAATTTACCATATGAGATTACGGGGGTTAAAAGACCATTATTTGTATGAAGCCACTCAGTTTCCACTCCATAAAAAGTAACGAAGAAACATCCAAAGGAAGGACTACATTAATGGAAGGTTAACATTTTCTAGGGGCTTAGTTTGCCAAGCTACAGTTTCATTTTACATGTTAAAACAACTGTTCCTGCTATGTATCAAAATAAACACACCAACAAAAAAGCCAAACCCCACAACTCTCCAAGGCCAAAGATCAGCGACCTGCCTATAATCACTCGAGTCTAAGTCACAGGAGCTGATTTGGAGAGATCTCTTTCCTGAAAATCTGCTTAACAATTAAGTCGCTTTCCAGAACAGCATCTGTAATTAAGAGCAGTGCTTGACTTGTTTCCATGGGTACCAGCCCCAAAATGCAGCCCTCTCCACCGAACCTTCCAAGCGGAAAGCCATCAAGACTGCAGAGAAGAGCAGATGAGAGGAGGCAGTGGGCAGAAACCTGTGCCCCGTAAGACACCCACTGCAGACTTACTGGGGCAGAGGACGAAGGCCAGTGACAGATGGAGTTGTCCCTCCACCCACCAGTAGTCCCTCCTCATTGCATACGTATTGCCTGCTGGAAAAAGAGAAGAGGCTGCAAAATTGCCTTTGCCTTCCTTCCTGTCACAATTATAAGTACCCCAGCGGGGACTGAGCCTCTCCAGGATGTGCAGGCTGCAGCTCATCTCTCTTTACAACAGCTCCCAGGGAAACCTGGTAGATTTTTTCTGGGGTAGAGCCTGGTGCTCAGCCTGGAAAGCTCTGCACTGAATCCTGAACCGGCACCCAGCAGCAGCTGAGGAACACCAACCCTCCCAGAGCAGGACTGAGCCAGAGAAGCTGGGATCTGGAGCAAGGAGCAGGTGTCACACAGCCAGTTGCCTTTACTAAAACTGGCTGCGCACATAGTTGCTATCAACTCACTGAGGACCAAGGGAGAAACATCTCTTGCTCGAGTGTGAGGAAAGAGCAGACTCCGGAGTCTCCTCCTGGAGAGCGCAGAGGAGAGGTGCTTAAATGAGAACCGCTAATTGCTTGACAGATGGTGGGACTGTCTGCTGGTGCACAAAAGACTGTTTGTTCTACGCGATTGGTCCAAAAATATCTCAGTCTTTCTCTTTTAGGAGAGAAGGAAAAAAATCAGAACAATCAGAGAGCTGAAGTGTGCAACTGGCATACTTTTTTTTAGAAAAAAATTGCTGAAGATGCAAACAGGAAGAAAAGTCATCCCATACCACCAAAGCACCTCAAAATACAATGAAGAAAATGCATCCGTAGCCCTCTCCATTTACCAATACCTTATCACAAATCAAAGAAAGCAAACTTACGGAGGTGAAAAAAGATAGGTTTTTTTTCCTATCTGTAGCATCTCCAAAGGCATCGTGAGGGGGCTGTGGGAAGGTGAGCCAAGGACACCACAAGAAGGCAGGCACAAGGCAGTGTCCTCTGCTGCACAGGGAACAGCCCCACAGCCCCACGGGGAGAAGAGCAGGCCCAGCAGCAGCAGCCAGGTCCAAGGCCAAGCAAGGAGGTCAATTTAGCAGGACAAAGCTGGGATCAGTAAGGTGCGAGGCTGCTCCTGAGTCCCCGTGGAGGCACGTCCCAGCTCAGTGTCACACAGCTCCACCCCAGCAGCCCAAGCCCCGGTTCCAGCAGCACCATATCAGAGCTCGCCTTGATTACAGGGAGCCAAAGCCCTGAGGGTGGGCCAGAGCTTGGGCTCATTAAGACAGCTGAGGAGAGCTCAGGGCCTGATATGGACACCCCTCAGGAAGAGGGTGGTGGAAGGCAGCAAAAGCAACATGAAGCGTCTTGATCCTGAAAAGGAAGAGAAGCCATCTCCTTCCCTCTTCCTACTCCTTTGGATGCCAGACTTCTAAGAAGAGATAATTAGAAAGTGTGTTTTATCCATATGAGTCTTTTTGCCTGTTTGAGAGAAAACTGCTAGCAGGAACAGTGGTGGAGAAGCTGCAGTGTGGCCAGAGGAGCACAATCAGTCCTCAAGCATGCTGACAGCCCCTCAGGGTGCAAGTTGCAAACACGGTATTTTAGCTAATGAATCAGTGGAGCTTACTCTTGTCCCTCTTCCTCTGCCAACCCTCCAAATCCCCACACTGCTACTGCAAAGCAAACACTGCCCCGTGCCCAGGCTGCTCCAGCGGCAGCTCTGCTTGGCAGGAGCCAGGGGCCCGGCAGGCTGCCGCACATGAGCAAGTGGCACGTCTTGTACCTCGCTCAATATTTGGTCTTAGTTCCTGTGAAGGTTCTGCAGAGGGTTTGTAAATGATTCAGAAAAGGAATATATGTTTAAAAAACGATTGGCAGTTAAGAGTCACACAGCTTGATCATCATCTCAGCAGGTAACCATCTATAACAGTTTTTCCTGATCATCTTTTAATGGTCTATAAACATACACTACTCATGTTATAAAATAAATATAATATAAAATAAAAAACTTATTATAAATGGAAATCTTGCACAAAACAGAACTCTGTACTTACTCAAATCTGCAAGCTTGATTTTCACTTTGCTTTTTTAACCACCACCTATTTTAATAAAAGAGACATTATCTATTTTGTCTCGTCTTTTGCACACTGGGAAATGTTCAGCTATATCCTTCTTCCTTCCCACACAGTGGTGCAAAGCAGGATGTAACACAGCACATCAGGGACAACACTCACGAGGGAATTGGTCTTTCTCACTCCTCTCCTTGCAGAGAGAAAACAGCTGGTCCCAGAGGCCTGTGTTGGGAGACAGCTGGAAAAGGCAGGCAGAGGGCTGCAGGGAAGGGCGAAAATCTGCTGGAAAGGTAATAAAGTCCAAGGTTGTGCCTTGCAGACTACCAAATCTCCACTCAGTGGGGTTTTGGGGGCAGGTGGTGGCAGTTGAAGTCCCCAAAGTGAGTAGAGGCACCGGGAACAGCAGATGAGCATTAGCGATCCTGGTTTCTTACAGATCCTCCACCATTTCCGTATTTGCTGGAGGATCCATATAGCCTGAAATCGCTTCTGTTCTGTGAGAACAGACAAGGACCACCCTCAGCGCCCCTGATGACAGTCCATGGTGAAACACCCTCCCTCACCCTCTTCACTTAATTTCCACCATTGTAACCTGGGACCTGATTAAACACTAATTTTCCTGCTCAACAAAGGTGGCTTCCTTTGCTACCACTAACTGTAAAAGGACTTCTGTAACGAAAAGATTTCTCTTCACAGGCCCTAGATCTGACTTCTCCCAAGTGGAATTTTTGAACAATAGTTCTTTCAATCACTTTCATCCCAGCCTTTTCACATTCCCTCACATCTACCTTTTAAAAATCCAGTAATTCTGTGCTGCTGTCTTTGAACGTTTCTTCACACATACCTCAAACAAATCCAATGGTATAATGACCATTTTCCCTCAGATGAAGGCTGTATCCTTTGTCACGTAGTGTTCATTTCCAACCACTACAGCTCTTGATCTTATTGATTGATTAAGAAGAAGCAGCAAGAAAACAGTCCTGAAATAACCACCAGAAACATTCATCCTTCCCCAGTCATTCTGTAATTCTTGTTCTAGTCAATAGCAGGGTCGTTAAAACCCTCCCATGACGACTGTGCCAAGCTCTTTATGAACCTGCAAAAACACCGGGTGCTCTGCCCTCACTTTCCATCCTGCAGCTCTTTTATAAGCTCCCCTTCTCTTTTTCCATCATTTTTATTTTTCGCTTCCAGTTCTCTTTAATAGAGCAGCCAAGTCTGCCTAATCTGTTTTTGCTGCAGACCTACTCCCAGGCTCACGCGTGGCTATTACCCCTCCTTTCCTATTGAATCTTCTCTTTTCCGCAGGCTCCGGTTTGCGGCGGTGGAAGTGCAGGAAGACCGGCTGTGACGAATGCGACCTCCGCACGTGTGACCGTGTACGCGAGGCACTGGAAGCGCGTATTTGCTGGCTTGTTTTCCCTCCACTTGCAAGCACTGCAAATGCTGCTGTCATCATAACCAATCCTTTACCAGCGAAGAAGGAAAACATTTTAAATGCTTTAAGAAGTAGTGTACACTGTAGAGAAGTTTAATCACGCTCTGAAAGAAGGTTGGTTGTTCTTCTGCAGTGTGATTACTCATACAAAGCGTCTAAGGAATATGCTGGGACCAATTCTCATACGTGGCCAAAGGGAATGTGCAGCCTGACCTAAACTATTTGAAGTGTATCAAGCCATTTATGTCTGAAGTCCGATACTTTTATACTGATCAACATCGTTCCAGCAAATGAACCTTTGCTGATATCATGGAGACAACTCTAAGAGTAAATTGCTACTTCAGGTCAGCAGGCCCGTCAAATTTTAGCTCCCTGATCAATTTCTGAAAATGTTTGCATTGCTTTTGCTTGTGTTTAAAGTATAACATAAGGAGAAAAGCAAACTTGACTATTTTTTGGTCTTTGTGAGAACGATGTATGTAAATTTATAATTTCAGGTTAATAATTAAGATTCATAATTATTTTCTATTACAGAAAATCAGACTTTATTTTCTTATCTTCAGAGATGAAGTTAAAATTGCTTTAGTAATGAAATCCACTTTTCATTTGTATTCTGTGCTCTTATTAACAATTCCTAATTTAAGAATCGGGAGTGATTAACGGCTGGCTACACCACATAATGCTGTTGAGGAACAGTGGTGCGATTCAGAAGGTTCAGAGGCTCCCCTCATTGCACATTACACATTAACCTGCACTGAAACTACTCTGCTTCATCCAAATTCAGGAGGCAGCAGGATGTGGCTAAAAAACACCGCTGGAAGTTACAGGAACTTACTAGAGGAAAAAGCCCAGCAAATATCATCAAGCAAAAATTAAAAGCAGACACAATGTTAAGATTTAATGGCAAGCTTAAGAATCCAGGCAGGGCCCATAACAAAGAGCAATATGCTGCTGCACTCCTGCTTGGGAAGGACTGGCGTCTTGGGCATCATGCTTCCTACCTGCCCAGAGGGAGAAGTACCAGCAACTGGTGCTGCCAAAGAGGGAGTTACTTCCCTGTGTTTTCAGCTAATCCGTGTGGGCTGAGCGAGATGGTGTAAGAGTTCAAATGTTTGTCTCCTTGCCTTCTCCACGGCACTTTGCTGTCCGCTTCCCTGGACCTGTTGGAGTGGGTCCAGGGGAGGCCACAAAGATGATCCGAGGGCTGGAGCCCCTCTGCTGTGAGAACAGGCTGAGAGAGTTGGGGTTGTTCAGCCTGGAGAAGACTCAGGGGAGACCTTACAGCAGCTCTCCATACCTGAAGGGGGCCGACAAGAAATCTGGAGAGGGACTTTTTACAAGGGCATGTAGTGATAATACGAGGGGTAATGGCTGCAAACTGGAAGAGGGGAGATTTAGATTAGACCTCAAGAAGAAATTTTTCACTCTGAGGGTGGTGAGACACTGGAACAGTTGCCCAGAGAAGCTGTGGCTGCCCCATCCCTGGAAGAGTTCAAGGCCAGGTTGGACAAAGCTTTGAGCGACCTGGTCTAGTGGGAGGTGTCCCTGCCCGTGGCAGGGGGGTTGGAACTAGATAGTCTTTAATGTCCCTTCCAACCTAAAGCATTCCATGATGATTCCATGAAAGTAGTGGACTTGGGGGCTAATTTTCTCTCTTCCCCTCTCACCCTTGTGATAAGACCAGTCCATGTGGATGAGTCCCACAGGGAAGCAAAGGAATGTCTTCTCTTCCCGTATCGTCTGAGTCAGCTGAATGGACGACCTATGTTTTTGCTGGTTTTGTCTTCAGTTGTGCACCCTTGATGAATAAAGAAGTTTGATGGAAAGTTGGGGTTTCAGTTTTTCAAACTGTATTTTCTTGAAAGGGCAAATTGAAGGCTTCTAATAGTGTTCTATCTACTTTGCAAATAGGCCATCATTGCAAAACGCTCATCTGGTGTCTGCTTTCAATATATTGCACCTGCCACTGTGCATAGAAGCTCAGCTATTGATCTTTCCCTCTTCCCAGCCCTCACTCCTTAGTGGAGGGATGGAATAACAGAGGGGCGTTGTTAATGACATACGGAGCGCAGACACAGCAGCTGCCATATCCAACAGGCAGCGCTTCAAGCTTTTGTCTCATGGTTCCCTGGTCTAGTTGAGCTCATATGTCTTTGCATGGTGTCTAACAGAGAAATAAAGTGGAAGAGAGCAAAGAGCACTGTGAAATACTAAATACACAGCTGGGCAGCTCCTTATCTCTTAGACATAACAGTACCCTGGACTCAGCCCAATATCCTAAATGCATGCAGGAAGAAGCCTCTCCCAGCGGAACCTGCGATGTGCAGAAGTAGCCACAATGATCTTTCCCTGTTCTTCAAGGTTATTTCGATGATGCCTTATCATTTGACCTTGGGATCAAATTATAACAACTTATAATGCAATTTACAGATGCTGGCCCCAAAATGTAGCGGCAGCACATTTGAGGCAGTGCTGCTGAGGGGCTCTCTTTGGGTTCCTCCAACACTGCAAAAAGTCACGCATATGCTCAGTTTTTCCTAGGGGACTCGCCCTACTGCTGCAAAAACCAGCCTTAAGCCCAAACCCAAATGCGCAGAAGTGGGGCCTGCGACTGAGGAGTGAATCTAATGATCAGTTCTGACAAATTTATATGACAGACACTGACCAGTCAATCCGCTGGGGGAAACAGGGTCGGGGTGGCCATGTCAGGGTCAGATTTTGCTGCACTGCTTTTATTAAAGCTTAGCAATAAGGAAGGAAGGGCTAGGTTATTGTATACATATTTAGGGCTAGGTTATTGTATACATATTTATCGTGCAACCAAACGTACTGCAGGTGTTAGCAGTTGCACTGCACACAGCTGTGTATAAGCAGTTTGAGATTCCATAGTACTTGTTTTGCTTACCACTTTCTTTATTTCTACCGACTGTCATCCAAAGGAAACTACAGATGATTTCTTATTGCTTTACTTTCCAACACCAGAAGCATTCTCCTCTCTCCCTAATACCCAGACTATAGATAAAGTTGCCATGAGCATACACCAAGCTCAAGAGGTTTCCAGACACCATTCCCATTAAAAGCTTGCCTACATGGAGGGTGGAAGGAGGCAGGCCAGAGGTGAATCCAGCGTTGCAATGAAATAACGCACTGAAGAAGCTAAGCTTGATTTACGAAATAGTGGTGGTGATAGCTGTTAAAAATTGGGATTTAGACATTTATCTTGTTAAGGATTTACAGACCCAAGAAGCACCAGCAGATTGGTAACGGCTGAGAACACTGATCGCAGGGGGAGTATCGCCTCACTATTTTGGCTCTCTAGACAAGAAGCAATGACTAAGTCCTTTGCTCAGGAGACATGGATTCAGTTTTTGTTAATTTAATTTTCTGGGAATTAAGAAAAGGATGAATTTCTTATTTAGTTTTCATTTAGCTCCCATAGGAGTTGGCATTCTACTACTACCTTTACTGGAATAGGGAAGACAACTGTCTTCAAGATCTGCTGCTGTGTACTAACTGGTGACTTAAAGTGTCCCCTGTCACCTCCCCCAAAAGGAAGAGAAATGACATGCTGAAGTATTGCCTTAGTGCCTCCTTAAAAGTGCTGCTAGCTAGGAGACAAAAAGACAACTTGATTAGCATCCCCTGAGATTCTGCAAATAGGCACAGTACATCAGACACACTGATGAGGATGAGCCAAGTTTGAGTGTCATTACAGCGAGAAGCATCCTATCCTCATAATTCAAGTGGGTAAAGGGGATTCATTCAGATGATCAGCTCATTTACTACTGCATCTGCCTGGCTTCATGCTACCCTTCACATCACCGATCGTGCAGCAAAGAAGGACCGTTGCAGTCACGGAGATGTTCTTCTGCATAACACAGGCCTTACTGTTCGCTCAGTTCTTGTCTGGAGCAGTTCGTACCTTGAAATACAACAGTCAGCCTTAATCTTCAAGTCCCCAGCAGTGCACTTTTAGAAAGATTTTTCTGGGTATTAATTACCAGGGTGCTAAATATCTGTTGGCCATTTTTAACTTCAAAATCTTTAACATGCCCGGTTACATCCACTAAATCTTGGGCCTTCTCATACTGGTTAAAATGAAGTCTGTTACCAAGACTGGATCCTTCAGCCACTCATAGAGAGACATCATCTTCCTTTCCCTCATTTCACTCAAAAGCTCCAGTTTCCAGAGTCACAATTTAATGGCACAATTTGCAGTCCTTTCAGTGATGTTTCAATGCTGTCTCCCCCCTCCTACCTTTCCGCGCCAGAACAAAGCGCTGGAGGCAGCAGAGGAGCAGCCCCTGCGCATCGCAGCTGCCCGCGATGGCGAGGCGCCAGTGGCATCGGCCTGAGAGAGGTGTCCAAAGAGAAGCAAGGAATCAAGCGCACCCAAAATATCACTGTGGCTCTGACCTGCTCAACGTAGGGCTCACATCTGGTGTTCTTCCCTCAGAGCTATATCAGCCCGACGCTCTGGATTTACCCCCAGTTCAGATTCCTGCTGCTCCGGCCAGCCAAGGAAGCTCCTGGCACTTGAACAGGGAAGAGAACTTTTTCTTGGGAGTGGGATTCCCAAATATTAAGCAATTATGTTAAACTTTTAAAACTGGGGGGAGAAACAACTTACTGGGGAGGGGAGACGACACTTACTAGAGGAAAAGCCCAGCAAATATGAAACAGAAAGCCTCTGTCTGTATCCAAATTGATATGCTGCCTTTGTTCCTTGGCACAGAAATTTACATTTTGCCATGTTACAACATGTCTCTATCTCTTACACCTGCAACAGCGATATGGCTTTTTAATTATTTATAAGTCCAGAGCTTCTGTGACATCCGCAAGCTTTGTTCAGTAACTTCAGGTTGTCTCTCAGGTCACTGAAAAAATATTGCAGGACCTCCCTACAAGCACACCAGCATAGTAATGACTTATCTGCTCTTAGAGTTCAACACCTACCAGCCAGAAAGAAAACTTAATAGGAATGAAGGTCATCTTGGATTGTTTCTCAGTCCAAATACTCCAAGGTACCAAGCAAAAGCACGTGATACAAACACTATTAATTTCATCAAGATTATAATACTATCAAAGAGCTAACCTCACAGGATCCATTTTCCCAAAAGCCAATACCAAGCACTACTCATTAAAGAACTTACGTATTTTAACCCTTTATTGTGAGCTTCATGTACTTGTCATCCTTTTGTTTTGTCTGAGTCTGATATCAAGCTGACTTACATTTACCTGAATTTTATTTACATGGATCAATCCATTTCTGCTTTTCAAAGTCTGAAACGTTAATATCCTCTAAGTGCTTTGAAATGCTCCCAGGGTTCTAGGAGTTTTGAAAAACAAACAACAACAAAATCCAAACAAAAATCCCATAACGTCAGTCCTTGACCAGCTCTTTTACAACTACAGAATGCAAGTTAATCTACATTTGCCAAACTCAATAAGTGTAACTTCTGTAC
Organism: Chionis minor; assembly: GCA_013398295.1. Lineage (NCBI taxonomy): Eukaryota > Metazoa > Chordata > Aves > Charadriiformes > Chionidae > Chionis > Chionis minor. The sequence goes on from VZSF01004963.1 coordinate 387,846, forward strand.
CTGAGGTTTAACACACTCTTCATTGTGAGGGATGAAAACGTCGCAGTCTCATATGAAAGGGATACATCATCTCGCCTTTCCTCAACAAGAAGATAAAAACATCTACTGAAAATTGCCTCTTTTATGCTTTCACTGGCAGTGTTACCATTTCCTAAGAATAGACCGTTGCAACTGCTACGTATTTCTTGAGTTTCAACATACCTTCAACGCCCCCCTGCCCCGACAGGTCTTACGATTGTCTTGCTGATGACTTAGATTTCAGCTTTTGTTACTCCTCCTCTCCCTGAATTTCCAGTCACTGCTTTATGACCCACCATCTTCCCCTTTTTTCCATGTGTTATGTGCCAGATACTTGAAAACTTCTTTCCTTTGTAGTTGTCCTACACTTCCCCTAAATCAGGCTCCTGGTTTCCCAGTGACAGTGGCTCTCTTTCTGACTGTGACATTTTGGGGAGCCTGTAATAGGAGCTAAAACAGTTCCAAACCCCTTATCTGCTCTGCAATTTTCCTTCCAGCTCCTTACCACCGTGCCTGAAAATTATCTGCAATGCCATGAAACAGGTGATGTTAAACACCTGGGGAATATTCTCCAGTTTCGGACTTGCAGAAAAGCAGCGTGATGCGATCACAGTTACTTACACTGAAAATGCCTGTTTTACAATCACATTGTTTTTACAAGTGTCTCCCCACTGGATGCCGGACTTTCTGATTTTTTAGTCTGTCAGTTAGAATAGTCAGAAGTGGCAAAAGTGTCTTAGCAGCAGCAGCATAAGCACCACTCAGACTGAAATCTGCTAGGAGTACACAGTCTTTTGCACCACCGAAATGACAGATGGCTGCTTGAGAAGCTGGCCAACTTGTTTCCTAATGCCAGTGGGTGGGCTGTAGCAGCCATTAACTAGTACTCCAGCTTCTGCTCCCTCTGTTAGGATATTGATTTACTAGCCTTCACGATAATTTCTTTTGAGGTCTTGATGACTCACTAACAGAGAGGGTTATTTCCATACTGGGCACTGCTTCTCCTTCCCTTTTGCCCGTTAAGTTCTTTCTGAACAGAAAAAGGACAGGAGCCTCAAGCAGCCAAAGTCACCTGTGTCTTGTGCACCGCATTACTGCCTGCATGCCGCTCTGCAGCCAGGAATTCAAATATATATCAACTAAGCAATGGTACTAATTGGACACTTGAGCAGCAGGGAATTTGCAAGAAGCCCAAAGAAACCCAGTTCAATTAAGTGCGGTATCTAAGTCACTCAGGCTCTCTTCAAAGTCTCCAGCTTCTTGCACAGTGAAGGAGCACGGTATCTGCCCCCAGAGGGGTGTGTGCAGCAGAAGAAGGAAACCTCACTCCAACAGCAGAGCGGGCAAGAAGCCTGCAGAGGCACACTGGCTTCCCCCACTGCCGGCGTCCTGTCAGGCCCTGATCCACGACAGGGACTCCTCCTGGTCCCAGTGCGCTGACCATGTTCTTCAGGGAACAGATCAACTCTCTCCTCTGTGAACCTCATTAATTTTACAGGCTGGGTGAAGGTGGGAGACCTGGATCTGTCTTGGCAGCCCTTTCCCCATTCCCGGAAACCCCACAGAATGGGGTGTTTCCATGCCCCCAATAGAACGGGCAGATTTAGAGATGGGCAGGGCGCATACTGTAGCAGTTGTTCCCATAGCAAGCCTGTGCATCCTCTGCACGTGACAGCAGGGTTTGCTCAGCGTGCACACAGAAACGGTCAGAACTGCTCAGCTCTTACGCAAAGACAAGGCTGATGGACAAGGGATGGGTTCCTCGAGCTGTTAACATAGTTCTCAGTGGAGAAACTCCATATCCAATATCTTTCCAAGGGGATTCTGCACCCTATGTTACCGTGGATTCTCTATCCTGTTATTTTGCAGTTCTTTTCCCAATTACCTTTGGTTTCATACCCTACAGTCAACACTAATCTTTATACCTGTGACCAGAACGATCCTGTCTAGTCCCTGTGTGCAACAGAAACCTCCTGCCCAAACTCTCCTTGGAGTCCCTGCAGCCTCTGAGGCAGGGAAGGGTTTAGAGTAACACAGTAATCCAGGCTGGAAGAACCTCCTGCTTCAAAGCAGGATCCACAATGAGATCCGATGAAGTTGTTCAGTGCCTTACCCAAACTGGGCTTGAGAACCTCCAAAAATTGAGGCGGTCCAGCCTCCCTGGACGACAGGTCCCAATGCCTGACTGTCCTCATGGGGGAAAAGTTCCTCCTTATATCCAGCCGCACCCTCTCTTGTTCATGCCTGTTGTCTCTTGCCTGCCGTGCACAACTGTAAAGTGATCTGCGTGTGTGTGGCTGTAAGATTCAAAGTGAGATGGGGGATGGAGAGCGGATGGCAGGGACAGGACAAAAGATTCAGGGGACTGTACAAAGTCTCCACAATGGCAAACCCTCCCCGCAGTTAGTCCCCTTCAGCACCCCGTGCTTGCGCGCAGTCTGCAGCGGTACCCAAGTCACTGCACTGCTCTTAAGGCAGGAGGCAAAAAAAGTCCCATCCAGGCACAGCCTTGTTAAAGCCTGTCTCAGAGGGGAACCATATTCGCATTCTACAAGCAACCTATTAAACATATCTGCTGCTTCATTTACTTCATGCATATTGACAAACACATTTTCACAATTCCCTTTGAAGAGACATGAATCTTTTTCTCCACGTAAACACTAAGCACCATTTGAGAGCCTCTCCCACTGAGCATCGTTTTCCTATAAACGCATTAGCAGCTACGGATTGCAGCAAAGCAGCAGAAGCTGACGACAGGAAGGAGCGACAGTGAAAGGATCCAAAGGGGGTCGCTACCTCTTCAGAGACGCCCCAGTGTTAGATTTTTCACTTTGACATTGCACTTTATAATCTTCTTCAAAGATTACTATACACATGTACACACTTATTTATAACGGCGTCCATTAATCACTGCTAACCGCGGCATGCAGCTCACATCCCCAGCAGCAGGAAGCAGCCTTCCAGTTAAACAAGTGATGGCTGTAATATGTAACATGACGAAGCAGTGGTAGACAGGCCATTTAAAGTCACATTTAACATTTGAGTTAGCCGTACCCCGGGTGGCAAATGCTCATTTACATTATTCATAGTAATGGTGAAATTTAAAGAGGAATGACAAAACTAAGAAGAAAAATAGGCTTTGCTCTGTAAAACGCAAAGGCAGCTAAAAGTTGGGTTTTTTCAGGGTGTGTAATTTCCTCTCCTTTTACATAATTGGCATAATTGACATAATTGGGGGTACAGCTCCAGTGTGAGATAACACCCGCAGCCTGAGCTAGCAGCAGGGAGCAGCTCAGAGCCAGGTCTTCCCGTACTTCTGAATTTCTCACCGATCCACCTCCAGCCTGTGAATATCTTTGAGAGGATCCGAGGGCTCTAGGATCCAACAGGGAAAATGGCGGCTGCTGGTTCTCTAGGCAGCTCAGTCCATTTCAGAGTGACCTCTGCCTCCCAGTCCACCCCAGGCGGACTGTGGTCACCACCCCATCACACTTGTGGCACAGCCCAAGTGCCGTGGGGACGTTGAACACGGCGGTTAGCGCCGCAGCCTGTACCAGAGTCCCTGCGGGTAATGACCCGTGGCTGTACCAGCACAGCAGCGGCGGAGTCGCAGAGGAGCAGCACCCGGGGAAAACCACTGCCGGGGAACGCTGAGCAGCTGGGCAGTGATGGGTGCACACCTTCCAGGGGACCTCAGCTACACTGCTCTGCGCAGATTCACAGGCCATCAGGAAGAGAGCCACTGCCTCTCACCAACATGCCTTTTGCAATATTTCAATCCCATAGAAAGTCTGAAAATATGGTTTTCTAGACAGAAGCTCAAGGGACTTAAGAAACCTTAGAAAGCCAGCACATAGCCTCGTAGTTGTGTTGCTGCCGCCAGAACCTGTAATCTGCTCTTTCTGTCAGCAGAAAGAGGATTTAAAACCTCACGTCCAGACTGTTCTCACAAATCTCCGTTGACTGAAGACTCCATGCTTTCCTGTGCAATCTATTTCAGCACACAACTCTCCCGCTTGATGCTTTGTCCTAGCTCTCCCCTGCTTTGAGCCCAGGACATTTTATCCCCAGCACAGTCAAGACACATGGCAGGTTTTTTCGCTTTTGTATTCAGCATCTTTACATACATGAAGATTAGTAGCTTACTTCAGTTTTACTTTTCCTGGATTTGAGGAAATGGCCTCAAGTTGTGCCAGGGGAGGTTTCGATTGGATATTGGGCAAAATTTCTTCAGCGAAAGGGTTGTCAAGCATTGGCACAGGCTGCCCAGGGAAGTGGTAGAACCACCATCCCTGTAGGTATTCAAAAGATGGATAGACGTGGTGCTGAGGGACATGGTTTAGTGGTGATCATGACAGTACTGGGTTAATGATTGGGCTCCATGATCTTAAAGGTCTTTTGCAACCCAAATGATTCTATGATTCTGTCGTTGGATGTATCCAAAACAATTTTCCTTGTGACAGCCTGATCTGCAATAGATAGAAATGTCCACTCCCAAATCATCACATCATCAAGTTCAGCAGAAGCAAACGGCATTTCGCCACTTTCTCCTGCTGAGCTGCAGAATTTTCAGAGTACTGAAAGAGGCTGACACATGTAGGTAATGGGAAATTACCAAAAATTCAATTACTGCAGGGTGCTGCAGCACTTTTTAAGACCTGCTGGCTAAGCACCTTACCGGCAGTGAGGATGAAATACATCTGATGACATGATTAATTGACATTACACTGGATTTTGGATGCAGAAATATATTCATCATATATCAGTTTATAATGATAATATTCATAAGCACAGAATTTCTTCATGATGGCTTCCCCTTTCTTAATTAGGTTCTTTTGTTTTGTCCCAGAACTACCGAGTTGAGCCATGTGTAATTAGTAAGAAGCACAGAACATGTATGGGGCTTACTCTCCTAAACATTACCTAAGCTACGCCCTATATTTTATTACAATGGAACAGCAAACATCAGACATTGCACTGTTTTGGGGGAAAAAAAAAAGTTATTTTGGAACAGAAGAACAAGATCTGAGAGAACAATATTCTGTAGATTATGAAAATATGTTTGACTGTACAAACCTAGCTGAAAGCTATCAACCACTGCCAACATACCCAAACCAATTACCGATAAAGCTCCTATGAAGTATGGATTAGCAAGAACTTGGAGAAACCATCTTGGCATGAAAGCTCTCCTTACTCTTTCTCTTTCAAAGCTTGCCAAGGAAATGAACCCACGGAGATGTAATTAAAGGCAACAGAAAAAATCTTCTAGAAAGCAAAACCAACCATCCAACCAAACAAGAAGCCATATTTAAATCTGTTTTGTCAAACTTTTTACAAAGTCATTTTTCCCTCCTCTCTCCTCCAGGCGGGTCTCACAGATAAACAGCTGAAATGAGTGTAGTGGTATCAGCACTTTTTCAGATGTTTATTTCATTTCAGGTCCAAAAGACAAAAGAGTGCACAAGAGTTTCTGCACCAAAGGATAATCATTTGCCAGTCTGCATCCTTCGTAAAGTGCCTTACGGATCTGTGTAACAATTTCTATGCATTTAACAGCACGGAAAAACATGTAATTCTGCACCAGCAGGTGACAATAGAGATGGCCTTAAAACCTCTGCATATTAGAAATCCAGATATTCCTCTGGCCAGATATAAGTGTAATAGTTGTTCTCTTAATATCTGCTAAGGATAGACACCACTATTTTGAAGGATTTGAAACTTTAAGACCCTGGACTAACGTAACAGCCTTTCAACCTAGCAATATATGATTTACTAGCTGATAAATTCTGATGCAAATCATAGCAGAGCAAAAGGAGGAGAGTAATCATAATGTTCTCGTGATCAGATTTGCTCTCTTTTTTTCCTACAAATACAGACGTATTTTACCTACAAATCTACAGATTTGTAGAACTATCTGCAAATCTGTACAAAACTTGCAGGACTATCGGTCCATATAAGCTGCCGGTCCTGAAAGATTTCCCCTCTGGGAGAACTACAGTTGGGTAGTCAAAATGGATTAATATATAATTCTTTAATCTTGATTTTCTACAAGAAGGGACGACTAGAAGTTGCTGAGCAACAATTACAGCTCCTCATGCCTTTTGATAAAACATATATATTATGTGTGTTATGTATCAAAGGTGATACCCTACTGAAATAGCACGGCTGAATCTTTCCATCCAGTACTAGGCGAGCCCTTTTTTGGTATGTGAGTATCAGCACATCAGTGACTCATTCTGGGCAACTCAGTATCTTGACTAGTGGGACCAAGGTATGTCCATTTCAAATGGCCCAAAACTGAGGCTTTTCCTTTTACTGAGACGGAGAAGCTCAATTTACATTGTCATACTGCATTGAATTTGCCTGGAAATGGGGGAAGTGAGTTTTCTCTTTCAGAAGTTACAGGGAAAATAGGGTTTCTGGGTGGCCGAGGTTGCAACAAGTCATTCTGTCTGCCATTCTTACCTGGAACACCAGACTGAATAGCTAGGAGATGATTAATAAAGGCAGGAGAGAAGAGAGAGGCAGGCTACAAAAGTAAAAATGTGGTTTCCGTGCCAATAGGACAAGTGGAGAGTGAAAAAGGAGAAGGTTAAGCCAGAGGAAGAACAAATTTGGTACGTGTGATTTTTTTAACTGCTTCTGTTAGAGTATAAAGGCCTGATTGCCTAATCTCTCACATCCCTGAATAGCACAATAGTATTAAAAGACACGCTGCAAAATACAACAAATGACTTAAAACGCTGCCAGAAATCAGGTCAATATGCCCTTCACGTCACTCGCTCGTAAGCTTCACAGCAATCCCCGCGACAGAAAACCTACGGAGCCAGCACCCGGTCTCATGCCCAGGCACGCTTCTCTCCAGGACGAGCACATCGCTGCGTTCCGTGCAGCTCAAGGACTCCCAGCGTCCGTGCTCAGGAGCAGCTTTCCCATCCAAACTCTCTCAGGTACCACTTCCATAACAGCCTTTGCAGGCACTGGTGTCAGCACTGAGCAGAGAGGCCGCTTCAGAGGGACCAGGGAAAGGGCAGCTCAGAACCAGGCAGGGACGGGGTATTTGGAATGAAGGGACAGAGTTGTCCATGTGATTGCTGGCAGGAAGGCTCCGGCTGTAGGACTGCTGTCCTGTCTCACCTGATAACAGACTGTCTAAGTTTCCTCAGCAGGGGCCATTACAGCAAGCTTAGTGGGCTATTGAACATCAGCGTTAGATACTTCGCCTGCTGGGTGCCTAACAGATAGCAGTCAAAATCTGCTAATTATTACAAACATCTGTCTGCTGAATACTTTAAACACAGCATGGTGCCTCTGGAGCAGATGCAAATTCTGTCTAGAGCAGGCAAATGCAAATAAAGTGCTGGAGAGGATACCTACAGTGAACAAATGTACTGCTGCTTGGCTGCCTTCTCCTCCAGCAAAAGAGCACACATGCTTTGCTTTCACCGCCGAAAGCGAGATCTTTGCTGTAGGACAGTGGGGAGCATCGCACAGCGGCAGCGTGCCCGGATATAACTGCAGGCATTACAAGGAGACGGAAGAGCTAGAAGGCAAGCAACTTTTTCTTCTTTAACAAGTCCACATCCACCTGCAGGTTTTTTCCTCCCGTTTGTTCCCTAAGGAAACACAACAGTGAAACTATACTGCTCCACATCAACCCGCAGGTTGGCGCCTGGACCCAACTCAAATATTACTGGCAAAAGTGCTGCATCGATGAACACACTGGAATGTAAACTGGGGGTTGGGAGATCGGATCTGGATTGGGCTAGTGCTGCTCACTACAGGCAGCTTAGTTCACATTGTGTCACCGTGATCTGGGAGGTCCCTTCAGGCATAAACTGCCATTCTTTTCTGCGTTTACAGTCACAGAATCGTTTCCAGAACTCTAAATGAATACCGATCCTTTAAAAAAGCAAGGAGAAAAAAATACTTAATTATATTTGCCTTCTTATTACTGTAAACATTTCGTAAGTAGAAATGTTTAAAGCTCTACAAAGCCAATGCCCAAATGTCACAAGCAAAACTAAATGCAATTGCTTTGTTCTCGTTTTAATAGAGTGAATCAGAATAATGTTGATTGCCTGCTCCCATTTCAAACAGTTTTGTGATATATCAGCATTAGAGCCAAGTAATTTCCCAGTAAAGCACTTCTCCAGCTGAAAAATGCTGTAATGAGTTTAAATTTTCCAGGGAAATAAATTTATTTTGATTCTGCGTTGTGACTTGGATTTGCTTTTAAATAAAATTTAGGCATCTGATAAAATTAACCTTTTGAATTAAATTTCAATATTTTGACTCAAGCTTACTTTTCTTTTTTTTTTTTGTGATAAACAAAAATTTCTTAGAAATCAAATTCAAAAGTAATAGTGTTGATGAAACTGTGGTGACCCCCTGCTCTTTGAAACTGCCACTGCATTAGAAGCCCAGTGAAGACTGAAAGTAAAAATTGACATTCTGGCATTTTGCACAAAACAGATTCGCATGTGGATGCAATTGAGGAGACAGCATTAGGTAGATAACATTAGCTAAAAGCAGTAGTGCTTTGGTCTTTCTTCAGTGAATACTTCAGACAGCTAATCAAATACTCAAATTTAAGCAAGTGCTTACGTGCTTTGTTGAGGAGAGTGATTAGAGCACATTCTGAAGGTTAATCATGTACTTCACATGCTTTGCTGAATTTATTCGTGTGGGTCTGATCCAAAGCCCTTGAAGTCAATAAGATTTTTTTTTCTCAGTGAATTTGTGTATCAGACTTTAGGAGCAGCAGCTAATTTTTCTCTCTTCAAAAATCTATTTCTTGTAAAGAATATTTTAAAGCAGTCTAGCATGAACTATTAGTATAGTACAAAATATTAGCATAGCAATTATTATGTTTAAAAAGGAATACAATATCATTCCTTCATATTTTTCATGTTAGGCATCTGTTCGCTTTTTTTTTTAAATTAAAATTATCTGCTCTCAGAATGTCCGTAGAGGATAAGGAGCAATTGAGTCAAAATGATAAGTTATGGAATGTAAATTCTAATTAAAAAAATCACTCTGTTCACAAAACCAGCAAAGTAATTATGTAATAAAATCTATGTGCTACTTAACCAGCCTGTTAGGTGTTTGGGCCCGACAGGCCTCACAAACTACACGGAAATCATCACACGGCCCTTCCTCAGAGCAATGAAGGGCTATTTCAGCAGGACACACCGGTACTCAAGGCAGAGAGGTGAAGAGTGGCTGCTTCTTGATGTTAACGACAACGTACCACGCACAAGAAATACGGAGGAGCCAGGTTTCGGTTTACGGGACCAGAAAGGTTAGCGTGCCCCATTAATCTGTGATGGGGAGCTGGTGCTCCCAGTAGAAGCACCATCTGGAGAAGAGTAATAGCACATATTATGGAAATGTGAAAGTCATCTTCAGTCCGAAAGGATTCTGACGGCAACATTTTGTGATCTGTGTTCTTGCTACCACATCACTACATCTGACAGACATAATAAATCCTCTGGGTTATTAAGTGCGTGTGGGCAGTTAACCGTAAGTAGCTGTCATTCACACAGAAAACGTTTCTGGTCAACAGGTACCGCAGTGACATACCTACAGCCACGAGTGCTCCTCAGGCTATCGTACCTGGTAAACTCTAGTGTACCAAGAACACAGGAACCTTACCAGTGCTGAGTGTTTTATGCACTTCAAGATGCTATAGGAAAAGCCATTTTAATGAACTTTTACAGTGAGGAAACTGTGTGGCGCACACACTCTTAGTCCACTAGTGATGATTGACCAGTATCTTTAGTATCTTGGAAACTTTCACAAACACATATGAGCAAGTTAGAGGAATGTTGCCAAAACTACACGATCAACACAAGGACATATGAATGAGCTGCGAGAAGAACAGATTCTCTGTGCAGACATCTTCGCCCTGCAGGTGATGTCGTTTTCTCAGGCAGGAGAGTAAAAAGTGCTCAGTTGCTTCCGGAACACGTTCAAGCAGACACCTCAGCCTGCTCACCAATGCTTTGACTCTGTGCTCCCAAAAGGCACTTGCTGATCTAATTCTGCTCCCGTTTAAGTCAACACGGAGAGCTCAGAAAATGCCAGGTACAAAAAAGAAACTTCTGGGAAGTCTAGTTCAGGTAAGAAATCCATCAAAAATGCAGAATGCAATACCTACAACTGCAGTAGCTACAGTGATACTGTAACACAAATTGTCAGGCTTATATTTTGCAGTTGCACTGGGCTAGGCAAAACAGCGGCAAAAACTGGAACTGAATACAGACACAGAGAACAACGCAAGGTTTTGTGGCTCAGGAATCCCAGAAGTCCTAGGTAATACCATAAGGATAGGAAATTGAAGAGATTCGAAATCCAACACCGGACCTATCTGACACTTAACCTGTCCTTCAACAGCAGAAGTCATAAAAATATATCTAGTGAGATTTTAACAGTAACAAATGAAATATTCCTGCATTTACACTTTGTACTGGTGGCCACTCAGGAACTTCTGACTTGATATTCAAGTGTCAAATGGCTTTTACAGCAAGTGATGCTCAGTCGCTGGAAGGATACAAACATGTACAGAAGAGAGGCAAGGCACTGTAGGTGTAACCCTAGTCACTTCTTCAGGGCAAAAAAGTAAAAAAGCATTTATGTTAAGTGGTATATTAAAAAAAACCCCAAAACCGCCCCCCAAACCCCAGCAAAAACATGCCCTCCCCCCCAACCCACTGTTAATCACTCTTCAGTAACCACCAGAACAGAGCAAAGGCAGAGCCTTACAGTGCCTTTGAAATGCTTTTGACAGGCATACTCCAGCTTCCTGCAGGAAACATCACAAGCTTTTTACCTGCGCTTTTTGGGTGCTCCTGAGCACTTCAGTGCACACACCTGCTTTCTACAGCGGTTTTTCCCTACCGTCTCAGAGCACCAAGAGCAAAATACTATCACTCATCACCACTACCGAATCCAAGTGCTGCCCGGCAGCAGCCAGAGAGCAGGGCAAGCTCAAATTACCGCGGCTCTGGCAAATTTCAAATTCTTTGCAATTTCTTAATAGCCATTTGGTAGACATGAGTGGATATTTCAAGTGCACTACGATAGTGATTGCTGGACACGCAACCTAAATACCGCTGCAAAGACCTACCTTTAACGAACATTACCACAAATTTCTAGCCAGCTGCCCTAATGACCAATAGAGGTTGCCTGTGTCCTACTTGATGAACTCTTATTTTATCTGACCTCGAGAAGTCTAAACCAGCCATGTGATAACACGTCTGAATGGTGTCACAGACCTGTCTGTACTAGAGGTTTTTAGAACATATTTCTGACCTTTTTTTCCCCTACATACACAAAATAAATGCACAGGAAAGAACAGAACTTCAAAAAGACTAGAAGAGTGTCTTGCTGCTTACTCATTCTCTCTCCACCACAAGCAAAATTAATGCAATACTAATGAACAATTTTGTAGTATCTCCTTAAAGACTGCATACTGTCATACCCAGAAAGAGATTTTTAAGACTATATGAAACATACATTTGTTGACTTTTGCCAAAGCAGTATCAGATCTCCTCTACAACGGGCACAGTGGACAGCTGTAAAATATGGCATTTGCAACACCTGTAATTTGCTTTTAATTGTGGTATTTTGAGTTGCATTTAATTTAGAGCTGAAATACTGCCACACAGGGATTAGAGTAGCAAATACCGTCAACTTCCCATGAGTTGTAAATTATTGGTTTATGCTAGAAAATTTGTTCTTCATTAACGGCTTCTTTACACTCCTTTAAGACAACGCTCTTATTTTGTTCACACACAGATATCATCACTTAATGAAATAAGGGCCACTCATAGGTGAAAGGCAAAAAGGAAAAAGAAAGAAATGAAAAATACCATTCTTTAATACTTCATAATTTAGGTACATCTAAAAGCCCCAATGTGCAACTCTGATCTCTTGACTCCTTGTCCAGCCCATTCCATCACAGCTGAGGGACGTCAGGACACGCTCTCAGCTGCCTCTGAAACATCCAATACAGACCAGTTTGAGATACTCTTAAGAGTCTAAGACAAGCAGACCACAGGTTTTATTATATGTTCCTATCTGATTCTGCCTCGAAGGCAGATAAGCTGCAATCATAGCTACAGTTCTGTGAACTTGCAGTGGGAAGGAAAAATTATTTCAGCACCAGAAAATCCAGAACTGCTCCACAGATACTAATTCAAAACTGTCGCCTGCCCAGATGAATGCTTAGAAGAAATAAAATTAAGCCCTGAGCTCGCAGGTAATCACATTACACATTACCAGAAAGCTGTTGCTGCTTGGATTTCATTCAAACACACCAGCTTCACTCTCATGATTTATGGAACTGCAGAAACCTCTACAGATTTTTTTTCCTCCTCTTAGCCCTCTAGTTTAAATATAACACTGTAAGTTAAGCCAAGAAATTGTGAAGGCAATTTACTTTGCTAATATGAAACCAAAGAAAAAAAGATCAATTTTTTTGTACCTTAGAAGAAAAAGGAAAATCGAACTGTTCTTCTATCTTAAATGCTAACTGAATCCATCCTTTCCAGGTAGAAACCGTCAGTTAAGACGAGCCTAAGTTTCTCATCTGACTTTGGCAAAGCAGAATCACTGTCATTCAGAGGGATCCTGGCAGAAATGACAAAATGCAGAACCACAAAGATATGAAAAGTCTAACATGTCAGACTGCTTTATCGAATAAGTAGAGCCTATAGAAAGAGATCTCTGCAAAGACAGAGCAGCCAGTTACGGGGAAGAAAACTTATTTAACTTCTCAGGGCAGTTCCTCCTGCCTCACCTGCAAGGGTTTTGCCTTACAAAGCACCCTGCCACTGTAAGAGCGGAGCAAAGGGTTACCAGAAAAAATGCAAGTGTTTCGTCAGTGCTTACAGTAAACTTCAAAGGAGCACGAGGCATCCTGGCGTCAAGATACTTACTGAGTCACTGCACAACCACAAATTGGAAAGGTCATTCTTTTATCAAAGAATCAAGAACTGGGGCCATAAATTACCTCTTGCTTTTTATCTGCTAAGTGAAATTTAATCGTCACTAGACGCAACATTACATAACCAGATATGCCAAAACGCCCTAAGCCCTCGGGTACATTATACACTTGCCGTCACCATGGAAATAATGATTCTGATTTGAGAAGTGATAGGCAGCAACCTGTCACGGCGTCATTCTTGAATATCCCAAGGGAACCTTGGCAATGAACGCTAGGCTGAAATGCCTCATTGGGATTCCTGTGAAATCCCCATCTCCAGGAAGACTTCGCTGGTATTTTAAGGTCCCGTCGCAGAATTCTGATGCAATCGTGACTCCACTGTTCTGTTTTCCGGTGCTTTTTGTACTATCCTGTGCGGTTTACTGTGGGATTTACTACCTCAGCTGACCGGAAAACAAAACTTGCGTTATACACTTGATAAAACCTGTAACCCTTGGCTTGGAAGGTGCAGCCACCGAACAGACCTACTTAGAACAGAGATGGCTGATCTCTGCTTTGAAGCGTAAAATGCTGCTCAAGTGACCATATAGTCAAGACAAGAGATTCCACAGTTCAACAAAACTGGAAACAGAGTGACTGTGCTGGGATTCTTCTGTTTGTCAGAACTATTTTTCATAGTGCAGACTCTTACCTTTCTGCATTCACATGTGAAATTGTGATGGTATGGGCTTTGCCATAGTAAAACAGTACAACTTCACCAACTCTCAGAGGTTTGTCCAATTGCATATGAAGAAGTTTTGCTTACTATAAAGACAGTACAAGTTGCATGCAAGCCATATTTGTGAATCCATTGTCCACTTCTTAAAAATATTTTCTTATTTATCATTTTCATATTGTCATCTCCTTGATCCTTGCCAGAATCACAAAGAGCTTCCTCGTTATTTCTACTATAAAACATTTCACCACGTGCACGGCTCACTACAGGAACTGCTGAGCACGCTACACAGAGAGTCCAAACACTCCCCATTCAGGAGCAACACCATTTATTGACACTCCAGAATCTGTGCTACAGGGACTATTCCTCCTTCCAAGCGTATGGCATGTTGCATGCAAAAATTCCGGGCTTCATCAGCTGAAGGTACAAGCAAGATTTGTTCCTGTTATATCCCTAATAAAAGTCTCATTTCTACGTCCTTGAAAAATGAGTAAAACCCTATGAATGGTTTCAGCCCATTTGATTTCTCTTTCACTAGAGTCTGTTCATCAGTTCTGCTGATGCTATTGTAGCTGAAATCACATCAACACTTTCCAGGAATTCATTAGACAATGCCAGGCCAGATTCTCAGCAAACAAAAAATCTGCCCTCATATTTCTGCTTCGCTCTATCTTACAAAAGATTGCTTAATGGTACAGGAAAGGACAGACACACGCAGGAATCATTTTTCCAAACTCAGACCACCAATATGCAGCTTTCAGTGACTCCCCCCAAGAGGCAAAGGTACTCAGCAACTCAGGGGACAAGCCTTTCATCCCGAGCTAAACAGTTTGCTTTGTACCAGCAGCTCTGCTTGGCCTTCCTTGAGCCAGCACCTTGCCTGCGATGGGAGGCCACATTCCATCACCTAAGCAACATTTTCTCTACAGCCTTCAGGGTCCTTCAAAAAGAGGTTTGATGTTAAGGTTTCCAATTCAGTGTTAAGCCGGTTGGCTAGTTCCTCTATCTTTATTAACTGGGTATTTCTCAAAAGAAACCCTTAACTGCTGTAAAACCGTAGAATACCCTGGCTTCAATGGAACTTTGCCATTTTGTATCCCTTGAAGGTTTGACCTCTCTGGGGAAAGGATAAATTTTAAATCAACTTAAGGGGAAAAAAAAGAAATCACTGTTGAAGTATTTCTCTTTTTCTCCAACCTCATGCACTCTGGAGGAAAAATCTTTAAGTACAGAATTATAGCACACTGTTAAAATATCTTATCTGACCAGGAATTCAATAGCCTGTAAAATTACCAGGGCTTGTTCAGAAAGTAAACAGAAGAAAATACCGAAAGCACAATTCCAACCAGGTTTTCCCACTACCTCAGTACTTTCCAATTAACATCCAATCTGCTGTTTACATGCATGGAAGACAGAAGTTCATTTCATGCGCTCGACTCAAATAATAGCCTCAATGGCAGAGTACAATGGTATTTGATTCCAGTGCTTTCATCTTCAGTGGTTCATTGTCCCCTCTGCCAAGAACACAATTTGGCTCAATCTACTTACTTGGGGGAAAAAACCCCAAACCCTGGTGTGTTCTATAGCAAGCACTATTTTCTGTTGATATCAAGGATGTTTAAAGTCATGGCTACTTTTTAAATCGTAATAAAAAATTGCCTTCATTTTTCATTTAACTTTCCTTTGGTGTATGCATGAAATTTTGATTCATCTTCGTTGCACTCTTGTGGCATCTTTCCAGAACATGTAGGGTTTAAGGGCTTTGCTCTCAGCTATTTATTTTCTACAGAACCCCAGGGAAAGGACAATACAATATTATTTAACCTGGGAGCAAACAGGGAATTAAACAGTGAAGCAAAACATCACTATTTACCTTCTAATCCACTGCCCTTCCCAGCCCAGGCAAGGGAAGGTGCTTGCCCAAGTACAGCCTGCTTGCCCCAGGACACTGTTCCAGCTGCTCCGGCCTCCGTGTCAGAGGAGGAAGAACCATGGATGTGTCCAGGGGATGCAGAACAGCCATCGTGCAGAGACAGAAAGGATGCAAGACTACCTTTTTTTTTTTTTTTTCCTGTTCTGCTGCAAATAGGCTCACTAAAACCAATGAGGACAGCCACAAACTGAGCTACCAGTTAAGTAAGAGACAGAATCCAACTTTATCCATTTTATTTCATGTTTTGTAATCGAAGTGTCGTTTTGATGATTGCTAGGAAGTCACTGCTACTGCAAGTCACTTATTTCAGCAGAGCGTATTTTCTTTGCAAGCGGTATGCTGTCCCTTTTTGTGGGACTTGGTACTTTCCCCTTTCTACCCCGTGGCTTTTATTGACGGGTGACAAGTAGTTCAGAGCAACGGTGCTGGGGGACTTCTGGCCAGATTGTGGGTTTATGCACCATTTCTACAGCAAGCAAGTGTGGTCTGCACTACTCTTCCCACACCAACCTTATATTCCTTCCCCGCAGTGTCAGACGCCCTTTCTCTGCCCCAAAGAGGACGTGTCACACTCTGGTCGGGGACTGTGAACCACAACATTCCAAAGGGCAGCAGAAGAGAAAGGAGAATCAAACACTCACTAGAGATGCAGCCAGTCCATCATGTAAATTCCCCATAGGGGCATGAGAATCTGAATCGCCAGATTCCAGGAGCAGCTTCCTCAGAAATGGTCATTCCTTTCTAAGTAGAATAGGCAACCTTTTCTTATTACAGCACTGTTGAAACTTAATTAAAGCCCTCAATTATCATCTCTTAAGAAAACAGCAAATTCCTAATGCAAGCTTCTGAGCTGCACGTGACTCCTGAACTAGAACAAGCACACAAGATATGCAACTCTGAGGTAATAGGTGCCCTGATCGCTAATGCCCAAAACTAGTGCAATCTTTCCACCAGACTGCAGACTTTGAAGAAGGCTTTTAAAATCTCTTCAAATATGTTCACTCCATTTTAACCCTTCAAGAAGTCAGTGCCCTTAGCTTCTATGCTCCCTAGCACAGCACATTAAGGTGAGACCCAGTCCTCTGTGCAGACATACTGGGCACTCCTTGCAGTAAACTGTTCCTTTTCATGAGGTTAGACAGCACCGCAAAGACCAAGACATAAAAAAGAATTCAGCAGACCATCTGTACAGTATCACACAAGCCCACAAAGAGGCAAAAATTCATAAAAAACCCTGGGGGGAAAAAAGAAAGCATTAGCCTGAAAAATTGGCAGCTCTACTGCAGTATCCTGGTCTTCTATGTCTTTTAACCCATCATTGGACGACTATAAACTTAGTTTTTGCTGACTACATATGATGAGAGTTTAAAGTAAGAGAGTTTAAAACAGTATTTAAGACTGGTGTTAGGAGGGAAATAAAACGTACTGCCTAAAAGTATAAAAGAATTAAGTACTTTTTTTTTTGACTGAGTAATTTATAATGCTTAAGACAATTCTTATCCTTTCCTCAGGGTGAAAAATATTACATGATTAAGAACATTTTGAAAAAGAAGAGAGATTGCAAATTCTGACTATAAAATCACTTTTGTGAGCCCCCTCATAAATAAATGTAAGGTAAACATTTGATTTTATTGTTATTCACTTATAGTTATTTAATAATAGAACATAATGCAATTATTTTGCTTAAATCATTGGCTCAGACACTCCTGGTTACAAGAGAAAAGCCAAGTGAAAAACTCAGCACTGAGAATATGGCCATTGGATTCTTTCCTGAAAGGAAAACATTTGTAGAGTATCTGTCTGAGGATTCCAATTTGTCTTGCAAGTGCAAGGATTGTTACATATGATACACTGAATTTTTATTCTTTGGTGTGCATACTGACAAGCTAGTTTAAGAGTTAATATAAAATGTATTTTAATTCTATGAACTCTGGCAGCCTACTGAATTATTTATGTGATGTCATTTACTTACTACATTTGAGTTTCACAATCCCAGGTTTAGTATCACACATAAACCTTCCTTTTTGATACACTACTAACATCACGGCTTTGCTGCACTTCTAAGAACTCCAAACGGAATAAATGCGCTTCAGCTTTGGACTTGCAAAGCAGAAGGAGCTGCCGCAGCCCCATGGTACTCCACTTCTGCTTAGTTTACTAAAAAGTATTCACACATTTTTATTTACTTTTTTTAAATCTCAGCTGATAAAAGCCTGGCACAGATCACAGCTTGCACCATTTCCTGATCTTCAAGAAGATTTCTCTGTTCTGATTTTTCGCAGACCTCATATTTGTGAGCCTGATGTGTGCTGCTCTGGGTTACAGTTACTCAGCCACTGCATCCAGGCAAAAACCCAAAGTTCCAGCCCTTGCCTTCCTTGGGCCAAATTAGCCAAAAAATGTGCAATCTTAAGGATTTCTTTAGGGAGGATAGTCTGATGAAATGGAACTGATACTCCTCTGACACACAGCAGCTGAGAAAAAAGGCCAACGGCAGGACTCAAGCCCTGACTTTAAACTCTGAGTGCAGTCTCAAACATAGCATGCATCTGGGAAAAAGGATACTCATAAACCATTATATTTAATGCTCAGCCTAATGTAGAATTGAAAATAACGTGTTGACACCAGAATTTCAAGCTTGCTGCCTTGGGAGAAAAAAAGGTATCTGCTGCTCCTGTGCTAAAAACTGTTTCATTATTAACAGATGAAGCAGCTCAGTATTTCCAGCATTGTTGCAGGTTTAAAAAAAACTCAGACATTTATCATGTAACAGAGCTTAATTGGTACCAGCAAATAAATACACAACTTGTAAAGTTGGACTCCAATTCAAAGAAAGCAAACATAGACGTGCTAAATTTAAACATATTTTAAAGTGCAATTCCGAAGCGCCTGTACTCTCATATAACGGTAGGAACAAGGAAGGCCACCCCATCACCATTGGTTCTAAATGACTCAATTAAATACAAGCGCATATATATTATTAACATGCCGCTTAGCCAGATTTTGTGAATTACCACAAAAGAGGAAAAGGAGGTCCATAAAGCTCACAAAACACTGAAAAGAATATAATTTAATCCCATGAACAACACAGATGATTTCCCAAATGAAGCCCTAAACATGGAGCAACTTCAAAACCAAAGTTAAACAATGTCATTATTAGCCACATTTCTAGCTCAAATTCCTGACACCACTGGCTGCCAATGATTTTCTTATACAGCCTGTCACACCTTATTTCTCTTCTCTGATGAGAGGGCACATGTAACCAACCAGCAATAGAGACAATTTCATACGACTTTTTCAGACCAAGTCCATCACTCAAAGAACCTACAATCACATGGAATTCAGAAAGACTAAAATAATACCTCTTGCACAGGGCTACCACTCTCCAGAATTCTGAATAATCTGATTTTAAGCATTATGTAAATCTTGTAATATCCATTACACATTTGGTTCCTTTATCCATCTAATCTGTTTATTTTTAAGGTGTGTTTTCACTGTGGAGCTAATTACCACTGGGCTCTGAGAACCTGGATTAGTTTAGCTGACGCATATACAGCCGCACAGAAAAGCTAGATGAGGGTACCAGTGCTGGAACAAACAGCCTATATCCTGCTTGCAAAAAGGCATGAAAGGAGCAACCAAAGTCTAATGTACACCTGCAGCCTTATCAGTTGTCTTGGACTTAAAGATCAAAATAATTTAAGAAAGTGTTGCTGAATTTGTGTGTAGACAGGAACAACCACCGCTAAAAAGCCTAAATTAATTTTGCAGAGAGAACACATGGTTCATAAATATTTCACCTTAAAAGCTATACCACATGTAGTTGCATTTGTTGGGTAATAATTAGAACACGGTTAAATAGGGTGCCAAAGGAATGCCTGTAATTTTATTTATGATGGAAACTTGGATGATTTTTTTTTCCCCAGCTCTGTAAGAGATGTTAAGGCTATTTATCATCCTGGTAGCAATATGGTAGTTTTTTACAGGGACATATGGAACTAAACTGAGCCTGTGTTTTCTAGGTATGACTTTTTAAAATTAATCTCTTCAGATTTGTTTTCACTTCTACCAAAAAATTTCAGCCATCAAGTGTATCACTGCTTTCCTGAATGAGCTAAAAATCTAAATTCACTAGGAGTGGGAAGTACTATTTAATTCACAAGAAGTACTAGCACGTAACAGTTCCAAGATCTGAAAAGAGGATAAGTACATGAACCTTTCCTGATATTACAGCCTGAATTTATACCCTTTTTTCTTTCTTCCTCCATTTTATTTTTTGAAATCAAGCTCTGAATTAGCTCTTCATTTATCTTTTCTGCTCCAAACAAACGGATCACATTTATGTCATAGAGTTCTTTTGAAAACACTTCTCTGGTCTCAGGTTCAGAACATACAGTGCAGCGTATTTACTGGGGTGACCCCAAAAAGACTTAATATATGCATGGAGCTTATACTTTCAAAGCCAAACATTTGGAGGGATCTGCCACAAAACTGTTCTAAATTAATAGAAATATTTTCTCAGCATCAGGGGTTTGGCCTAAAGAACAGACATAAATTAATCATGCAATACAGAAGTGGTGCCTAGAGGATAACGTGCAGGAATTCTGGTGAATCAGAAACTGACCTTATGGATTATTACTGCTCTTAATGTGCCTCTCATTTATTTTTTTCTTTAGTTTCTCTGTTACTATTTAAAAATCAAGAATTCATTTTTGGCATAACATATCTTAAAAAAAAATCTCAGAATTCCATTAAACCTGTTAGAACTCCAGTCAACTCAGATGTGCATGGAACAGCGGAAGGTTGATGCAGTAAGGGATATCCGTATCAGCAGCAGCTCTGCTGCTCCGCTGCTGTGCCGAAAAGCTTTGCCCCATTTTCTAACACCACAGGGGTTGAAAGAGCAGCATTGTTCCGCATTTAAGTATGTAGGACATGACAACCAGTCCAAAGTAGTTAAGTTCACACTTCAAAAATTCCCTCACAGACCTCTCCCTCCATTGCTTAATTTACCCTTACTGGTTTTTCCAATAGTATGCTGCTTAAAGAAAAAAATGTTTTCAAGTCTGAAAGCTGTAGGCTGGATGTTTGCTTCCTCAAGCAGACGCATCAAGACCTTACCATCTAAGCACTCCAGGCTTACAGTACATTGAAGGCTCTACAAGATTTAAAGGCAGAGTTTTGTTAAAATACATGCCATCAACATGCCACTGAACAAAATAATATGCCATTATGTTGCATTTCTTTCTACAATGATTTCATCCTTTGATGGCCATCAACTTTTAATCTGCCAAGGGTTACACTGTAAATAAGTAGAATAAAGCTGAAAGACATGTCAAAAGAGAGGAAATACTGTAAACAAAGAACCAATGTGGATGTGCCGTTGGGGACAGAGATCTCTGTGGTCCTACTTACAGTTGGGAAGGGAGCACTGAACTAAAGACAGAAAGGTTATTTGTTAAACAAGTTTATGTTTTTTCAGCATCCGCATCGAGATGACTAAGTAGATGGGTCTTTAACATAAATGTTTCTAAAAGTTTAGAGTTATTTGGAGCAAATAAAAAGGCATATGAAAAGCTGATACTTTTTTTGCATCCCACAGACTTGCAAAACACACCACTGATTTTAGAAAGTTAAGTACATACATATATTTCTTCCAAATGACTACTTTTAAGCCAAGCCTTTTCAGGACATTATTTAAATCCTTGAAACCAGAGGTTTATAATGACAACAGCATCGGACTCTTAATTAATCACTGTGATTGGTGTAGCTACAAGAAATTTTGTCTACTCTATATTCCTCTCAGAATGAAATAACCATCTCTCAGCAAATCCATGTAGAAAAGATTGTAAAAATAAATTCCGTCAAAAAGATTCCAAAGGATAGAATGAAGAATTAAACATAAAATGAAGGGATTCCTGTAAGAAAGACCAAAGTTTCTGCAGAAATATCAAAGTGCTGAAGGGCTTACCTCTCTCTGTGCAACAAGGTGTACCACTTGTTCTTCCTGCTCTTGGATCCAGCACCACCACAGCGAGCAGTTTTATTCAGGATCATCTGTGAATGAATCAAAAGCAAAGCTGCTTTGAAGGAGCCGTGCAGGCTAGAAGATGCTGTACAGGTTATGCAAAGCAATGGAACAGGGGACACGCGAAGGGCTGGGCCCTGGCTTTCACTGTCTTCCCTCCTAAGAGTCTCTGAGGGAAGGCTCAGTGAGGTCTCCCTGCTGTGCATTTCGAGAGATGCAGGGGACCAGGGAAGGTTGAGATCCCTGCTCCAATGTGTAGGATAGTCACACCCTTTGGCTGACCTCATCTCCTGAAGGACACTAAACCCTTCTCATTCTGTGATCCACATTTCACGTGACTGGAGGTGTGCAAAGCCAATATGCTAATCAGGCAGTCAAAAAGAGCCACTAATAGCTTCTGTAGGACCAGCAAGGTGAGTCATTCCATGGTGCAGTCAAAGCAGGAGCAGAACTCGTTTTAACTTGTGGCTACGAACACACAAGGGAGAAGGGAAGGCTGGGACTGCCTCCTTAGGCAGCACAAGCCACTGTGTCAAGCTCTGCTGTAGCACCCAACTGCACCCAGAAGGACTTGCAGAAGATGTGAACTGGTGAACAACCAGATGACATACATACACCATAGCAGGGAACGGCAGATTCTCTCCTCAGCGAAAAACCAGTAACTGACCTTTGACAGGGACTGTGGCAACGAGACGCACCATCTCCAAGTCAGGCCTGCTGTTACGGCAGCAGGAACCTACAATTAACAGGGGGTTGATTTGTAGACCCAGTGTTCATATTACAGAGAAATCTTGGGACCTGGAGAAACTGGCTACCAAAGACGGGCAAAATTAGGCTGAACTGTAGAATCAAGCAAAAAAAGAAAGGGGGCAGCCGTGCCTTCCAAAATGAACCAGAAAAGCCAGCAGATTCTCTGGAAACACGGGCAGCCCCTCCATGCAGTCTCCATTTAATTTTGCCAGCAGCAGAGATTACTAAACAGAGCTGGGTTAGGTACGGTTGGAACCAGTTGGAGGAAACAAGGCAAGCAGGGGAAGTGGAAGCCTGAAAGGTTTCTGGTAGGAAGCCAAGAGCCAGGCAAACGCGGGTATAAATCACAGACAGAACCACAATCTTGGACAGGCACAACAAGATTGCAGATGGGCCTGCCAGAATGTTGTTATTGCTGGTACCCAGAAGCTTCCCTTAGACTTGCTGTCAGTTGCAAACTGGCTAACATCAAAGTTGTATTGCAAATTGTTTACTGCTTTCATTGTTAACATATTAATGGTCTACTGCAGAGTTTGTGGCCATTCTCCAGGCTGTGGGTGATGTAGCTTGTTTCTTTATTAAAGAAGCTGTAAAAACTGTTTGGAGATGTTCTCAAGGTAAAGCAGGCTCCCTGTCCAGTCGGTCACTAGCATATTTTCCTCTCCTCTGTGCTGGTATTTATTTTAGCAATGTTGTTCATCTCACTACTGGATTTTGCAATCTAATGCTGAGATAGCTGAAAAGGTCAATTAGAAGAACATATCCTAATCTCAAATTCCATTCCATAAAATCACTCATTCATAAAACGGTATGCAAGAGGATGATTGTTATTATAAACCGTGCATTCAGCTAATTGTAAATTCCCAGTTGGCAGCTAGGTCTGTGGCTTTGCCAAAAGATTTGTGTAGGAAGAGCTGTAGAGGTGCCAGAAGGCAACATACTGCTTGGAGCACAAACTCCTTCTCAGCCTTCCTGTTTGGCGGACAAGCGCTTCTTTGCCATGACATCCAGCTCAAAAACCCCTGTTAGAGGCAATCTCTGCTCTGCTGTGGCACACAGCCCCGTATCACCCACCTCCAATTGGTGAGACTATCCATATCAGTTGAGTCATCGTGATATGAATTTGAGGACATCTGTCTCTCTAGCAGTTTTAAGACAGGATGTTCTTTCGAGTAGTGTAACCACCTACTTGGTAGCTCCCATTTTAGGCATTTTCCTTTTTAAGTGCTTATTAAAGCGCAGCATCCAAAACTCTTCCAAAGACTCGTGGAAACTAAAATCAAAACTGGCAACCCTTCAGACTTTTGTACCTTTCTGACTATTAAGTTTGCCTTCCTCCATACATACACACTCCAAGGAGCAGAAAAGAAAGATTGCTGCAGCAAACTTCAGGGAAAAAGAAGAAACGACGCCTTTAAAGAGCATATGGATGACAGACTGTATGGAAAGAGGTCCAATGAGTAAGTGTTAAGCTCATCACTGCAAAGCTACAGGAAGTTTTTGTTTGTTTGTGTTGTTATAGAATGATTACTTAGTCAAGACTATATGCCTAGGACTACTGAAGTACACCACTACTTCCCTGGGGAGCTCCTGTTCAGTTAGAACGAACTACACAAATCATTAGCTTTGCACAACACTTGCAGTAGTAAATTTTTTTCACCTTATTGGTATAAGGCTCCAGTTTCAGAACTACTGGATGTAGCTGTTTCCCTCTTTCTCTCTCTGGATAATGACATTTTTTTACAGACTAGCTCACAGAACAGCCACACAGCTCTCAAGAAGCAAAACACTTCATAGACAGGGCTTGATCTTCAGTACTGATGAGGAAATAAAACATGATATCAAACAGAGTAACATATTGACACAGTATAGAAAAACAGCGTTGCCCTTTATGGCCCACAACATCAATACAGGCACAAACTAAAAGAGTTCTCTTGCAGCTCCAGCAAGAGACCGCAGGTGTAAGGCTGGATCATACCTAACTCCTGCTCTCTTTCATTTACAACTACCTGCTTGCAGCTCACTTCCTTGATCCTCACAGATCAGACAAACCCCCACATCTGCTTGTACAAGTACAGACGAGCTTTCCTGAGTGTACATTTTCTGCATGCAGATAGCTCTTGGCATGCTCATAGTTTGCATGCATAATTTCAATATTTTTTTCTTAGTGCTTCGTGCACTCAGAAGTTAGATCATAGAGCAAGGACAGAAAGTGAGCCTACCACTGATTGCCATGAGGCACAGGGACCAGTTAGTCCTCCCGTTGGTCAAGGTCGGGTTTTGCCCCTAATGAGCCTCGGGCTTTTCACACATCACTCCCTTCCCCACTACTGTTGCCCCATCACAGAAGCCCGTTCCGAGTCCGCCCTCACCTACCTCTTCGCAGGCTCCCCCCCACTTCAAACCAAAACTGCCTACCACAGTCAGAGTGGGAAATCTCTTTTCTTGAAGAGTCCCTCTAAGTTAAACAAGCTCAGCTCTTCTTTCTCCTTATTTGACTATAGATCTTTATAGCCACACTTCTTGAGACAGCCAGACCTTTCAGGAGTTTGGCTGCTGGATTAATTGTGCACCCAACAGCTCTTCCCTGTGAGATGATGAGGGGAGGTCTGACCCTCGGCCGAGCCCTTTCATTTTGAAGAAAGACTGTAAGAGAGCAGAGGTGGTCCATACTTACTGCTGCTGCCTTCCCAGAACAAGTGTGGACCGAGGCATTACAGCTGCATCACCACAACAGGAAAGGTCTTTGCTCCAGCTGAGCAGAGAGATGGAGTTTCCTTGTATGTGGCAAAATCATTATGGATAAAGGGGTGGAGATTGAAATAAGCATTCGGTGCAGCCCATCAGTTTTTAGAGAGTTTGACTGGAGTAAGTTACTCAGGAAATAATTTCCAACATGTTTATATATTTTTAAATAAAAATTAATAGAAAGCGGAGTAAAATAAATAAAAAAGAATGCACCACAATTGCCACTTCATTGAAATTTATCTTTGATTAAGTGCTTGCTCCCCAACTTCCTAGAGTAGAAAAAATCCCTCAACAACAGGGCTTTTTTTCCTTGTTTCTCTTAACCACTGTCCTCAAATATTTGTGGCTCTAGAAATTCTCCATCTCTTCAGAGGATATATCAATTCAGCTTCCCCACTTCCTCCTCTCTGTTTATGTTCCTGAATATTAAAGCCATTCATAACCTTCCAATAGAGTCATGCACACCAGGAAACAAGAGACAATTTAGTTGAAAGGGCATCATATCCTGCCTCTTGTGCTCCCGCAGAAGTTCAGCCATCTTACACCATCCCTAAACAATGTGCCTAACCTGTCCTTAGTAACATCTGGTGATTCTGAGTCCACGTTATATACCACTGCTTAAACATATTTACCATTAAAAACTGCTTTTTCTTCCAATTTCTTTAACTCCTTTCTATATGCAATGAACACTGAAAACAACCTTACTCATGTTTCTGTTAGGTTTTCCCTTAGTCTTTAAACAAGCCAAGTTCATTTATTCTTTTCTCAGACCCTATTTTCTCATTTATATATAGAAATTACTCTCATTCACAAATCCAATTAACCCAAGTACCTTTAAAACCTGCAACACATTGGTAGTTCGGAACAGCAAAAAGTTTGAGAGTTCAGGTAATTACATTTACTTCCAAAACACGAAGGTAGCAGGAGAGCACAAATTGCTATATATACATTGAGCGTGTATTAGAGGATATTGGGACATCCAGACAACAAGCTAGTGAGTAGGAAATCTTCCCTGTGCTGCTGGAATTATTATTTATAAAACTATTTATACTTCCATACCAAAGTTCTGTTGCTTCAGGATTCAATCCTGCTTATGTCATGCCAGTCTACGGAAAACTCAGCCTCGAGACTATTTAGTGCTCTGCTTCTGGTATTGAAGTAGAAGCCCTGCAGATCAGTTTGCTTTTCTATTCACAGTAAATCATAACCTGGAAATGACTAGCCATTTCTTCTGGGCACCAAGAAAAGAGCTTCAGCAGAAAAATTGCCCAATTCAGTCTGTCAAACTGAATTTGAAAGCAGGCTGCCCTGCTGGTGCTTGTTCAGTTTCTAGGAGGCTACACTGTCTGCACATTTTAGTTTTTGTGGCACTTGGCCTTCTTTGCCTTTTCCTATTTCTGCTCCTTCCAAGCCCACCCCAAGAAAATCCATTGAGACACACTAACAGAATGGACCCCTTTATATAGCCACTGCTTTAATAACAACACATCATCTCACAGAAAATGTGAACGGTTATGTCTATGGCTTAACCCTCCACTTCAATTTTTGGAAAAGCCATGAATCTACCCATACTTGTACAGGACTTGGCCCTTTATAAAACCTTGCTCTAGAATATGCTGAAAATTGGTTCCCTGGATGAATAGGATGTGGCTGCCAGAAAATCTCTTATTTAATAGATCAGATGGTCAACAACAGGAAATTCATTGAAAAACAATTTTTAAAAAAATGTTCTCCAGTCAGGGGAGCACAAATCTACTATTAAAAAGTCTACCATTACACCCACTTACCTACAATAAAAAATTACTGTTGCCACCCAACATGATGTGATGTCTGAAGTTAATGTTTGCACTTTGGCTCCCAGCTCAACTTGAGTTGTATCAAACAGGCAGTCTCTAGGAACGTCCCTTCCCAAACTATAGGAAGGTATATACAAAGCTAGAAATAAACAGTCTAGGAAAAGGTTGAGTTGGCTGCATGACTCTCTGCAACACTAACACCATGGAGTGAAAAGCAAACATCTCCTTTCAAAGCAGGAGGCAAAGATTGTCAGACGGAAGCTAAATAGCTGTAAACAAAATCAATGGTATTTCTGCTGGGTTGAGAGTGCATTTTTCTGAACCCAGTGAGAACAGTTCTTGCCTCAAGCAAGCAGAGAGTCACACCTCTAGGTTCGCCTGTGACTGCTTATAATAACAGTGGTTCTGCTGTAGTCAAGAGGAGAACACAGCAATTATTACAGACAGCATTAGTACTGGACCTTTCAAACGACTGATGCTTAAATGCAGTTCAGAGAATTACCAGCAACTACTGTGATGGCCATCAACATCTCCAAAGGGAAGAGTACTTATGGACAAAGGTGGTGTGGTAAAAGGAAAGGTCCAGAGAAAGAAAAATCTAATGCTACATGGTGTGAATGTGCTGTCAGAGCTGTCGTGCTGTGCATGATTCATTCAAGACTTTAAATGCTAACTAAAAAATGGACAAAATAGAAGCCTTCTGCAAAATGCATCGATGACATTTTCAGACACCTATTTTGGTTAATGAAGACCTGAAAGAGAGAGGACTGCACAGCTCTTAGGGCATTAATACATGACATGAGTAACATAACAACCATCAAATGTACAGCAGAGAGATTTAGGGAAATGGAATATTTAAGACAAAGATACTTGGCCGAGAAAATGCAAGACTGTTTGGAACAGACGAATATTTTTATTAAAATAGGTTGAATTAGCTCCTTTAGATAACCTACAAACAACATTAGTATCCAGCAAAGACTCCCAGTGAATCCAGCGTCTGTTGGGGAAGTTTTGCATTTCAGAAAGGTCACTCTGATGTCCAATGCTGCACATAGAGGGCAGCCAGGAAAACTCACCGTATCAAATTTAAGAAAGAATCCAAGATCTAGAAGAACTGAGTGCACAGCTCCTGAAGCCTTCAGAGTAGGGAACTGCATCGTTTCCACAGAAAATAAATCTACTGCAGCAGTAGTTTAAAACAAGCGAAGAAAGATTAAAAAGAAAGGTCTCATCTCACAATACTGGCATCCATCTCCTCATTTTGAAATCTTTGAGACAGCCAGTACTAAGTTTTCCTCAGTATTTAATGTAAGATGCCTACGTCCAGCCTAGCTTCTTTATAAAATGCCAGTGTGCCCTTGGCACAGTCTTGAGGGAAGACAGACCCAAGTCTGCTTTCAAAGATCCCACTCCAAGCCGCAAATGGATCAGGGTTAAACTTAGATATGAGAAATCACAGTGGCTATGCCAGGCAGCCGTGAAAAAACAGATCCTCAAGGTGGTTTAAAGACAGCAGAGACACAACAAATCCATTATTAGATAACACAAAAAGGGTTTCATATCATCCTACTTTCCTCGTTCCTGCTGGCTGAAAGATCCACGAGTGCCCTTGGGAAGTGCATTACATAATCTCACCAGTAATTCTCTGCGCAATTTATTGCCAGAGTCCTGAGGCTACAGGTTAGTCCAAAAGGAACTGTACTGAATCGTCCCCAAACTGGCTACCTCAGCCATCATTGCAGGCAGAGTGAAATTTGAAATCCATTTGCTTTTTTAGATGGAAAAAGTACCAGCTTACTCCTACATTGCTTTTAATGCTGAAAACAGTCATCTGCCCTAGTTGATGAAAGCAGAGAAATTGGCAATTTTAGGGCCTTTGCAGAAATACCCTGACAGGTGTTTCTGTCAAAACTCGAGTTAGTGATAGCATATAATCCATATGAATGGCCTTTGTGGCAAAGATTAATTGGTGTCGTTTCTTTGGAAAGATGGCATTGTGCAAAGTGTATTCAAAATATTCCCTGATGGATTTAAACATAGGCGCCTAGTAACTCAAAGTAGCAAGGCAAGCCATGTAAGAGAGAAAGGAAGGCCAGAAAAATCAGCTTTGGAAAAATAAAGCAGGACCCAGAAAGAGAAAGAGTTGCAATGCACTAAGTGACACCTCTGCTACAGCCGCTTCCCTGGGACTGAACACACCCAGGCGTGCTTCGCCCCACTGCCAACTTCGCTCCTCAGCTGGGAAGTCTGCTGGCCACATCCCACATAGCGACAATTAACTGACCTCTTCTTTGAGCAGAGGGAGTAACTCTAAGCCTCAAAAAGTCACCTTTAAAATTTCTGTTGTTTGCACAACGGGATTTTTATTCCCCTTAGACACTTGTGACCAGTCACAGAATCCCACTTCCGTAAGCCATCCAGGACCAGGGTGGAGCCAGGGCTCTGTGCCCAGCTTGGCAAGTACTGCTAAAACATCTTAAGCAAGTTGCTGGAGTGCCAGTTTCATGTCTCCGTACAATGACGGGATATCCATCTTACTGGTTAAGTGTGTTAAGAGCTGATGAAAGGTGATGTGTAAGAGCTTGGTATCTCCAACATTCGTGCACAACTAAGAATGAAAACTGGTGAAGAGCGGAGCTGCACAGCACTTATCCCATCAAGAGGCTCTCTTCAGCTACATTCTTCATAACACAAAATGAAAAGAAAAAAATAACCCCCCCCCACCCAAACAACTAAAAGCACCTCCCATGAGCATCAGTGCAGAGGTAACCACAGACGTTACAGCTGAGGTCCCAAAATAACAAAAACCCAAGCTACTAAAGTCTAAAGCTACATATATATTGATACAGATTTTCCTTTCTGCTATGTCATTCGTTAGTGCTGTAATCCTTCCGAGGAACATGATAGATTCTTGGAAGTTTAGCTAATACTACCTTCCTTGAGATGTTATTGGAGGTATAGTTACTGAGCAGGATTGGGGCTGCCCTAGGATCAATTCCTGAAAGCACGCCTATTATTATAACAGCCTCTCAATGCCTGGCTACTCACAGGCTGGATGTTCTCCTGGGAAAGCACATTGATTAATTATCTTAGAAAAGGCAATGCAATGGAAATTTGATTCCACTCTCCCCTATCCTCAGACTGCAACAGGGAATAATAATTTTCTAAAATGATCCTGCAGTGTGCCATTCTTGAATCTCCATCCCCGCTCCAATTCCATCCATGCTTAAGGATTATAATTTTTTTTCTTTTTTAAGATGGATGAAAAAAATAACGTTAAGAAAATATGACAGACAGTGAAACTGCCTCCACTGCAAATAGTAGTACAACACTTCCCCATTATTTCAATTTGTAGCTTGTTAGGTTGTTACTGTCTTTAGGGATATATTCCAATATAATGTTCTTCATCTCTCAAAACTGGCTAATTCTCCTCTTGAAGAAGGGAAATCTTACAGTCTGCTACCCTGAGCAAAAAAGGGGTGATGATAGGAAACAATTTAGTTGTATTCTTTAGCATAATTTTCTCTCCTGAACTATATAAGAAAATCTGCCCAGCTGCCTAAATACTTTGAAATACATATATATAGAGAGATGTATAGCAAAAATATTGCAAAAGAGGTCCAGATGCCAAGCCTTCCAACACAAGTGTGGTCCACAGGGCTGTATTTTGCCTGACCTTGTATGGATTCAAACACGTGGAGATACTTTGATGGGTGAGGCATTACCATATTGGCTGGGTCTGACAAATATCTGACACCTATTGCCTAGATGATGGCTTGGCACTTTCTCAGTCCTCTACTGTGGCAGACTCATGTTGCACAGAACATCATGGGAGAGATTAGAGCTGTCATCAAACCGCCCCATCTTCTGTTCAACCTCTCCCCAAATCTCCCAGCAAACTGCTTTACCAGGCACAAACCCGGGAGTTTAACTTAAAGCATCTTTCTCACCTGCAACGGGCTATGTTCTGTCAGATGGAGGCTGTAGAGGAATGGAGCTGATGGGGTTTAGTGGAATCATACAATCACCTAGGTTGGAAGAGACCTTTAAGATCATCCAGTCTGACCATCAACCTAACACTGCCCAAACCACCACTAAACCATGTCCCGTCCCTCAGCACCATGTCTGTTCGGCTTTTAAATACCTCCAGGGATGGCGATTCCACCACCTCCCTGGGTAGCTTGTTCCAATGTTTGATGACCTTTTCAGTGAAGAAATTTTTCCTAATATCCAATCCAAACCTCCCCTGGTGAGCAGATCAATCCATAGCCACAGAAGAATGATACATAGAACAATTTCATAAAAATATTAACAAATAAGTACAATGGTCAAAAACACGGTAGGAGGATCGGCACAGAGCAACAACCTAGAGAAGCTGGGCCTGGCCTGATATGTAACAGTCACTCACAGAGAGCAGCCCTGCGCTACTACCTTCTCACAGCTCTGCTACACCAAGGGGTAGAGAAGGTGTAACGAATGAGCAAAATCATCTTCTTGTACCATCTCCCCATCCACGGAGCAGATGAAAAAGTAAACCGAGTCAATTGCAGGGGTTAAATAGACAATTAGAGGAATTCCACCTCCAGTATAAAAAAGGAAAAAACCAACCCACTGTCTAACTTCGACAGTTAATAATGCCCCCCTGGGCTACTAGCTCAGCAGCTTTCCTTGGAAACAAGTTTCTTGATCTCACAGAGTATCCTGGTTTAACTCTTGTTTTTGCGAGGATCAGCTGCAATATTCAAAGTGTTGTGAGTGACGCACGTTGTGCCAAAGATAAAACTGCGATGCATTACAACTACAAAGGCCATGCACGGTGTGACATACTGATCCGTTGGGATCTACCGGCAACCTATTACTACACTGGCAACCTATTACTACACAGGACAGGCACCTCCTGTCCTGGCAGAAAACTGTAAGAGAAGGAAGGATTCAGACTGCCATGACTGGTAACTGGCATGAGCCATCCAGTGAGGAGCAAAGAACTTGTTCTCCCATGGAATAGGGAAGCAACAGGAAGACTCCTTTCCTCCTCTTCCACTGGAAAGGGCTCCCTACCTACTAATGAGAATGCTGCTTCCAGTAGCAATTCATTACTGGAAAACATGACAATTATATGCACTATGTTGGCACAAGTTCACTCACACGTGCTGAACCAGTGTGGCACAATGTGTGGTGACACCAGGGCTTTATATCATCACATCTCATAGATCTCATAGACTCTCTATGAGTCTCACAGAGTCTCATAGAAAGGACTTCTCACAGTTGAGATTCTCCCCCCAAAGTTTAAAAGAAAAAACGTTATGGACCAAGTCTCCCAGCCTCTGGTTTTACTGAGAAACCTCTAAAGGAGTGGGAAAGGATATTCTGACATCCACCTCCATCCTAGACACCTCCATGTGAAAATATTAAATGCTGTAGTGCTGCTTGAAACCCTGGAAAACAAAAAAGAACTTTGTAATTTGAGGGAGATTTGTTTGTTTTCCTATGCTAAGAATAAAGGATGTCCTTATTTGTTCTGAAGGTATCGATCCACAAAGGTATCAAGATCTCCCCAGGAGTATCAAGATTTTATAGAAGAAATAATTTCTGCATCCAACAGAAAACAGGCTCTGAAATTTAGAACAAATTACTCCCAAAGGCAGCAGAACTCAGATGTATTACACTTGTCCCAATTAAACCTTACTGAAACCTATGCATAGTTAAAAATTAAGACAGTATAGAATTACTGCTATTTTTGCCCAAATTATTTAGGAGTGGACATTACTTCCTAGTAGGAACTGATAAAAAGTGTTTTACTACACAGTACTTCATGTTGAATTGCTTTCTTTTATAATGCAATTTCTAACAGTTTTTATTGGTAACATGGTCACAGCCCTCCACTGCACTGACCGAAGGAGAGACAGAGGAAAGAAGGAAGGAAGAAGGGCACAAGAAGTACTTTATAACAGTTTGATAGAAGATCACAAGCATGAAGTAAGTGGAATTCAGACTTCAGTAACTGGGGAGTACTGAAATGACAGAGGTTAGGAAATCTGAGTACTCCAACTCTGCATTTAAAAAAATTAGTATGGGTGGATCTTTTGCATTTAGTGTTTAATAGACCTGCACAAGAATGAGAACTTGGAGGAAAACTGCATCATATCTCCATAAAAAGACACTTAAATGTCACATTATGCACAGCTGTACTAAACCAATGAAATCTTTCCTATCTTTGAGACAATACAGAAGCTCCCTACAATCAACATGAAGAACTGACAATGTCCTTATACTGTGCTGTACTCTGAATATTTTTGGAGAAAGGTTTAGGAACTTCGAGGCTTCATTGGTAGATCATGTATCTAAGTTTCTAAAAAATCTCCCCTCGCACTTGTACTGTAGAATTATTTGAAGGCAACTGGTGTTTCCTGGTACTTTGTCCACTCCAGTATGCCTTAGACTAATATAAATGGCAGAGATATTGCTAGCACAACTGGACTGAGCGTGCAAAGGTGAAAAATTAGCAGTGCCACAAGATCCACTCCTGCTCTGAAACAATCCTACTCCTGCAGCGCAGTATTGTCCATACTCACAACTGGGTTTGTTGAACTTGCGTCAGGTGAAAAATCCCACAGCTATTCTTCTGTGAAACATACACACAAATTACTGCTTGTCTAAGCACTATTAAAGTTCTTTCATACTTGGATCCCTAACCAGAGGCCTGGCTACAGAAGGACACAGCAATACAGACGCTAAATAGCTGCCAAGGAGGGAAGGAAAAAAAAAAAAAGGAAAAACCCCCACAGTAAGCCAGAATGCTGTTGCACTTTATCTCTTTTTCCTGTGGATTCCTAAGAGGTAGTTACATACTCACTATGCTTTCAAAAGCAATTGACACACTTGAAGTTTTCTGCTCCCACCACTCCTTTCTAACAGGGACCTGCAGCAGGGTAGGATACTGCTGTACATTGAGGCAGAAATCAGTGCGTCCAAATTCTGGCAGTCCTCTCCTGACTGCCACAAGAATGTAAATCCAGACCCCGTGAATGACTGAAATGGACTCATTCCAGGGCACAGCTCCTCATCGTTTCTAAATCCTAACTAATGAGTAACTAATACAATATGAATCCTGCTGTGGTATCTTGCAATGTATTGTTTGTGTTGTCTGAAATATGGTGAATAGGATTATCTGACTCTTGCTTTCCTGGGTCTCTCACAAAAATGATGTTTCTCAAGAGGCTCTTTTAAATTGTCACATTTCCAATAATGCACAAAAGACAATGAAGCTACCAGCTTTTTCCCCTCAAATGGCCACCACCATATCTGTGCTACTCCATCAGACATCAATGCAAAGGATTTATGAACAAATTGTTTTAACTGGTCCCCTTCCCCACCTTGCTTCACAATCAGGAGAAAGCAGAGAAATAGTTAAATTTGCACTCTCCTGCGAAGTCTTATATCTCTGTCCTTCACAGTGGCACTCTTGCTTCCACAGCAGCAGCCTCTTTCCTCCACTTATCCTGCCAGAAAGTTCTAGAAGATGTTCCTAGTTAAAGGGAGCTTTGCAGGAAGTCACTGGCACCCTTGGCATTGTCCTGAGTCAGAAGGTGGGAAAGGCAAAATTACAATGGGGTGGCAGCCAAGCAACAAGAAACTGCAAATGAAAACTGAGGAAAAGATTTCAAATGAAACGTCCCCTGTTGTAAATATGGCCCCCTGCTGTTGAGCATCTGCCCCGCTTTCCAGCTCCGGCTAAGCACTGGAATTACACCGAACACATTTCTGACAGTAACTTGGCCAGTTCCTGTATCTTCACAAGAGGGTAAGAACTGCGAGGCAGCAGCGAGGCAGGCTCACAGGTAAAGGGTGCCTACACTAGAGCACCACCCTATTACTACACACGCTGAAAAAGACACTTTTCCCCAGCAGAAACTTGTATCCCTCAATCACTTTCATATCTTGTTTTACTTGCAAAACTGTGTATTTCCCTATAAGGAAAAATTGATGGAATGCAGCATGATTAACTTGTGATCTCTCTAGCTTAACAACAAAGCTACTCTTAATGCACCAACTCCTTTTTGCTGGACACTAATTGTCATTCCTTCAAGCAATCATAGTCTTGTGGTTTACAAGCGTCTTCAACAACTGGGCGTATGTTTGATTCCTCATCCTGCTCTACAGCTGATTTCACATATCCCTTTCTTCTGTTAACTTAAATCCTTTCTGCAAAAGAACTTTAGACGGCACATATAAACACCCGGTGATTATCATGGACACTCAAATACTAATCTCTGAACTAGATTTCAATACCTTGAAAAATCCTTACTAATGAGTAACTTCACTATTTTCTCCAATACAGTTCAAGAACATGATGCAATAAGACACAAAGCGCAGGCAGATTTCAGTGGTAACGGACACAAACCAAATTCTTCCACCAGCTACAACCCCTGACTGCAGCTGCAGAGTAAAAAGGCTGACTAGCATCGTTAAAAGGCTTTAATCTGTGACACAGATGATTAACATTCATTATTATACATGAATAATTATAATGTAAATGTTCAAATAGCTGCAGCACAAGCAGATACGTACATATGTGGCCATAAAAAAGGCAAAAGGTATATTTCTGCTTATTTGGATTTGGCAAATTTATGTAAGGCATACTGATTTTGCAGGATGTTTGCGCAATAGTCCCCTGAAGATTCTACTGCTGATCTCTGAAATCAGTAACAAGCCACTACTGCTAAATTCAGGAGCAGGGACTCATATTTCTGTGACATATTTTGTCAATAACCCAGAGAAGAGAAGTATTTATAGCTGTGTATTTCAGGCAAGTTCATAACTTAAAACAAAATTGATAAAAACACAAACTATCACTTTATCCATAAGAACACTATCATTTTTGAGCAAGGAAGATAGACACAGGTACAAAGAAAGCCACCTTTATTTGGCTATCTGTAGCCACACTGTGTTTCAATCACAAATAAAGTAGAACCTAAGTATTTGTCCTCAGAACATTTTTTGATGTTATATTCATGTCCTATTCTACAAGTTATTCAACCTGATGTGGTGTGGAGACCTACCAGAAGACAACAACATACTCTAAGTGAAAGATTGAGAGCACTGAACACAACGCATTGGTTAGCTATTCCCCTGCTGCCCTGGAAAAGGACAGGACTTTCTCCTACTCCGACCAGAGAGCAAAATTTGTTATACAATAGCGTCCTGCATTTGAAGGTTAGAGGAGAATACATTTTGGCTTACTCAGTCAAACTGTGTGAAAGGGATTTTAGGGAAAAGAGCTGCCGTGTACGAACATCTATCTTCTGTCACTAGCGTTTAAAGATGAAGATTTCAGTAAGTACACAAACCATAAATTGCCTGAGGTCCAAATAATCTGCTTCTAAAGTCTAGTTGTGCATGGTAACAGTTGATCCATAAGCAACATTTTGTATTCAAGATTTTTTTTCTTCTTCAGAAAATGACATATTGACACAGGCTGCATTCCAGTTCTGATTATATCTAATCTGTAAGCATATTAGAAACAATTTTAGGTCATGCTTCTGAAGTTTCTATTACTTCTGGTAATAAATCTCATTGTCCTTGTCTTTACTACAACGTCCACACATGACAAACGATCACAGATTGTTCAGATAGATTCACCAGCTCTAAGATTTCACACCTGCTCACCTCTGAGATCCTTAATTTGCTGCACACATTGTAAAGAACTGTTCTGCATGGGTGGGGATATATAGGAAAAAGTTGTCAAGCAGCAGCTCTGAACAAAGGAGAAATGATACAGATGGTAACTCAGATGGTGCCCACCACCAGCACAGCAGCTCTCTCATGTCTGGATAAGGGAGGAGAGGTACTGCCCTAACATACCTGTCACCTAGGAGCAATGGCAATGCTCCAAGTAAAAGAAAAACCACAACTCCTACCTTGAAAGGAGGCAATGAAGCAAAAAAGGGTCTTTTAATACCATCACCAACACCTCAAAAGACCCACGAGCTCATTAAGGTTGCAGTCTCTAGGTTGGGACCTGTGGTCTTAAGGTATCTGGGACAAGGGACGTGCTTGGCATTTACTGCTGGTTTGGAAGAGAGGTGCAAGGCCACAAAGTCACTCTGTTAAGCCATTCCCATGGCCATCGGGGGGACATTTGGAGTGACGGCACTTGTCTTCCCAAGTAACTGATATGTGTGATGGAGCCCTGCTTTCCTGGAGACGGCTGAGCACCTGCCTGCTGATGGGAAGCAGTGAATGAATTCCTTGTTTTGCTTTCCTTGCGTGAATGGCTTTTGCTCTACCTATTAAACTGTCTTTACCTCAACACATGAGTTTTTTCTCACTTTTCTGATTCTCTCCCCCATGCAAAGTGGGGGAGCGAGTGAGCGGCTGCGTGGTTCTAGCTGCCGGCTGGGGTTAAACCACAACAACGCTTCCTAACCAATAGAAAACATTAATTGTGTAATGCTCTTTCACAGCCTCTCCTCTCTTTGCATGTTTTGTAAATGGGCCTGTAAAGCCATCTTACCTGTTTTGCTTACACAAAGAAGCAATCTTTCATTTTCATTTCCCAATTATCTATTTTTCTGCGGACTGTTAGTAACTATAATAACACACATTCAGCCAAGAACATCTAGTTGATGCATGGATGCAAGTTTTAAAAATGGTATTGCTCTAAGTGGTATTTCACAGGCATTGCTCACCCAAGTGGAGGCATACAAAAAGAGCAGGCTTACCTTTTTCTTGATGAAGCAGCCGTAGTTTAAAGATAGTAATTTGAACACTTAAAAATAAGTGTTATTTTTCAAAAGATAACCCTGGGACAGAAAAAGGCAAGTTCTTAAAGAAGTAAGTGGAGCTTTAGCCGTTCATTTCCTGCTGTTATTAGCACAAGTCACGTGGCTGAATCCCTGCTTTGAAAATACAGCTGTTAACGTGTTTCTATAGAAAAGATGTAATGACGGAAGGGGATCTCATAGCAGCTGTCACATTGCTCAAAGACTGAAGGAATTAGTTAATGATCAAGATCCACCCTGAGCTGCAAAAAAGGCAGAAAATTCTGATTCATCATAGTAGGGCTAGACCAATTTTTAGACCGATCTTTTAGGTTTTTAACAGCCAAATCAGTTACAGTTCCTGAGTTTGTCACACTGAGCTGATTAGGGCTAAATACTGTGTTTTATGTTCCATTGCTAAGGAGGGGTCACTGCAGAGGCCGTACATCTCTTCACGGCACACACTCTCTAACTCCCTGTTCCACTCTGCACAAAGATCATCCTGGGGCTCCATGATCTGAATCAAGAGGAGTTACATGCTTCATGGCAGCCCCCTTTAGCCGGCCAGTGAGGAGCAGCAGGACTACAATCACTTGTTGTTAGTCCGGACCTTCAGTGAGGGAGCTCATAAGAAATGGAGAAAAGAGCTTGTACAAGCAACGAAAAGGTACGATTTTTGGAAGCAACCCTTGAATTTCTCTTGCGCCTACTGCAGGAATAACCAATCCTGTGACACAAATGGGACATGCCTACTATGCTTCAAGCCATTACTCTGGCATGGAAAGACACAATAATCCCTTCCAAAATGTCATAATGCAGAACAAGAACGTGGCAGCCACATTTGACAAAATACTGCTGCCCATCCTCAGTCAGTCAGTCAGTCAGCTTTTAAGTGAAGAGGCAATATAAAGTAACAAATGTCATGGAGTACCTTTGAAACCATTGTAACTGCATTTAATAGGATAACCTAAGTTAGTGTGCACTCATTATCTTAAGTAACACTGCCAGGAATTAAAAAAAAACCAGAAAGAAGCGTAGCTAGTTAAGCTTTGTCCTGCTACAAGCCCACTGCAGGAATACAAAAGATGCAGCAAATGCAAGAACAGAGACTCAGGGTCTGACTATGGATTTATCTGACCTTGTGAACTTTACTTTTCAGTGGCTAATAGCAAACTTGTACTTACTCTTCCCTTAAGGGAAACTCCTTATAGGATGTTTATTTCCCTGCTATACACTCCAGGAATCAGCAGCTGAGGGATTTCTGGAAGCTGTATCCGGACCCTCAGGCTTCCTGTCGCTGATGGAAACTCTCATCCCTAAACTTGTCAGTTACTTTTCTAAATCCATTTCCAGTTTCCTCTATAGCCTCTGGCAACATTCCACAACTACAGTGAGTGCAATGTATGAAAAAATACCTCCTCTTGGTTTGTTTCAAACACGCTCGTTTCATTGCATCATAGGCGCTTTCTTATTTCTGTACTGTAAGAAACATAATCTCCCCGTTCACTTTCTCCACAGCACTTGAGACAATGGAGACCTCTGTCCTTACTTCATCCTTAGACTTCTTCACCTGTCTCTGTCTGCCTAGCCCCTCATAAAACATACCGTGTTCCATTTGTCTGATGAGGTCTCTGCACTGCTCTGAGCTTTAACTCGACTGTATCCAACCCTCTAATACTCACGTTGTAGAAAGAAAGATGCTCAAATTGCAGTTCTTGCAATCAAACACCTCAACTTCTTTAATCTCCCAATATCAAACCACTCCTGACAGACAGCTAAGAGAAGAGAGTTTACCCCTAGAGTGACCTGCTGAGAAGCAGTGACACCCATTTGGGGACACAGTTCATTCCAGAAAGGGGAGTGGGGAAAATCTGTTCCCTACTTAGCTCCAAAGGAGAGAAGGGAAGCTCTCCTAGAAGGGTCATGCCACCCTGCTAGAGAATGGTGTAGTTCTAGAGGAGCCGTGCTTCATTTGCACAGGCTATCATCAGCAATTAGAGGTCCGTACACTAATAAAACATCCAAGGAAGGTAATTTTTTTTTTTCCTCAGCAATTCTCAGAAGATTAATGTTTTACCTGTCCATAAAAGGCCAGTGATACCAAGATTAGACAAGTTTATCTTAGCAAATGGGTAAACATAATTCACCTGAAGGCACTGGCCACCCTTCAGATGACAGATGGTGGGAAAAGTTAAGCTGCCGACCTCCACTAAAATGAAGTAGGATTGCTTCCTTTTATTAGAATAACCGTGTCCTTGGAAATTCTGGAACTGTGCAGCTCTACCAAAGGGGAATTCACTGCAGGACCAGGGCCAGGTTCCGATTATTACCTAGGAAAAGGAAGAAACATGGTATTTAGAAACAACTTTGGTTTCAAGTTTAGCATAAGTCAGTAGCAGCTCTTTCGAAATCCTTGTGCAGTTTTCTTCAACAGACTGCCTGAAAGGGCCATAGAGTTTCCAGTAATGGAGGTCATTAAGAGCAACTTAGAAATGGAGTCCCTGCACTCAAGCAAACACCTCAGCTCCTCTGTCCTGAATCTGCCAGTACCAGGTAGCGGTTACTCGAACACAGGCATGCTACAGAGGAATGGAAAAGATTTCTTCCAGCTCCATGATTCTGCAACACAGGGAAACTGTAGGCAACTTTAATGAGGAGTGAACTCATGACAGTTCTGGCACCGTACTTAGAGAGTATTGTTTGGATAGGAACACAGTTCTTGAATGGTTGGTGTCTAACACATTGCAGATGTAAAAAAATTAAACACCAACAATATTCAATCAAGTTCAGCCTGCAAGAAAAATTCACATTATTTGCAGAGTGACTGGAAAGCCAGTATGTTTACTGCATCAGTGATTCCTATGCGTTGTGCAAAAATATAGAAATACAAAATGAAGTGCATAGTACAATAGTACTGAAGTGGTAAACTAGTGCCTTAATAGTAACGTAAAACCATAAAACTGATTGTTCACATTTAATGGTAGAATTTTTTACATCGGAATTCATTGAGATAAAAGTGCAGAAAAAAGCAAAAAAGAAAAATTTCACTTGGTATCTTAAGTCAGCTTGGATTGTACCACTGATTTAAACAGAAGGCTGTCATGGCCAGTGAGAGTTTTATAGAAAACTGACCCAGTGCTATTTCTTCCAGAGCAGTACCCCCAAAGAAAATAACCAAAGGCATCGTATTCAAGTGTGACCAACATAATTTCTCCCTTCCAAAAACGTGCTCAAACAAATAGCACCATGAGCTGCATTAAGTTTCAGATGCTTCCATAATAAGAACATGGTATATGAACACTGTTTACATAAGTATACTAAAGACTTCATACAATTTGCATTAATGAGTATAATTTTACAAATACAGTCAAACTTTAATATTTACCAGTGCAAATAGCTCAAGAAAAATTAGGTGCATCTGCAAAGCAGCTACTTCACTGAAAAAATATTTCGAGTTTACACGTTCTTCTCAAATTAAAACATAAATTCATAGAGAATAAGTATTACTTCAACGGCTAGCTTAATCAGCACGCGGTGGGTTTCTGCTGAAACTTTGATATATCCATGGACATAAGCAGACAAGCTGAACTAGTCTGACAATGGCTCGAGGACAGTCACACCTACTCTGTGCATTCAATGATTGTGATTACTCGGGACCTACGGACGCTCCCAGGTTGGCAGTATTCCTTTGAGCAGTTTAAGACAGCAGAAAAGAGTAATTTAAATCTACCGAGGGCCAAACACCAGAACTCTGTGAAACAGCACAGCATGTAGCCACAGTGGCTAAAGCTCTTCCTGCCTTGGTAATAGGCCTTTCTGCCTCGGCAGGTCATTGCAGTGGAAATTAAGTTGGTTCTATGCTGCTCGTACACAGAGAATTTGGATACCACCTTTTGATAACAGGCCTGACCAGAGCCTGCTTGGATGCCAAGTATCCTCAATAGCATACGAAAGATACACATTTAAATTTAAGGCAAAGAAACTAACGGAATTGGGCGCACTACATTTCATGCTTTTAAAAGATGATTTTATAAAATCCAGGTTTGTTATTTCAGTTACTTCAGCTTTGATTCTGGTCTATTTTATTTGGTTTTGTCTCCAAATTTATTTCTGTATCAATCTCTTGAGCAATAGACAGTTTTCAGAATATTGGTCTGAATTAGGAAATCCAAAAAGGTTTTAATCAAGAGGATTATAATCTCAGCTCTGGCCTAAACACTCTCATTAAATGACAGGACAGAAATGGCTTCATCATACATGCAAGTTGTTCTTGAAACAGCAGTTCTGACCTCTCCCAAAGTCACCCAGCTTCATTATAATAAAAATTAATACTATTACCTTTATCTTCCCCATTTTTGCACAGTCAAGATAGGGAGAGATTTTACAGCAGCATAGGTGGTAATTCCAATTTTCTCTGCAGTGCCATGTACCACACACGATAGAGTAAATTACTACATTCTTGGCACAAATATTTGGAAAAGCCTGTTACAGCACGGGAGAGAGTAGTTGCTACATTAATACCAGGTGATAACCACAGCACCAAAGAATTCTGTAAATGTGAAGCATATATCTATAAGCTTTGTGTTCATTAATATGGGTATAGTCTTCTATTTAAGCCTTTTACTGCTGGTGGGCACACATAGTATTTATGTATAATATATTTATGTGTATATAAAAACTGAGGAAAATATTATATGTGTGCCTGCAATAGTACAAATATAAAAAAGTATAGCTATATGGACAGCATACGTGCATTGTGCATCTGACGTTCAAGCCATTCTTGACATGCACAATTTAAAAAGATGACTTTAAAACCATCCTGATCCCTAGATGGTGCTATTCACTGCAGTAATGAGACAACCACAGCTTATTGCCAGGAACACTAAGCACTTTGGGGACAAAAATTATTTCTTGGTTCAAAATTATACAAATTGAATACAGATATGGATAATGCTGTTTCAAATTATTTGCATTTGCCACATGCCTTGAACCTGAGGCCCATCTCATTTCCTGCTGGCTATAAAAAGGGTAATTCTATTAAAGCAGTACAAATGAAACCAGGGTCAGGCATCGTCAATCCACCAGGGACTGGGAAGAGTAGCATTTCCAACATCTTAGGTTAGCTTCAGCTCCCTCCGCACACAGCTGCCGTTCAATCTTCCACATCCTTCACAGAAACGAGGATTACACACTATTTGCCGATCCTCCCACTTGCCCTGGCTACATCCCCCCACCGGCATCTGCCAGGGAAGCTGTATCAGCAAGGCAGCCCGGCAGAGCTCCACAGCTTGTGCCCAACACTGCAATCCTGGACCTCAGCTGGTCAGCTGGGATGGCCACTGTGCTACACCAAATGGACTGACCGGCAGGACCGACGTGAGGCTCAGGGACGTGGGCACCAAGCTCCGCTGTGGGATTTGGACATCTGTTACACTGGCACGACATCTGGAGTGACTTCAGTCCTGGTATGAGAAGTGCTCTTGAGCTAGCTTGCACCTCTCCCGCCACATTTAGGTCAACCCAATTTTAAGCCTGGCTGAGGAAATGGCATTGAACTAAGGTGTATAAGGACCGGATTTCCTTCTGTCTCCCTCCCAGCTCATTGAAGCTGAAGCTCATTGAAGTTGGAAGGAGAGCCTCTATTAGCTTGCAATAAGTTTTATAGGGAACATTTTGGCTTCTGTTCTTTCCCCGTAAGGTGGGAATGTGCCTATGACTGCACAACAAAGAAAAAACCCAGTATTTTTAAGTTTCTCAGGCCTTCTAATAGTGAATAAATAGAAAGACCTAAATAAATGATTATACATTTATTGTAGTTTGTTCTGATTCTCTGCCTTTATAAAATGTTGGCTATATCTGCCTAATCGCTTAGGCATTTGCCTCCCATAAATGTAGTATTTGAGTACCTCACAAACATCAATGTTTCTCTAAAACTACATTGGGTTCTTTTTCAGGGCTTCTATAAGCGATTAGATTGACAGCATGGACTAGTAACTGTCTTAGTACAGACAGATGCACCGCACATATCTCTTCCAATACACTTTACATCAGATGCTCCAGGCATGAATTTCTTAAATAAAAAACAGCAATAGTGATGATTTGTCGACAAAACTTTACGTGATGTTGTGATAAACAACTGCCCACCACAGCCCAACTGCCAAACTGGCAGTCTTAATTTGAACTCTAACCGTACATATATTCTTTAACCCACTGAACTTTATAAAGAGGTTTCACACATCTCTGTTCTGGCCTTCGCTTAAGAATGTAGTTTGTCTTTACACATTGGTATTTCCTAATAATCTAGCCTGACATTTTGAAAACTTCCTGAAGGTTTGTCATCAGAGATGAGAACACCGGCTTTCCTTAAGCATGTTTGAAAACTTCTGGTTAAGTTATAAACTTGTCATGATATATAAAACTCTTGATGAGAGCTGTTTAAAATTTTCTAAAGAAAAGGGTGCCAAAAGTTAAGCCCACAAGAATGCCAAAGAACTGAATTAGATGAGAAAGGGCATCATGTTAGAAAACAGAGGCTAGGATTATCTTTGCAAGGTAGCAGAAGGGAGTCCTTCATGGGAATTACAAAAATTTAGTGTGGAGGAAAGATCAGAGGGAATTCACAGATGATCATGTTCTCTGTACCTCCCTGTT
This sequence comes from Chionis minor, assembly GCA_013398295.1. Lineage (NCBI taxonomy): Eukaryota > Metazoa > Chordata > Aves > Charadriiformes > Chionidae > Chionis > Chionis minor. The sequence goes on from VZSF01004963.1 coordinate 432,197, forward strand.
TGTGCAGTGATTTTGGAAGGACGGATAGACAGAGGCTAACAAAAAAAGCTGTTACCCAGTTGGCACATCGCAGGCCACAACAATTAAAAAAACTCCCCAAACAGACAAGCTTAATTTCAATTTCAGGGGGAAATCAAAGGCACATCCCTGACCCAACGGTTAATCCCTACCAGATTTCAATTTCCTGCCTCGAAGAGTCAGTGCATTAGGCCCTCTTCAAAGGGAAAGTCACCAGAATTTTAGCAGAGGTGAATGTGTTGTGTCCCGGCTTAATTTTTGACATTGGTAAAGCTTTTCTGGCTCTGCGCCACCCTTCCATGCAGAAAAAAACCCACCACCCAACCTCCTGAACAATCAACCAACCAGTCTTTAGCAAATACCTTACACTGAAAATTTCGGTCTCTTGACGTTCAAAATTACAGATCGTGGACAGTAAGCCCTTATCGTAGGAAGTTTCTGGCAACATTACCAGGCAATGTTGTCAGTTGTCGCAGAGTAAGCCCCAGGCTGAAGTATCCGGCTGTATTTTATATACAGACACACATGTGTAACATAGCAACTCTACGCTGTCCAGAAGATCAAGAACAATACTAAGCCCTCTAGATATTAAAAAGACTTATTAAATATTGTGGCACTGATTAACAGACAGTGATGAGAGGTTATTTGAAAATATCCAAGCCACCGAGGAGCCTAAATTTTAAATAGAATAAGCCTGCTTGAAAGTCTAGCCCTACATCAGTCAGCCTTTTAGCAAGTTACATTGGCAAAGAAGCTGAAAACAAAAAAGAGCTTCTCTTGATTAAAAGAAGCAACTGAAATACTTTTCAGTTTGATCCTTTGAGAATTATTTTAGATGCTGTTCTCCATGCCTTTTGGTGAAATCCCAGACTTTCAAGGAATGCTATGACAATTCATTGCTAAATGACAATGGAATTCCTCCATAATTGCACATTACATGCATCCACATTAATACAAGATAATTTCATTAGGGCTGTTACTATAATGAATACTAAATACAAAATGTGGGTCCAGAGATCATTTTCCTAATCAGAAGTATCAGACCCCAGGAACTTTCAGAGAATAGGGCTATTAAAATGTAAATAGTTTCTTTGAAATTTAAATTGCCATTTTCAAAAACAGATGTTCTTCTTGATCGTTCCCTGCATAGATTTCCAAAAACTGTACTCACAATTGCTAACTGAAAATCAACTGTATATTAGCCTCAGAAACTCTTCCTAACTGACATGAACAGTTTCATTAGAATACACTGCTACATTTTACCAGCTTGTAAACGGTAACACTACACATTGGTCACTTTTGATGAGGTGGTTTAAAACTAAGAATCAAGAACTGAGATTATAATGCATGCACATTTCTCTCAACCAGCCTAAAACTACATGCTGTGATAGGACAGGAAAACATCTGGTATAACTGAAAAGCACTGGACAAATTGAACAAACTGCTATGTGTACCTAATAGTTTAACACATCACTTTAAAACCCATGGAGTTGAAAGTTGCACAATACCAACATTATTCTTCATCTCTTCAGCAAGGTACTAGAAGTCGGGAAGAAAACTTCCAATTGCCACAAGAGAGCGCAGGCTGAAGTTAAGGTTACGGGGGTTAGCAGTAAGTTTTAATGGCAAAACTGGCATCATATATGAATGGGACACATGCAGCGCACCTAGCTCATTTATATAAGCAGGTGCACTCCAGCTGAAGAGGACAGTAGACAGGGACACTGTGCTATATACTCTGTGTATGAACAGTTAATGGTAAAAATCCAGTCCAAGGAGCTTTCTTTTTTATGAAGTGCCCCAAGACACTAAAATCTGGCACAACAATTCTGTAGGCCACACTAAGACATGATTCTGGCTTCCCGTTGCTTTTAGTCCATTATGTGTGTTATTTAATATCATCTGCAGAGCAATAGTTCTTTCAAGTTTTGCCTTTGTTAAGCACTGCTTTTTCTCAGACATCAGTAATTACAACCTTCTAAGGCACTTCATCAAGAGTGACTTTTTATTGCTTAGCTTCCCCATCGGTGGAAGAACTGAGCTCCCAGTGACCTTTAGTCTGATCCTTAACATTCCTGCTTCTTACGGCACAGGCACTTCTGCAAATTAGAGTCTTTAACTGTGCCTACACACAGTATTTGCTTTAAAGGAGAACAGTTTGATAGGGGTCCACAATCACCAGTTTTCTGTGCCCTAAAAATAACTTGTACCCCCGTCTCCATGGAAACAGATACCACCAGTGAGCCCTAACAAGTCTTGGTTATTTTTACTGACAAGATGAACAGGAAAACCATAAGGCTTCTATGAAATCTCTCATTACTGCCAGAGTCTTACATCTCCTTTAATCCTTAGCTAATGGTGTGCAGTAAAGAGTGCTATGCCTACACACAGCTATGTTTAAATACAGAGATCCTTCCTGTGCTTTCATATTATAACGCTGGAAATGCTAAGAACAATCACCTTAAATCTTTCACGCCACTAAAAATTGACCGAAGCTTGCATCTGACTCTACTCTTGTGTACACACCGACTTTACAATGTAGAGTAAGAGTCTCTGCAACTTGTTAGACTTGATGGCAACTTGCTGTTCCATATGTTCTTACTTCATGAGAGTCATGCAGTAAAAAAAACTGGTAATGTGATAAGTCTTCTCACCTGCGTAAGAAACAGTAAAGCTAGCCCCAAAAAAATGCCCTCTGATTATTTTCTTTTTTAAACTGCCATTGACTCTCCCATCGCCGAATCATTCCCTTGTAGACCCAAACTCACAATTTCCTTAGCACCTCTGCTTATCACAAAAGCACTGTGATTTCAGAGAGGTGAGGTTATGCCCTAACTGCCCTTTAACCGAACTCATGAACTTCCCAAGCCCTCCTCTATTAGCACTCCCCATTAGGCCCCTTTTCTGACTAGTAGGGCAACAGCTTATCTCTCAGCTCAGACGCTACTCCAGGATGCTCTAGATAAATTGCTTTCATCCCTTTGTTGCAATTCTACAGGACACCAGATTGTCCTCTGAGGTCTGTCTTTAGTATAAACCACGTTCAGGTCTACTCTGCTATCCTTTTCGCAGTTTCCCCTCCAGCGATGTCCCTTCACGCTGCAGGAGCCAGCAAACTAACAGTCTGAGGGGGACCCCTTCCCCTTCGCTGACCTGGGCTGCAGTTCACAGACCCAGCAGTTCCTTTGTGTCACCAGGAATGGTACAGAGCAACCAAAGCAAAGGTCATGGTCAGGCCCTAGCTCTCACAATGCTCCCCTTTCCTGGAGGAAGAAAGCAGTTATGAGCACATTTTCCAAATTTTACTGTACAGCCTTTCTAGCACTGCAGCTTTCCACCTGGAAGAGAACTGGCACCAGGGCACCAGTGCAGCCTCATGTCGGAGGAGCTGCAGTACCAAGCACAGTCTGTCCAGATTTCAGGTTAAGATTAAGCACGTTGCCGAGCTGCAGTGCAAACCTTTACTCAGCCAGACAAAACTCCGTCGCAGAATGCACTAGCAGTTTCCTTTGGTTTCTGGACGAAGTCTTGTAGCCTTTAAAAATACAGATACTGCTTTCAGCGCTTTGGAAGAAGAACATACATTCTCATTGTTTTTAACTGTATATACTATCAGTAGCTGCAGGCTAAAATTTAATCAAGAATTACATTGCTATGCCTAAGATCTCACGATCCTGCCGAATTCCAGCCAAGCAGACTAAATGTTAAACAGCCACCACCTGCCATGAAGTCTTGTCCAATTCGGTAGCACCTCAGCAACTTCTGTGGCATCAGTAGCTCCTGGGTACAGCTCTTTGCCTGCCACTGCAGTAATTCCTGCTGTTGCTCAAAGCACGTGCCCCTTAGAAGCGGCACGAATGGGCATCAGCTATTCAGTTACGTGTCTCCCAGACAGGGATCCTTCTAATACTACTCTTCTTTCAAGACATCTCCCCACAGAATGGCCTATGGTTATACTGCCAAAGGCAGGAGACACAGGATGAACACAGCCATATAACATTTGCCCTAAGGAAGAAATACAATGATCTAAACTCTAAAAAGCCCTTAATTCCCAGTGTCAGAACTCCAGCTTAAGTTTAATAAAGGCTCTCAGACTGTGCTACATAATTTATATGGCATTCACAGGCAGAAGCCTCTAATAAAGTTCTTCTTGGCTGTAAAGGTATAGGAACAAATCCTAAGGAAATAAACTCTAAATTGAGTGATACTGGGAGTAACTACTTGGAGGGCCCTTTCTGCACTTCCCAAGGCATTAAGAACACAAAGATCTTTGAACAGTTGTTTAAGAAAGAAAACTAAAAACCAAAAAACCAAAAAAACCAAAAAACCACATTATTTATTTTTAAAACTGACTCACTTTTGCATGGCAAGAGCAGCAAAACCAAGCAAGAACTCACAAACAATATAAAATGACCTACAAGATTTAAGCAGCCTCTCTTGTAAATTGTCTGTTGCATTCATTTAGACTATACATTCCAAAAGGTAAATCCCTTTTCTTATCACGCATCTGTGCAGCAGTCAACATGGCAGGAGCTCCATCTCACTGCTAACCACCAGGCTTGGGTGTAACACCACTGAATAACGGCAGTCTCCTGCTTCTTCTGCCCCTCTTGGACTAAATGAACCACCACAAGAAAGAGACAGTACCTTCACATTCCCACTCTTGACAGTAAATACAGTCCCTGGAATCACTTCCAAGAAATTTCTTGCATGCAACACTACTCACTCTTATGGCTCCACAATTCTATCTAAAAAAACCAGCAAACATAAACACCAATAAAAACAATCAACCCCAGAACATTAACTGCTTTCTTTTGCTTCCATGTCAACAACTAGGTTCTATTATTTCTTACTTTCTTTGAAAAAGCTCAAAACTCAGCCACCAAGCATATAGCAATAAAGATGCATTGATCAATGTCTTTCAGATTGGCAGCCAGAACAGAAGAGATACAATACACACTATTTAAATAAATACTTATTAATAAAGCCTTCTGTTGGTAAATCGAAATTCTTGGGTGAGGGCTGTCATAGCTGCCGTAAGTCCATTTCTCTGATAAGCAATGGTAGTCATTCTGATTTGAATTCAGTTAATGGTAATCCACAAGGTTTTTAAACTAAGTGCCTCATTCATCATTTCTACGTTACCTGAAGGTGCAGTCAAAAGCAGAGAGGAGATGCCATTAAAGCAGATGTGTTCTGTATTGTCCTTTTAATGTACACTCAACTCATTAACTTTGATTGGTGTCCTAGTGTGGGTCAGCTTCAAAACGATTAATATTGTAACCCTTTTCCTAACATGCACCAGACTCATCATTCACTTCATGCTACTTTTTACAAAATAAAGATTTATGTCTTGGCATTTTTGTTTTTAAATCCCTTCTTTTGCTATGCTCTTTTATTTAGCTCACAGAAGGATCTGCTAAGGTTTGGCAGAGTTAACTGGAGAGTGTCGTCCTGCAGTGACCACAAGAAAGAACGAGTGCTTATTTCACTCTTGTTTTAACAGGCTAAACAGGCTTTCTGCGACTCCCAGAAAAACCATGAGAGAAAACACAGAGAGAAGTCACCAGTTTGCTGACTTATTTGATGGACTACACTGATCTGCTTGCAAAGATCCAGTGCCTTTGAGTCAGGAAAGCCTCCCTCACATGCATTTAAACTATCTTGATTGTCAATTCTGACATCTTCTAATAACACTGTCCAAAACATTCCAGTGTGACCTTCATTGAGCTAAACATGATTCAATTTGTGCCTGCCTTGCAGGGGAGCATTTCAGTTGAGTTTCTTTGGGATGGGCATTTAAGCCTTGAAGAATACAAATAGCTAAAACCCAAGTACAGCAGAATCTTACCATTTTCTACTCACTGACTTGGACAACTTGCTGTTTGCCTCTGCTGGTTTTTTTGCCATTGGGCTTCTGGTTTTTATTTCTATGTATTTATCACATTTAGTACATGTATTTTCTTGCACTTTTGTCTAATGTCAATGCATTAATTTTCAGGGAAACACCTCAACAGCATAACTGAGAGCTCGTATTTGTACAAGCAACAAACATACTGCAGAAATGCAAACTTTCCATAATCCAGAAGTGATACGGTCCCAACCCCTTTGGGTAGTTAAAGACCCACTGTACTTTCAACTGTATATATTCAAAAGCAGTTGCACGGAGGGCAGTTCAGAAGCAGAAATATGAACCTCAGGACTGTCAAGTTGCTCCTGTTGAAGATACTGAAGAACCTTCTGGGAGACCCAGACAAATTCAGCTAAGGTTTACTAAGCCACAGGACGTGCAGGACTCACCATTCATGCACATGCGGAAACTTCACTCTGCTTCATTAAAGTCACTCTTAAGATGAATTGTGTGCTCCTACTTCCCTACATACTATTTTTCCGAAGGCTGCAATTTGTACTGCTACAGCAGAAGTCACTCCAAATACACTAGCAATTTTTAATAACAATTTATTTCATATTCTACCATGTTAAACAATCCCTTCCCACGGCTCAAGCCAAGAATTAGGAAACACTAAACCAAAACATACCAAGGGTCCAATTTTCAGCTCATCCTAAAATCTCCATTTTTTTCAACTTAACTTTTTAAGAAACAGTTAGTCATTTAGCAATAGAGAGGCACTTGATTGCACCCACAACCAAAAGACTCAGACACCTGAAGTACTTAGCTTATGCCCAGGTAATTACAGCTTGCAGAAAATTTGCAAGGGTATATGCAGATGGTGATGTCCCAGTCTCACTCTGGCCACTCCAGTTTTAATTGTGTAAAGATTTATTACACAATTGAAAACACATAGATCTGGTCTTTCACCTGATGTATGTATTTAAGCAAGGACAAAGCAAGGACAGAGATTCTGGGAAGAGATAACACAGAAGGTTGAATGTTTGGTGTCAAATAAAGGGTGAGATAAGCCTCCCAGCTTTCTGAGACTGAAAGGACACACACAAGCCATATTCCCTGCCACCTGCTCATATCAGCACACAGAGAAAATGAGGTCAGGAGTCAGTATACCTTGACGACACCATCTTTTAATGCCTCAAAGGACCAGGTTGTTCTTTGACTTCCCCTTTACAGTAATTGTTGCGCCAGAGACTGACTTCATAATTATCTTGCATTCACTTTTTTTTCTTTTTTTTTTCCTCCTGACTACACACAGAAAACCAGCTGTTGATTAGAACTTTATTCAAGCATCCCTCGGTATCCAACTCATCTGAAGCATGAGAAGGTAATTTAATTTTCACTGTTCCAGTCCCACAAGCTACACTCTGGGGGACAACAGGAAAGGAAGCCGTCTGTGGGTTTCAGCTATTCTGCTTATTAGCTTAGTGACACACAAAAAAGAGATGAACTATGAATGAATGCTGCCTTTCCCGAGCCGATTCTCATCAGCTTATGCTTCCGTTACACCCAGGAGACTGCTGTATTTCAGTCAGTTATTAGTTTCTTACATTGAATATGTCACCTTGGAATACAAAAGTAGCACTAGAACACAACTAGTCACTAAAATACCTCCGTCTGTCTTTATCCAATGCTTGGTTAAAGGGGTCACAAAGCCCTGTCACCAAAAGGAAAGTAGTTCATTTGGTGGTGAGATGGGGAGGAATTCCACCGAAACCAGACCCTATGAAACGCTAGATCAAACTCATTTTGCAGTGAGAGGATCTGCAAGAATTCCCAGATTCAGACAGAAAACAGACAGTATCAGACAGGTATCTCTATTCAGTAAATAACTGGAGGTAATGATGAAAGATGGTAATTGAGCCTCAGCAATGAGACTACAAAACTTTTATTTGTATTTGACAGTGAGCGAAGAACACTTTATCTGTGCAAATTTTTCAGCAAAACCACTCCATGTGGACACAGGAAAGAGAACTGGCATTGCTGTCAACAGAATAAAAAAGGTGTTTGCTAAAAAAAGAAAAAAAACCCCACACCAAACGGAACTCATGTAGGGCTGTGCGTTGTGTAAGACTTTCCCTTTGTGTTGGACAATCCCAGTGTCCGTGTTTCCTGCTAAATCCTACTATATTCCAATTCTGCACTTTAAACCATTCTCAAACAGATCAAAAGATGTTTTTTCCAAAGCAGAGTCAAGTCTCTGAAACTGAAACTCATACTGTAGGGAAGAGATCACAATTCTCTTTTTTTTTTTTTTTCTTCGCTTTTTCTTTTTTTGTAAAGAGTGTTCTTGTAATTTGCAAAAATTCTGTCAAAAAGGCATGTATAAGGTCACTGCTTGATTTATGCAAATTGTGTTAATCTTTTTCTGTAAAATTGCCGCAATAACTTCAGAATGGTGCATTATCGTCTGTGATTACGGAAACTGAACTCTGTTTTGGTGCCTTCTGGGTTTCAAGTACTAACTGACAAGACCATGCAAGTAAATATCAATCAGCAGAGAGCAACTGCTGTTGAAGTACTCTTGACTTAAGATGTAGATAACAACTGAGGTGACAAATCTTACTGGAAATTAGAAGTGTGCATGTTTATAAAAGTGTCAGAGACAACTTCATAATGCCAATGGCTTGATGCGGGGTTTATATTTGTTTCAACTTTCAGAAGTGAACTCAGGAACGTCAGACTGACAAAGGAGAAGTATCAATAAAGAGAATAAACTGAGACCTTCTAAAAGCATCTGCAGGATGATCTCATATAATTGCATTATGATTTTTAAGCCAGACCTTCAACTGAGAGAAAGTTGCCCAAGACTAATGACATCAGTAGCATTCTTTTTTGGTTCACTGTACCTCAAAATTTGTCCCTCTATTTTGCAAAATAAACCATGACAAATTCGTTGATGTGCACAGTAATTGGATAATCAGCGAATTAGCATGAAAGCAGATATCCAGTTATATATGCCTGTATGCTTGTTAAGGCTGAGCATTTCCTGATACAAACGATGGAAAGAAATCCGAATTTGATAAATAAAATAAAAGAAACTTTCTTCTCCCTTTCAAAAGGCTGAACATGAACAGATTTCTGAAAAAAAACCAACAAAATTCAGCAGTGATTAACCTAAAAATAAAATGCCTGTTCAAAAAGACCAGCTTGAACATGTCATTATGAGGAAGTTAATTTCCTGAAATTTAGAGGCTCTTGTAAAACCTATAGATGCACATCATGACTTAGATTAACTTTATTTTAAAGTGATATTGCACAGAACGAAGGAGTTGTAGTTCTTTAATATCTTTTGGGCTTGGTGATTAGTGTTAAACAGGTTTTATGGACAGAAAAAATAGTCCACTAATTTAACGTCTAGTCACTCACCTAGTCTTTGGTGACTGTTTAATATAAAGTGAATTATTAAAAACATCAAATGACAAAGAAGTGGACCCACATGTGTGTTAATTTCCCTTTCTAGCTGCAAATTATGGCCGCTACCAAATGCTGGCTCGCCGTAAGCTCCCATCTTCTATGATTCATACATGCTCCCCCAGAAAACACACTGCTTTAATTTACACTTAAACTTTGATTAACTCCCCACAAGGTCTGATGCTTGTAAAACATGCAAAGCACAACTTCCAACCAAAACAGTCCCACCTTGCCCAACAGCTCACCTGTTTTCTGCAGTGACCGCTATTTCAAAATTCTGTGAACTGTGACACATTTCTTTCCAAATGTACATTTAAGACATATTCTGATCCTCTTTTCTTCACTGCTGGACCTTGTCCTGTATCCAGCCTTGACTTAGCGAGCACTAGATGCAAACCTGAGACAGTGAACACCTGTAAAACCTCAATGACATAGCTAAGAACACAGAAACTGAGCAGCTTTTTTAGAGTATGTATAATTGCTACTTATCCTCTTAGCTAGCACTTGTAATTTAAAGGCATGACATATCATAAAAGTGGCTCGGTTTCCAAATGTCTGCAACGACAATCTGAACTGCAATACTTGCCAATCCTTTAGACTAGGTGTGAATTTCTGACAAAAGCAGCCGACACTTTTGCTGCTGATTTCAACGAGATCAAGACTTCATTCTACTCCTGTTGGCTAACATGATTTGACATGTGGGAAGGGTTATTACAATGATGAGCTATCATGTGGCCCAGCAAGTTACTTGGCTATAAGGTCACCGCAGAAATTCCTCAACTGGAGCTAGATGGATTAAGATTCTCTTTTCCTTGGGGCACTTAGGAAGTCCTTTTTTCCATGCACTCCTGTTCCTCCAAGCATGGAGCAGACTAACAACAGCCAAGAAAGCCTGCAGCCTAAGGCACTTACTGCACTTATACTCAGGTCACATTCCTTAGTTTTGCTGTGCCCGTGAGGACTGGGTATTTTTGATAAGGAAGACCAGCGCAAGATTGATATAATCAGTTGATTCTATCGCCCTGTGATTTATGCAAAGTCCCTTAGAGTCTGTATCTTAATTCCCGCACCAGAATGCCTTTTGTGCTTGGCACTGCATATGTACAAATAATCTCAGCCTTGGGAAGTTTGCAAGCTGGAAAGATGAGGCAACAGACAGGAAGGCAAATAATCACAGAGCGGTAAAGGCATTTGTCAAGGTCACGCAATCCCTCAGTGCACATGTGGAAAGAAACCAGAAATTATGCTGGGTCCCCCCCAAAACTGATCTTCAGGCTAGGCCAGAGCCATTCCTACTCCATGGAAGGCATAGTCTCAGTGCTGGGGGAGACCACTCCTTCAATTTCCTATCGTCAGAAATTTAAGAAATATTAGGCTTTTATACACAAAACCCCATGAGACAATTCTTCAAGGTTTAAAAAATCTGTTAGGAGGGAAATGTGTAAAGATCTATCATAGCAGAAAACCTTGCCAGATTAATAAGAAACCCACCCATAATACAATAACAGATTTCAACTGGATCACCCTGATTGCCATTAAATGAAATCACCAGTTCACTCTCTCCTCCAGACTGTACGGCAAGCCGTATATATAAGATTTCACACATTTTGTAGCTGGTGGCATTCAGTAGAGCATGTCATATATAAACACAAAGAAACATTCCAAAGAAAATAAGAAACTACATTGTTAATGCAAAACAAATGTAAACATGGTTGAGGACTAATTTGCTATTCCTAATGCTGGGGGACATCAGAACAGTCAGCATATTCGAGTCACAAAAGCTGTGGTAAAAATTGTGAGCTCTTATTTTGGTCCAACTATTTGGACTGTGAAATTCCTGACTTTAAATGAACAATTGCGTGCTGTCATGCTTCTAAAAAATTAAAAATCGATGAAGTGGATCAAATGCTTTTTACCAAACGTAAAAATAAAACCCCTTGTGATATTTGGTAACTCATCAGAAAAGGTCAAGTGTTTCATGCAAATCAAACAATTATAAAGAAACCTTCTGCCAGTCCTTAAGCTATTAAAATTTAAAGATAATGCAGCAGGGCAGGCTTTTGCCTTCCTTATCGATGTTCAATTTTGTTAAAACCTTTGTGTTGTCCTGGTTACTGCAGCTTTGGGCTTCAATCTGTCTTCTTGCAGCTGTCCCCATTAAAACATAAAGAAAAATGGTTGCTTTGATTTAAAGCTTGTCCTAAGCTGAGTGAACTAAACCTGTCATCTCTTGTATCAGCTGACAAATTCTAGAAGTCTCATTTTATATTGTCTTTATGGCCAAGGTAGAAGCACGATGTTGTTTCTATAGCTGGATTCTCAGACAGAATTTGCAGTCAATATAGCTCAGTCTATTTCCCTTTGCTATCTAAAGCCACCTCAGCAGCCAGACAAAAAATAGCAACGGTTCTCTGCCTATGTACTACCCCACCCCTGCACTTGACATGAGCTCAGTAAGGACAGGGTTAATGGCAGCTTCAAGGCACTCACAGACTCGGTGACTCTTCAGGGAAAGACATGCTCCCAAAGCACCCTCACAGCTGAAGTGCCACAACCTAGGCCTACAGCCAGTATCTCTGTCCATGCTACCGAGCCAAGCACCAACACCACCCCAACTAGAAAATACGTATCCCGTATTCAATCCCATTCCTATCCCATAGTACAGGAACCCCATAATAAATATTCTGCTACACATGACTTTAGGATTCTCTAGGAAGAAGACAGGGCTGATTTGTCTGCCAAATGCCACCGATGTGCTGCCTCAACAAGCCGCAGCTGGATGTATGGTGGACTCGAGACAAGCGCGCACCACAGGCAGAGGTGTCTCTCCGAGCCTGCTGGGACACCTGCCCTCTCCCTCTGCTCCGCCGCTGAGCTCGCAATACAAACACCTCCTTAGGCCTGTATCCAAACCATTGCTATCACGACCAAGTTTATGCTCAAAACAGGCACTGGCATGCGCGTCCGCCCAGAGCACGTGGAGGCTGCCGTAACGGCAAGCACTCAGTACCACCTTCCAGCCCCTCCACCACCACTCGTACTCGAAAGGGACCTGCAGGAGGTACCGCCTGGCTGGTCACTCTGGTGTCAAGCAGGCACAGGTTCCCCTGGAGACTCATAAAGGAAGTTTTGGGTTTGATCTGCAGCAACAAAAAGGGATTTAATCAGTCTGAACCGAGTCCATTGTATTGGCATTTCCATGTGCCATACATATCAAAGGAAAACTGTAAAGTATACATCAGTGACATTTTCAGAGTTCCGCAGATTGAGTCACCAGTTACTCCTTCACTTGCTTGTTTACTGCCTCGATAACCCATGAAGGAAAGGTGAAAGGCCAACCAATGAAAACACTGAATATTAAAAAGGTGAAAGTATATGATTATAAGTGAATTAAAAGTTTATAGTTTTGCTGCTGACTACACTGGGGATATAAATGATGTTGTCTCGTTCTCATGACAATGAAGAGAAACTGGGACAAAGAAACCTGTTCTTGTGGTAAAAACTCTAATGGAAATCAAGTGTTGCAAATTTAACTCTTTCTGTTTGCAATCTGCAGGGTGTACACCTCTTGAGATATACCAAAAGCATCATCAGGCTGAGAGGATCAAATAGCCTTTACTGACAATTCAGATGACTGATCTTCATACTGATTACAGTTCTCATATATGTAATTTGAATTTTGAATATGTTATTGGATAACTGAATGCCAGATTATCTGTCCACTGTGGTTCAATAGGTTTGAAAACCTGTCATTCTGATACAGTGGATCATGCATTCCCATTTGACACTCTTTGATAATTTTATTTTTGTTTCAAAGGTGGCAGAGAACAGCTGCTTAAGGTACAGAGCTCGAAAGGCACTCTAAATCTGATGAAGCACAAAAAGCCCACAGGAACTGCTCCCTACAAGGCCACAGAATCCACAGAACTGCAGGATTTTTATTATTATTAATTGCTCACCTAAGAAAGTATATTGCAGTGAATTATCTCAACTACTCCTTAAAAAAAAAAATAAAAAAAATCAACCTTAGGAATCTTATCTGCTGAGGACAGAAAAATCAGTTAATTAATGTAAGAGTCACGTTGAACTTTAAGGTTAAGTCAAACAGACATTGTTAAGATTTGCAAGAATTCCAGTTAGCTCACGCTCTGTAGTACGTTTTCTTGTCAAAGAAATCAGAAACAAAATAAATTCTAATAGGAGCATAAGGTCTTACTTATGGTTTTACCATCTCCCTTTAATTACACATTTAAGATAAAATATTTAATAACTATTTAATTCATATTCCAAGTAATAACATGATGTACACCTACCGATTTAGCTGGAAATGGTAAAAACCTGTAATTGCAGATTTTGGTAATGTACTTGAATGCCACTCAACGTTCTGACTACGCTAATGCTATACAATACCAACGTTAAATGGATTACAGATAATGAAAAGAATTAAGGAATTCATTTTCAGTGAGAAATCATATTGGAATGTAAGAGCTGTAATGACCAACTGATGCTAATCAATGTATTTTATTCCATCTTAATCCACCGAAAGAAAAGTTAAATGGCAGATGAATGAGAAGAGGTGGATAAAACTCTGGGTAGCTTTTCAGAACACTTTGGCTTATTCAGTATGATAGGTCCAATTGAATACATTAATTTAAAAAAAAAAAACAAAGCATTTTAGCCCTAAACTGTATTTTACCCCTACTTGGCATTTAACAATACAGGACATACTTAGAAGGGGATCCATGCACTGGAGAGCTGCAAGTTGATTCTAAAAGTAACACAGTCCTAAGAGCGAACAGCAGTTGAATGTTATTGCCCCTAAATTCTGCTAGAGGACTAGTACAATCCCAGGTATACAAAACAGCAGGAGAGAGGAATCGACAGGTATTTTTAGGCTCATACACAGCAAAGCTGGAACAGCTATCAAAATATTGCATCCACTTCTCATGCCCACATTTTCCAAACAGATTTTTTTTAAGCACATGAAAATATTTCAGAGGAGAAAACTTCATTCAAAGACTGGGTTAAAGTCTTCAGAGACAAAAGTAATTTTAAAAAGATAGGGATATAGATCAGCTTGGGGGAGAAAAATATCTAGTACTGAAAAACTTTTTAATTTGGACAAAGGCGGCATAACAAGAAACTGCAGGAGGAAGCTATGCCTGACAAATTCAAGCTCTCCTTCAACGCTGAGGGTAATTAACTAGTAAGAAAAAAAAAGAAAAAAAAAGAGAGAGTAAAAAAGATAGAAAACCTTGCTTGACTGATGTTGTCTCATCAAGAGTCTGGTAACGGGACAGGGAAAAGACAGATCATACAGTCTCATCATGACTAGAAAATGTATCATACAAAAGAGCCTCTTCTGGTGTTCAACTCTATAAATGAGAAAATCCATTTAGTGAAGACAGGGCTTATATAAAGGATCTTATAATTTTATGAACCCAAATACTTTGGGGAGGAAGTGTGGATTCCACACAAGTGCATCGTGCTCTTAGAGCTGTGAAAACCACGAACAGCAGAGGTAAGCCCATTTTGTTTTTCTGTCAAACTGGTTTTGACTAAATTAACACTACATTTCACGAAAGGAACAGTTTTCTCTCCTCTGAAAAAAACCCTTCCGCGTCCTGACATTTCTCAAGCAGAACAAAACAGAGGATTTGGAAGTACGGCTAAAACACCTCCCACCCCCAAAACAAGCAAGTCTCTGCGTCCTGACAAGCACTATCCTGCCCTGCCGGGAGGAGTCGCTCCACCTCTCTGAGGCACCAGTCAATAAAATTCCTGTCAGGAATAAAGGTGCTGAGCTTTTACCTCACCTTTTCTCCAGAGAAGCGCTGCCACGTGGGGCAGCGTGCTGCTACGTCAGGAGCCACATCAACTTCTCACCTCTCCACCAAAAAAACCGACTGTACAACGCAGCCTAACTCCTGGCGCACAGACAGTTCTCGTTTTCAACCCAAACTACTGGCAGCAGTGGAGAAAAAGTCACTGCCTTGAAAGGGCAAAGAGGAAATTCAGTTGTTTAGAAGGTTCAAACTAATTTAGTCAAACGTTAGACAAAGGTTTGAGAACCCGGAGCATGGAACCAAAAGATCAAGATCTCTTAACTTTCTACTAATCCTTAGCTGCTAAATCTGAGGTAATCAAAACTGTCACAATCCCTCCCCGCCATTAAACCAAAATTAAATTAGACAAACCTCCTGCTTTAAAACCTCCTCGGCAAGTGTCGCCCTCAAGGCAAAGCTGAAGAGTGAGGTTCTCCGTTGCGCCCTGCAGAGCGATGGCCGGCAGCGCGGGGGACGCGGCCGCTGGGGGAAGGCTCTCCCGGGTGCCGGGGGAGGCCGAGGCCTGGGCCGCCTCACGGCGCTGCCCCGAGGGAAAGGCACCTCGGCGGGAGAACGGGCCCGGGCTGCTGGCAGACTCACAAAGATAAACCAGCACGCACCACAGTTTGCAAACGCTGGCATGCGATTTTCAGGATGTTTTCAAGCACCTCCAAGAGCTCAGCACGAGCCTCTTCCGGACTCTGCCCCTGTGAGCTGCACGGCTCCTCAATCCCCCTCCACAAAATGGCGGCTGCCTCACAGAGCTACCACACTCCGAGCGATTTTAAACTGGAGTTCCTGTCCAGGACGAGCGAGCCTTTCAAGAGCCACTGAGAAGGCTCCTTTGCAGCAGATCTGACCCAAGTTACCCTCTCCCCCAAACAGGCATATTTTGTATTTATAACACACAGGAGCACAGCCTTAGTGCCGCCTCAGACTGCCTCCTCTCCAAGCTGCCTCAGCCCCTGCTTCCCTCCCCCTGCCTCTTCCAGCGCACCAGCACGGCCTCCTTACTGCTTCTGATGGCTGGAGCTGCTGGGCTGCCACATCCAAGCCCCTGGGCACCACCATGCCTCTTCCCAGTAGCGCCGGCGGCCCAGTGCCTGCTGCGACTGGAGTACCCGGCCTGTGCCAGGGGGAGACACAGCGGTTTCTTCAGGAGGGCTTTTCCCTGCCCTTTTCCTTCAGGAAACCGCTCATTCAGGCACTGAGCCCAAGGTCCCTGCGGCCTCGCCGTCCCACAGCAAGCTAACCTGTCCCGGACGACCTTTCCTGCACGGAATAAGGAACTAGGATCCATCAACAAGACAGGCCTTGCCAAAGGCACAAAGGGGACTTAGATATTCCGCTCCAACAGCCTCACCGCAAGTTGTTAACGCATCTCACTTTCAAACATAACGCCAGACACTTATTTCTTTCCTTCAAAGGAAGTGACACCAGTATGCAATGTATAAATTGAAAGTACACAGTTGTATCCTGTCACAATACTTCTCCCGCCGGCACCCTTAAGTTTATTGTAACTGTAAAGGTATGTTGTGATACTCTCTTATTTAACCAAATGGGATTAAAGAGGACTATTGCTGTTACAGGACACTTTAGCCACAACCACAAAGCTGATGCTGTAATTGTAAAGAATGCAGGATTTTGATTTTTACTGACCACAGGAATGCAGCAGCCATTGCCCAAACCCCCTCTGCCTCAGTGCAAGGAGGGACAAGGACAGGCCACGATGCCCTGGCCGGGCAGCCGTACTGCCACTCTTGCCTTGCTCTTCAGAAGACTGGGTTTATTTTGAAGTTCCTTTCCATAAGTTTTCTTTTACTGCTGTGAATTGGTACCCAGGTCTTGTTTGTAAGCTTGCTCGTCTGTTTGTTTTTTAACGTCACCATCACATCAAACGATCTATTTGTCTCCTTTAGCATGGCTGCTCATCTCCCTGGGAACGAGTCCTGGAAATGGACAGCCAGAACCACTGACAGAAGTGAGAAATAGACAAAGAGGGGAAAGGCAGCAGGATTAACGTGAAAATGATATAAGGTGTAATTCTCACTGACAGACTGATACATTTACTCCAGCAGCTCTTCACTACTAAAGTAGTACTTGAAGTATATTCACATTTACTACCAGAATTTAACAGTTTGAATTCTCTGATTCAGTTTATGCTCATTCCTTTCCACATCAGTTTGCTATAGCATAGAAAGTTTCCTTCTCGCCTACATGGAAATCTACGAGTTTATCTACACAGGTATGTATACTTAGCCAAAATCTAACATTGCCAACACGAGAACTTCACGCACGTGGGCATTTAGATTTTTTTGAAGACAGGAAAATACAGACTTTTTTTCCTCAATTTAAGTGTAGCCTGGAACTGGGTTTTCTTTCTGCAGTGAAAGGCTCAGCCCTTTTTCCGTGTGCCTGTACGGCACATTGCCTGATTATGGCTCATAGTAAGAAATTAAGAAGTGTAAAGCTCTAGGCCATTTTCTTAGGGGTTTTGAGCCTCTATTACACTAAGCACCGGAACTCCCAATTAATTAGACACTTTGAAAGCAGACTTAAAATTCCCAAACACCTTAAAAATGTTGACATAGGCTCCAAAATCAGTGACTATGTTGAATGGTGCAATATCGTTAAATATTGACTATATAATCATTTACGTCAAGCTAAGCTGAGTACTTAACAATAAGTTAAGATGGAAAACAGTTTTATTAAAGCATACCTACAGAGGGTTGGGAATTTAGGAATACTCCACAAGCCTCTCTCCATACCCATAGGCCCATCAGAGGTCTATAACCATCTCTCATACTCTCCTTTAAAACAAGAACGTATAAAGACATCATATAAGGCAGCTGCTCATCACTGGTTGTGACTGACACGTAGTAATTGACTGCAAACTCCGTGTGACACAGGGAGGATCCACATACAGGTTTCCAGGGCAGAAGCAGGACTGCTTTGTTTAGAGACACGTAGTTGGGTAAAAGGCATTAAACACTTATGGCTGAATTAGAAGAGAAAAGCATAGAAACGCCGCAGGTTTGCAGTGTCTAAGAAGGGAACTTTCAAGGGTAAAATCACAAGATCACAAGTTCTTTTCAGTTGTGTCACCAGCACAGCACCTGCTACTAAACAAGAGCTTGTTTTTGTCACCAATTGTTTGGTTATGCTGTACCAGTGATAGATGAGCACTTATCATCAGCATTTTAGGCTGTTCATAATGGGAACCTGTCCCATTCCATGCTGCACTGTTATTTTAATTAGAGTGTCCTGCTGCTTTGTCAAGCATATTAAAACGCTAGCCATAAGTTTTTACTCTTTAACCACAGTTCTGCTGTGCACATAACACACGGAATGGATATCCAGATACAGTGTGTGATGGGACGGAATATAATGTATAGCGGAGAGTTTGTCTCTGAAGTAGGAGATAATTCACAAGTGAGGACTAGATTTTCCTGACCAATGAAGAAACACGTTCAAGCTAATGTAGGTCAGTTGTTGGTATATTTACTTTCTTTTATTTTTTTTCTTTCCTGTTAATTCTGATTTAGGAACGCAAAGGCTTTACCTGCGTGGGTTGAAAGGATTGTTTGAAAACAGTGGTTATTGTTGAACAAACACAACCAGCTTTTGCTTGGACATCAAGACCTTGTCCTGCTTGTTTTGCAATAATGTTTCCACAAATCAGTCAAGGGACCATCTGAGAAAACATTAATAACTATGGGCTGGGGAAGAACTTTCCAAAGCTCAAGATGTAAGCTGTGCTTCTATAAATCTTGCCCTTTCTTGCTCAAATGTTACCATATTGTTCCCTGTTTCCAGTGGCTGGTTCAAAACAAACCAAAAGCAGCGTCTATCTTTTCTTTGTGAACACTATACCCTTGGGAATACAAGCTCTTAGCAGAATACGAGACTGAAACTTCCCCTTTCTCAACATTCTTCTGTGGCGAAATCAAGAAGTGCTTGCAAGCCTGAAACACAGTATGGCATTTTCTGTTTTGACAAATGGTTTCTCTCAATGATGTTATTAACTAGAGGTTTGAAAGACCATTATTAAAAATTTCTTTACAAGTGTTATCACTGTCAGACTAGAGAAAAAAGGTGAACTGGAAGGAAATCCCTAAGAGATACTCTACTCAGTACTGTCAGTATTAATCCGCAGCTAAATTTCTGAACACAAAATACTTAGGACCCTGGCTTCTTTACCATCATCTCATACAAAAGTTAAAAATTTAAAACCCATGGCTTCTTTACAGGCTTGTGTCCGTAGCATGGTCACAGGATGTATTGATCACAGATCCATAGCCAACCCCACAAGAAAGTGAGCACCTGTGGTTGTCCCCAGTGTCATTCTGGACAGCACTCACCCGGCACGAACGTCCCACATGGAGAGCAGTGGGGGCTGCTCCTTTAGAAGCTCACCTTTAAACCAGCAGGCTGAAGAACAGCTCAGCCAGGAAGTCAGTGTGGACCAGAGCCGGCCTTGGGAATTGCCCCTGCATTCCTCCACAGCGCTGGACACCCACACTGCCTGTGAGCAGACAGCAGATTGCAGGCTCGCACGCTGCCGCTTGGCAAAACAGGCGGGTTCATACAGGGGCTGCCGTGCTTCAGCTGCTTTCAATTGCCAGTGCCAGGTTATTAAAGTTAACTGTAAAAAACAGCAGCGTGAAGCGTTGAGATACTAACGTACTAGATACCTTGCTCTGTTTGCAAAATGGAATAAGCTACTCAGCACAAAGTTACTCTTAGGCCTTCTTAAATGTGTCAGTCTACAGAGTTAGCATAGAATAAATTAATGTTCTGGCTCATTAGGTGATTGTAAACAGATCCGTGAGACATGATCAGGAGTTGCATTTACCACCTACCCTGTATGGAAAGTCAAAGGTAGAAGAGATCATTGAATCTGGTGTATAAAATAGATTTTTGTTGCATCCTGACCCATAACTTTGCCTAGCATCTTGTAACCCCACCATTGTGGGGTTATGTCCCCTTCTGTGTTGCCCACTTCTCTCTCCATGAGTTTTTACAGCTTCTGTAACACCCAGCATAGAGGAGAAGACTACGTATTGAAAACTGAGCTTATCACATAGGTGACACTTCAAAAACTCCTGTGTTACCCCATGCAATGCATAGATCTGTTGGAACAGCGAGGTATACCTATGCATATCCCCAAAATCTTTCCCTCCTGTGTGCACTGTATTTGAAAATTTCAGCAGAAGAAATATTTAAAAAAGCAATGAAGCACCCAATCCTGTGCATATGTTTTCATTTGAGCCAGGAACACCCCTAGGCTATCTCCGGCAGCCCATACACGGCAACATCAGCTGCAAAAGCAAGTTCACCACTATCACTTTGAAATCAGACAGCTGCAGTTACTAGAACACAACCACACAAGTATCCAGGGCAAGTTTTGTGGAAACATAGCTCTACAGGAAATGAAAACTTAAAATAAAAGATACGGCAGATTACAGCATTAACTGAAAAATATTTTTCTGATAGTAGTCTAATTGGTAAAGCTCTGGACTAGGCATCAGTCTGGCTTTAATTTCCAGTTCTAAAGCTAGTTTGTCTCTGTCCCTTAAAAAAAAGCCACCTTAATATGAAGCTACTGAAGTTTCACACGCACATCCTGCAGAGCATGCTACATAAGAACCTACAAAAAAAACGACTCTAACCTGATGGATTTGTAGCAAAGATTTACAGGATAACCCATCAAACCAAGCATGAGAACCACCACATAGGTCATCTAAAGAACCATCAGTTATTAGAAGGTTTTTCTGCATAGCATTCAAGAATTTGGACCCCATAGGGATAAATCTGATCCTCAGCGTGTTACTTTTTTACCTCATGTCTCTGCCTGCTGAAACTGTTTGCTGACACGGAGCCCAAGGACAGTCTCCAGAGCACCGGCCCCATTCCTACCGCGATCAGCAGCCAGAGGGAAGTTCTTTGAGCTCGGCTTCTCCTCTTTCCTCTCGCTTGCATTGTCCGTTCCCGCTGAAGGCTTTTGAGGAAAGGACTGTGCTCTAAGTTTTTATGCTAACTGCAGTCTTAGGTAAACATACTCCTTAAATATAACTTATGAATATACTCTATTAACCTTTTACTTTATACCTTGACTCAACAGCAAAGCATAACATTTCAGTGTGTATATTTTGCTAACTTTAATTCTGGTTCACAAGGCAAACTTTCACCTCACTGTTTTCTATTTGCACAACCCAGTCAAAGACAGACATACTTTAGTGATGTGTAAATTGGTGAATGATACAAACCGCAAAGCCTGTTCACCAGCAGGCCCACTGAAAAATTCACCTCTCGGTGAACTTAAAATCAAAACAAATTAATGTACACTTGTGAAAGGTAAACAATTACTACACTTGGAAACCATTTTTGACAGCTCCTAGAAAGCCGATGTGTACATACCAAGATATTTTACAAGAATGTCATAAACTGAAAATACTGTGCCCACACTTGTGAATCGTCCCCTTGCTGTTTTGTAGGAAGAGAGGCTGAAAAGAAGATAGAACCCAAATACTATATGTGTTGTACACCGGACATATTGGAAGTTCTTATTTGTAATATTCTGGATTGCAAACCAGAGTTGTAAGGCAGAAGGGTGCATCGCAGTGAACTGTACCATGTATTTTGCAACGTACGCATGGAAGCAATGCTGACTTCCCAATAACGGATCACTCCACAACCCATGTAAAGCAGTGATTTGGAAAGAAAGCTGATTTTCTAAAAACAATATTCCGGAGCTGAAGGTTTCGAGTCAAATTTTGGGAAGTTGGGTATTATGGCTTGTGTATTAGCTTTCTCCATTTGTATTGTAAATCCATTTCTTACATATTAACTTTACTACTTTATTTAAAAGTTGCTAATAGCAACAGAATGCAACGAATTATCATAATTATTGCTACCATTATTATCCATGATATAAAAGAGGATTTTAAGTTAGCTTAATTAAAAGGCCACAAGTCAAGGCTTTGAGTTACCTCTCTAACACGACTAAGCTCAAAGGCAGCAAATCAAGACTAGCAAATTAAGAGAGAACCAAATACCAACCACTGGAGTCACATTTTTAACATTACAGCCCCTAGCTCTTGCAAATCAGAAAAGCTTGAAAACATGAACCAAATGCAGGTAGTGTGATTTTTTACATGGCTTACAGTACTGCGAAAAAGCAAACAGCGCTGCACATAGGAGATCCAGCCTCATCTGCAGCATTACAGCTGCAGGGCTACCAGGCACCAGCAGGAGGATTTCCCTGTTCAAGGAGAGGGACTGGTAAGAATTAGGTCCACTTCTGCACTCACTTTGTTTTACATCAAGCTGTGCCTCCAGGAAGTGTAGTTCAAGTAAGTTTTATCAGTTGCAAAGATCCCATCAAGTTTATCCAGTATAGGCAGCAGCAAGCCCACAGCAGATGAGCGTGTCAGGAAAACAGATAGTGGCAAACAAAGAGGGAGGCTTTTAATGTCTCAAGTTTTATCAGTGAAGATTCAAGATGTTAGAGTAGAGTTTTCAAGAACATTCAAAGCCACTGTAGCTTTGGGAAAAGGTCATGGAGACTAAACCAAGCAATGACTTCAAACAAAACTGCTGCTTTTACATGTCCACCTTTCACTTTGGAAAGGGTGTTTTTCCTGGTGACAATGATCAATGGAGTTTCAGGTTTGATATTTCTTTCCCAGCAAGTATTTGAATCTTGTGACAAACACAAGGGACTGGCAAAAGAGATCAACTTATTTATTTATTTATTTAAATCTTCTTTACCTGGAAGCAATGAACGTCCAGCTGGCTTCTGCAGACTCCGGACTGTGCCTGTAAACCCCCGGCATACTAAATGCAGTGTCAGGTTCTCCAGGTTGACCATGCAAATCCCATCACTGCTAGCACCAGGCTGGCTTGTGCAAAGAGTAAGAGTACGGAACAAAATCAGAAGCCTTCACATAGCCTCAAAGGTGAGATTGAGAATCTGAAATGTATTATTCGACTGGGAAAAAGGGAGAAGAGAGATTAAAGTATATAAACACTAAATTATGATGACACATTTATTTAATCATTTGTGCACATAAAATAACAAAGGAAGGGAAATAATAGTGTATATCCTCAGAGCAGAAAGCCCTCCCATCCCCCAGGGCATCACAGCAAGGGTACCACAGATAAGGAGGCATCTGCTGATCAATGCGATGCTCTCAGCCCGCTCATTTATGCATTAATGAAATGTGTGCAGCAGTTCACTCAGCTGATAAAGGTTCCCACAGGAGACTATGTCCAGGGGAAAACAAATGATCAAAATGAACAAAAGTGATTAGAGGAAGAATAAAGACGATGAAGTGCAGCTAGGGGAGAAGTCAGACCAACAATCAGACTGTCCCTTTCCTCTCCGTGTGCCTCCCTTCCTCTCCACCAAACCACGGGGGATAGCAAGGAAATATCCAAACACATAGACTTGAGTCTGTCCACAGAAAAGCAGCCTAGATTTCACTCAGTCTAAACCCCTTTATTTTAACAGGGTCCTGCACCTGGATACTTTGGGTTAAGCCAACAGAAAACACTCCTTCTATCCGTTATTGACACAACATCAAAAGCCTGGCTCTACCTTTAGAACCCACCAGCCCATTGAGTGCACCCTTAGTATTAAGGCCACTTGGGCCACTGTTTTCTATTCTCACCTCACAAAAACCCCTCAGACCTCCAAGAAACCATTTTACTGCCTCCTCCAGCTTGAGGAAAGAAAAGTGCCCTTCTGCATACTCAGAGAAGCCAATGATGTTTCAGCTTGTAGCACGTATCCTGAATTCAGTACAGCACAAATACCTTTGGGCAGCACATGAGGGAATCATGCTGCTGCCTACATAGGGTATTGGGTTTTTTTAAAAACATAACTTGCTGCTGAGTGAAGAAGATACAATTTGCTATTAGAGATCTCACAGTTTCCCACAAATGAGGTCAAGGTCAATAGTTCTGGTCACTACTGACATTCCAGCTAGGCTTCTGCTTGTTTAATTTCATCCTGTAGCTACTGCCTGTGACAATCTGGCGACTGTGCTGTGAAATAACATCATTTTACCCCAAAAACAACTGCTCCAGCAGTGACCGGTCTAATCGTATAGTTTGTAAAAAGTACAGGGCCATGAAAAGCTCTTCAGAAGCATACGACCTTATTATAATACAACTTGATTCTGAATATCGAGGTGTCCTGAGGCTGTGCCCTAAACAGCAGTGTAAAGGTATCCCTGATGCACCCACAGCCACACATAAAACATATATAATTCAGAATCATTTTCAGCAGAGCACAGAGATAACAAATCTGCATGTATAGGCTGTCAAAAGTAGCACAATTCATTTCACAATAAAAAGGAGAGAAGAGTGATGTTCCTCATCTCTTCCTGATGAAGCATTTTACAGCGCTGTAGGTGTACACATTATGCATGGAATTGTGTGGCTTGTTTTCCATTTTAGAGAGCTGTGCTTAGAAATAAATAAAGTGTATCAGATGTAGGGGAATAGAACTCATTTCTAAGCTGTATCATGAATGAGTTTGTGTGGCTTCTCAAATGAGAGAAATGAATCTGAGGACAGTGGAAACCACTGAACAGCTGAAGTTACAAGGCAGCACTGCTGGGACCAGCACTGGGAGAATTTGCCTGCAGCTTCCCATCCCCGAGCCTTTCCCAATTGACTGAAACCTAAAGCAGCAGCTCCATTAGTGTTTTATAGAGTTCACAAATCAATGGGAAATTCCATATGCTTTGCTGAAACACCAGCAGAAATGTGTTTGGGAATATTTATGCACTTACATAGAGTGTATGTAAGTATACAGAGGGGTAAGGGCCACTCTCCATCCAGATTTGCACGAAGTCAAACAAAATTGATGTGGTATTTGGCAGGGAACGTAGGAGGATTCACAGAGCCACACCACTGAATTTGTCAGCTAAAATATTTCATTCTGTTATTGGAAATCATTATTCTCACTCTCCAGAAACCTCCTTGTCTTTTGCGTGGTTTGTGAAACAAATGGAACTACACCAGTGAAACCATTCACCATATAGAGTGTCATGGCAAAAACATAACATGTCTTGAGAATTAAACATAGGTATTGAGTTCCTTACCAGGTTAATTACTCTTCTGCCAGTCACTGTATTTCCTCTTTCCAAACTCTCTCGACATATGTTTTTGTTATCACCTTCCTGCAATAATCAACCATGGAGAACACATTCTGTTTCAGTTGAGAGAAACTCACAACTTCCAGTATTTGGGAGTAGTTTTTGGTGACCACAGAAATGGAAATTCCCTTTGCTTCACTCTCTCTGTGCTGGTCCCAATAGTGCCTTCCTGGTAACTTTAGCTATTCTGGTTTCCACTCTGTGAGAGAAGTGTAATGTTTTGTGTATATTTTTGTCTTTTTAAATAAATACTGCCTTAGGATCAGGGAGATACCTACAGCCAGCACGGATAGTGAAATTTAGTCCAAACTCAGCAAATAGCTGCGCACCTTTGCCTCCTACAGGGAGACACCAGATAAAAACACAAACTTTTTTGCTTTAAAGAGTTTCAGTGTTTCAAATCTACTAGCTGTCCCTGGGACGCCTACTCAGATATTCCCCCAAATCTTTTAAGTCAGGTCCCATATGACTTCAGAAGACAGATTCAGCTCCTAAAGCACTTCCAAAAGCGAGACACCGATCTATAGAGCTGTGCTGCTTCTTGGAGGGGGCTGGATACATACAGCAGAACACATCACCTCCTCCACCACAGGTAGCAACCCAGACCATCAGCACTCATCGTCTCGCTGTGATGATAACAAGAAATCAGGACACCCGGGCTTGGTACGCTTGACATATCTGCCGAGCACCAATTTGAACTGGGGTAGCTGGTGCTCGGTCTTTCTTCAATTCGTGCCCCCAGTTCAGAAGAACCACAGAGGAGCCGGAGCTGCGATCACTGCCAGCGCCCGCCTGACGCAGGCTGGTGTTCTGGCTGAGATAAAAGTGCCGCAGGGTTTAGCGCAGAACAGAGCACGGTAATGACTAGTATCGCCACCTCAGACCACACAACCTTCATTAGTCTGATCATTACTGCAGGCAGCATCAGAACGTCTAAAAATAAGTCACTTGAACGAGGGGAAAGTCTCCACATTCTGTGTTTCTATTTCTTTTTAATAAAGCTCAAACTTGCTAACAATATGCTGCGGCACAATGGAAAATTCTCATTTATAAAATAATTTAAATCTATCTGGTGTGTGAGAAGAAGATAAGGGCTGTTTATCAACAGGAATAAAACGATTGAAATTTGAAATAAGATGCTGCATATCCTTCATTTGCAGACTGTACAGCTGCAATTAGCAACACAAAGAAGGTATTCACCGTTTCAAAAATCTTAGTGCACTGATGCATCTTGCTAAAACTATCTGCAATGAAAGGTTCCACCTCAGAATACAGTTAATTTTACACACAGAAAATTTAAAATTCATCTGAAGTATTTGTATTCTAAATAATATGCATCTATTTAAGTGTTGTATATATTCTGGATACTTGCACACAAGTATATAAGCTTATGCTTCCCTGTGATACGACTTCAGTCATTTTTATTTTCTATTAAATATCTATATAAATGACACCAACATTTTTTTATCTCGTTTCGTTCAGCATGCATGGTCATTTATAGATCTAGACACAAATACTATCTGAAGCGCGAATACAAAATAAAGCTTTTTTCCTTAATGTGCAAATTTAAAAACTCTTTCTATAATTTATTTTATAATTCCCGTTCTACCACATTGTACTTGCATTTAATATCACTTCAGCTGAAGTACAATGTAAATTTCTCACCAAAAGACTCCATCTTCAGGAGAAACGTCTGTGTTTCCAGTCTTTGTATCTCCTACTTAGCATTTTTCAAATTAAATCTCTCCTAGATGAATCCAGTATATTGCTCGGCAGTTATTGAAATTTATTAACATGTTTAAGCTTTTTCATACCACTGTTAACCATTATGATTGCCTCCTTTAAATCTTTCATTTTATAGCTATCACTTCAGCAGACTGTACTGGTGACAGTCATGAATTTCTCCGATCACAACCGTGCCCGTACTTAACATCTGAGGGTAGAGTTACTCTTCCAAAGCCGTTGCGTGGTCGTCTGCTTTAACATCCTGCTCCAGCGAATCCCCAAATGTTCTTTCATCGACCCGGCAGAAGGCTCGCCTTTTGGGGAGTCACCATCACGGTCTGCAGGGCAGGTTGTCACCTCTGCTTCCACTGTGCAGAAACTCCAGTAGCCGCTGTTCTCAACAACGCCAAATCCCATCGACCACCACTGGTACAACGGGACCAGCTCAGGGTCAAGGGAGAGGCGTGTTCCTGGCATGAGGAATGACACTGGGGAAGAGGCGCACGGACACCGTCTTTCCCTAGGGGATACGGAGGTAGTCCTGGCTACTGGCTCGATCCAGCCAGCAGCAGTGGTGCGACCCGGATCACACAGCTTTTCTATTCCTCCCCATTACAGCACCCTCGCTCTTTCCTTCATCGCTGTCTAACGCACAGAGTGAAAGGGTGAGCCCAAGGGTGATGAACTTTGGGGGAAGCCCATCCCCGAGTACGCCCGGTAGCACTGCCCACCACAGCAATAAGGACAATAAAGGTGCTGGCAGCAGTCTGAGTGCCTGGGAGCACCGAAGCTCCCTCCCGGGGCCCCGCTCCCGCCAGCCAGCCGGCCTGTCCCCGCACGCCCCCGGCTCCGCTGGCTCTGCTGCGGTGGTGGCCGGTGTCCCACGCAGGCGGGAGAGGAGCTGCGTGGCCACACCACTCGGTGCAAAGAGCATGCCAGGCTCATGGGCAGGGGCGCAGCACCCCTCACCAACACCGGGTTTTATTGAAAACAGTCACTGGTAACAACACACAGCCAGCCCAAAGCCACGCGGTAAAGTCTGGGCTCAGCCTGCTACAGCGTACCACAACAGCACTGGATCCAGTCCCAAACGGCGTCGGAGATTGAGCCCCTTCACAATAAAGACATGTCTACCCCTGATTTCCTTCTGCCTGAGATGGAGAGACTGATATTTCTTGTTGAAAACAAGAAATTCTCATTAGTAGGGTTCACAGTATCCATATTTTTCAAACTATGGTCTAAAAATCCCAAAGGGCTGCCAAACGGATGGGAGGAAAGTCAGGTCTGCCATTGGGACACACACTCACTTCCCGGGCAACCTGCGCTCCTTTCCTGGCAACCTTTTGATTTCTTGGCACGCGGCCCTCCCCAAACACACCACACACGCACACGCACACGCAGAGGCAGATGCTGGGGAGGGCTTGCCTGCTAGGTGAAACGGCTCCATTTCTCTCACCATTGAGGTTTTTTTGCAGCTGGAGCAAGTTTCCTCAAACACCAACAGAAAAGCGAAACTGAGCTGAAAAGAATTCTGTGATCAAGCACGCAAGCAAGCTTGCCCAGATATCAGGGCTGGAAGAGGAAGGCTGACCTTTCCAAAGCATACAAAATCCTAGTTCTACTCCGATTCATGCAGCCAAATCCAGAGGCGATAAAGACACAAATGATGCAATGAACATAAATGCTTCCTTTCCTCCTCCCCACCTCCCCGTATCTTTTAAATGGTGTGTCCTCAGGGCAGGGACCACCTCACCACACAAATGTATTCTTGTAGCTAATCCTGCTGTGCAAACCTCTAGTCAGCACCTCTCTGTCTTTAAAATACAGGCACCCGTAGCTCCCAGCAAGAAAAAAAAGAGAACTTCTATGCAAAAACTACAGAAAATTTGGTAGCGATTATTAGTAAATTCTATTTTTTCTAAATACTAAGGTCAGTTCACACTATGTTCATTGCTGGCCAGCTAAACCAGGTGATGCTGCGGTCTGTGGCTGGCAGCGCCGTAGCTTTGGGAGCTGTGCTTCAAAGCATTACATCCCTTTTGTATTTGCCCACGCCTGTATGCAGGTGCACACTATACTTTCCTACAGTTAAAGAGCCATTTAAATTCTGAGACGACGCATCTAAACGGGTAACCACGCATCGCAGTGGTAACCAACCGGACAAAGAACTCCTTACCACATCGCCTGTTTGCTTACAGCGTAAACAGCTGGAAGTCGAAGCGGCGGAGGCAAAGGAAAGCTTACTGGGGAGAGGATAAGAGAGGGGAGCAGCCTCTGCCTTCTGCGGGCCCTCGAGCCGCTGACCGGCGGTTGTGCCACAGCGCCAGCACGCCGGCCGGTGCGGCACGCGTCCTCCGGCTCTCCAGAGCCCAGCGGTGGAGTTGAGCAGATCCGCTCTTACGGACGGCGAGGTCGGTTACGCCTCATTGCAGCTTTCAGCAGACAGGACTTCAATACGGTCTGAATCACACAGAGAAAAGTCGGAACTTGAATGAACAGTTCAGTGCCCAAGGGGGCTACTTATTTGCAGAGTAACACAAAAGTCAGGCTAGAAATGCCAACAACGCTGAACGTGCTGCTTTTAGGCACGATTCATACATTTCTCCCAACTGCACTGCTGGTATCTTACTAGCCCTTATTTTACTGGTTTATTTTTCCTGGTTATAAACAGCGGGAAATCAGAAATAAAAATTAATTTTCAGATTTGTTTTTAAAAGCTAAATTAAACGTTAGCATGACTGTTTGTCCCATTAATTGTTAGTGATATTAAAACTACTATTTTTCACAAAAACATTCTCCATTTTTTCATGTTATGCCACAAATACCTGGTAAAAATATGTGGAAAATCCCAATGTTTAATTAAAACAATTTTTAATAATCTGATTTTTTTCCCCCAGATCTCTTGCTAGGACGAGTGTAATTTGCTCTAGCTCATTTAACCACAGTTCAGCGGAAAGCAGGAGCAAAGACGCTGCGGTGAAAAGGACAGAGTACAGCTGCGCCGTTCTGCCAGACTCGGAGTGATGCTCATTCAGTGGCTCTTTAAAAGCATGAAGATTTAGGGAAAAATAAACTGGCACGAGCATTTGCTGAATTAGAAGGCACTAACATTTTTATCAGTTCATTATTTTTCTAGGTGTGGCCATTTTCTGAGGGGCCATTTCAGGAAAGTTTAGAGATTTAATACCAGAACCATTTGGGGTCGGTCGCCTTATGCTCCAGAGGATCCCACAGGTATGTAGTTCCGGGTTTTCTTGCACCAGGTGCAGCATTTGTTTCGTGTGAGTGAGACTTCGTTTTCCTAACTCACCAACTTGCCCACTCGGGAAAACATTCTTCCCAGCTTGTGCAGCTTCGCCTCAGACATCACCTTCATCACAAGGTGGTGATGGATCATCAACCATCGCAGGAGATGACGCCGCTCCCACAAATTTCCGTGTACTGTGGCTGGAGTGAGATAAACCTTCTTGCTCTGTACAACTACCTGAGAAGAGATTGCAGAGAGGTGGGAGTCGACCTCTTCTCCCGAGTAACAAGTGAATCAACTGGTCATTTGGTTCTCAGATGTCCTAAAAACCCAAAAAAGATCTGCTAGAGTAGACAGGTGACATGCTGCTTTCTTGAAAGCGAACAGCACGCTTTAACTTTCAGCAACAATCACAATGAAAGAACATCTTATCAATACAACTTCCTGACATGACGCCAAGATCGAGTACAGGATAGTTTAAAACGGTGTTATTTGAAAAGTGCAGATCACTTAATTTTGAGAAGTCATCTATTTGGGGCTGTTTCCCACAGAATCTGAAGGCTGATAAATGTCATCATTTTGGAAAAAAATTGCCTCCTGATAACCAGTCAAAAAGTTTTGTAATTTGTAATTATTAATGAGTGTTAAATACAAGTACACAGACAAGCACCTGGGGCCCAAATCTACTGTAAATACATATTTAAATACATATTTAACTTTTGCTTAAATAAATTGGTATATCAATGACTAAGGGCTTATTAGAATAGTCATATTTCTGAATATGAAACCTCTTGTAGAAAACCTCTAACCTACTTGTTCGCCGATTAGCCAGGAGTTATAATCAACATTTGTAATTCCACTTCACAAAAATGTCTGTTTTGCACGACCCCGGCCACCTCCATTTCCTAGTCACCAAGCTCACCTCTCCCGCTCGGAATCACTGATTGCAAGGTATGGTCTTCCACCATTTTGACAGAAAGTTTCTTTTTGTTGGCAATCCCAGACCATAAGGTAGTTCCACTGTTCATGGGTTCTCCAGCACCGTTATCGCAATCTGATTAACATTCTCCTGTATTGGATACAGGGCATTTCACTGCCTTCAAATGGTGAAACAGAATTACAATCCCGACATGCAGGTAGAGCTAAGGTTCTGGTTCAGTCAGGTGCTGCCGCGTGCTGCGAAATCTGACACGGGCATTTTAGCAGCTTCAGTCGGCACCAAGAGATCTCCCAAATTGAAGCCTTTGGCACTTGTGTGACAGGAGGAGGATAATGGTAGGAATGATAGACACGTGCAATCATAGAGCTGTGAGCGTTATTAGAAGCCAACCATCTCTGAGGGACACAAATGAGAGGCTAACACAGCAGCAATCCCATGGCCATCTCCCTCACCATGCTCACTTGTCCAAGCCAGCATCCTGTGAAATGGATTCAAATGGACTGAACAGACGTGTCTTTCTTGCGAAAGGACGCTGTTGAGTCATGAGTCATGTCATCAATTAAGTGACTCGCATTATAAACAATGAAAATGGATTTTTATTAATAATACTAATAGTAGCACAAAAATCTATTGAGTCTTTCCTGTTTAAAATAGCTTGCTTACTCAACATCAGGAAGGGAAAGCGACCTACTTTACCATGTCAATCACAAACCACAATTTATTACACGCCTGTTTGATTTTCCAAGTTAGTACAATTACATGCTGTTGCTTCTAAATACAATTTAAGTAAAGGCAGGTATCAAAAAATACCCACACATTCCGATTCATTGGTATGCCATGCAGCCCAAGACTTGTAGAAGCTGTTAATGATACATGAATTATGTATGCTACAGCTCAATATAACATTTGGTGTGATTTAAACAGCATGAACTTTTAGTGAAAGTCATTTTGATTCTGTGATGTATTACACTTCGAAAACCCTTAGCAGGAGGTGGGAATTGAATGATGTTCTCTGAAAGCTTTTATTTGTTAAGCATACACAATGCAGCTGCAACTAGATCCTAAATAATGGCACGGAGTGAAATGAAAGACCCGATATAAAATTAGGTCGCTGCACAACTTGGTTCTGAGTGTGTCAGGGAGGGATTGGGAAGGAGCAGAGGAGAAGAAAACAGACGGGAATCAACCAGTCCCCCTTTCCTCTGTAGCAGCTGAACTTCAAGCTACCGTAGTAACATTCCTCATTTTGAACATCACTGTGCAACTGAACATTTCACTCCGCAACACCAGAGTCGGCTCTCAGTCCTGTGATTAGGCTGCCATTTCAATAACGAAGCTATGAATCACTAGCAGAAAGAGCCATCCAGTTGCTTACAAAGGGTGAAAAAGGAATTTGCCTAAGTACCTAACTCATTTTTTAAAAGTTAAATGCAAGAAGGGGAAGAAAGGTTACAACACAGGTGGATAATGTGATCCTTATTTTTGTTTTCTCTTTCAGATGCCCAAATTCTTTGGAGAGGATTTAAATACACCTGAACATGACAGCACCAGTTTCTGACGCCCAAGGAGAGCTTTAAGCAGTGACCCATTTCCTACTTCTTATGTATCTACAGCAATCCTTCAGAGGATTATTAAGATTTACAAAATTCGTCCATGGACAAAGATGCTTCTTTACTAGATCTGTTATTGCAAAATGTGGGTTCATTACTGTGGTTTTATTACGAAGAAGCCTTTTCATTGCACAATCAAAATCGGGGATCCATTTTATTAAACAATAAATATTTTTAAGTATAAGAATTTCTCTCCTTACTGCAACATTTTGGGGTTTTTGTCCAAGAGCATTTAGCACTGACCTATCTCCTCTATCACTTATTAAAGAAGCAGCTGCCACTGACACAGTGGCAGGTACTGGAACAGCCCCACAAGCCATACTTCCGAAAACCTCAGCTTGAAACCAGCAGGCAGTGACAGAAAACAACTATTGCACCCCTGTTTCATGGGAATAGAGGTGGTCTCCCTCGACATCATTTTAAAAACTTGCCATCTAGCAGAGAAAATAACTGAGATCGCCAACACGCCGGTCCAATGGCTTTGACAAATAAGCTACTCCACTGTACAAAAGCTTAAATTTTTTCATAAAATAGGATCAACCCTTTTAGGGTCACATTTGAACATATGGAGGTTTTTTGGACTGAATTGATCCCTTCTCCCGGAGTTTGAGACAGAAGCATAAATGTTGTGATACTCTTGCTGGGTATTTTATAAACTGCCACAGAGCATGATGCCAAAGGCTATCAGTCATCTTTTCACACCGGCCCCTAACAGGGGCAGCCTCTTCTGATCCTGAAGCAAGCTAGCCAGGGAGCTGCTGAAGTTTTCGGGTGAGGGATAACATTGCTTCGGCACAACCTACTGGGAGTCAGCCACTGCACACAATCTGACATAAATAACACCTACAATTATCTGTCTACTAGAAATATGGTTATGGTCCGAAAAGACAGAAGGGCACAGAACCTTTACTCAATAAAATGAAATGAAAAAACAATTCAAGTCTAAGCTCCCCAGACCTAGAAATGTTTCCTCTCTGGAAAAGACAGTTCTCTAATGCTTTAGATACACACTTGAGAAAATCTTCCAAGATTTTTGCCAGACACAGCATCCACTAAAGGATTAAAATGTGCGTTCGGTTACTTCCTCTACACACAGTAAGGATTTCTAATTATCGGGAAGGCTTATAAAATCAAATCAATGTGAGTACACGTAGATGGCAAAAAGAATCAGAGTAGTTGCTTGTACTGTTCAAAGAAAACAGAAATTCACTTAAGTGTGCTTATTCTTACAATGCTCGGTAAAGGTTTTCGGTTTTGTTTAGTACAAACATTTGGGGAATATTTGCAAAGAGTGGTATTTTCAGCAAAGGCATGATGACGCTTGGTCATCATCAACAAAATTATTTCCTGTAGTTGAGGTTCTGCTTTGCGACAGTGTCATTGTCACAAAACACGGTTTATCAGCGACCAAAGCTCATGCGTCTCTCGCACGCTTAAAGAATGAAAGAAAAACAATCCCTTTCAGAAGAATTGTCAAGATTTCAAAAACATTCTTGCTCCGTGTCCCCCGTGACACTGTCTGGGGACTCTGAATTGAGGAAGCTCCTTCTGTTTCAATGATGAGCCACATTTTAAACAGAACTCATTCAAAGAAAATCAAAATTGACATTGCTGATATTTTGTCCTCTTTAGAAGAAAAACAATTGCACAGTAATCCTCCGCTGCAGTACATCATTAGAGACTAGTACACTCTACCTGCCACCCTGAAAGAACACGCTACTTGGGCTCTTGGCTTGTTAAATTAATACATTTTTGTTCTCACCACGGAGAAATATGTAGTAATAAAAAACTGCAGAGAACACAGAGATGCTAGTAATACAGTTGATTAGTGACAGCGTTACACCATTTTGCAGAAAGATTCAGGCAGTAGCTGCAATGCACATATTTATAACCTGCAGTCATCTTGTATTACAACTGGATCTTGTTCTCACTGTCCAAATTTTTTCAAAAATACACCTAAGTTTATATTCAAAAATCAGAACTTAGACAGATATATGTCTCTAGATATATGTAATGACTAAGTTATTCAAGATAGCCCATTAAAATTAGCATGTTGAGTTAGAGTCTCATTATCTTGAAAAACATTTGCCCTATATTTAACTTGACAGATCCTGTTGTTTACTGTTGTTCTCTGCTATCAAAACTGAAAGATGGTGGCAAATACCACTATAATAATCATTCTTATGTTTTAGATACTGAATTAATATGATCTTTGATTTCAAAAATGCAGAATTCTGTGTTTGGAAACTCAAAGAAAAAAGAAAAGTGTATATAGATCATCCTGGGACTTAAGAAAAGACATACAATAATACACACACAGATTGAGATTAGACTGCTGGAGGGGGAACTGTTGTAGAAATACAGGCACAATGCTAGACAGAACCTGGGCCAAGGAGACGTCACTTAAACTGACAGAGAAAAGGTGTCTTTATGCAAAACAGTCTCTATTTTGGTGCATTATTTTACCCTCTCTCTTTACTAGGATCCCGCAGTAAATTAAGTATTTGATTTTTGGAAGGTGTCCTAATACACAAAACATTCTTGCAGTGTTTGCGGTCTTTCAGGAAAGGCAGTGGAGCAGAGGGCAAAGACAGCTGGACAAGGCAAGGGAAGAGTGCGGTAAGACACGGGTGTCCATCCAGTCTCTACCAAGATGCAAATCCTAAACCTGTACTTGGGAAAGCAGAAGTCCAGCACTGTTACCCAAAAACCAGGATGCAAACGTTCTTCACCCTTGAAGTGCAGCGCTCGATGTAGAGATTCCTGTGAATACAGCTGCCAATACCAGGGGTGTGCTTTAAAGTAGTTAATTGAATGTTACCACCCCAGAATTCACCCAGACGGCGGCAGAGCCAGCGTTACAATTCGCTCGGTTATTTCTGCCCAGTATGCCAGTTAGAATTAGAAATTACTTTTATTGAAGCGTTGATGCTGTTAGCTCCCTTCAGACTGGGACGGTAATCTGTTAAGGTCTCCAACATGCAGAAAGACTCCCAAGAGAGTTGAGTAATATTGAGTATGGCAGTATTCCCCACTGGGCCGCATAAAAGGATGGATTTCTTCTTTATTTTCCTAACTTACTGTGTTCTAAATCCAACATGCTCCATTACACAACTTGAGATGCAGTAGAGGAAGGTGCCAAAATTGTTAAAAATACATACATCTTATCCGCAGCAGCATACAAATATAACCGCTACCATGTTATGTTGTTAATACAACCTGCAGTCACAGCTAGGTAAAAACTGATAAATTATTTTATTGAATTTTTCTTCCAATATGAACTTTTTTGCAAAACCACTTCAGAAAAAGAAAAGAAAAATAAAGTGATGACATATCCACTTTTTTAAAAACTAAGAATCAGAGTTTTGATATGTTTCTTCCTCTATTCTCTCCTTCTTTGTCTCAGTGCAATAAAAATTCTGCAGAATCTGTGTTTCTCTCACGTCCTCCTTCCCGTTCTCCTCCTTCTGCCTCACCTTTTCCATTTTCAAAGCCTTGCCAACTTCAATAAGTTAGCAGCAGAAGGTGGCATTTCGTTTTTCTTTTGTCCCTAACTTTTCCGAAGCTGGAGAAGTTTTGCAAAGTATGTAGGAGAACAGGGAGAAAAGCTTGTCTGAGTCTTTTTTTTTTTTTTTTTGGCGTGTGTGCGAGCTTTGAAATTCTCTTTTTGTTTCTTACTTATCTAAAACTGAAGTTGAAAAAAACCCCTGTTAAATCAAAAATGCATGTGTTGAGCTTTGGGTGGAGGAGAAGCATGATGAAACCAGAAAGAAACCTCATCCAGAGAAGACCATGAAAAGGTATTTGTTTTTCCTCTCATACTGTAACCAGAGGTGCAAATGAATATCACCGGTGTTGTTTCAAAAGGATTCTTGATGCACTGACAACAACCCGGAAGACTTACTAGATGCGAGAAAGTCGCTGAAATTAGGCAAATGTAAGTTTTTGGAAGACAGCCAAAGCTATTCCTTCTACTGTTTCCTCTACAGTCAGTGGGGAAAGATGACTTTTTTCTACGGGTCATTTCAACTCATCCAAACATCTGTGTATCTGCTTTAGGAGAGGATAAATCAGCTTTTAAACACGCCCCTCTTCTTGCCGGGAACCAAGGCTAAACCCCAAAGTTTAGACTGCTGAAGTTACACAGGGTAAATCCTATCCTGAGCGTGAATTGCATTTGCCTACCGCCCTGTTCTGCATTTCACTACTGGCTGCTAGCGGAGGGACAGTGCTTTCAAACTGTACTTTTCAAACTGGGAGATCATCTAAACAGAAAAGATGGAGGAAGTTTTTCTAGGCTTTCCCAGGCTTCAGGAAAAATGATCTCTAAAAAAAGAAACGTATTGGATGTATTGGAAATACAAAGACAGCTGAAAAAGACTACAAGGAGAAAAGGTATGCTCCTTTTCCCTCTTAACACTCTTTCCATTTTCTCCTTCCCCTCTCCGTTCTTGGAGCAGGACAGAAAATGCAATAAACCCTGTAAACATTTAAATACATCTGCTTCTTTTAATTTTTGAGACAGAAGAGTTATCAGAATCAAAGCTATGATTTTCAATACTGTGGGAAAAAAAAATAGTACTCTTTCTGTCGCTCTGGTCTCATCCAAACTTGGGCACAATATGCATCTCATGCCCTGCGGGGGCTGGCAGCCGGCAGCAGCGCCAGTTCCCCAGCCTGGGAGCAACAAGAAAACACACTCAAAACAGGCATTCACTTACGAGCACTTGTACAGTCCAGGTGACTGGAACTACCCTTAACATGTTGACCCAAACCTGCCAAACAGAACAGCAGGTCACAGGAAAAAAAGCAAAGATTGGAAGCTGGAGAAGCAAAGCTAACAAGTCTCCAGATGAAAACTGCTCACATGCTGTGCCTGGGGCTGAATTACATGGAGAAGAAAGGCTGCAAAGTGCCTGGAAAGCAAGGGGAGGAAAAAAAACCAACCCCACCTCCTCATCCAATCCTAATATGACATGTTTTCTGCAAAGACATCTCAAAGCTTCTTACACAAGCTTCTCTCATGAAAAAGAAAAAATAATACCCAAACAAGCCCCCAAATCCCACACGCTGTAACGTGCAGTTAATCTGAGGAAACTTAAAATCCCTGCACCAAATAAAAGAGAAGTTTATCAATAAACGGAGCAGTGATGGGGAGGGCAAGGGAACACAACCAGGTGTCTCCCTTGAGGCAGACTGGCCCAGAATGCCAGGGCAGGCGGAGCACCCGAGCTCAGCATCACCGCAGCCACCGTGCACCCAGACCGCGTCCGTGGCCCCCACCCTGGGCTGGCCTGTGGGCAATTAGCCTCAAGGACAAGCTTACGCCCTTGGGTCACACGGTTTTATGCTATTGAGGGCCATAGAGCTCACAGTGACCTCCTGCTGAACCTCCCCTTGTGGCTTCAAAAGAGTATCACTTCCTACAGCATTTTAAGCTCTCCTCTAATAACCCATCTGGAATATCCCAACCTTTTCCCACCCCCTTTCTTGGTATTCACATGGAAGGACAGGCAACATTATGGGAAACTAAACACAGACTTGAGGACGATGCTGTGGGAAAGCATTGGGATTCTTTGACACAACGTGAAGGAAGGCGATATGCTGTAAGCAGCAAAGTTATATATACTGAAACAGCACAAAGAACTCCCGTCAGGTACCTACAGCCGGATACAGTATTGTACAGCCGCAGCACGGACATGTTTCTCTTCCCCCAAAGCCTCACACCCGAATAGTACCAGCTCAGTACTCTAACTGGGCTGGCTCCCACCCACCACCAGTGCCTCTTTGGCGGGGCCAATGTTTCAAGATGAAAATGTGTTTTGAAAAATTTTACGGCTCTCTCCGAGTAAAGCGTTTCGCATCATTTACGTGGACAGCCCTAACCCGTGCCCCATAAAGGTGGAAAGAACCCACATACTGTTCTAGAGACAAAGATATCTGATAAACTCTTAAGAAAAAAAACAACCCACCAAACAAATAAAAACCAAAATCACCCCCTCAAGCTGCCCTCAACTCATTCCACACAGCAACATCGCTGCAGCCCCTGTGAGAAGCCTGAGGGTGCTGCACCCACCCAGCTCCTCCCGTCCCTCGTGTCACACTGGCCAGGAAGGGGGAACAGCCCTGTCCCCGGACCCCACACACCCCAGGGACTCCTCCTACCCCGCTGCAGGTCGTAGCTGGCCACAGGCAACAGCTTTCTGTTTTCACAAATATAAGTGTGCAACTTCAGCCCCTGGTCCGTTAACAGATGGCCCATTTATAGTTCACCCAGCTAGGGAAGCAGATCTTTTTGTCCCAAAATACCAGAGAAGTGACAGCCTGCACAAAGAGTGTCTCATTGATTTTTTTTTTTTCTTTCCTATACACACTCTTCTGTCCACAATTGCTGCACAGTTGGAAAAAAGCTCACATAAGGAAGGAAAAGGAAGGGCGTTCCGGTATGCCACAGCAATTAAAAACTACCAGTAGAGTTGACCTCTTTCCTACTGGGACACACATGCAGAGCTTGGTCCATTTTTTTGGAAAGCAAGAAAGCAGTCTCCAATTGGTAACAACTACCCATTTTTAGTGTCAGAAATTCTGCAAACTGCAGTTGCTAAATAAAGGCTTCTTTATTTACCCTTTATTTGTATCCAAAGGTGCCAGACCTCAGGCTTGCTAGTCAGCCAGAAAAGAGAGCAACTCAAAAAATCCAAGAAAAGATTTGTTGTGTTTTCATCTAAACAGGCATAATAAAAATCTAAGTCTCGGATGATGCTTCTCGATTAATCTTGAGGTAAATGCTCAAGAAACACAGGAAAAACCAGCCTTTAGCAAAAGGCAGTTATAATAAGGAAGGGAAGCGGCAACCTCTTCACACTGCCCTCCTGCCACCAGCGCACCTGAATCCGGATCTGCCGCAGCCCCGGCTGTTTCCAGCACAGCTTGGCATTTGCAGCAAACTGCACAGCAGTGTCAGGGCGAGCACAAACGGCTCAGGGGGATGCGACCGGCAAACCTGCTCCTTTCTCCAAGGAATATAGTCCTGGGGGAAACGACGCTTTTCAACAAAGACGTGCAGCACCTCTGTGCTGCTCAACAATGTCCCTGAAACCCCGGCAAGGGGTGGACGCAGCAACTGCCTGCAAAAAGAGCTGTTCTGAATAAAGTTTGCTTGTATAAACAGAGGGCCAGTACACACCGTTACATTTTAGGCTTTAATATGGTCACCTCTAAAAGTACAGACAGACCACATTGCTTTGCAGAAACCTAGAACAAGTTGTAACAATACAGACAACTGCTCTGACTTCAAGTTAATTATATTAATCAGGAAATTTGGGAAACAAACATGGTTGCTACCCGTGGGAGAGGAAGGTTGTTAGGATCTATGGAACAGGCCCCCAGCGTGTGGCAGGAGACTCGGCTGTGGTACACGACGGGTTAACCTGAGCTGCGAATAGCCGGGAGCAAGGAGAGAAAGGACTTTCTCAGGGTTAAGACAGACCCTCATGTCCCAGAGAACGCTGGTCATTATCGCCACTCTGTACGAGTCCCTGCAGACCAAATGCAGAGTTTTAACCAAATTTCCCACTGGGCCCACTGATGGCGTTGCTCATTTTTGGGTATTCGGAGACCCCAGGGTCTGAAAGGCAGGAGCCCTAAGCGCTCCCAGCTGCAGCTGGGGTCACTGGGCTGCAGGCTGTCAGCGTCGGAATTGCTGCGGGATCCGGACTGCTGTGAGAAGCCAGGGCAGTGTCACATCACATTAGGCAAAGGGAAATGAGCTGCCTTCTTTTGGCTTAATTCGAGTCTCAGCTCTTCATCTGGAGAATGAGAATACCCACCGTCTTGTCACCTCACGGACAAGCTGAGAATCAATTAGCATTTGTGAAACGCTCATCTCAAAAAGATGAGTACCACAGAAAGGCCCATAAGGAAATCAATACTTCTCTACTCAGAACAAGGTG
Source organism: Chionis minor (assembly GCA_013398295.1). NCBI lineage: Eukaryota > Metazoa > Chordata > Aves > Charadriiformes > Chionidae > Chionis > Chionis minor. The sequence goes on from VZSF01004963.1 coordinate 473,005, forward strand.
TGACTAGCAAGCGTTAAATAAAGCATAGTACCAGCTATCTCAAGGTGAGACGTAAACGGAGCGAGACAGGCAGTCCTCCGGATAGGAGGGACATTTGCAGGCAGAAGAGGCAGCCAGGTGAAGGTAGGAAGCCCACTCCAACTCTGGCACGCACTGCTCTTCGCACCCTTGGTAACGTTCATTTGTGGACGCGATACGCTTCCTACACAACCTGCCTGTAGGCAGATGGCTGAACTGATGGCAGTTGTCTCACCCCGGACAGGACCTGACTAAATGTCACCAGCACGGGTGTGTTTCTGTCCGGGCCTCGCTACTCACCACCAAAGGGTAAGGAGGGCAATCCATTCCAGCTGCTTGAGAGACTGGCAAAAGTCTTAGTTTAAAAGTAACAGCAGGATGCCATCAGAGAGAGAAGGGACCACGGCTCCTGAACTAACACAAGCCGCCTTCAGGGACACCTGCTCTGTCACCAGGAGCCACTCCACCGTCAGAGGAAAGGGAGGGATGGAAAACCGGGAAGCCGCACAAGACTGACGGCACGGATGTGGGGCCTGAGGCAGCACAAAGCAGTTACGGCACCAGCTTTCCACTCGCGTCCTCCTCCCTGCTGAATTTAAAGTCAGAATCATATACGCAAATTTGAAGTTCAGGTCCGATGAGAGTTATTTCTGTAGAGGGTTTTGGTCCATGAGCACACCCAGATGCAACTTGATCCACTAAAAATCTACGTGTGCTGTGCTGGCAATAACTGCATGTCGCTAAGATTTAGATGCTTCTAGCACTAGTTTCATTGGAGAGCACCGGCCAAAACGCTCCACAAATTACAGCGCAAAGTCCAGGCCCACGGAACCCACGGGTTTTGCCAGGGTCGGAACACAATTCCAAGCCCACCACTACGAAGAGACACAGTTCAGCCAGAAAGTATCATGGCAATAGTAACTCACTTTGCAGCTACATGCACTTCCCTGAGAGAGATGCTCAGAGCGTGCAGGTTGTGAGGTTTTTAAAAATCATAGTCGTAGGAAAGACACAAAGCGTAGGAATGGAGCAGCAAGGACAATCCCAGTTACCTCACCGCACAAGAATTCTCCTGTTACTGTCACTGGTTTCCATTTGGACTCAAAAACTGCATTCCATGTTTGCTTAAAACCAGAATTGTTAGCTAAAGCCAGGTCACATGGTAATCACGTTAAACAAGTCTTGATTTGTTGTACCTTTGGGCTTCGCCTTTCCTGCAACGCAAGCCTGAAAACTCACCCTCCTCAAATCCATGTGGCTCGTGTTAGCTTGAGTGTATGTAAAAATCCATATGGATTCTGCTAATTAAAAGCACATGCTATGTGGGCATGCACAAAGCTAATTATGACACAGAACACGTGAAGCTTTGGAACAACCATCATGGGGTGTGCCTTATGAATTTGTTACCTTAAACAAAGTAAAATAGGCTTTTAACGTTTCTGGTATGGAATACGATTAATGTGTGCGCATCCTAGGCAAAGCTGCACTGCAGTTTAAAAGAGCATTGCCACACGGAGTTAAGCTCGGGTTTGATTGTCAGCAACAACTCGCTGAGGTCACCCTCACAACACCAAACTCACACAACAGGTTTAGAAAAGACTCTTTGCGTTAGGCAGCAGATCAGCTTTTCGAAATCTGCGCTACTGGGGTGTCGACGACTGGAAGAACAGAGATAATTTTATTCAATATATTGAGCTGCCTCAAAACCCCAAATTCCTTACTTCCAATATTTGCCAACATTCTGTAACAAACACAGTTAACGCCTACCGACACCTGGAGAACTGAACAGAGTATGTTTGGCACAAGAAGAGAACCCCTGGAGTACTGTATTTTATACACTTCTCAGGCTCTTAGCGCAGTGTCTGGGCATTCCACAGCCACGCTCTCACAGCATAAATAGAAAAGGGCTTTTCCTGGTCTCCAGGTGAAGGAGGAAGACAGTTACACCTGCAGAGAGATGAAGCCCTTCATCACCTGGAGTCAGCTGTGGTACCCTTCAGGAGTCTGTCCAGCTTTGGGGTGTGTGCTTTCAGCACATTCAAGGTACACCGCTGCTCTGCCCAAGACTAGTTGCCTCCGAGTCTGAGGAGTCACCAGCTTCTCACACAACCATTACAAACCCTCTGGCTCTTCAGGAGAAGAATGGCTGCAGAGCCACCGGGCTCTTACACAAGCCGGTATTATCTTCAGGGATGCTGATTTATGAGGAACAAAATAATTACATTTTGATTTAAACCCTGGAGTACTTCAGGTATTGCAATTCAAGCAAAGCATTTTGGGATGTCACAGAGCTTGCACCATAGTATAGATTTGTGTGTGTTTGAGAATCAATTATCATTAATATAACAACAAGTGCCAAGTGATGTTCAAGCATATTTAACTCTAAAGTTCTGGTGGGGGTATTATAAAGCAACTCACTTATAAAGCAACTCATGTTCAGAAAAACAAATCCTGTAACTCCTGCAATTACTTTACAGTATTTCCAGTTTAGTGGCTTCTTCTTGTTGCAGGCTTTTGTGGGGTTGGTTTGTGGTTTTGGTTGTTTTGTTTGTGGTGGGGTTTTTTGTTTGTTTGTTTTTTAAGGGAAAAAATGCACAGCCTTGCCAAAAGCAAAAAAAAAAAACCCAGAAGTGAAAGGATGACAATACAAAACATTAGAAAATCAAATGTAATAATCTGGCTATTCTTTTCCAATGAACTTCAGCAGATCAGCAGATGAACTCTCAGTGAAGTTCTGTAAAACAGTCTATCTCTTGTCCCTTAACATTTTTTAGGTCTCCGGCCTTTGCCTTTGTGCTGATACTCAGGCAAAGTGGAGCATTACTTACACTTCTGGAAATCCATAGTCTGGTAGCAGATGTCGGTTATGAAAACACCCCAAGACTTTCAGGACCCAGATTCACCTCTCCACTTTGCTAGGACTCCTGGATGACAAGTTTTAAAACTCCATTTCAGACTACAGACTTAAGAGTCTAAGGAAAAGAAAGCAATATGCCTCTGGCTTAAGTGATTTAATTTAAACTACAGCATCTTCAGCAAAAACGTAATAAGAGCTCTAGTGGTTTCCTTAATCAGCCTGTCTCTACAGCTTCATATCAAGTTTGCTTATCTCACAAGTAATAAGCTGTGTTTTCTAAAAGTAAACTCCACTTAACATTTGAAAGTCAAGCCAGATTCATTCTGGTGCCTGAATAAATGATTCTGACCAAGTCACACAGCGATCAAAGACCGATCAATTTCCTCAATGCCGGACTGCTACAGCACGAGGCCAGTTTATATCAAAATGGCGTTTTCCTGGATACAATTCAATCACCTTATTCTGCTTTGATAATTGAAATTAGTCCCAAATAAACAAGGTGCGTCCAAAATTAAAAGCAGTGCTTTGCAGCCCCTAATCCCAACTTGAATCTGTTAGCCAAACCCTGATTAATTTACCGATAACTCTATGTGTCACAGGCAAGAGGTCCACAAATTCAACGAGGAGATGCGAAAGCCAGTTTCCTTGCTTGCAGCGAGGTGGAATCTGCAGTGGCAACAAACACTAAAAACCCAGTTGTCACTAAAGTCATCCTTCTTATTATACAACAGGGACCAAACTCTTCTTCTGTTCAGGCCAGTATAAATGCAAGGAGTGCTGCTGCTGTGATCTGTTTGTATTACACTGCTCAGAGAGCTGGGCAGAGTATCCAGAGCAATTCTGCTCTCTGAATTTCTCTTGCCTACAACTAGCATGTGTTTATACTCCTTGAAAATGACAGTAACTGAGGAGGGGCCCGGGTCCTGCTACTAGCTGTTTAACCCAATCTCACCCTCATTTTAGGAGATCAGAGTAGCATCAAGAAGCCAGAGCTGATCAATTAACCTCACCCTCCTCCCCTTTAATTTTAAATTAAAAATATTTCCTGACACACCCTGCATCTTTGTTTTAATTAAAAACGTGTATTCCTCTGTTGGTTCTAACCTTTATTTCCTTCCGTGTCAGCCCTGCAGGAGAGAGAAAGTAAATGAACCTCTGTGAACGTGCCTCCTCGCTGCTGCTGCTGCAATTGATGGCGCTTCTTCCCTTCTTACCACTCAACCAAGTGCCCAGCTGGCTTTCCTTCTCAGAGAGCGTTTCACAAGCTGTTTGACAGAGAGGTTGTAACATGCAAGTCTGAATTTACGCAGTCTCTGTCCTGAAGGAAATTAAGGATTCCAAACCAAGAGAAGTCCTGCTTATCACAAGGTGCTGTTCTGGCAGCAGAAAAACATGCCCTAGGTGATATCTATTGCTTCAAATTGCCTCTAAAAGTTATAGGCAGCTAAAAATAGCCAACTACCTAATCCCGGTGATGTTAACAATCCCCATCAGAAAACAGTTTCTGAGCAATAGCTGTGCTTTAATGGTTTTTTCCTGCCTCCCACTTCTAGTATGCCTGACATTTGAGCCAGAAGGCTCTCCTCTTCCATCTTATCCTGAATACAAGTACTAAAATTAATGCCCAACTGTCCTATGTACTTACAGGTAGCACTAGATTACAAACTAGGTTAACCAGAGATCTAATTCCCTTTATCGCTCCTGCCAAATGAGAAGGCAGTCAGTCTCCCAGCTTCTTAAATACCATTTGCCTCCATGTAAAACTACAACAGTCCCAAGGAGGAGGACATCTCTGTAGATGTACCCAATACACCGGTAACATTTAGTAACAAGGCACAGTTCTACGCCGTAGTTCAACCCACAAAGGCAGCTGTTAAGCATGTCACAGGACTCCTTTAGACTTCCAACGTCCTGGTGCAGAAGAAGGGGTGCTTAGATGAAACCATTTAAAAATTCAAAATGTTTGCAACTTCAAGTCAGTCTTCCTCAGAAAGGGTCTGTTGGAGGACATGGGATTGAAGAATGTGAGAGAATAAGTTTATGGCACCCCAGCACAGGCTGTTCTACCGTGTAAAGCTCAGCTAGTGGTTTAGCCAGAGCAACCTTCAGATCTATGCTCTGCCTAGAATCCCTTTCCATGCAGCAAGCCTCCCTTACGAGCGCAGGGAATATCTTCCGTTGGGTCGCACCTGAAGCTGTAAGATGAACTACTCTATTCTGCTTGTCTCGTAGCTTCTCTTTGCTGCACTATACCTCATTGCAAATTCTCCAAAAATCTATTCCAGTGTGATATACTTAGGGGCCTTTATGTCACTACAATGTTAGCTGCAAATGAAAGCCATTCTTTTCTTTCCCTCCACATCCCCAGCCACTCTGATCCCAAGAGGGCTAGTTTTCATGGCACCTGTCTGTAAGTTTCAACAAAAAATAATTCACTCTATGAACTATAATTCCTTGAAGCCTGGAGTGACTCCTAAGGGCAAAGTCTATCGCCAGTAAACGACACATCAGGATACCTGCCACAAAAGGATTAAAAACTATTCTACAGTTTTAATCACACCTATGTATAAAAGTTACTTTTTAATTTCCTTTTTCTGCATAACTGATCTTCGCATTTTTATATTCATTGCTAAAGTAGCTTCCAGTGTTTCATTTGCAAAGATGACATCCACTGCATATCAAATTGAGTGCCTGCTGCTTTTTAGAATACACATGATTATACTCGTGTTCCAGGATTTTCTTACTCTTTTATTGGCGTCCTCTAATAGTATTCTTTCCATACCTGTCCTTGCACTTACCATACCAAGCGCAGTTCTTGAATTATTGATGAATTGCTTTCCATTACGAACCCATATGAAACAGTTGTCTAAAAACAATCAGAATACTGTATTTTTATACCCAATAGCCAAGATTTCTTGAGAGTAAAGTTATTAGTAAATTAACATGTGAGACAGATTAACAAAAAATCCGTTATATTCAACTTACCACATCAACATGCAACAACTCTGTAACACATAAATTTGTACTTAATTTTTTTAATGGTAACCTACACCTTGTTAAGAAGCTTGCAGTGAGGTTTATATGGCAGCTTGAGCATTCTCCCTCTCCCCACCCCGAGAAAAATATGTTCAAAAGAAAGAGATAAGCTTCATATTTCTAGCAAAATAGGGGTCTTATTCAGTTTCTGCAAAATCTGCACTCAAATGGTGAGAATAAGATACCACAAGAAGCAACACAATCCATCACCAATGTAGATTAATGTTTTACATTATGCTTCCTTTGCTCTTCTGGGCATTGAGAAAAATGTGCATATTTCTCTGCTCTATAAAATTGCTGATAGACTAATTGAGCAAGTTTAATCTAAAAACAAAAGGCCACCTATCATAAATTTGAAAGCAGCAGTCCACTCTTACAGTATCTACTTTTATTTAAGAATAAAAGTACACAGCTGTAATAGATCACTGACAAGCAGATATCTCATAATAGGAGCCACTAAAATGTGGACTATTTAAAAAGAATACAAGTAGCCAAAATTGTCCTACACATGGAAAGTTTCTTTTCAGATTTCTTTTCACATCTGAAATTCAGTTAAACAGACACCCATGTCTCAAAGGTAAAAAAAAACAAACAGAAAAATAGAACATGACCACCCCCTCACCCCCAAAAAACCACCTCCCAACAATTGAACAAATAGGTAACTGCCAAAGGCGCATCCAAAGGGGGACAACTGGGTGCAAAGCTGAAAGATGCTAGAACCAGGCCATTTGTAATAGTATTGGGAGGAAAATACTGCCCCTCAGGAGAGTATCTTCGCACACTGACCTAGTCTTTGCATTACCAGCCTCCCCAGAGGAAGTTGGAGGATAAGAACAGGAACGAAGTCCAAGGTCTTGGCAGAACTATTTTGTTCTCAGTAATTTCCTTAAAATAAAATTCTCCAATTTAAATGAAGGAAGCAACAACAGCGTAACAGTCAAAGGTACTTCTACCAGATGAATAAAATGGTGTCAGCACCTCAGAACCAAACCCAGGGCAAGCTGAGAGGCTCTGGAGCAGCAGCTGGGGAGCGAACCCAGCCCCTGCAGCAGCAGCCCCACCACCGAGCTGCCTGGCAGCTCCAAGAGCAAAGCTGCACCCTGAGAAACCATTCGCCGCAAAAAATAACCCTGGTTTAGCTGTTTCTTGACAATCTAGTGAAGTCAGGAGATCTAGGTCATGATTCCTGATTAGAGAGAAGCAACTAGTTTAGCCAAGTGCCTGATCAAATCCGTTACAGTAGTTCAGTGTTTCCCACAAAGCTGCATGTCCACCACCTGCAAGAGCCACGAAGCATTGAATAGACAGGCAAGTGATTTATTTTTGTTTCTTTTTTTACTTGATTTTAAGAGAGGCTTGGCAAAATCATCAGCATCTTGCAGAATTAAATCTGTGGAAGTTCCAACTTTATTCAGATAAAAGCCACATCTTAAAGTTACGCTAAGCCTCGAACTTTTGAAGGGTTGTTTCCAATCTTTGCATTGCTTCAGTAGTCATTTACAGTTCAAAACTCAAAACTGTTTTGAGAATACTAATCACACCGGTTCTGCTGCTATTGGCCTTAATAAGACATTCTTTTTTCTATGTATCATAAATCCTGTATTACTGTTGTATAAACTCAGCCTTATCACAGGCTTCCACTGGTGGATGAACAAACAAAAGCAGTGATTCCCGGAAAGCCGTTTTACAATAACGCGTGCTCTCTTGACTGAAACGACTGCAGAATATAAAAAGCAGTGCATCTGGAACCGTTCCTGCATCGGGTACCCAGGTATCACTCACTAAAACGTTGACACTATCGCATCGTGCAAAAAGACATGCTTGAAAATAAGATGTCCAAACTCCATTTTAAAACACATAAAAACACTACCGAGGAACAAAACTGCAATCTACAGCTCCTCAGGCATGTCTGCTTCTTTAGGGTTTCTTACCCCTGCAAACTATTTGAAATTCCGTGTCAGCAGAGCAAACAAAATGAAGCACAATTTCATCTTTAATTTGATCAATTCTCACAGCGTTTGAAGGAAATCTAAACTTGGCAGATGCAACAGCCCTTCCGTAGGGTTTATGGTTTATCACCTGAATCTAATACTATCAGCTATGTATTTTTCCCACATGCTTAGGTACTCTTCACTGTGCGCAGAGAATTAAAGGTGAATGATAAGTTAGTCTTCAATTAACACTGAACTTAGGATACCTAGATTGCTCCTTATTCTAAAATAATTTTACACTTATTTCTTAGTTTTATATTTGGTCAGAATGGGCATAAAACATGCCTACTGCTTCATCCTTCATGTCAGGGAATCTAGTGACTTCCTGATAGGACAAGGGGTAATGGTTTTAAATTGGAAGAGGGGCGATTTAGATTAGATATTAGGAAGGTGAGGGTGGTGAGGCACTGGAACAGGTTGCCCAGGGAAGTTGTGGCTGCCCCATCCCTGGAAGTGTTTAAGGCCAGGTTGGACGGGGCTTTGAGCAACCTGCTGTAGTGGGAGGTGTCCCTGCCCAGGGCAGGGGGGTTGGAACTTGATGATCTTTAAGGTCCCTTCCAACTCTAACCATTCTGTGATTCTACGATCCTCGATTGATCCGCCACTGGTGCCCAGCAGGACTTGCTCTGCTGGGGTAATACTGACTGACACGGCAGCCAGTGTCTGGGCTGCGAGACCCATTTTGGAATAGATCCCCTCAGTTCTGCCAGTGACATTCATATCACTGACCTCCAGAACAATCTGATATTTAACGACTCCAGTACAGATCATTCTCGAAAACTTTTTAACCTGACCTCAGCAGTTTCCTTGGAAAAACACATGATTGTCGCTTTCTCTTCCTCTACTTACCAGTGGCGTTGCGGGAGCGCACACCCAGCGAAGCACACCCTACAGTTTGGATATGCCACATCTTAAGGATATGCCACATGAGGCCTGGATTCTTCTGCCTTTGTGTTAGAGAGGTCCAATCCTGCCACTAGACAGGTTGAGGACGCAACCCTGAACGCCACAAGAACTGCAGACACTGCAAGAACTTGGAGGGTTTGGATTTCTATCCGCAAACATTTTCCTCACTAGTACCAGAGCAAGACTCAAGTCTGCATAAACTTCCGCTCTGCTGTACTCGTTAACAAATTAAATGGCCCACGCAGGAGCCAAAAAGCTAGTTTTGATGCTCCGACCTATAGCATTGCTGATATACGTAGGGCAACCCTAAGCTAAGGGAGACGGAGAGGTTTGTTTCAAGCGTTCTGCTCCATTTAATCCCAGCTGTTAAATACACAGGCTGCTCCGAGCAACTTTTCATAACCAAATCTGCGTTATTTTTTTTTTACGCTGCTCTGCCTGTTGAGCTGTGACTAGAGGAGATACCTGAGCCACGCTGGCGTAAAAGGCAACACATTTCAGCAGCTATCTTGACCCAGTTGTTTCTGCAGACAGGAGAGAGAAACGCTCCTTCGGAGTCCTCCTGCAATAACTGTAATATTTGTTTGTGACTCAAACTTAAAAAAAAGAAAGAAACAAGACATGGAAAGAATGGTAAAACTAGAGGCGATGGCAAATAAATGTACAGGGAATCCAGTCTCCAGGGAGTGTGAGCAATGTTGTAAGGGAGACTCGGTTTGACAGGAGACATCCATACGCTGGCACAGAATTCACACAGCCTCATCAGAGATAAGCGACCAAGCGGCTTTCGTATTCACACAGCCTTCAGTCTGGTCAAGCAGACCTGAGCTGAGCCAGGGCGTATCAGGTCACTCTTCCATTAGAAGCTGAAGCCACATTTTCAGACAGCTGCTTGGTTCTTCCTTCAGCTTTACAGAAAAAGGGGAGGTGAAGGTGCATTTTCTTTCAAAATGCCAAAACTGAATTGACTTCGCAATTGCGAATGCTAATCGATACTTGCATCAGTTTTTATCTGACACATTTTCAAAAGCATAAGGAGAAAACCAGTGAATTTCTACCAAGTCTTTAAAAAAAAAAAAAAAAGCGCCATTGAATTCTTTCCTAAGAGTCCCAGGAGCAATTCTAAGGAAGTCCCTGTCAGCAGGGAAATCCGGCAGCCCTCAGGGCAACTGCTTTACCTCTGACACGCGGTCTTGAGTGTAAGGTCAGGCTGGCGCCCAGCAAGCTTCAGAAATGCAAATCTGCAATTTGTACATTGAAAATAACACATGTATGCACATGATTTGTATGTATAAGGGCACATTTGCCATACGCAGCTGAGTCTAAACATTTTGCTTTTAGTCTGAACGCTATTTCCAGAAAAAAGGATGAGTAATGCCTAAGATGAGATGCTGGTATTTCAACTAAATATTGATTACCTATCACAGTGTTATTTCCAACTAACGAGAAGGTCAATTCCCTCACAGGAAAGAGGGTTCAGAAGCCTGTTTCGTGTCCAAATGGCACACGATGCATGATGACAGAGTAACACAGTTGTGGTATTAGTAATCACAGAAGGGCAAATGTCAAAGTTAAAAATGAGTATATTTGGCCTGGATTTTAAATGCAGGAATATTAAAAAAATCTAAAATCTGCCCTCCTAGTATCTTAAGAAAGGACCACTACCTCTAACGCTTGCCTTCTGGCATTCAAAGGGAGCGTTCACTGCTCCTCATCCTGGTTACATTTTGGTTCTCTCTCCCAGACTGAAAAACCACAGGAATGAGGCTGAATGACAGGTCTTGGGAAGGGTGAGCCAAGGGAGGGGAATTCTCAGCTAGACAGTGCTAGAGATGGAGTAAATCCCCAAAGCCCTTACATCTCCTCCCCCTTGGGGGGGAAATACCTCTCAAGTGTTTCAAACAGATATTTCTTAAACTATTTTTCTAGAGGGAGATGCATTTTGCCTGTTCCAAAGTGGAGCGTCCTAAACAGCCAATAGCTCGGACACGACTTGCAAATAAATTTCCTGGAGAATGTGGATTTTAATCATAGGAACTAGGAAACTTTTTTACTTTTCCCTCCTCCCACCCAGGCTAACACAGTAACCCCCAGTTTTTATCTGGGCACCATATTTATACAATATCCGTGTTCCAGAACTTTATCCTTCAGCTGGGGGATAAACAGACACAAACACACACACTTTGATTTTGTGTTCCTCCACCAACCTGACAGTCAACCCAAAAAATCTCACACAGCCAAGTACGGGAGCACTTTAAGCAAAATTTCACATTGACTTTTGCATAGACGACAGACTATTTCAACAGCTCATCGATTTCTACACTTACAGTATGCAGCTATGCACTGATTTCTAACCTTTTCATATAGTTTTGTGGACTGGAAATGGAATTCAGGCAAATCGCTGGGATAGTGTGTACTAAGGGAACAAATGAATAGGAATACTAACAGTGTTGAGGACAGCATCAGCCTTTAACTGAAAAACTAGAATGGGCTGAACTCAAATGGAACGCTAGGCTTGGCTGTCAGGGACAACTTGCTTTTATTATAATAGCAAAATTATATATATTTCTGAAGCATTTGTCAGCAGTTGAAGGCACGGAACCTGTGCTGCAAATGGCAGGTGCCACGATGACTGTGTCCTGCTTGCACACAGTTCCGTAGGGTAACCACGCGCTGTACTCAGTAACGTTGGAAACGCAACGCCAGCTCTTCTGGCAAGAAGCTGAATAAGGAAAAACCGTATTGCATAAGCATGTATCCAGCCTAATAACTGACTGCCAACACTGTATATTGCCTTCCCATCTATAGAAACACCTGGTTGTACAATGTTACCTACACAAGGACTTCACTTTTGTATCTTTATCCATCTATTTATCTCTATATACACCTCTCTCTCTAATCTTCACTATTTTTGGTTGAGAACATGCTTGTGGACTTTGGAAAACAGACCTGAAAATTACCTATTTCTGTTCTTCAAAAATCTAGAAGGGAGATCTGCAGAGGGAGATACACAACTCAGGTGTTGCTCATCTCAGGAATTATGCTGTTCATCCCAGTTAGGCAGTCTTCTAAAAAGCCAGACATGGTGCTGTGCTTTAGTACATAACTTCAAATTCAAGATTTTGAATGAGAGGTGTTTGGTTAAAAAAAAAAAAAAAAAAAACAAACACAAAAAACACAAAAAACCCCCCAACAAAAACCAAGCCACAAAATAAACCCATGATCAGTTTATTGAACTTTTTTTCCCTTCACCGATACATTCCTCCATCTTCACTGACTTGAGCCAGTCGCATTTTGATAAGCAAGTCAGAGACTGGACAGCCTTATCTAATCCATCTGCCCCAATTAAATCCCTCTCCAAGGAAGCCATTTACAATCATCTTAGATAACAACAAATTATGCTTAGCTTAGAACCAATTTAAGTAGTTTGATTCATATTCAATAGAATCTCATTCTGCCCAATCAAAACTCCTTTTTTCCTAATGACTAATCAAAAAATGTTCTCAAAGAAAGGAAGATAATCTTACGTTGTCAGTCATTTTTATGAAAACAGTTTGGAGTAATGGGAGATTTTGCCACTCATTTGAATGGATACACAATCCACCATTTGAATCTTGAACTCAAGATCTAGTGTTTTTTCTGGAATTCTTATACTGAAACATACATCTGATTACAGAAAAACAGCTTAACTAGGAGAAATCAAGTGAAGTTAGAAAAATAACTGAGCTGAGAGTCAACTTCCTGGCTTTAACAGAACAGACTTCCAAAGAAAAAGAATCAAAAAGATTAAAATGAAAACAAAAATATTCCCGTATCAGTATCAACCTAGCTATTTCTGGACACTAATATCAATGAGACAGCAATATTCTGTGCCTGCAGCACTACACTAATTCTTAGGTTTATTCCTCATTACTAGATGATCTTAGTAGACCTGCCTTATGTGTCCCTGTTCCCCTGAAGTACTTCATTTGCAAAAAGGAGTGATAATATTAACCATTTTCTGTAAACCACTTTGAGATAAACTGGTATAAAATATCAAGATATTTTAATTCTATATAAAGGGAAAGAATGGCAGACAATAATGCAGTGAAGTATGAGTACCTTGCTAAAAATGCAAGTAAAACAGACCCTAGAGCAACTCTAGACATGCTGAATATGAAAAGTCAGGCTAGCAACTAGCCTTTCAAGAGACCACAGCTCTAAAAGCACTGCAATATCTCAGGGGGCAAACAGGAACCGGATCGTAAGTCTGAGCCCTTGCTAGCACTTACAAATTGCACTTTTACAACTGAAGTATCTTGATGGACATTTAGAGAAACGCTAGTTTGCTCTCAGGTTAATTGGCAGTCAATTAACAGGAGGAAAGGGTTTTCTCTGGCCAAGCCCCAAGGCTCAACATCGTCCTAATGTGTAAGTAGCACAAAATTATTCCAATGGGAAACAGTTTTATTACTTGAAATGTTTCAAGAGTCTATTTTGATCAGTCAGCTGAAAAGTTGACGTAGCTGAGTACACGAATCCACTGCACTTGAGGGTGTTCCTTACCATTTTAGCCTAAAAAGTTCAAACCAAACAACAAATTCTCAAAAAATCCTACTAAACCTGCGAGATGTTTGTGCAAACTGGGATCATCATACCCACAGTGTAAGTTAAATCCACACAGGCATTTGTGGGTAGCTGAATACAGAGAACAGAGCTAAGCACAGCCACAGAGATGATGACAGGAGACATCCAAGCTGATGGGTTTCAGAAGCAGCAGTGGTCAGAGGAGTAAAGCAGGCGTCCACATTCACTAGGTTTCCATCACCTGGACCTCTGTGTTGGCGACACTGTCGGGGACACTGACAGCTCACCTCCACCACAGCCCTCCCACCAGCTCAATGGCACAGCAGAAGAATTCCGTGCACGCTATTTTAATCAGATGACTATCTTCTTTTACATAGCTCTTCCTCTGCATATGTTTGTGTTAAAGGAGTTTTTTTTCTTTGTATTCTGCGCTACTATTTAATTGATTTAATTTCCTGTTCTGTTGCTCTAATAAGTAACATCCTGATGATTATTTTTTTTTTTTAAGTCTCCAGACCACTGAAGCATCTTCAAGACACTGAACGAATTTATTCTGCTCGGGAAGCAGAGGTTAAGAGACTTCCCATTGATCAGAGAGTTCTTTATATTAACCAGTAAACATTCATCTGTTTCAGCACAGCCCTGTTAGTGGTGATACTCTGAAGAAAAACCTTTCCAAAGACTTGGAAAATTCACCGAGGCTGATAAGCAGAGCTCTCTTAAAAAAAAAGAAACCTTGCTGACAGCTGCTACACAACTGTGGCACCTCTACTTAAGAATAATTATGTGGGAAATTACTGCCTTTCTACTAACTCCTCATGGTGATCCAACACGCTGAAGGGTTTTGAGTCCACTTGAAAATACCTTACAGGGTTTGAAGTGGGTAAATGGCTCTACATAGAACATTATTATGTTTTATAATAATAAAGTATCACTTATCATTTTAGGATAATTTTAATAAATCATTTTCTTTTGTTGAGCTCGGAACTCAAGTCTTAATTTTAGAAGATCTAAGGCTATATGAAACAATTAGTGTAGAATGCTGACAATGTGAAATAAATGTTTTGGTGAATCTTTGGAAGAAGCTTTCACCAATAAGGTTTTTTGGGTGTTATTTTTTCTAAACAGGTTGCTTTAAAAAAAAAACCAAACCAACATGACCACCACATGCCTTTGCAAATGATAAATAAACAGCTATGACGAGAGGAAAGACTGACAGCAGAAACAAGCTGCTTTTTATGGAAATTACTTCACTGGGTAATTGTTTTGATTAGCCCCATCAATTAGGTCTCTCTGAATCCTGGGCATACTTAAAACCATCCCTGCAAATGAAGCTAAACTCTGAATTTCTTCTAAAAGAAAGCAAGTCATGACAGCATTGCAGCTGTGTGTAAGTGACAGGCGCGCAGACGTGGTCTCACAGGGCTTTTGGGCATGTAGAGGGAACACAGAACGTCCACCTTGTCTTCACTGCATTTTTAAGTTGCCTTTATATACAAAACCTCTGTTACAAAATTAGAAAGGAGTCATTTTCTGTTCTCCGATAGAAAATTCTCTAGTTTTTAAGGCATTCTGGGAAATGACAGTGACTTGACAGTAGAGACCTTCACGTGAAGCCATGTACTACTAAGTACAGATGGAAAAATAACACAATGCTACTGGCTCTTCATATGGTTTTAACTAGGGAAAAATATCCTTCCATGAAGTTGAATATTTGAAATTATTTCACACAAGTTGCATTTGTTTGATTCTGTACGTACAAAATGTCAAACATTTTTACTAGTCAAAATTTAGTCTAAACAACTTTAAAACCTGGCTCGTTTTAACTTGGCTTTTAAGCTAATAGTGAGGGCAGAAGAAAAAAATATCCCAGAAGGTATCAACCTTTGAAATGCCAGAGATTTCAAATCAGTTTCTACTAGTTTCCCAATCTATAATTTAAACCACAACATTGTACTTCCAAGTGCAATTTTAGACTCAAATTTTAGATTCAAATTTTAGAACAAGTATTTCTAAACGTTCTTCGCTACGCAAACGGGGACCTACAGACACTCCGCTAAGCTGGGCACCTTTGCGGAAGAAGAACTAGCAATTTGTTGTATTTCCCCCCCTGCTTTCCTGATGCTTCAGTCTAGGCAGAACCATGGAATTCGCTGCCCCTGGACAGCCCAGGGGACAGACTGGAAGGAAGAAAAGTGACTTATCTGAACTGGACTCCAAATTAAGAGTTCACGTGGCCTCCACTGTTGCGGTAACAGAGCTGTTCCTCGCCGGCAGCACTGGGGGTTACCCAAGCACCCCTTTTAAGCACATCCTTTTTTGTACATTCTCTCACTGCCATTTTATTGCCTACCAGAATACATATCCAGCTGCTGTGTGTTGCTGAGCAAAGCAATCGCAAACCTAGGGCTAACAGAGGCTCGAATCAATTCCATCATCAAATTCAAGTCATGACATTCGACTGCAAAAGCCACACTCTTTACTGACTTCAGGCAACCACCTGATACCTGTGCCAATGCTCAAATGCAAGAAAACATCAGAGCTCCTCACTCCCTGCAGCCCTGGTACCCCCCTCCTGTCCCCAGCTTCTGCCGGGGGCTGGACCGCACGGAGGGACCAAGGCAGAGCACGTCAGGCCGCCATACTCAGGTGTAAGATCAAGCTGTTTTTATCACAGATTACAAACCAGAGTCACTGATCATACCAAAGAGAGCTGCAGTAGGTCCTGTCTGAATAGAATGAAGCATCACGTACCGTATTTGGGCTACATACAAATATTTGTACCATATAAAATCTCATCTCATGAGTGGTGGAGAAAGCTACAGCTGGACTGAACGACTGCAGCCTCTTGTTGCTGGAAGAGAAATGGAAGTAGGCTGAGAGAAAAAATGGACCAGCCTTAATATTTTCCTGCATCCTGTGACGTTATCCATGCAAAACACCAAGTCTAAAATAAATATATAAATTTTAATATAAATTTTATCACCTGAGTTGGTGTTTCCCTCCGACCAGGCAAGACAGGGACTCTGGCATAATATATGTAGATAACAGCTATTTTCTTTGCCTTTTCTAGTGAAAAACCTAGGTTTTTGCTTTGCCTGGGGTCACCCCTTAATACCAAGACACATAATGCTGCCTTATTTATTTGGGAAGTTATGGGAAGTGCCCATAGCATACCAGGTACTGTCTTCCAGTCTTGTCCCCCACCCTCCATTCACTACCTTGTACCTGTTTCTCTTTTTTGTAGGGATGCTGTGGATGCTACGGGGACATAATCCCACATATACAAAGCAGCAATGAAAAGGGAGCTTGTACTTGTGAAGCTTCTCCGTTAGAGGTATTGGCACTGATGAACCAACATTATTGCGAGTAGTCTAGCCTTAGGGAAGACCTAAGACACGAAAATCATGTTGGTAACCACAGGCATCCATCAGGATTTGGGCATCCGTCACACAATGCACTTGATACAATCAAAATATCCAAAAATATATTCAAATGCAAATACATTTAACTAACTCGGGATAGTATTTTCAAAGCAGCCAGTACTCACCAAACTCTACTCCCCACACAGAGGCTGAGAAGTTTTGGAAAAAATCCATCCCCTTTTTAATATGACATTCACAGAGAGCTCCCTATGCTTCAAAACAAATGGCTTTCAAAGCTCCTTGAGGGCAGGCGTATTAGCTATGAGGTTTAGTACACTAATGGCAAGATCCTGGGACAAAAAACACAGGAAAGAAGTTTACTGTTGAGTGGCCTGTCATCTGTTTGAAGCATACTCAGACCACTGCTCCTTTCGCTTAAAAAAATAAAAAGATGATTTTAATAGATGTTAGTACACTTACGACATCAAGTGCATTTTCAAATCAGTTAATGAATATTTAATTAGCATGAATAATTGTCACTAAGCACAGAAAATAGAGAAACAGAGATAAATGTTGTTTACCAAAACTGCTTTCCATGACATCATTTGCGTTGCTTGACAGTGAAGAACTATCTATTTATCCCTGTGACCAATCCTTTGCCATTGTTAAACAATTGCAGATACAGTTTTGCCTTTATCTTTTAGCTCTGAATCAAAGCGTTTCATGGTTATTTTGAAGGCTGCACTTTGACTCATCTTACATTTGAGACAAAAAAAATAGCATCCTTGAGTATTTCACCCAATTTCCACCACTTCTGATGAAGAGAAGTCATCCGCAGTGAGGAAGAATGTCCGAACCTCTCAGTGCTGTCCCATTCACAGTCCATAACAACATTTAGGAAGTTCCATCTCAACGTGAGGAGGAACTTCTTTCCTTTGAGGGTGGCAGAGCACTGGCAGAGGCTGCCCAGAGAGGTGGTGGAGTCTCCAGCTCTGGAGACATTCCCAACCCACCTGGACGCCATCCTGTGCAACCTGCTCTAGGTGGACCTGCTCTGGCAAGGGTGTTGGACCAGATGATCTCTAGAGGTCCTTTCCAATCCCTAACATTCTGTGATTCTGTGATTTACTCTCTGCCGAGGTCCAGGCACTAGGGAACCTCTCCATGATGGCAGCCAAAATCCCATTCCAAAGAATGACAATTCAGATTGGGGAATTGCAGTCTAAACCTACAGACTGGGTTTTGTACTGAAGTCTGAAAGCAATGGACACAACTGAGCTTAGAGGTTTTAGCTGTTTTAGCATCAAATTGCTATTGCCTGTAACTAGGCTAAGGGAAACAAGGAACAGTGCACACAGGGAAGGCATCTCTGCTACCAAGAGCTTCTGAAACCTAAATGAAATCAGATGGAAGCTGTTCTTCCTTGTATACGTAGTCTACAAAGTTTCATCTGAATTCCTAATAGTAACTGGATGCGAAGTATGGCCAGTAATTTTAGTAGCAACTATGCCCCATGACCTGACAAAAATGCAAACCACACCTCTGCAGGCATGAGGAGGGGCAGGGCACACAAACCCCATGGGTATGTATTTTAAATGGCGTTTTAAGACAGATCAGAAAGGCAGCTTGCCAAAAAGTGTGCGTAACACACAGCACTAGTATCTATTTAGTAAATTTAAAACACCATCTGTCTTCAGATAAACTGGATTTAAGTAAAGTTGTGCAGCGTAGGATGCCTAATCCAGGAAAAACTTCATTGAAAGCCGGTAGTTAACATCTCCCGTGAGATCACAGGTCAGCTGCACTTCTACGTGATACAGCACCGCACTAGACCCAAAGGCAGCTCACAAAAGGCGGGGATTAGGGAGGGGTCAATCTAGCAATACAATAGGAAATCAAGGCAAATTTCTAGGAATTCTTTTTTTCTTTCCTCCTAGCAACTGAAGTAAAAGTCCGTGGTTTTAATTCAATGATACTTGAGATTCTCAAGTTCGAATATTTAGCTTATTTGAGAAGGCAGCTGTAACTAGAGCTTTATCAGTTTACATCGTGGAAAAAAATGCATCTTTCTCTAATGAACCCAGGAAGGCGTAGCTTCAACCTTTTTAATCACCCCAAAAACAATCTTTGAGACTCCTCATTACTAGCAATGATTGCTTTTAAAACATAACCAACAACTTCCATTCCAGTGTAACCTTCTCAATGCTGCATTTCAGCACCCTGCACTCAGGAGGAGGCTTGGGCATGTATGACCAGTCCATCACGGCCGGCAAATTAACTATTAAGTCTCAAGGACATGAACAGTTGAAATGGGTGACTCAAAACTGTTCTGCTCTGCTCTCTCCTAAAACAAGTCCTCTGTAAGCTTACAACTTGCTATCCTTCTTAAATCATTCCCCTCATGCTTATTTAATCAGTTTTCCGTACGGGAGGAACGCATTTGTAAGCATTCCCCACCATTCCTTGCAAATGAAGAATACACACTTGCATATAATTAAGATCTAATCACTTAAAGACATAAACCAGAAATTAATTTCACTGGCATACGCATTTTAACAGCAACAAGAGGCTCCGAGTAACACTTGGGATCGCCTGTATTATTCTGTATGCAAACACGGTCACAAAAGCTTGCCACCTAGAAAAGCAGAACAGATGGGAAACATATCCAGATTAAGTGATTTCAAGGAATACTGGCGCTGAGCTAAGAACTAAGCACAGATCTTGCAAGTCCCAAGTGCACGTCTTTTCCACAAGATCATTTATTCTCTGTCAACAGAAACCTTTGTGTGAGCCAAAATCAAAAAGCAGAAGACAAATTAGGTTTCAGCCTGCACCTCAAGTCCTGGCTGACAAACACGAGGTGTGATTTTATTTCTTACAATAAAATATTGATTACGCGTAAGGATTTCCATCCTTCCTCTTTTCAGTTTATTTAAAGCTAAATCAAACTCTTAAAAGAACTATTAGAACAACTATGTGATTATAGAAATAGCTGATTAAGGCACTGTTACCATAGTAATTGTTGTTTAATCACACCTGTACAATTTCTCTCTGGAAAATTTTCTACCTTTAGTGGATGTTTTATCAAAAATTCCTGAAGTTTTGGAGAGTATATTATCTCATCTTAAATTCA
Organism: Chionis minor; assembly: GCA_013398295.1. NCBI lineage: Eukaryota > Metazoa > Chordata > Aves > Charadriiformes > Chionidae > Chionis > Chionis minor. Next base: position 492,877 of record VZSF01004963.1, read on the forward strand.
AGCTTCCACCATATCCTCCTTATAAAATCCACATCTCTTCTGTATTTGAATCCAGATTAACTTTACAGGTAACCTTATTCAGTAAGCTCAGGCTGCCTAGACGTGCCATCTGCTTTTGTGGTTAAAAACACGAGGGCGCTACGAGTCAACTCGTAGATGGTCTTCTCTCCTAGTTGTCTTCTGCATCAGGTGAGATGAGCAGACAGACAGAACAGGGGGTGTGCACTAGCAGAGTTTCCAGACGGAAATACCTCAGCGCTGAAGCTGATAAACAACGGGGTTGATTAGCAAATTTCATCTCGAGACAACTTAACAGGTATTTTTCATTTCTAGTATCTTGTTCATCTCCTTTCAGTGTCTGCCTATGCGATTCTGCCAATCTCACTCCCATTTATTTTCTTCCATTAAACAGTCCCATTGATTTCAATGAGACTATTTACACAACACAGTATTACTAAGTGAGAAGGTCAAAACATATCTGAACGCATCAAGGTTCTTCTGTCTGTCAATACATTTTCTAACAATTTCTTCACGAGGAATGTAAGCTTTAGGGGTTATGTTCACCATAGGCATGTTGAGCACCAGATAACAAATCATTCCCTGCTGTTCATTACTAGACAAGTCTACTTTCTGCAGCAGAAATACAATGCCACAGAGTACTAGGCCATTAGAGAATAAAGCCAGCTCTTTAAAACACTTCAAATTCAATGAATCCTTCCAGTGAAGCCTTTCCTAAATGTGTCTTTTCCATTAAATACATTTCAACTACGGAAAAAAAGAAACTCATCTAGGGAAAAATCTCTAGATTAGCATTAAGCCCTTTTTTCTGCTATTGTTCTGCCTTTTTCTTCCATATTTTTGCAAACAGCCTTGCAATTTTTTGCCCACACGAAGCTTTTTTTGCCCTATCACAAAGCTTCCTTGGCTCTCCTTGCGGCACTTACCCATGTACACCCAGCGTGCGCCCGGGGCAGTAAGAGCACACTTAGGTGAAACGAACGGTCTTCTTCCTCCAGATACCGATAGATGTTTGCACACATTTGATTTCTGTCGATGTCCAGTGCACTCAGCTGCTGTCCTGATCCCATACACGAAGGTGTAATGGGGAAAGCAGCAGGATACATGCAGTGCGAGAGCTGAATTACACATAGGCACTAGTTTAAGGACTCCCCGTAAGAGACTCCCTTCCACTTGGACTGATATAAGTATCTGTTGAACAATTGGTGTGGTTTGATAGCAGAACTTGAATGATTTTACACTGTGTGTCAATGGCCTCATAAAGTCTTCCTGAAGTTTTTACAATGTTTATTTGAATATTTAACATTCAGCAGCGGAACACTGTTTTACAACTCTCCTACTTGACTTAGTGCTTGCTGTTTTATTTTGGGTACTATATTGCTGGTAGTTTTTATTTGCATAAAGTTGCTTCACTAAAGAAATAAAGATGTATTTCAACTGCAACAGCCTGGAGTAGGAATAATTTTTCCTCTTTCCTTTACCTTGTTCCCACTTAAAAAAAATAATCTCGAGTCGCTTGAAAACAGAAGCAAATAAAAAGACAGATCACTGGTAAGAAAGAAGCCTTGAAAGAAGCACTTCAGGTAAACACACCTAAGGCTTACCTTTTATACTGAAGGTTAAACTAATTATCATGTTTAAATCTAACATAATAAATTATTAAATATCCAAAACGTTTCTTAAACTTTGGTGACAATCATCTACAGCTAGGATGCTGATAATTATCCCTGCAACACTATTCTTGTCTGTTGCATCTTTATATCTCTCTACTAGCCTCAAGAATAAGGCAGCCACCAGACTTTCATCTTCCTGAAGGGGCAGGACATGTACAAAACTGATTTAGTAAGCTCCAGCAATTATGAGTTGGACTGAAACAAGCCCTCTATTAATAATACAAATTAAATCCTTCATAAGTTTAAGTACTCCAAGGGTTTGTAGGGGCTTTTTTTATGCTTCTCCACATTTACCTATTTTATTGCACACAGCTTGACCTAATATTTCAAATAGCAAGGGAAAAAAAGCTTAAACTCACACTGACACTTACTACATAGCCCCAGCACGGAAGAATTTAAACCACAAGAAATCCACAAGTCTACTGGCTGTCATGCACAAGCAGTTCTGGTACCCACCACGAGCAATGGCAAACGTGCTCTGGCAAAAGGGGGCTGAACCACTATTCTTCTTGCATTGCTGCGAACAAGAGTCACATTAAACGATCCTAAACCGTCTCTGCGTGGCACGTGGGGTTTGCTCACGCCGGCAGGTTAAGGAAAAAGGAAGCCACCTCTATCTTCCTCTCCTCCTCCCCTGTTCTCAGTACAACGGTTATCTTTGAGGACTGATAGTCTCTCTATCGTCAGGTAAATAAGATGTAAATAATTTAATACTCTTCTTGTAGAGGATTTTGCTGAGCCTAAGAATGTTCATTCAAACACAGGCTGGAAAGAGCCACCCTCCTCGATTAATCTGGTCCATAGCTAAGCTACCTCTACGTTATTTATTATTATTTATATACATCATTACAAACTTTAAACGCAAATTCTGAGTTCCTGTCTCCGTAGGTGGACGAGCTTGCCCCCATTTCACCCGTGTCTTGGTCTCCCTTTCAAAGGCTGGTCTCCTCTTTTAAGAGAATTTCTTTTCCAGGATTGCTCCTGGTTTTGCAGAGAGGCTGGTAGAAAAGAAATACCATCTTCTCTGTGCTACTTTTGCTTACCAATAGTCTGATACACCTCATTATTCCCAACATCAATTAAGCACTGTGGAGAGAAGTATGAGGCACAGGTATGGGAATTGTAAACCTACTGTGCAATAATGCTATCAAGAAGGTATTTAAACACACGAGCAACTACGTCTTGTGCTATAACACGAGCCCACTTTTTCTCTTGTTATTCCATTATTTACCTCAGACAAGAGAGCCGCTTTCTGAGAGCAGCAATGAGGTGTTCCCAGAGGGCAGCTCTCCAGCCGCCTGTACCTTCTCTCAATGTCAACGGTTACAACACCCCTGAAGAAGCTGAATCTGTACCCAAAATGGAGAAGAAGAGTCCAGTTTAGCGGCGTTACACTTTTGTACTTTGGAAATGTTTGATGGATTTGCTGGAACTGTTTACAGAAATGCTTAACTGTAAAGCAAGTATTAAAGCATCTTAAGAAAGTGCTAAATTCAAACTGAAGCAGAAATCCAAATATTAATCCCATAGTAAGGACAGAAACAATGCCACAGAATTCAGTGGGCTGAATTTTAACCCAGTGATTTCAGAAGCACAAAAGACACTCCTAGGCAAGAGGATCTAGCACATTACTGCCCTAAAAGGGTAACTTTTTTAATTAGCTGTAGGGAGAGGGCAGGAAATCAATTTGAACAAAGTACTAGGCAATGGAGAAGCCATCCCCCAAGAGTGCTGAGGGCATTACATGCTGAACAGTCCCCAAGTAGCAGCTCAAGAGAGTCCAAAGCTTCTTGCAGGCAGACTGCAAGCAAGGCACAGGTCATTATACCAGTCACCGCTCCATTCATTAGACCATCAGGTGCCTAAGATAAAGAAACTTTCCTGCTCATAAACAACACCACGACCCTAGCCAAAAGAGGGTTGACAGTCTTGTTAATATCAATTACAGATTAAAAAAATACACCTTTGCAACTGCGTCTCCTTACATAATGCATTATCAACACTACTGGCACTGTTTATTGCCTTATCTGGTGACACAATGGAAAAATCATTTAATTAGGCTGATCGAGGCATGAAAGAAATAGAAACCTATCTTACTATCAGAAGTTAAAGGTTGGTGCTCTGCTTTGCTGCTCAGAGTATTTCAGAGATGCCACATGAGTTCTTGATTTTAAGCATGAGTGTTGTTGGTCTGCAGGCCCCACTGTACAATTTGTTTGGTATATACAATTCGTTGTACATTTAGTAGAAATTTAGCTTTGGGCATGTACTGAAGGAAACCGTATTAGAGATCGTGATCATCATATAATACAAAATAAAACTAAATGAAAAGGTGGGCCAATGCATTTTTAATATTTATACGTAATAATAAAGCACCCATGTAATTAAGAAAAGAGATCTATCGGGAAAAGTCTAGAAAAAATATCCAGAGTTTCTATGAACTAAGTCATTCAACAACCGACCATCATTAATGATTATTGCAGTGGTACTTAAAGCCAAAGAGAACCTGTTGTCCTTTTGCACTACAGGAATGTGTTTGTACCTCAGAGCTCACGACGACAGCGATAAAAAGCAACAACTTCACCAAGTGATAAATCGAAGGTGGTAGAGACATGTCAGAGGGTAACGGTGGGATATGGAGCACTGTAACAGACAGCTGTAGGTGCACTCCCAGCCGCTCGGGCTTTTACCCAAAGACCTTCAGTTTGAACATTTGGTAGAGGAATATGATGGCATTCACAAGGTAGGCAGGAGGCACCAAACCAACCCCGAGCAATCAACGGTGATACAGCATTCCCATGCTGGAGCCTGCCCTGCCATTTCACATCTCTCGGCATCAGCAAAAATGGATCCCTGTTCTCATACAATATTTATGATCTCATTGACTTCCTCTCAACAGCCCAGTGCCATGCCCTCCTCACGTGTCCTTTCCGTGAAGCAAACTGACCTTGGGATTTCCCCTCTCCTCCAGCTAAGCTGTTTAACACTGCTGAGCTCCCCTGTTCCCACCTTCCCCAGCTCTAATACACCCTTGAGATGATTCTGTGCACTCTTCTCTTCCCTTCAAGTTACGCATTCAAGGAGTGGCAGATTGCATTCTCTAGTCTTTTCACAGTAATTCCTCACCTTCTATTATTCTTTTGCGTGCTACCTAACCATCAAGCTGATATTTTAAGAATTACCCCAAATTATTCAAAAACCTCTTTCATAATCAATAACAGCTAATTCAAAACCCATCAACACATACAGAACCATGAGGACTGTTTATCCCTCAACACATTTCTTTCTATCAACACCGAGTTTCATCTGGCATTGTACTTTTCGTTCATGGTATTTTCATTTTACACTCACAGCATCACTGTCATTTCAACACTCTGGAATAACCCAAACTGTTTCCTCCCTAACTCAGTAATTTTTCCAGGTCACTTATGAACAGAGTGAAGGCTACAAGCCTTAGCTGCACTTCTGGTAATGAAATCTGGTCAGTAAAACCTGTAACTTTCTGGGGTTTTTTAACCTGTTTGCTTACAGTGGATATCTCTATGACATTCATCTACAAATGCTTACTCTGTAACAGCTTGGGTACTTTAGGAGCCTTCAGTGAAAGACTTTTTTCAAGCTTTTGGAAATACAAACACTACATCAAGCCAAGCATTGTTATCAATCTGCTCCTTCAAAGAGCTCTAACAGAGCAACAATACTTCATCTTCCTCTACAAAGCCATCGTGAGTTTTTCCTCCTGAAATCACATTCATTCATAATGTTATCATTTTCCCATTTCACAAAAATAATATAAACTGCCAAAGGTGGTACCTCTGAGGAGGGATGCAATTTCTTCCACGTACCATGGACGAAATACCATGATGAAAGCTTTATGGTAAGCACAGAGTATAATTTGAATAATCTAATTAATTGAGCTTGTTCCTTGAAATAAAGTGAAACTTCTTAGAAAACAGTGTAATAAAGAAGGTTCTTGATGCAGTACATCAGGCCTTGGTAATGCACTGAGCAAAGCACCTAGTCTGCAATGCAGCCCATCCAGGGATTGCTAAAGCAAAGTGACGGAGCAGTGCCCAAGGTGCGGGTCATGGTCCCAGCTTTTACAAGATCACATCACCCCTGCTTTGGGCTGTGCAGCAGCACCTCCTCTGCAGCCCTTGCGTCTGCTGTGACTCACACAGGTCCATCTCCGTCAAACCAAACGCACCTAAATCACATTCTCATTATACAGGAAAATTTTACTCGATTCCCAGTCACTCATCATAACATGATACGCTTCAGATCAAGCTGCCGGATAAACCTGGACAACAAACTATCACATGAGCTTCTCCTAGTTAGTCATCGATTTTCCTAGCATTTTGCCACCGGTAAAATTTGTCACTGTTGGTGTTACCATTTATCACAGAAACAATTTAGTCTTCCCTCCTAAAAAAAAGCTACTGCGCAGCTTCTCTGGTTATCATTTATGCATAATACCACTCTATTACACTATAAACCTTCAGGAACTGTAGAGCTTAGTAGCTGTACTAATGCATCATACTAGTTCACTTTAATCAATGCTTAGTCCCTAAAGGAAAAGAAGTTTGGTTTCTTATTGTGACAGACATTGTTTTAAAGGGCTTGCAATACTTTTCTTTAAAAAAAAAACGAAAAAAAGAAAAAAAAGGAAAAAAAAAGAAAAAGAAAAAAGTTCCAGCCATTTCCTCTGAATAATTGCCCAAGAACAGGTCCTAAAATAGGATGTGAGTACACTTAATTGTGTTCAGGCCACTGATAGAAGGAATGACAATAGTATGAAGAAATCAACACACAGAGCTCGGATCAATCATTACTTAATTTACAGAGCTTGGCGTTCTCCACATACCATGTGCTGAGTAACAAGTGACTTCATTAAGCTAAAATGGATCTTCAGTAAAGCAACTATTTACAGAGCAGCTGCAGCCTTGTGTTCCTGACATGTGCACGTGGGTTGACTTTCAGATAACCCTTCTATTCTTCAACTTCTGTTCCTCCTCAAACTCATCCAAAAATGGGAAAGTGCTAGAAGAGGATTCTCCAAGGCATCTCTTCCAACTTCTACCATGACAAATACATCCAAATCTTTTTTTTCGTCAACGCTTCACTTCATAATAGTTAGTGCTGTCCTTAAAGAAAGGGCATTCAATACCCTAACTCCTCCAGTAATTAGAAGCCGTATTTCCACCTTTAATTATTTCTTATCATATTTGTAGCTGGTTGTTTTTAACCAGCAACTGAACATGGAGCATCGGAACAAGGGCGATTTGTAATTGATGTTTCTCTTCCTGTTGAATCAAAGTTCAATTCGTTACTTCTTGAAAAGCCTTAAAACCGCAATAGCCCTTAGCTTCTGCTTTTGATCTCCCTGCAAAAGTGACCGCTACCAGATTCATTAAAAACAACTTGATGATTGCGCCCTGCTCATGTTTTTCTCCACACACTGTACACACAGCGAGCTAACTTTAATTCTGCCATTGCTCCCATTGTGCAAACAGCTCTCTCTGCTGGGAATGTGCTAATCAGGCTCTGTAGGTCCAACTCACACCATAAACACATCACAACAGCAGGTTGAATTTACCAATTTGCTTTCAATTCCTGCTGTTCTCTTCCTCTTCTGACTTCCAACTCCTTGTTTCCATTTGAAACAATCAAACAGGTTTTCCAGCAGGAAGAGCTATGTCTCATGAAAAAAACCAAACCCACCCTCAAAGAACAAAAAGAAAAAATAACCGAGCTGATTCTTTGCTAAGCATTCCCTTTTTCTGTCTTTGCAACACTTGTATGAACCAAACGTCCCCATGTTTTAGAAACCTGTGCTTTAGCAACTTGTCACAGTCCAACAGCACCGATATCGCCTTCCTCCTGCCTTCCACTGAGGAAAGAGTCAGTAGCTTATTGAAACACACCAACTTGTGCGATACTCTGGAGTTTCCAAACCTCAGCGGCAGTGCTTGGCCTCCAGGCCTTTCATTTTCTAGCTGTGGTGATTTTTAGTTAGCACTGGCACACACGGCTTGTTCAACATCCTCCCACCGCCCTGCCTCCCTGCCCGTCTGCTAAGCACAGATGCAACCTCTGAAGTCACCGCAAAACCCTCTGCCAACTGCAATCACTCAGTTTTTGTCAATATTCACACTGGATGCAGCACGTCTACTCTCTTGATCATCACTGTGGGGAAAAAAAAAAAATAATCAGAGGTTTACCTCAAAACCAAGCGAAATCTTTAAAGGACAGGATCCTATTCCATTTGTAAGAGAGGAAAAAAGCTATAGGCTCCAAGTTATGCCATTAGTAACTTCCCCAGCCATATGAAACCTTACTGCCTCGAGCTCATTACAACCTACAAATGTTCAAGGAAATACAAGCATAATGGTATGAAATGGTATTCAGTCAGGCGTGCCCAAGGTTAACCACCACAAGCAATTTTTTTTTAAAAATCAATTGCATTAATGGGTGCATAAGGCAGTTGTTTTTAATTTGACAAACTACCACATATCTATGGTCCATATCTACGGAACGATATTAAGTGCCTGGAGCAACCAAAACGTTTGGAGAATTTAGCTATGAAAGGAGCAAACCTAAGGGTGTGGGATATCCAGAATGTCCAAGGATTCTGCTTCAGGCATGTTTTCAGACACAGCCACAGGCAGCCTTCCCTGCCACACTCCTCCCACAACAACCTCGCCCCCACCACCTGCTTCCCAGATGGGTGATGGAAGCACCATTCTCTGCTGGGATGACAACCTCCTGCTACCCCGGGCTTTCCCTGAGTCTGTCAGAGGTTCAACTGAGCATGGCACCCAGCCAGAAAAATATCAGCCCTTGTATAGAATCATAGAATCATAGAATCACTTGGCTTGGAAGAGACCTTCAGGATCATCGAGTCCAACCATAACCTACACTACCAAAATCACGACTAAACCACGTCCCTTAACACCACGTCCACCCGTCTTTTAAATACCTCCAGGGATGGCGATTCCACCACCTCCCTGGGCAGCCTGTTCCAATGCCTGATAACCCTTTTGGTAAAGAAGTTTTTCCTAATGATGGACAAACCTCTAAATACCGGACAATTTTAAATAAACTTTGCCATGGGCCTGTATTCATGTCAAGTAGACTGGAGAGCCTCTAACAGAGAGAGAAGAGAGACGCTCCCATCCCGGAAAGCTCCTGTGTTGGACATCGCCAGCAGCGCTTAGAGAGCAGGAGGCTGCTGAGGCCACCAGAACTGCCCCGTGCTGGTCACAGCCACTTCCAGCCCGCTCAGAAACAGCCCAAACCCTCAGCCAGGGAGAGCAGGGACCCACCTATGGGAAGGGTGCGTGTTTCCATCCACTGGAGAAAGCACAGCTGGAGTTCAAGGGCTGAGACACAGCACCCCAGGTCACAGCTGTGCCTCCTGAAAAGGGTCTACTATCAATTCAACACTGAACTCTGCTAGGGACACAAACTAAACCCTAGAAAGAGCACTTTCAGTGTCCTGCTCCTCTTAATAAAATAATAAAAGTAACCAGCATAATTCAGAAAAATACCTTACCAACAAATTAAAAAATCTTGCCTTCCTCCGCTGTGCTTCTTAAGCCAGTTTATTGTTGTCTTAAATTAGGCAAGTGGTATCACATTTCACAGTAGCACCTTCCCTGGCATTGCTTATCATTAACAAGCATATGGACGGCTTACTGAGGGTTCCTCTGTTCTAGCCCACAGACCACAATATCCCCGGAAAAACAGGAGGTGTTTATGTAAAAAAGAACATCACGTATTTTCCATCCTCTTTATGTCAACAAGAGTTTGGGTATCTTCTGCTTTCTGTATTGCAGACTCACCTCAACACTTTCTTCAGACACACAAGTGAAAAAAAAAAACACCTGAAAGCCTAGTTCCTTAAAACAATAAATGGATTTGCATAATGGACTTGAAAATATTCTATATTCCGACCAAAGAACATGCCCAATCTGTTGCCACCCATCTTTAGAGAAACACACATAAGCACAAAGCATGACCAAATTTCTAAAGTTTACAAGCCTACTCCTCTTCCTGCATTTGCAGCTCATTAGTTCTCCTAGAGCTTGCCAAAAAAGCGTTGAGACTGATAGGGGAGGATTGACAGACATCTACAACAGCAACGTTCACTTCCAGCATTTCAAAGGCAACTGCAGTTTAGTAAGTACTTCAAAAGATACAACTTGCTTGCACAAATAAACAAGTGGCACATCTTCACTGCAAAAGTTGAGGAAAGTAATGTCAAGACAGAAGCAAGAATATCTGACTTTTCAAAGACTGTGTATATTTGTCAGCAAAACTAAACCAGGGATGAATTACCCATATTGCAGAGAAATATAATGACAGGGGAAGCAAGATGTTAGCAGCACATTTCAATTATTACAGAAAAGTTGATGTATGTTTAAGTTTCTTCTGGCTGGAAAACTGGAACCTCAGTGAGCGTTTTGTTAAGAACTCTGTTGATTTTTCTGCCACTGCATACAAGGCTTAAGCAAAAAAGCAAATAAATCCAGATCTTTTGAACAGCCATGCTCATAACTATCAGCATTTAACATTTCATACAGCCCTCCTCTATCAACTTCAAACACACATAGGTAAGTGTTCCATATAGACAATGTAATAGATACAAATTTGTTGCAATAAATAGCATGACGTCGGGAGTCCACATAAAATTTTAGAGTTCTTCAAAAGCACCAAGTTGGAAACTTTTCCCCGCTTGGAAAAAACCCCATGCCTTGATAAATGGCACTGTCTTGTAGCCTTGCCGATACCTCTCTCCTTAAGCTGAGGTCCGGGGCAACTAGGTAGTATGGAAGGTACAAGCCATCCCATGCCTTTTTCGTTTCCAGCTGAATTTGATAGCATGAAATCCAAATACAATCCACCTTCGCTACAAAATATAACTGGACCGCCAGCTCATTCCACAAACTAGAAGACACTGGTGATAGGAATTTATTCAGGTCATTCTATCCCAGAGCAATTTGCCCCATTTAGGCAGAAAATTAACTTATTTAGAATCAGAAACAAGCCTCGATTTGACTACATTTACTTCTCCATGTGCTACAAATCCAGAAGTGTTAAAAGCACAGACATTAACAGACAACGCGATGCTGGAGAGCCTTTGGGACTGGAAATCACTCTGCCTACGATCGACTGCACGCCCCGCGGCTGAGCTGCGGTGTGTATGCCTGTAGGATGGTCAACTGACCTCCCTGCCTTTCTTCTCACCCACTTGGAAAGTCCTACCTCCAAAGAGCTCCCTCTTTCCTTCACGAGCGTACAGCCGCTTGACAGCAAGGTCATTTCTGGCCCCCGAGGACAAACCTATACAACCTGCTCTTGGCTGTAACCGAGTACCGACAGAAACTGAAAAGGGAACTTGTCTGGAGTCACTGGAACATACAGTACTGTAAAATTAATGCTTGGATACCAACTGAAGTAATCCAGTCGAGGAGTAAACCGTATTACAGGAATTAAATAACCAAACAACAGCGAGTGAATTGTAACTATGTGGAGTCCAAGATAATTTACTACACGCTGCAGATTTTAACACGAATAAGCTTCAGTTACAAACCTCAAATGAACCTTTGAGATACGTTTGGAAAGATTCATAATGCATTTAATTCTCTACCTGCCAGTTCTTGAAAACTGAAAGCAATGGTGTATGACAATCCTTTATTTAAATGAAGGTTTAGTTAATTTAGACAAAGCCCACCGATCTGATAAGCAAGCCCTCTCCTCTTGAGGCTGATCTGAGAGGGAACACTTCCATGAGCTGGGGTATGATTTTACAATTGCTATCTACTTTGGGGCTCACCAACTTTGGCCATCACTCCCTTCTGGACACTTCAGAATAGTATGTCCTGGTGGGTTGTGAAGAACTTGGACTGTAAAAGCCATCTTCATGTAACAGAACCAGGCACGCAGAAGACGAACGATGGCTTTCTTCCCACAGTGGGCCGGTTTTAACAGCCACCAGACTCTGGCCTCTCAGACGCAGCCTTGACCTAACAGCAGAACCATCGCTCAGTTTCCTTAAATTCAGAAAGCTGAGCAAGTATCGCTGAGTAGCGTATTAATGGCAAAACAAAAACTCTTGATGGCACAGCTGTGCCACTGCCAAGAGTCCAGAAACTTTAGCTTCCCTAAATACAATGCTCAATATGCTGTACTATAATTAATCGCCTCATCTGCTTACAAACGTCATGCAACTATTTTTTGCAACTACTCTCTCAAATCCAAGCAAAAGATGTTCTGTACATGAAGACACTCTGCTTAGTATCGTTGAATCCACAAGCGTAATGGAGGTGCCATCTGTATCAGTAGAGCTTCAAGTATTAGATCTGCATGTTCAACTGAACAACTGCTCTCTTTTAAAGGTTCTTACCAGATGCTGCACGTATACTTGCAAGTAGATAAGCCCAAATTAACAATCAGGGTGCTTAGTAAAAACACCAACTAAGTATCTCCCCCAAGGAGTTTGCTCCAGAGCTCAGGCCGGCCTTGCCGGCTGCAGGGAAGCAAGAGGCAAAAGCAGGATGGGATCTCTGGAGAAGAGGGCAGTGACTGGGGTCGGTGCAGAGGTGGGGAGGCCACAGCACGGCACACAGCCTACACGGAGAAAAACCAGGTTTGACCAAGGGACACTTGTGTTTTATTTTACTCTGTCCCCCAGAGGAGACCCTCAACGCGTGATGAGAATAACAAGGGGTTCAGAGAACAGAGTAAGGACTGAGCCGTTTCTGGCACCTCCTCCCTTCAGCTTCTCTCCGGGGGCCAACAGTCAGACACAGAGAGCCCAAAGCACAGGGCGATGGACATCCCAGGGGATGGCACATCTCTCACTACACATGTGGTGTGCCTTGAGCAGGTCGCTGGTTCCCCTGAGGCAGATGCTTACGGATAAATGCTCTGTTACTCTCTGGAGAGTAACATCTGTGCTCCGAATAGTGATTCACACCTGATCCTGCTCTTGATAATCCCACCACCTTTCCTGGTCCTCTTCTTTCTTCCAAGGCACGTTATCCTGTATCTGTGTTGCATTTATGCCTTGCGTGTTCTCTCCTTGGAGGAGATGTTACAGGTACAAACGTACCTTAGCAAAGCACATCTTTAAAACACATCCCTTAAGAGAGTATCAGAGCTCAGAGCAACGCTAAGCACAACACGCTGATAATATTCCTAATTGCATCTCATCGCTCGCTCTGTAGTCTTGCAAAATGTCTGAGCTACAACCTACTTCACGCCAGGCTGAGAAGCCTAAAATCCTTACTGGATTACTGGATATTCCATCAAGCAAGAGACACAGGAAATGAATGGGAATCTTTCCCTGATAATACAGTGCATTTCTTCCAAAGGATTAACTTCATTTCAGGAGTTCCCCAGTTCAACTGCCTCAAGGGAATGCTTATTTCCTGCACTTTGAATCAAGGATATTTATCAGCATTCTATACTACTGAACAAAAGCAAGTTGAAAAAACAGTGAAGACCTCAGATTCTGCTCATCTGGGTTGCTGCTTTAGCAAAGAAAATAACAGAAACAGGTCAGCATACCTCCTACAAAATTACCATAGACAAACTTGAATTCCTGGCCATGCTGTGAGCTACACATGTGCTACAGACTTTTATAAAGACAAGGGAGGAAGTGCTGGATCTCTAACAGACAAGCATCCTATCATCTACAGCAGCTCTCTAGACTTCAGCCCCTTGCTATACTGTTAAAATATGTTGACAGTTGGATAATGCAAAACCCCCTACCTTCAACACTCTTACTGTGCGTTAAAGATGCTCTCTCCTCTGAGCTTAATTTGTGTATGCTTCACATATTGCAGACCTTTCTTCAAAACGACAAACTGGAAAAGGAAATTTTTCTTATACTGAGTCAAGTAGCTTGGACAAAAAAAGGTACCGTTTCATACTATTATGTGCGCACACACATACACACCAAGTCAGGCCTGAGCATACACACGCACAGCGAAGCCAGAGAAACGAGCTGAGCAGTTCAGGGGAGAGACACACAGTCTACAGGAGTGGAGAAGTTATCTGCAAAAACATCTCTTGATGCTCTTACGCCTTCATCGCTCCTTGGAGAGGACAAGTCAGGAGTTAAAACTCCATACGTTATTTTCAGTAAATGTACAGTTGCCTTTGTTCTAGATCCCATCTCTTTGTGTTACTATGTCTTTACAGAGCCTTTGGGAAATTAAGAATCACCTTTTAAAGAGCGCTCAAGGCCAGACTTTCAAGCATGGGGACTAGACTTCAAGCCAGACCTTCTATAGCTATGAAATGCGATTTACCTAAACTTTCCTTCCTAACCCACTATTCTTATGTTACTTCCACCACTATAAATTAGGATGCACATTTTATATTTGTGTAAAATACAATATGTAATTACATACACCCAAGATCAGAACAATGCCTCCTACAAGAAAACCACTCATGCCAAGCACACAGTTACACCTCCTTCCTTTAGCATGGGTACAGTCACATATATATAACCATATGAAGGATCGATATAATTACAAATGACATTACTTGTATTAATGTAATTGCGCTGCCATAGTTGCAATTCTTACCTGTAACTACACGGGAATTTGAGTTTGATCATTATTAAAGTCATACCGTCAGAAAAACCTTGACTAAAACACTAAAAAAACCCCCAAACCTGAACAAATTGTGCTAAAACTGCTAAATGGAAGTATAATCAGTGGACTAATTAATGCTTTAATTTAGCACCTTCTATAGCATTCTGGAAGAGGCCTCTGCAGTGAGATGAAAGAAACTAAACTGGCATTTACAGGAGTATTATTTCTGCTGAAAGTGAAAGTTGAGTTTCAAACAGACTACAGGAATACAAGCAAGAATTACAGAAACATACTCTTGGGGGGAAAAAAAAAAAAAAGCACCCCAAAATATCATCAGGCAAACGTGAAACTTGTAGAAGAAGAAAGTTAAGATGCAGTTACATGTACAGCCAAAAGTAAAGCAAAACTAGGGAGTGAACAGCATTTAACCTTCAAATTACGTTTGAAATATAATGGAAAATGTCTCCAGGGTATCCCAGTTGGGGATATATGGAAGTCTCAAACTCGCAGTAGGGGAGAGATCGAAGCAGCTAGGTATGTAGATGACAGCCAGAGAGATTCGGATGCTTCAGAACTAGGTCTGCAACGCCACACGTTGCATTCTTGGTGCAATCACACAACCCTGCCATGCAGTAACAGACCATCAGCTTCCTCGTGAATTTGCAAGGCCACCTCTGCCCACATCTCTCTGAACCTGCCTGCAGCTTTCCCTGTTTTAGCCACGACAGCCATTTCTCTAACGACCGGGTTACCTATGGCTCATCAGTTCTCCTGCTGACTTGTGTGTGCCAGCAGAGTGCGGAGAGAAAGGCCTGGTGTGACAGCGGAGGGCTTGTGGAGATGGAGAATGTGGTACACAGGCTTGGCACCAGAGACCCCACAACTAGAAATAACTCACCAGCAATCAGTTTAAAAACAAATACAGACCCCTAACTGGACAAAACCAGTTTTAGGGCTAACAAAGTGATGAAAGAAATAGCACCTAACATATGCAAAGGGTTCCATATATAATAAATTGGGATCTAACCCAGAGCTGCGGACCAGTGAAGAAAGAGGAAGGTTTAAAAAATATGTTACCAAACATATAAAAATAATCCCAAGTGGATCCTAGAGGCAGGAAGGAAAGGAAAACAAAGCAACACAGCAACTCAAGCATCCTACTCCTCCCAGCAAAGGATTCCACCACTCCAACACTGGTACGAATGCACCAACACTGGGACCCTGAGGAGCAGCAGAAGAGGGAGGACACCACTGGGGAAAAGGGGCAGAGACAGAGAAGTGCATGAATAAGAGTTTAAACTGCATTGATTATTTTTTTTCTGTAACAGTTAGATCTGCACTTAGAATGATTTGACTCTCAAGATTTCAATTATACTAACAAAAAATTCTTGCCTTTACTTATATGGTGGTGCTTCCCCTGGGCCCATAAACAAGATTTTGAGTATTAGATAGTAATTGCAACATTAAACAGCTGAAGTTTTAGAAACTGACAAAGTAAAAAACCAAACCAAAAGGAAACCCCTTTGCAACTGTTGTGCAGCTTTCACTATTACGACAGAGCTGGTCACAGTATGTTCTTCTTTTCAGAGGGTGTAAGTGAAAGTGACTGTGACATCCTCCCTCTCTTCACATCTTCCAACCATGCCTAAGCAAATGTTGACAAAACCTTTTTTTAAATTCCTTTCAATTCACTAGAAGGTTTGAGAAATTTTGTTCGAAAGGAAGATGAGTATGTACAGCTTTGTCAAATGGCAAGATGGGAAAATACCAACAAAGCATATTAAAAAAAAAAAAAAAAAAGAAACTTAAGCTGGCCCAAAGGTTCAACTAGAAGGGGGAAATGAGGCTGGATAGCAAGCAGAGCTTCTTGACAAACAAAAAGCATTTGGCACTCTCTCAAGGAAACTACTGTCATCTCTGTTCCTCAAGAGTTTTGAAACGAGACTCAACAAAATGCGAGAGAACCATCTTGTATTGGCAAGGGAACAAATTATATGGTCTATCCTGTTCTCTTCCTGATTTCTGTTTCTCTGAAGCATTGCATCAAGGCATTGAACTAATATCATGGGTGTTCACTTGAGGCTGGAAATTTTCCGCTTTGCTGCTGCACTACTGACAGCTTTCAAGATAAATTCTAACTTCCCTGGACTCATGGGCGGGAGAACTGGGACCTGCTCCACATTAGCACGAGAAAACACCGAACCATTCTGTCTCCTACTGGAAGTGCTGTACTGTCACCACTTGACTGGTCACGAGCTGTAAGTTTACAGGCTCCTCAGCAAGTCACAAGCTGTAAGTTTACACCTCAAGACATCTAGGCTCCAAAACGTTTGCTGTATTTTATCTGTGTAAAATCCAAGCCTGTTGCTACGGAATCACAGTGCCAGGACGACTCTTGTGCTCAGTAAATACAGCAGCGGATGTTCCACTGACCAAAAATCCCAGGAAAGATTTTGCTGTTCAGTTTCTCCAAGTGGTATGTACAAATAAACTGCTATTCTTAAGTTGTAAAAAAGCCTCACAAACACGATCAAGTGGTTTGTGGCATGTAAGCATGCCCAGCACCTTTTGCCAGGGATGAAATATGAAACAATACCTTTTTTAGAGTGCAAGCTTTATTCCCGTCTACCCAGCACAACATGGGAATGGGCACATTCCATGCCCACATCCGTGCCAGCACCAGCCTGGATAACAGAGCTAACTGTGGAACACAGCAGGACAACCGATGTTCCCTGTGCCACTCCTGTAGACATTTCGGACAAGCCCACACCAAGGGCTCGTACCAGCCACGCACCCGTTACTACTCCTCGTGGTGCTACCAGATTCACTCCACTGCCAGCAAACCTGCTTGAATTACACAGCTGGCTTCACTTTGATGCACTGACACATTTTAGCATCCTTTCTTGTGTGTTTCTCAACCTTGCTGCCTGAGCCCGCGTGATAACAGATTTTCAGGAAAGTGTAATAGTCAATGCCAGCAAAATTAACCCTGTTGTTTAATCAAGAGGACTATAGCAGCTCCTTGGACAAGAAACTGGAACATAAGATTTCTCTGTAGAAATCTTATCTCAGGAACCATACGTTGGCATGGAAGATATGTCATTAAAGTAACCAAAAAATGAAGGTCCAAATTAAAATTCAACCATGAGCTGCATTCTCTGCTTACATGATCATTAACCGAGTAATAATCCGCTAATTCACACAGCTAATTCTGAACTCCCTGCTAAACATATAAAATATCCATTTCGGTGGAGGAGGATAAAGAAACAGTGGCACAGCAAAAAATTTTGGAATTGGAAACAATTCAAAACTGTCAGGAGACTCTCAGCTCTGGATTTTTCCTTTAATAGTTGCAGGATCAGGTTTTGTTTCCGAACTAAAACAAGTATTTCTTCATGAAATTTGAGGTAGTGGCTAGGATTAAATTTGGCATCAAATTTAATAACCAAAAGCAATTAAAGAATTTTCCTAATTTTTGTTTAATAAAATCCCAATTCTTTCTAATGAGCCTATTTTAAATCTTTATACTTGATGTGTTTGAAATAATAAATCAAGAAATACTGTAAAAATCGTGGCAGATGTATCCACCCAAAAGGTTAACACTAATGAATCTATCGAAAAAGCAGTTTAACATCATTTACTGACACCATGACAAATATGACAGGTTTACAAATGAACACATTGGATACTTAATGTTAACATCCATGTCCTGTCAGGTCCTCCTGGGACTAATCGAAATGTAGCTTTGATTGCTGTGACTAATAAAGAACCCTGGTTAATAAAATTGCTTTATCTTGTAATTATGGCAGTGTGAGCAGTATCTTAATTATAGCTGTTTCAGAGCCTCATCTGTCAATCAGCGATGAGCAACACTTCTGCAGGTTCACAAGCAGAAGAAAAAAAGTGCCTACACAATGGACTAAAATGGTCCATCGCCTCACCTCTCAGAAAGATGTGTTGAGCCCAAACTCAAACTCAGACTTGCAAAGATGATCAGCAAAGCTTAGGAATGCTCATTTCACTTCAGAGAATGTCTAATCCCGGTAATAAAACACCATCAAATTTTGAAGCGTAACACGTGCTCAGACCTGGCTTCCAGTTGTCTGTGGTAGCAGCTACCGTACTGCATTTGTTGGGATGAACGCAGCAATCTTCCAAAGTATCTGGAAAGAAAAAAACCCCAGTTATGGGGATACAGAACTGGTAATCCAGTTTGAAACTTTTAGCATCAGGGGTGTGACTGCAAGGCTGCCTATCATCCTGATGACAGAGATATTGTGCCCTGACCTGTGCTGTAACTGATCCCAACGCAGGCTCGACACCTCAGCAACAGGCATACTCATACCTGCGCATTTCCACACGTGAAAAGGGTCAGTCGTGGACCTGGCTCTGTTAGCCAAGTAAATTAAGCGAAAACTACAGCATTCAAGGCTTTGGAAGACTTACCTGAATGCAGGATGAGTGGCAGCAACAATCGCTTCCTTCGCTTGCCATCTAAAATGAGCATATTAGTGACATTGTGCTAGAATTTCTCAGTTGAATCTAATCCTGGGAAAATCTCACAACCTATTAAGAAGTTAATTGTGGTGGGAGGGAGGGATTAAAATGACATGCAATTGTTCCAAAAATCCAAACTTACTTGCATTGTTTTCCACTAATGCTAATACTCTTGGAACTTTTATGTTCATAAAATGGTAGTTAGAGGCAAATAAACTGTCCCTTTTCCACATGGGATATAAAAGAGAAAGGATAGTGGCTAGCTGTTATTACTGCGGCAAGCATGTTTCTTAAATCACACTGCTTAATATTGTGATGCAATAGCCAGCATGGACTTCAGGCCCCATTTCCTTTCAATACCTTTAAGAGCTGGAAAAAAGGAAAGAAGACCTCTCTCCCCACTTTTTGGCCAGTGCCAGCATTGTACTTTATTGTTAGTTTTGAAACTGCTACCGTTCCAGTGCTAAGATTAAATATTCTTCCACAGGACTGAACGGAGTTTCTGATAGTAAAGATGATTAAAAGGGAGTTTCTGCTTCTGCAGAAAGCATGCACTGCAGGAACTGTCTTAAGTTCTAAAAATCAGGACGGAATTACTATGCAAACCAATACACAGCACAAGCTCCTAAGCGTGAGGGCAATACAGAAGGCAAAACTACTTCATTACCTGCTTGTCAAAACCACAGCCGAGACAGAGACCGGAGATTTGAAGACACAGGCACAGGGACACTGACCTCAGCAGGAGCCCGAATGGCAGGAGAGCATCGAGACTGTGGAGAACTAAGGCTGGACGTGCAAACTGCTTCACTTTTATTATCACCCAAGGAGGAAAAGAAGAATGAAAGCAGCTAAAAAAAACGTAGCGCACTCCAGCAGGGTAGTGAAGGTCAAAGTCAGCAAGAGACAATGCATTCTAATGAATATTTCCTCAACTCCTGGAAGATTAGATTCAGCACATCTTTAAATCCCACCAACATATTAAACTGCTCCAAAAAAGAATCTGTCAGACATGCAAACTGTAGAAATATCTTGTTTTGTCCTGGCAGAGCTTCTCAAGTGCAAGTCTCTAAATAAGTCCTAGGACAGGTGTCTATCATCAGAAAAAAACAGGTATCCTGTGTAACAGGAACCACCATTGCAAGGGAAGAGTTAACAGTCAATACTATCCCTATAAGAAATAAATAATTCTTAAACTTTGCATTGACACACAAGTGGAAAGTCTGCTAATGATCAAACCTGCTCATCTAAAAGCTAACAGAGCTAGCTAGTGGGATGGAATAGATCCCCAGGCCAGTGGATCAGAAGGCGCAGTGAATCTAAAGTGGATGAAGGTTTACATGCATTTATTCAATACACACACATAGGTTTAGACCGGTACAAAATTCTCACTGTACAGACCAATTCATCAAAAAGGACAAAAGGGGGAACCTCAAGCTCAACTGCAACCGTGTCTAGTTTATAACTAACAGTTTTCCTTGACACGCAGCACACACCATTAATGGAAAGTCAATGAACTAAAGAACCTATGATGATAACCAACTATCTGACGCTCTTCAGAAGATACAAAAAAGCCCCAGGTTAAAGGAAGATATGTTAAGTGGAATTAAAACGAGACCACCTTACAGACACACCTTTGAGCAACAAATGGCTCTAAAGCAGCAAATGCTTCAGTATCCGAGTCGTATCTGCAGCCACAGCTGGGCAACAGCTTACACTGCTTTTCTGAGGGCGAGGAATGGGATGGATGAGGTTAAACCAGCCATTCTTTTCATATTGAACTATTTTAATCTCATTTCTTGTAATTTTTCTTTCTTTACTACAACACAGGTCTTCAAGTGTTAGTTCTTGGTTTAAAAGCAGGCAGCCATGTCAGATAATTAAGAGAAGGTCTACCTGAGGGCTTTCCTGGGTAATTTGCAGCTTGACTGACCTATAAAAAAATTATAGGGAAATAAGTCTGTGGTACCTAAAAGTAATGGGTGTTTGTTCAGTTCAGCACTACTTAATTACTTTTCCTTTAGTTCAAAGTAAAAAGGAAATCATTTATTCTTCAAAACATTTCATGAGCTAATTTAAAATAATTGACTTCAAAAGAAAATGTGAAGAAGAAAAATGTGAAATTCTTAGTATGTTAAAATGCGATAGGAGCAAAAAAACCCACCTCTCTTCTGTTTTATAGACATAGGATAGTTTCCCCTTTAAGTAGGGTACAGGAGTGTAGTGAGTATAGAGTGAGTATATGCACCACGGTTCAGGGAGCATACTACCAGAAAGTAAACGGCACTGTATCGTAAAAGATTGATCGGTTTGTGCTTAACCTGTAGCTGTTTGGGACAGCATCCTCATTGGATTCCATTACGTAGTTCCAAACTGTCATAAAAGAGGCCTGAAACTGATTCAGGAAAATCACATACTTCTACAAACATTTATTTGTCGTAGAGTTTCTTAATGTACAAGGGAGCATAAGCACAAATCCCATGATAGCGGTAGTCAGATGCTTCTGCGTGCAGCTATCTGCAACCTCATTGTATTGTCATAGTTCTGACATGATCAAGTGGAAGAGATTCTTTGTTCACATAGAATTTATTCTGAACATGCAAATTTCAGATTTTGAAGAGAGGTCAAACAGAACAAGAAACAAGCACAGATGTTTAAGTAGACTGTTTAATTTAGGCACATCTCTCACTTACTTCTGAAACCAGAGCTCAAGTCTCTCTCGTATAGTTTCCCTCTGTTGTGAAGCAGAAGAAAGCGAGAGCTGTTTCCTGGCATGTCCATGCTCCCATCCAAAACCCCACCTACCTTTGCTACTGTCACGGGCAATCTTCTTAGGAAAGCAAAGGCTAAGCAGGATAGAGGCCGAGAATTCCTTTAAATCTAAAAAGCATCTTTTCCCATTTCTACCACTTAAGTAGCAAATAAAATATATACATACTGACATTTGGCCTGTGCGCATTAAAAATTCATCTTTTTGCCTTCTGGTTTCTGACCCTTAAGAGACTGTACAGAGGAAAGGGCTTACCGTGAGCCACTGAGCACTACCCAGATTGTTGGGGGTTTTTTCCCTCTTTTATTGTTGACTAGGAGATACTGTTTTCAGATCACGGAATAAAACTCCAGCTGCACTGGAAACAGGCACATATATATATATATATGCACATCAGCCTAGTGAGAAGTGCTCAAAATGTAATCTTTAAAATGTGAATTGGCACAATATGAAATTAGAATACAGGATTCTATAGCCCATATAGTGATAATTTTATTGCAAAGAAATATTTTATATAAAAGGCCTTTGAGATAATTTCAGAGTATTGTAAATGGTGCATCTAACCCCGTAAGGAACATGCTACGTAGCAACTATGAGTGGCTCTAGCTGACCGGAGCAAGAGATAGCTAATATTAAGTAAATCCAGAAGAAATAAATGCCTACCAGGGATAAGATTTAGCCTTGAATTTGCAAGCCATACTAACTTCACAATCACTCTAGTTTTGAAACATAATTTATGTCCCCAAAAGCAAAGCATTTGTGGTGCATACCAGGAAAACAAAAATACTATTTGTTATTCAGGCTGAATGGTTGAGCTGAGATACCATCTGGACAGAGGCATCTCTCTGTCCAGACTCCATTTCCTAACAAATTCATTTTGCCCATTTGGTCAACATACTTCTCTTGTTTTCTGCAATTTGAATGACCTAGTTTACCCGAGAAACATTTTCTAAAAGTGAATTTAATCTGCGCGGAGAATATTTGCACGCTTTTACAATAGAGGCAGAAAAAACCACCATATCACAACTCCTAGATTCCCCACTACAGTACTGAATTCAGAATTTGCAAGCAGCATACAGAAAGGTATTTACCAAACACATCTGAAGAGAAGGTAAAGAGAACCCAATAGCTCAGTGATATTCCTTAGGCAGAAAGAGGATTAATTCCTGTAATAAATTGCTGAGCTACCAATTTACACCTGATGCATAACTGCTTCCTCTTTTCTTCACCAACTACAAACCCGTATCTCTTCTGTAGAAGCATTTTTTGCCTTGTCATTGCAAATTCTGTAGTTATGGAGAATTACAGGCTGGGGAAGGGCATATGAAAAGAAAACAATAGTCAACTTTAGACCACAGATAAGATCTTTACAGCCATTATTTAGCTTTGGGATTCTGTTTAAAGAAACTTACGCAAAGACTGTGCCCCTTCTCCCGCTAGAGCTTACCCACAGTTTTTCAAGGCTTACTTGAATAGCTCATAGGCATCTCAAAGATAACTTGTTTTCCGTGCATTTTATCAAGACTGATAGTCAGGTAGAGAAGGAAATTACATAGGTGTTCAAACTGGAAGAACCTTCCCAATGCAGAATTTCATTAAACGGCTGGAAAGAAAACTTCTGGAGGAAGCATCATAAAAGGCATCAGAATCAGCAGGTGTCAACTCCGTGACACATCTTTAAGAAAAAATGGTCTTCAGGTATTTCTGCAAGCACAAGAACATATTTTTTCCTTCCTTATAGTTCCTCCCAATTGCACATCACTTCAAAGGTATCTGTAACGCTTGCACATCTTTCCTCTTTCCATTGCAGTGGCATCTAAAAGATGCTGAATTGGTGATTTCACAGACAGAAATACTGAACACAGAAACAGTACGCAAGCACAGCAGTGTCACGAGCACACTGCAGACATCCACAGAATGTTGGGGGTTGGCAGGGACCTCTGGAGATCATCTGGTCCAACCCTCTACCAGAGCAGGGTCACTCAGAGCAGGGGGCACAGGATGGCATCCAGGTGGGTTGGGAATGTCTCCAGAGTCGGAGACTCCACCACCTCTCTGGGCAGCCTGTGCCAGTGCTCTGC
Source organism: Chionis minor (assembly GCA_013398295.1). Taxonomy (NCBI): domain Eukaryota; kingdom Metazoa; phylum Chordata; class Aves; order Charadriiformes; family Chionidae; genus Chionis; species Chionis minor. Next base: position 516,521 of record VZSF01004963.1, read on the forward strand.
CACCCTCAAAGGAAAGAAGTTCCTCCTCATGTTGAGATGGAACTTCCTATATTCAAGTTTGTGCCCGTATCCTCTTGTCCTATCACTGGGCACCACTGAAAACAGTCTGGCCCCCTCCTCCCGGCACCCTCCCTTTAGGTATTTGTTAGTGTTGATGAGATCCCCCCTCAGTCGACTTTTCTCCAGACTAAAAAGGCCCAACTCCCTCAGCCTTTCCTTGTTAGAAAGATGTTCCAGTCCCCTCATCATCTTTGTAGTCCTTCTTAAACTGGGGAGCCCAGAACTGGACACAGGCCTGCTCAAAACAACCACGATTAACAGAGATTTGTGAAAACAAGGGTACAAACTTGAAAAGGTTGAAGCCAGCAGCCCCCCTCTACACTGGTGCAGACCAAAGCCATCAGCGTACGTGGAAAATAAAACTGTTCAAATACCAGGTAGGAGGACCACTATTTAAAAACAAAGCAAAACACCTAACACAAAAACAAAATAAAAAAACCCACAAACAAAAAAAACCTAGAAATAATGCTGGGTCAAATCTATATAATTATTTCAGGTTTCATCTCAAGATGAGCCTGAGGAACAGGACTGTGATGGTAGAGCACATCTATTTCAGAACATACACGGCAACCTTCCCCCTCCTGCCTCTTGCCCCGAGGAAAACAAGGCTGTCAGGGGAACGGTTAACGCTGGGAAGCTCAGTCTGACCCTGTCCCTGATCTCCTATCGCTCCGTAAGCCATCAAGGCAATCATAACCTTTGGCAAGTTAAACCGCTACGACGCAACACTTGACACACGGAAAACCTGCCAAGTAAGGAGCTCCTGGAAGCAGATCGATCTTACTCTCCTATTCAGCAAACACGTTTAATGGCGACCAAAAAGGCAGTACGTAAGTGGTTACATCTAGCATTAATTCCTTAAATGCTTTGAGGCACTTTTAAGTATTATCAAGTTCCTGGATGTAAAACTGTGGGTACATTCAGTCTGGTATTTGAGCAATCAAGAATTCCATTCATTACTGCTCTGATTCAATGACCTTACACACATAATCAATGGCTAAACTGATAAATGGGAAGACTTCTTAAAAATCTATTTCTTGAGTGCTGGAACTAAATGTTTTATTCTCGACAGCTGTAATTTATAATTTAGTGACAAGAACATTTGTTCCAGCTGTTCAGGCCTATTTCACACAGCAGAGAGTGAGCATGCTGTATTTCCAAAGCCAGACACTACATTTGGATTGGGACCTGCTTGATTTATTTAGCATATCAAGTTATTAGCTAACTCAAAACAATCAGAAGACATTCTTAATGTTCATAATTAGAACACTCATCGTGGGAGCTCCAAGGCTGGAGTTCTTTAAAGCTTCAGCAATAATAAAGTGCCAGGAAAAAGTAAAACAAACTAGTAGCTTTTAATGTTAGGGTATAATTTTTTCATGTGGCCAAGTAATTTCCTCCATTTAATTGGGATGACTCATGCCACGTATGCTCTACACCAGTGTTTTCACGTGTTACTGCATCTGATTGTTCTAGGTCTAATAATCAACATCTCCAGTGTTTCTTGTTTTCATTTCCACTTACAGCTAGCAAAAACTGGCTAAATCTTTTCCTCAGAAAGCTTGGTCCGCAAAGCTGACATCTTTTTCTGAAGCACTGGAAGGAGAAGGGTAGTTTCTTATTTCCACTAAAGGCAGTTTTTGGGCACTCAAGAAAAAATGGCTAGGCTTAATTTTTGCAGAATTTCTTGCAATTCTTTTCGTTTTTGCCAACAGAAAAAGGTACCTTGGACCAAAGTACCAAAATTTACCTTGTAATATCAAGTACCTGATCCATTTACTTGTATACATAAAATTATATGTTAACATTTCACTGATATAATCTAGTTCACGATTAACTAAAATGTTCTTTCAAATATTTCAAGGTGTATGAATACTGTACTTGCTCACCCTTGTTCCTGTAACTCCCAAACAGCTTCTACATTATCTAGGGAAGGTAACATTCTCAACAAGAAAAATAATTAGAAATGAATAATTTGCACTGATTTACCTTTCAATATCTGCATTTCCATATTTGTTTCCTGCATGCAAATTCAGCTATCTAATGAAATTGGTATGCGCCAAAATTGAACCCACTTTTGTCCACTGCCTTTGGAAATTACTGTCAAGAGATTACTTTGCATATTTAAGAAATATACTATGCAGGGATATGAATAAGCATTTTCAAGTCTATTAAAGATTTTCTAAAAGTTCTGTGATGTGGGAAATAAATTAAAATTAAAAAAAAATAAAAATCACTCTGCATTGGAAAGAAGCCCATTTTTAATCAACTGGAACTCAGAAAAAGCATAGAACTATTCCTGGTAGACCATTTATTATATTTTTAACAGTCCTTCATCTGAAAGTAAAGGCGCAGTAACAGGAGAATTGGAGTAAACAGAGCTCAGCTCAGATCTCACCTCCAATGCAGCAAGAGAAGTCATGACCTTTGGTAGGGAACCTGCACTCTTCATCTTCTAGATTCATAGCAGAAAAGTACATCAAAACCACCATTAGGATAAAATAACAATTTTCTTTTTACATAAAGAACAACTCTTGTGGGTTTTTAAACATTAATCCTAAAGTTTGAAGTCTAACAATTCTCAGTTTCTGTTCATGAGAGTTCAGTTCATTTTCTCATTCATGTCATTCATTTAGTCATGAGGACTAATCAACTCTCCCCATCTTGGGCGTTAAAGCCCAAACCATTGATTCGGGACCAACAGGCTCCGGAATGACACTGAGCACAGTGATAACTGAGTAGGGGCTTTTGATGCTAAATTGTCATGTTGAATCTCAACATAAAGACAATACCTTCGGCTGAAAATATTTGCAGAATTCCTGCCCTGCTCTGGCTGAATTTGAGACACATACAGAGTCCCAGGATGCCGCCACTCTGAAGGAAAGGAGTTTAAAAATAAGTTCAGGGTATGGCACGGTGCTGCAGGGTGACTGCAGGGTGATTAGATGCCTCCTACCAAGAACAATAATAGGAGTTTTTAGCATCAGCAGGAAGAAGCCACCTCTTCTCACAACAAAACTGTAGGTTTCCTTACCTCTCTCAGATTAGAGACTTTCACCTACTTGAACTAACATAAAATGAGAACTCCAGGATACGCAGGAGTACCTTTCTAGATGTCCCAGCAGATAAATACACCATTCCTAGCAACTTTCATGTGTGGATGTGTACCCTCAACTATTCCCTTAACCTATTTGGTTTGTACCTGCGCCATGTTTTTACCTTTCATGTCTGAAAGTAACAGGAAAAGACGCTTCCAAGAAAAATGTCAATACTTTCTGAGATTTTTCTTCCCCTCCGCAGTTGTATATAAAGGGTCGGTACGTTCTTTGTCATTTAGTACTTTGTTGCTTGGAATGCAAAAGCATAGCCTTTTGATAAAGGCTGGCAGTGACCCATCTTTAGTTGCAGTTTTAATATCGTAAAAACATACGGGACTCTCTCACTTTTATCTTTTGGCTTCTGTAGTCTTTTAGAATTACGCACAAACATTTTGATTTTCAAAATACTGCTGAAACCAAAACATAACTGGCTGCAAATCCAAACACACCATTCCCGTTTCATTGCCCGGGGCCACATTTTCCTGCCTGTGCCGCAGCGCGCCCCAGCGAGACTGCAGAAGCTCTGCCATGGGGAGCTGGGCTCCAGCTGTTCACACCTGGCGGGGGAGATGCTGTTCAGACCTTCCCCACTGTTCGACGCGCATGGAGCGTCTCAGAATTAATGACAAAACAAATTTACTGCAAGAATCTCAGCACAAGCTGCTGGGTCAGGATAAGCAGCTGTCAACTCTCAACTGCTATATTTCTGCCCCCGAATTAGCACTAAAAACGATGAGCTGACATACCGATGGGAGGCCAGTTCTGCTGTTACCAGTTGCAGCAGTGGTTTCCCAAACCACCTCCAGCAAAACATAAGACAACTATAGCAGGAGATACCAAAGTCTACACAGCCCGCTACGCTGTCTCTAACAGTGGCCAAAACCAGGTTAACTACGAAGGAACACAAGAATAGGTCATGCAAATAGCGACACTTATCCTGAACAAGTGTCCTGCCACCTAAATGTAATGTCCCCCTCCCTCTACTGAATTAGAGGGATCAATCTCTACCTGCTCTCTCCGTGCCACATGACTTTATAGCCCTCTATCACCATTTCCCCCAGTAGTCTCCTTTCCATGCTGAAGAGCCCTAGCCTCATCCCACATTTCTTTTACAGAGCCCATTCCAAGCTTTTCATCAGTCTTGCTGCCTTCTCACCACTTCATTCAGTTTTCACGTATTTGGAGCAGGGTGGGGAGTAAAGAAACCGTAACTGCCTACCCACAGTCAGCATGCAGAAGTTCTGTGCATTAATATTAGCGTATAAAATATTTAATGCCACTTCAATTTTGCTGTTTATTACTGTCCTAACAACTCTTATGTTTGACATACCTGTTGGACCACCCCTGAACACTGGGATGGCATTTCTATCATAACCCAAGGCCTTGCTCAAGAACGAGCTCAGAACCCATCCAATGTCTTTGTTCAGGCTCCCTCCTCCTCCATGTACATCACTTTGTTTATCTACACCATATTTCTTTTGTATCTCACTGCCCAGCCACTCAAGTTTCCCCTAGGTTCTTATAAAATTCGTCAGTCATCATTAATAATTCAACGTTATTCAGGGCAGTAATGAATGACATCAAGTATTCAAGTCTTACTGCATCATTTATGCATGTGCTGACCACCACGGGTCCCAGGACAGATAATGTTCATTAGCTCATTAGAAAAGCTCCAGCATTTTGCACGGCTTGACTTCTTACAAAAGCCAGGCTGACTCTTGACTCTGCCAGAAGTTTATCCAGTAATTCCTTTCTTCATATACTATCGACAAGCAATTTTTACTTGTAGGTAGCTCAAGCTCATCAGCCTGTTGTTTCCCATATCACCTTTTTAGAAAGCCGTATCACATTTGCCATCTTTCAGTCCTCAGGTGCCAGACTGCTTTTATGCAGCACCACAGTTAGTCTTGTTATCTCATTCTTGAATTCCTACAGCAAGCTTGGGTTAATAACAAATTACTTGGCAACTTGTCTATTTGATTCATAAATTCCCCTACCAACTCTTCAATTTGAAAGAGACTTTCTGATGAATTCTTCTCTAAAAAGTGTTCCAGCACAGGGAACTACCATTTCTTCACAATGAGCAACAGATGCAAAGAATTTATTTGTCATTTCTGAGTATCTACTGGCCCTAGAGATTTTTCTGGCAGGCTTCCTGCTGCTGATGTTTTTGAAGATGTATTTCTTACTAGTTTTGATGCCTTTTGCAAGTGGTCCTCTAACTCTTTTTCCAGTCTGCCTTATTGCATTTCTACATTTAACCTGTCAATTTTAATAATCCTTTATATTCTCCTCATTTAGATAAAGCTTTAAGCTTTTAGAGACCCCTCTCTTGCTTTCAACAGCAACCATCAGGCTGCTATTAAGCGATGATGCTCCTTTTCTGCCCCTTCTGAAGTGTTTCTCAATAGGTGGGAAACATTTGTTCTCTGCCTCCAGTATCGCATCCATGCCATCTGTAACGCTCAGCTTCCTTTTTAACAAGCTGGCGTGAGCTATTTCACCATTTCCACACACTTCTTCAAGTTGAGCACGGCTGCGGTAGATTATTAGGCTTCTCTTTCTCTTGCATGGATCCTGAAACTGATTACACTATTTCTGCTGTTGGACTGACGCTCTGAACCCGGTTCGTGCACTATTCAGCGCTAAGTCAAAGGTACATTTTTTCTCAGAAAAGCAGAAGTTACGCCACTATGATAGGGATAAAAGTGAGAAGAGTTTTCATGTAGCATTAGGGCAGCTCTGAATGCCAAAACCACAGGCAGTGGTTACCTTAAACTCACTGTCCTGCAGGACAAACATCGTTTCCTGACTCCTATGATCAAAGTAGGCTGAGCTCTGCACGTATCCTACCTGTCACCAGTTAGCGACGCCGGTTATATCAAGGGTGCCTGGGGGAAGCGTTTGCCAATTGCTTCACCAAGACATAAAGAATCATAGAACTTTTTTAACCACTGTTTCTGTAAATTTTGTGTGATGTCAATTTTACTGAAGTTACGCCAATTTTGAAGATGTGAAAGCGACTTTTTAAATCCCGCGTGCACTGCTAAGCTTCTGGGTGTGCCTCCCTCTTTTTTCATGGCCTTGCTGCATCATACAGCACTAGAGTGTTTCCAGCTAACAGTGTCGGTACAAGTGGAAATCCGTGAATATGATACTATACTGACTCTTAAGATGCAATTTCTATTTCTGTCTCTGCCACAAACTTGCTATGTGACCTTGAGCAAGTCATCAGATCTCCCTGACTCATGTGAATATCTCTGAAAAAGGGTACTGTAAAGCTTTAATATCTGCAGATGATCATTATACGCATAAATCCTCATCATCATTTTCATCACTATTTTCATCACTTGCTATTTCACTTTCATTCCAGATATCAAGCAGAAAGCTCAGTGGAAATATACAAAATAGATACTGTTCCTGTGGAAAAAAAATAATAAGATACAGACTACATTTGCTACGCCTCCAAGTTCTGCCAGACAAGCGTGCCTTCCAAGCTGCTGTAAGTAAATGACTCCGCTGCACTGAGGAGGGGCGGGGGGGTGTGCATCTGCTGAGGAAGCAGTTCATTATGCTCACTACAATATTAGGCCACACAAAATACGGAAGGGACTGAAAAAACCCTCTACTGTCAGGGCTTACAGCTCAGACAATAGGGAAGGGCAGGAATAGGAATGGGGGAAATACAAGTGGCTTGGCCAGTCATGTCTATAAGCCCCAGGTAGCTACAGGGCACACACCTTTTGAGACAGTCAGGCCACCACTTGCTACCTACTATGGCAAACTGCTTCCTGCAATCTTTTAATTCGGTCTTTCCCAATACAAATTCCAAATGGATTGGTTTTTTTTTTTAAATAACCTACGTTCCGTAAAAATAAGAACCAGCAGTTGCAAATACTTGAGCTTCACGTTTTCCAGGTCATCTTTACTTCACATTACCAACCAGAGGACAAAGCAAATGGAAGGCACAGAAAGCTCTTCTCTGGAAAGGGTTCTCTCCTGGAAGCTGTGAGCAAACTGCTTCACAAACGGTCAAGTAAAAGTTCTGCTTCTAATGAGTGAAGCCAGTGCTAAGCTGTTGATGTCAAGGCTTGTTGTACACAACCGTAATTGCTGACAAAATCCTTAACCAGAGGCATCACCTGACACTGAGGGAACGGGATTTTCTAGATAGCAAGAGATCGAAACGTAAGGAAGAGCTCCATGCTGAATCATCAGCTGTTATTACAATGAGAACAAAGCTCTAAATCTGTGTGGCCTTACACTTCATTCCACTCATGTATCAACAACAAAAAGTAGCACACTGAACACTGATATGTTAAATACCAACAGGGGGAGGGAGGGACAAGCAGGATACTTTGCCACTCAGAAATTCCTGTGGCTTATCTATGGCCATCGCCCATCAGCTCCAGAAACCGCTGGTCATCACTGCATTCCACGTGGGGGCTCACAACAGAAAGAGATTCTGTCTTTGGTTATGTTTTTAAGCTTCCCTGGCTGAACAGGGATTGTCTTTCTACCCCCTCATTCACTGCTGTGATATCAACCTTCTCTGTTTGCTGAGACTGAATAAATCAAAATGAAAGTTCACACTGCTAAGCCCTCAATATATTTTTAAATTCCCCGTACAGTTCAGAAGGCTGTTCTTCCAATCAGTGACTTCACTGATCTCTCCTGACTCTACATACATGTAAAGAGATTAGAAGCAAGCATAAAATAATCTTTAATAGAAGATTTTGTATGGCAAGTAGGAGTCTTTAAACATCTTACAGGAATGAGGAAATATCCCTCTTCTAATACTCAAATATTTACGCAGGTTAAATATTTATGCACATACAACCCTGGAGTTCTGCGCTGGTTTACCCCACACGCTCAGAATATGTGGGAGTTCAGCAACGTGCTTTTGTCAAGGTCTATGTTTTTATGCCATATTTACCCACACAGAATCCACACACCTCCTCTGGTATTCGTAATAAAACAACCCAAACATTTCATAGCCTGTAATATTGTAAGCAACAGTTCGAGCCATGATTAATGTTACTGTTACCTGTGAGCCACCAGATGGTGCTGTTAAAGATGGTATGTAAAGTTACTTCATATAATGAAATAAATGCTGGTTTTTTAATTCTTCATTTCTTAAACCAGCAAGACTGCTACTGTGACTTTATTTTTAAAAAGGAGAAAAGTTAGTGCTGAGAGCAATATAGCCCATGAAAGCAGAAAAATGTTCAGGTGAAGTCTCTAGGAGTCGGATTGTGCATCAGCCAGCTTTTAGGCACCTGACCACAGGAAAGAAAGAAGCATCATGATCCCGAGAGACACACCGACGCTCCTGACACACCGCCTGGGCAGAGACAGCGGGCAGGCTGCTTCCAGCACGGCTCAAGACGTTTCAGCAAAGGGCTACCTGGCAACAGCATATTTGCTATTTGGTGTCTTCAGCTTGTTGAGAGGGAAAATGCTTAGAGCCAGTTTAAAACACAAAGTTCATTCTTTCAACACCTGCATTCAAGGAGAAAAGAAGATCTCTTTGTGCTGGGAACCTATAGCCCAAGTCTCTCTGGAAGGCAGGAAAGGAGGTACTTTCCTTGCTCTAGCCAAAGCAGCAGCTCTCAAGGAGGTTCCTCTCCTTGTGTGCAACACTGTGTTCCTCTGGGATGGGTGGCCAAGGTTCAGAACTCCCTGGGTCTGTGGGGCTGGGGAGAGGAGCAAGAATTTTAACCAAAAGTCATTTCGAAGAGTCTATAAATTACTGTGAGGTGATGACTGGAACTTGTATTTCTAACATTTCAGGCATTTGCCCTCATTCCTTTCCTACGTTTTGACGACTAATCCCCAAATCCTTCAATAAGGGCAGGCAGGGCATGCCTCCAGCCCAAACTTCCAGTGGTCCAGTGGCTTCGCCACTGAGCAGGACACCAGGGGATATGAACTCACGCTCTCGGGTAGGAGAGGCAGCAGGATTTGCTTCCCTCAGCAAAATGTCAAAAATAAAAAAAATAGATGCATCAGCGAGTCGGAGAAGCAGGAGCCACAACAAGGGTGCGAGTGGCTTCCCTCTGCCAGCCCCGCTGTCCACCCCACGGAGCTCCTCAGGGCACTGACGGGGACAAGCACCCAGTGTCCACACCCCAGGCAGACGTGGGTGCAGCCCGTCGGGTCTGCCAAGGCTGGGCACCAGCACAGTTGCAGGCAGCTCAGATTTTTATTTTTTAAATCCCTTCCATAGGTTTGACAGCAGCTATGAAGACTTCTTCAGGACAGCCATTTTAGGCACCTAAATTCTAGCCAGATCTCATGTCAGCACTTATTTTGGGTTGCATTCTTGTCACTTCAGAATAGAAAGCTTTGTATTATAATATAGCATTTTCCAAAGCCTGGAATTCATTGGCCTTCACACAGTTATTTCAAACTGACTTCAATTCTACCTTTTTGCCCCCTTGACTAACAAAATAACAGATGTGAATATTTCATGAAAAACAACTAGGTCATCCCCTATTGCACCAGCATTATCAAGTGACTACAAGCTGCCTCAGACGACTACAAGCTGTGCATGTGAACAGCAACAACCCTGCTATTAGCAACCCCTACGCCAAGGAAATCTAAAGTGCATGGATACAAAATAAACACGAGATTGGGAAACTGCCTTTGTTAGCATGGTAAATTTTCAAATTATGTAGAAGATGTAATCATCTCAGCTTCCAAACAGATTACATGAGATATAAAGTTATGCAGTAGTTCAGCCACAGAACCACACATTTGTTGCTGTTAGGAGACCCAGAGAGGCCAGGTTAGCTAATGCTCCAAGAAATCTTTGACAGTTTGCTCTGAGCCTTCTCTAAGCTGTGATGGGAAGCCTGCAAACAGCTCATGACTATATGTTCAAATGCACGCATGTGGACTATAATGCATGTTGCTCACCAACTGAAATGCTTTACTGATTGCGTGAGATGTTATGTACTTGAATTAATCACAGCCCTGGCTATTAACAGTTTAATAATGGTTCGGTGAATTAGCATTAAATTACAGTGAATGTTACAGAAGAGGTTCTAATATTTACATTAGTGCCTAATGATTTCCCCATAATTAATATAATTGCACTGAGCCACCGAAATTAATATTCAACCAATTATTTTAAAGAGCTATCCAGTCTACGTAGGGATTTTTTGAAGACACCTTCCCAGTAACGACAAAGAGGATTTTATAAAAGCACAGGTCCTGATGCTGCCGTGAGCTCTGCAGGGGTGAATTCCATTGCAGGATCAAGGCTTGGGTCCCTACTGAAATTTTGGAATAAATTAATTTACCCAATTTCCTAAGCATTCACGTTTACTCTAGAAATATTGCAACACAAAGCAGAAAACATATGAAGTTCTATGCTCCACCTTAAGCAGGACTTCTAAGGTGGTAACAAACGTGACTGAGATAAAACAGCCAGGGACAGGTGACACAGGTACATAAACAGCTTCCAGTGACAATGACAAAAATCCCACCAGAAGGGGCGAAATACACTGCTTATAGTTCCAGACAATGTGCTTTAGGAGGGAAGAGGATTGAAAAAAATATACTTTTCAGCTGCAAGGAACCTGCAGCGCTGCTTTGTTCTAATTGCTGAAAGGCGGCGTTGAGGGAGACGCGTAGGTGTGGCAGCCCCTTTAGAAGTCAGGTGTCTTCAGAACCCCACTGGTGACACTCCAGGGATCGTACCCTGAGTAGCCATATCCAAACATGAGCCTAATGCATTTCTTCCCATCTTTCCACATATTTTCTATCTGGAGCTAGCTGACCCAGTTTTCTATTTGTTTGTTTAGGAGCTGTTTCATCTTCAATCAAAAGACAGATAGCTAACTTTCCTCGCTTGCTATGTCATGTTTAAATACGCACTGCACTGCTGTTTCATTTTTCTATAGAAAAGCCTGTACGAGAACTTCAGAGATACCATTCTTTTGAGTAACTGATAGCACCAAGGGCAAAAGGTTAAGTATGTAAGTCTTACATATTAAAGGATAATTAATCTTCTTGCATCCACAGCCATATCTGCTATGTCTTCAGACATTAGATCCAGCTCTGCTTACACCAGAGAGCAATTTAATGTTTTAAATAGTGCTGGAGAAGACCAGCAAAGAACCCTATCTCTTCCTCCCCGTCCCCTCCCCCCAAAAGCTACTGAGAGTTATTTTCAGAGTAAACAAAAAGCAAATAAAATTACTCAGCCGGCCCACCCAGAATCCCATTACAGTTTGAGAGAACCTGCCTTACAGTGAAAGAGCAGACACGAAGACTTTAAGCTAACACTCCAAGGCAAGAAAGTCTCAGCTTGAAAGATACTTACACTGTACCGGTTGCACAAAAGCTAAATATTACCTTTGTGAAAGGTGCCCATCTACTACAGCATCACTGGAATAGACTGTGCTCCCCTCTCCATATGGCTCCAGCACAGCTAGGCAGCACTCCTTACAAGCACGACCACAAAAACCCATGGAAAAGAGCACCGCAACTAATGATTTTCAAAGCCAAAGGGCCCTTTGCTACCCACCTCCTTTAAACTTGCTAGAAAGTATTTCTCTACGTGAGGCAGACAGTCCATCAGCAGCTTGGGAAGTCTTTGTCAGAGAAAAAGGTGGCAAAAACGCTGACTGTCAGCTGATTGTACTTTCTTTCCATTTTCCCTCCCCGCCCCAAACTGTCTCATTCCGTCTAGTTCTTGTCCATCAAACTCCTGGGATGGCAGAGTCTAGCTCAGCAAGTAGCCTAGAGCTGCAAGTAGGAAAAGGAAGGAAAAAATTCCTGGACACAAGTGGGGAAGGTGGGTAACTTCAGCTTCTCATGGCAAACAAATAATTTTTACCTTTTATTTCTTGTTAATTATCATTTGCTAGTACAAACCCGAAATTAACCATCCTAAACTACTCAAGGATGTTCTTCAAAAGTTTTGCCAGCTCTGCTATTGGTATTCTTCGTGCAGGAGCATTTGATTTGCCTCCTGCAGCTACAAACGTTACATTATTCCGCTGCCACCGGTATCTAAGACACTGAGTCCTGCCGCACTGTTTGCCTTAATGATTTCCCATGACAGTGAATGCTCCACACCGTTTATCTGTCAGGATAAGTGTTTCCCAAACTGTTTCTGAGCAGGTTTCGTCAGCGAGCCTTCCTCTATTCTTTTGCTGGAAGACAAGGTGAATAGGAGCACTGGACTGTTTTATGTGCCTCTCTCATTATGTGTCCTCTTACTCAGGTGTGCACAAAAGATAGGCAAACCATTAAGAGAAAACATAAATCCAGGAGATGCTTGGAAAAACAACCAATTTAAGACTACCTTTGTTCCAACCCTAGTGCTTCACAAAATTTTAAAAGTGGGATTAACAGCATTAAAAACAGCAGTTAGATGAATAAACAGTTAAAAACTAATCAAAATGGTAATGTTAGTCAGCCCACAGTTTACATTTGGATATAGACACAGCCTGGAGGAGAAACTAGGCATGAAATCCATTCTCTTGCACCACTGAATAATTATGGTTCCAAGCGTAGGGGTGTGTGTGACATGGGACACATTGTTGTAAAAAAGCACCACTTTAGCAGTTCATTCTACCTCAGACAAGGTCTGAAGCAAAGCAGTGGGCATTAGGTGCATTAGGGAATACAAGCGGATATTCGAACAGAAATGATCACTTAAACCCAAAACTCACCCAACGCCTATTGCCACCTGCAAGGATCAAACTCATAGTGCTCTTTCTGCCCCGGTCCAAGTTTCTTCAGCGTAAGCATACAGCTCAGCGAGTGTCGAAATGATGGAAACAGGTTCAGCTTGCTCCTGCCACAGTCCTACCCACATTTAGAGCACAAAAGGTAAATTCCCCTCATTGTAAATTCACTCTATCTAGTAAAGGTTAAACATAGGCTGCAGACTAAGTTTATAAAGACATAACATAGAATCTCCTCTCTTTAACCAAACAGTAACTTCCACAAAAACTTGCAGAAAGCTAATTATCTTTTAATACCTTTACCTTTGTCACATTCGATTGATATCATCCAGCAGTTCAAAATTACTAGGGAGAAGGACAGACACATACAGAAGAGAAACATAAATCTGTTTCCATAGTGAAGTGCATTAAAAATAGGAAGAACATGACACTGATATTTCTTTTGCGATATTGCCACAGGGATTCTTCAAGACACTGTATCCTGAAGCCCTGATCCCTAGTGAAATCTGACTATTTAAAAAGCAGTAGTAGGATCCTTCATAATTCTTGTGCTGAAGAAAATTAATTGGACCAAACTCCTCTGCACATTCAGGATGGATGAGATGGGAAAAAATCTCCCATTGGATGCTCGCGGATTCACTGTAGCTTAATTTACGGCTACAATACCATACGTGAACGGTCCACACGCATGTATTGTTACCGTATAGCTTCACTGTCACGCTGAAGTACTAGACTAGCTGTATTTTGCCTCTTACATATTTGATGACCTGGTGAAAGGTAATACCTTCATATTCAGCTTTACTGCTACTTCACAAGACTTCATTAAAAGTTGGACAATAAAATACTGCTTAGAGAAAGTCTGTTCATGAAGAGAAGGGTTAGAAGCATTAGTTTTTGGGTTGCCAAGAGACTTCTGTATATACACATACTAATTTAATACATCAATGTTCATCAATGAGAAGAGCAGGCTGAATTAAAAGCTACCTCTTGTGCAAATAAGTAGAGCCCAGCTCCAAAGAACCGTACCATACATGGCATCAACTACTTGCTCCCAGGGGTAAAAGTCTGAAAACAGCCTCATGGCTCAAGAACCCCCCTGTATAGTTAGAATAAACACTGACTCTCCAATGAGAATATCAAATATCCACAGTGATGGCGGAGATAGCCAAGCTCTCTATCGAGAAAGTGACTCTGTCAGATTGTAAGGAGCAGTAAGAAGCACCCAGACAAGTGCCAAGACCACAGTCTTGGGAGTCTGCACGGGCATTTTCCAAATACTTTGGTCCAGACATGCAGTGATGAAGGCAAGGTTGCCATTTCCAATACACTTCATGGAAGTAGTAGCGAAGGCTTCTCAATGCTGTCATCCGCAGACCAGTCTGGAAAACCTTAAAAACGTAAAGTCTTTTCCTTTCCCTAAAATAAAGGCAGTAATTTTTGTCTGTAAAAGTAAGCCTGTTGTTTTGGTCAATGTCTGTTACTTAAAAGTATGAATTCGACTCCTTTATTTGTGTGCAGGAGTCAAGAAAAAAAGGTGCAATGCCTTCAGTTGCAGGGTCCAGGCAGAACAGCAAAGCAGCAGAGCCTCAGAAGACCCGTTTCAGAGTGGCTATAGCAATCATCGGAAAAGCTATAGGACCGACAAGCTCAGTGGAACAATAAGCAGAAACACTTCTGTAAAAGGTCACTCTCTGCTTAAGTTTTAATCTTCTAATGTGAAGCATTTTGGTAAAGTGTGGGAGACATGCTAGTCAATGCTAAAGCTGAAGCAATCTTTTCAAGCTGCACTTCATCTGAAGTGGGCTTTTGCCTACTTTCAATAAAGTAGTAATTTGTCTGGCCAGTAGTTGATGAGTATACTGAATTGAGTATACTGAATATTAGAACTGAAAGCAGCAACACATCTTTTTAGCTCAGTGAACACAGGTAATGGGAGAAAGATGGCAGTCTTCCTGCATCACTTCAATGGTGATGATTTTTTCTTTCAATCTCATCTTTTTGCAGCAAATAGCCTGCACGCATCCTCTGACAACAGTCACAGACAAGCAGTTGACTTCATTCAAATCCTGGAACACCACCTGACTCAGCCAGATATGATTAGCTGAAATTGTTTTAGAAAGAAAGGCAATGTTTCTGCGAAGGGCTTTTGCGAAGGAATAGCAGTGCAGAGAACCCATATTCAAAGTCTTTTTTAAGCTATAATCTAGACTTTGCACTTAACAATGACTTAGTTACCTAGGTATTTTTGAAGGGCTTATGTCTTTTTCAGATGTACAGGCAGGTGTAGCCATAACAGTACCTGCACCTGCATCAGGTTTCTGCCTCTTGCAGCTTCCTGTCCCCACATTACTCCTGGTTTGAAATGAATCACTGCCAGAAAGCTGTACTGGCCAACATGGAGTTTTGTTTTGGAAAACTTGGTGCGTCTCACCTTTCACAATTCATAACGTCTTTCACTGACATGACAAGATTTTCTTCCAGCTCACTGAAGAACAGTCAACAAAGGGTAGATACTAGCAGCAGCCCAGTGGAAGCATCCCACTTGCGCTGAATGGATGCTGTTAGTACAGACAAGAGTGCTTGCTAAAAAGACCTAATTTGTTGGTATCGTTTGCATTGGGTAATGCTTATCTATAGAATCAAATCTCTTGAACAGGATGGTCAGCTGCTGTCCAGCTAGTGATGGGTGCCTCCATGGGCATCTCCGCTCCTTGCAAAGGCGCCTTCATCTGGATAAGGCGCCCCAAACCATTCTGGAGAATTCTTACATCCCACTGGCACACTGTGACTACTCCAGCACAGGCATGATCCATATCTATTCGTTACCTTAAATTATGTACAAACCAGCTCTTAACTACCTTAACCATGAAGAAAGACTGCTCTACAAGACCATTTGTCTGAATGTTTAAAGTTACCTCTGTACAGTGGTCAACACCTTTGTCTACCGCGGATGCCAACAGGGAGAGCTCCTGGCTTCTTTGCCCACAAAGTTAATCAGCACATGCCAGCATGCAAGCAGTGTCTACCAGTTAGACTGTGCCCAGCGGGAGCCACCTAGGAGAGCCCCCGGGACTGTCCAAAAGTCCTGTCTGCGGAGCTCCAAGGCTGGCTAGGAGTTCAATCAACCACCCCAGCTGGCAGTCAGACACGTCCTCTCTGCAGATCAGCTCCAGAGTTCCTGGACCACCCAGGGAACAACTGCTGGTTAAGTGTGCTGGGTGCCATACAGGCACAGCCCTGATATCCAGCTACATCAAAACTGAAGCAGGATAAACTTGAGTTTCATCCTTATACCACAATTATAACCTACATATAACACTCCATAGATTTTCACCACAGTATCCCCTGAATTATTTTAACAGCAGCCACTTGGTAATCCTTTTGGTAAAAGCCGTATACCCTTCCTAAAGCAGAGACACTGACCTTGCACAGCATCGTCCTGATCCCTGCTATACATGCACCTGGAAACAGGAGCACAAGGGAAAAGAGCAGATGTAAATGGTTTTGAATTTTGTAGCCATTAGGCTGAGCAGCTGGAGCACCGCTGGGCACCCAGCTCCCCCTCCTCGCTCTGATTCGAGCTGCCCAAGAATCTTTACAAATCCCTTTGTCACTTCCCAAACCATCTAAGTGTTGAACCAGAAAGCTAACAGTTTTTCTGACAAAAATGGTTTTTCTGAACCTCCTATGGGAGTAATGAGCCTCTCCTATTATGAAGGGACAAGTCAGCTGAAAGAAGCAATAAAAGAACTAATGCCATTTGCTAAGATGGATTGCTATTATTTGAGCTGTCCATCCACACATATTTGTCCAGAGCATATTTTTAGTACTAGAAGCAATGTAGTTACAGATCACAGAACAGCCAAACTGCCAGAAAACATGGACTGACTTACCTTCATCAAAATAAATCACAACAGGTTTTGGGACTCCCATAACTCAGAAGCCAAGGGTGACCTTGAGGGAGAAGTTGATTAAAATTGTCACACAAAGCCCAGTGTTATACTTTATAGCTAATGATGCCAAGCTGCCAACTGAACCATGTTTGCTTGTGTCTGCACTGTACAGTTCCGAGCCGAGATGTTGCTCCTAAATAATAAAGGACAGAAGGAAACTCAGCAGTCTGACCCGCTCCCTAAATTACAACCCCTTCACATGAGGCTCTTAAACTGTTTCAAATAACAATAGTAAGAAACTCAAAACCAATGGACAAGGTTAAAAAAAAAGAAACAAAAAAAAACAACCAAGAAAACAACTACACCCCAATTCAGTTTGCTTTCCTCTCCCACCACTTCACTTGACTAGGTCCGCCAGAAAATATACCAAACTTACCTACAAAAGACTAAATGCTCGCCTCGTAACTCATTCATACAAAAGAAAAAGACTCAGAAGAGTTTCTCTTAGTGTGGTCTGATAATTTTGCGAAAGGTAAGCACCGGTACGCCAGCTCCGGGGATCCTGGTGAGACACTGAAAACTCGGTAGATGGAAAAGCGTGAGAATACCCAGCATTTCCGTACCGGGGGCCCTGGGTGTGTTCGAGAGCACAGAGCGTGGCAGCCCCGAGGGCTCCAGCCAGGACTCCACGCTCGGCAGCAGGAGCAGCAGTCTGCAGAGACCACAACGTCCCCCTCTGCCAGCCCACCCACCTGCCCAAGCTGCTGCAGGGGAGGTGCCCCGAGGTCCTTCCCTTTGAGGCCACCAATGCAGTAGGGATTCAGAAGCTGCAAGCCCAGGTCCCTTTTCACCTAGGAGGAGGCAGAACTTCTCAAGAAAAATACCTGTATTCCTCCAGAAGTCACGTACTTTTAAGTAAAGGACTTCAACTCCGACAGTTTCACATTTTTCGAACAGAAACCTGTTAAAACAGCACGTCCCCATGTAGGCCGAGTTATTCTTTCATGAGTGTTTTGCCTGTGAACACCAAGTTCCATTAATGCATACCCCCAGACTTTACACCGTACAGAAAGTTTCTGAGGTTGGCCTTCCCAAAGACAAGTATTTTTGCTGAAAGTTTTGATCTAAAACAGCTCAGTCATGTTTATGAAAGCCCAACCTTGACAGAAGAAGGAACTTTATTTTCATCACAGAGGAGGCATTTTTTTTGAACAATCTGGAATAAAGATTAAAAATATATATATATATACACCATAAGAGTCTCACTGAGGAGACATACTGAAAAATCCACAAGTAAAAAAACTGACTATGATCCAGAAATAGGAGATTGAAAAAGTGTATTCAACATTTTGTACAGTTTTGTTCCTAACGGTTGAGTGCCCAAAAGAGCATCCTCTTTCTTATTTTCAGTGAGATTGTATAAAGTTCAGGATCTTTTGAGGCAAGTAACAAACGGGTCCTCTGCCCTCAGAAAAGGCAAGGATGACTAGATTCATCCCAGCCAGGTAAGACACCCAATTTCAATCATAATTGTCTGAACTTCCTCAGCAGCCAAACAAAGACAGGTTTCTTCCAGCAGCAATTAAAATTCTTAGCGATCGTTGTTCTCTTCCTCAAACATCCCCCCACCCCAAAGGCAACTACAATTTTTATTTAGGCATTTCAGCTTATGATGAGGGAGAATGAATTCAAATTGCAGCCTCTAGTTACCCTGCTGTGGCATTACCCTGCTTCTGCCGTGTCCAAAACATCTGAAGAAACAAAAAGAAAAAAAAAAAAATAGATAAAAGAAGAGAAAACGGAGACACTCAATAGAGGCCAGAAGTGACAGACAAAACTCTGGGATCATTCTTTGGTTCGGTGCGAACAGCAGCAACAAGATCAAAACACCGTAATTAACACTTCCTTGCATTTTGCTTAAAAATATTAAGAAATATTGCTATGTGACTACATTAAGAAAGCACATAGGCTACCTTCTGAGAACAGAGCACAGAAGGTGCCAAATTCTCCATTTAGTTTAACTTTCCTTTTCATAATTCATATACGCAGAGACCCAAGAGCAGAGATTACCTATTGATAACTACAGAATCATAGACCGTTTTGGTTGGAACAGACCTTTAAAACCATTGAGTCCAACCGTTAACCTAACGCTGCCAAGTTACCACTAAACCGTGTCCCTCAGCACCGCGTCTACACATCTGTTAAACACCTCCAGGGATGGAGATTCCAGCACTTCCCTGGGCAGCCTGTGCCAATGCTTGACAACCCTTTCGCTGAAGAAATTGTTCCCGATATCCAATCGAAACCTCCCCTGGCACAACTTGAGGCCATTTCCTCTCGTCTTGTTACTTGGGAGAAGAGACCGACCCCCCCTGCCTACACCCTCCTCTCAGGTAGTTGCAGAGAGCGAGAAGGTCTCCCCTCAGCCTCCTCTTCTCCAGGCTGAACAACCCCAGGTCCCTCAGCTGCTCCTCACAAGACTTCAGCTCCAGACCCCTCACCGGCTCCGTTGTCCTTCTCTGGACACGCTCCAGCACCTCAAGGTCTTTCTTGGAGTGAGGGGCCCAAAACTGCCCACAGCATTCGAGGTGGGGCCTCACCAGTGCTGAGTACAGGGGGACAATCACTGCCCTAGTCCTGCTGGCCACACTCTTCCTGATGCAAGCCAGGATGCTGTTGGCCTTCTTGGCCACCTGGGCACCCTGCTGGCTCATGTTCAGCCGGCTGTCCACCAACACCCTCAGGTCCTTTTCTGCTGGGCAGCTTTCCAGCCACTCTGCCCCAAGGCTGCAGCTCTGCCTGGGGTTGTTGTGACCCAGGTGCAGGACCCAGCACTTGGCCTGCTTGTACCTCACACCACTGCCTTTGGCCCATCGATCCAGCCTGTCCACATCCCTCTGTAGGGCCACCCTGTCCTCAAGCAGATGAACAATCCTGCCCAACTTGGGGTCATCTGCAAACTTCCTGAGGGTGCACTTGATCCCCTCGTCCAGGTCATTGATAAAGTTACTAAAAATAATTCAGCCACTACAGCCAATTTTGACCTCGCATTAGCATAAAGCCTGACATCTACACTGTGTTCAAGTAAGATGCCAGTGACTACCATCAGTGAACAATATCCTCTCACTTCATTGGTGCCATTTATTTGCCTGACCTTGGCTCAGTAGTAATGAAGAATGCACTCAGTGCTGTACTTCCATGCAAAGCTGTTCTGAGGGTATCTCAGATGGCAGAGTGTAGGTAAATGCTTTAACAGTTGTACTCAGCACTGTCAACTGCTCTAGTATCAAACCAGCAGGGCAGTCGCCTTTTGGTGGCACAATGCAGTGGCATTACGGCCTTGCTGTTGCAACAGCGTGACAAAACACATTCAAAGTTTGATTTAAAGACTTGACCTACGTCTTTGTGACTAAAGCCATCAGTTTTCATTCTGTACTTGTTGGCCAACATGAATAATAAAGCTCTGCCTTCCTCACAGAATCCCTACCCATACCTGAACTACTGCGGACATCAGTTGTATTTATTTTCCTTCCCTAATTGAAGCTATCCCATTGTTTCACCTAAGGTTTTTTGCAGGCCTCTTCAGATTTTGGAAAGCAAACTCAAACATGCTCTATTTAGCAAAGCTCTAAATAAGAGGGGACCAGGACCTGCACCCCTGCCTGTGTGCCTGGGGAAAAGGCATGCAGCCCTTGCCAACTACGCAGCGAGACAGCCAAGACAATTTTTCTTTCAGTTAGCACGTACAGAAACTGCTGCATCTCCTCTCCTCCTCCCCAGCCCTATGGGAGCACACTCGCGTCCAATACAGATTTGTAAAAAGAGCGTTCTCGCATGAAACGTCAGGTGACTGTAACCCAAGAGACAAATCTGCCAGTTTACTTCTCTGCCACTCAGGCATATTGCCAAGAAATGTCTTTGACTCCCTCCATCTCAATACCCAGCGCAAGACATTGAGACTGTATCCAGCTCCTGCTGAACTCCTGGTCCCTAATAATGAGCCTCTCAATCCAGGCCCACGCTACTTCCTGATTTCATTGCTTTGAGCCAGCTGCTGTAAGCTTCAAAAAAACCCCGCCGCCTCACATTTCTGAGACGCTCAGAAGAGAAAATCATCTCAAACATTTTGGAAAAGCTGCCCAAATCCAGATTTTTGGGCCTCATTTAGACAGTTCTTCAACACTCACACCTCGATGCCAAACTCGTATGGGAAACTGAGTGACCCAGTAAAGAAGGGCTAAGAAAAAAAATCAAACTGGGAATCCAAAATGGAACTTTTTTTTGCTCTAACTCAGCACCCACATTATAGAAATGATGAAACATCAACTCAAGGGGTATTAGGAAAAACATTCATATTTAGAAACCAGTCAATATATCGCAGTTTCACATATTACAGAGCCCATAAGAAAAGCTGTGGTCTGACCTTCAAAGCAGTAGCTGATGGTAGGCTTGGGGAAGGGAAGATCATAAAAAGTGTAACAAAATTACAAATAGCTGCTCCTTAATTATTCATTGTGTACATAATTTACATGGTGTAAAATTACACAAATTTGTACTATTAGCACATTTCCTCCAAATCTCTTGTCTCTGCTTGGTTGAGCTTTCTGCTACATTTCATTCCAAGCAGGGCGGTATCCCTGGGAAGATGTGGTTTTTATTCTCTGAAAGGTAGTAAATGTCCCACTACGGCTTCCCTGATTTTCTACAGGCACGGGGACACATATAAGGTATCACAAAGCAAGTAAGAGAGTAAGCTTGCAGTGCACAGGCTGTGAATACCTCTGGTTATGTGTTTCAGTGGGTGACACAAAGAAACCTGGGCTTTCCTGCTGACTAAAGAGGCTTCGGCCCCCATCCCTCCACCCAGCCACGGCGACCAAGGCACACTCAGGACTGCTATTTATGGAGGGTCTGTCTACCATAAAAGCTTCGGAAGAAAAGGCATACACTCCCTTAACAGACCTCTGTAATAAAGATCATGCTTTTACATTTTAGCCTCCTCCAATGCTTTAAATTTTAACATGATAAATCAACTTACTCTTCTGATCAATGTTAAAAAGAAAATAAATTCATTATCTTACAGGGAAATAAAACACCCTACAGTCACAAAGATCCAAACTCCAGTTGGAGCCACTCCAACCAACACTCTGCAGCAGGCTGACCATTTGGGTAACTTCTTCAAATGGGTCCTGTTGTATTTCACATTAATTGAACTCCCCGCTGGGGTTTGTCCTCATGCCCTTGATTTCCCCAGCAGAATCCGGGGCTGCAGCTCCTCCGCAGCTGGAAGTAACGCTGGCCAGAATTAGCCGTCCCAGGAAGCAGATGGTTTGGAGCACATCGGACTGTCACTCAGTTTGTCAAAGCTATTAGATGCCAACAGTCTCTGGCCTCATTGTTCTAAGAGCTGGCAAAAAAAAGCCCACAAGAAAACAATCTAAAAATAAGAGAATTGCAAAGGATGACAGTTAAAGGTAAATTATTTCCTGCACAGGGTAATTTCCATACAGAATAAGTTCCTGAAGAGGGACATTAAGCAAAAAATGCAACTATGGTTGGGAGATAAGTAGGCAATTTTCTATAGAAGAAGATGGTAGGCACACGGAGAAAAGAAAATAAAGCAAAGGAAAAGGACACGCTCATCACTCAATAGCCTCTTTTCTTTTCATGGGTGCCTCACACTTCTGTGAAACACAGATAGTAACAATAACTGCAGCACGGCTTCACCAAGAAGACACAGCCTCTCCTAACGAATCGGGGGGCAAACCTGCTAAAGGTTATCAACCCCACAGCTTCCGAAAAAAAGTACCGAAAGATGGAGGAGGCCTAAGAGACAAGAAGACAAGCCCTGGCAGACCCTGCTGGGCTCAGCGCGGCCCGTCTCCTGCTGAAGCGGGTCCGCCGGCCCTCTCGGTCGGGCATTTTGCAAGGAGCAAACCCAGGGCAGGCCCTGCCGGAGGACATGGCCACCACAGCAGCCCTCAGCCCTGCGGCCGTCAGACAGCCCAGTCCTGGCAGAGAAGAGCTACACGTCCATTATGGATAAAGCAGCCTACTCACCAGCTACCCCAGCCACGCTCCCCGTCCAGAAGAACGAGGCCGCCTCCTCTCCTGGCTTAGCAGACCCTGCAGTCGGAAACACTGGATTGCTGTCCAAGCGCAGTGAGGGCCGGCTGCTCCCTCCGGATTTGGGAGCCAGGGGTGACCCTGGGGCAGGCAGAGCCCTCACCAACAGGGCAGTGTCCCTCAGAGTCTGAGCCCGCTGGCCAAGCGTCCATCAACAACCCCGGAGGTGGCGAGCGATGAACCGGGCCCAGCGTCCACCCGGCGAGTCCAGTCAGCAGCAAGAAGAGCCCGAGCCGGCTGGCAGCCGGGGCCCGTGTCCACCCGGGAGCCAGGGGACGGACATGACACGCCGACAGGGCAGCGGGGCCGAGGGACGAGCACAGCTGAGGCGCTGGGGCGGGAGGAGGCCCCAGGTGAGGCCGCTCAGGGCAATCAAGGCCCGTCAGCGCCTCCCCAGGGGACAAGCTGCCTCTTCTCCAGAGAGGTGTCCCCTCGCCCCCAGCGCCCGCTAAAACACGGCGCCTCACAGAGGCCCTCCGAGGCTGGGCAGGGCAGCCAAGGCCTGGCAGCACAGTCATGGCCCTGGCAGTTCATGTCTGCACCCAATTGGTGAGGAAGAAGGGAAAAAAAAAGAAAAAAACAAGAAAAAAAAAGAAAAAAAAAAAGAAAAAAAAAAAAAAAAAGGAAAAAAAAAATAGGCAAGCCAGTAAGGAAGCTGATGGAAGGAGCAGAGGCTGGTAGATCAGCGCATTCCGGCATCCACCAGCCGAACTTGCCGAATGGAAGGATGGTGCCAGAGGAGGAGGTGCCACACAGGGCCTCCAGTCCAGGCTGTGCTCCAGGGATAAACAGCAAAAGAGTTTAATCTGAGCAGCTGAGCACCCACCCAGACACAACGACACTCGCTTCTGGAGAGAACTCTGGCAAAATGCAGAATCTGGGTTACGCAAGTCAGTATCCTTACAAGAACAAGCTCTCCGCATCAACGAGTGTAAGTGTTCTTCCTGTCTCTGCCTGAGGAAACAGGGACTTGTCTACAGCGGGACGCACGCCCCGGCACAGCGATGTGGATGTGGATGGATCACTGGGACACCAGTCCTGTCTCCCCAGTGGCAAGGTGGTCTGCAAAAGCTGCAGCATCACCTCCACCCGTGAAGCAAGAATGAAGGTACCTTATCGCTTTCCTGCGGTTTGAAAGTCCCTTTTGTCTATTTGATAGACTTCTTCAAACCTAACCGGTTGGCTGGCCGTAACTCCAGCACCTTAAATTTCCCTGTTGGGACTGAAAATAAAATTTGTATTTCAAACTGCTCAGCTAAACTCTATGAGAATCATCTGTTGTTACCTACAGCAATTCAACCTACCTAATTCAACACTCAGAGATATTTCTGTAGCTGGAATATTTAGTGCTGAAGGAGCACCAACAGTTAATAGGAGTTTTCCTCTTGCAGCAGGTGACCAGCGTTCCGGATCTGCCTGCCTCTGGAAGAGAAAGCTTCCCTCTCTTGCACAGGCCACCAAAAGGTCCCATTTCTGTGCAGCTCCAAGGGTGACAGTCCCACAATGTACTTGTGGTGCTCAGTCTCAGACAATATATTATGCGGTGGGATTGCTACCCAGGTAAGAAATTCACTAGCTTGTAGGATAACTACTCTTCCTAAAGTTACCCGGTCCATAAAAAAAAAAAAGTTTTGTTAATGTATTAAAGCAGAGATAAAAGAAAGTCAGAGGTATTTCGTAGGAAGGAACTCAACCACAGAGATCTGCATCACTTAAATATGCCATCGATCCTGTTTACAGACCGCTATGTATCTGGCATTATTAATAAATCATATTCTGTTTCTTCTCCTTAATTGCACTGAGTGCGTTAACACAATTAGGAGAAGAGCCTAACAAAACAGAAATAGCAGATTATTTTGAAAACAAATTTAGCAGCTTGAGGCACTGTGGCATATTGCTGAGAGAAAGCGGGTGGTCACAGGTGGCTCTGAGCCTCCAAAGGTAATGACTATCTATACGCTGTGCTAAAGGGCTTGGTTGCACTTTGATGAAATACTCTGTCTACATGGTGGCACAACACATTTGTTTTCAGAGCAATTAAAATCTACAGTAGATCAGAAAACACCATTTTTATGAAAACCCACAGCGAGACAATAATTTACACGCCTATTGTATGAGTATAAGGATTTTGTCCTTTGGGCTAAAACCTCGTTATTTTTCATCTTATCCCCTTTGGACTTCTTTTTTTCCTTCACAAACGGAGGTGTAAAAATTTAAGTACCACTATTCAGTTACATCTAACAAACTGCATATTGCATAGACAGGTGCTGTGAAGGTGTTATCATGTATTATCGAAGGTGTTATTATCTGACTTTCAAGGTAACATATTGTCCTGTGAGCTGTGCTTGCGCAGTTACCAATTTTCAGGGAGCCACTGGAGTACAGTGAATGATTCATTAATTGGTATCAAGGATAAGATGAAGTTAAGCCTCATCTGAGGGTACAAAGATATACTCAGATAACCATGTTCCATAGAGAGATTTTCTGAAAATTAAAATATCGTGACTATAAAGCTTACTGATCATCAATGAAATTCTTCACTGAGGAGAGAATTCCACTTTCAAATTTATCTGCATGATTTGTCAAATACTCTATGACTCAATTTCCGTGATATTTAGACATTTTTCTAGAATCCAGGGAAATGGGGCTTCAGTCTCCCCATAGATCTTGTTGTCATTTTTCTGCAGCAGAACAATTTTTTTGCAGTACTGCGGTACCTTATCCATACTTATCATTACAGTGTTAAAAAAAGCCTTCATGCTTGCGGGTTTATAGTTTACATCTTTTCAACAGACCATTCCCTCTAGGATCCCCTTGTTGCAGGAACTGAAAGGGGCTTCCTTCTGCCCTTTGAAAGCTTCAGTCATAACACCCCCCAAAAAGAACCAAGTGTTCAGCACCCCCAGGGCACTTTATTTTATGAAATCCCCCAGAATATACTTCTTTACAATACCACCTGGGAGCTATACACTGGTTTTAAACAACTCATTCATTTTTCCAAAGAAATATGCTGTGTAAGTTTAAGGTTGGGCCACAGCTCCTAAGAGCCTTGGCAGCTTCTTGCCTTCCTCCCTACATGGCTACCCCTCTTCTCTCATTTTCTACATCTGCATTTTTGTCATACTCACTAATATTCTTGGGAAAAATTATCATTTTAGCTACCTGTTCTAAATTGCTCTGACAAGAGGCCAGAGGTGCAAACACATCTGCCACTGTAACAGGAAGAAGTAGACAAGCTCTTCCTCGACCAAGAGAAGTAGCTACTAGGGCAAAAATTCAGTGCATTTCTTTAAGCTCAGTCTCCACGTCCCCTAAACCAGAAATATTTAAACATAACCATTTAGAGAAAGAACATGCAAGCACAACACAAAATCAAAAATGGAATTTGTCCACAATTGGGAAAAGCCACTTGGGTGTAGTTGAAGGAGCTTAAAGAAGAGAACTGAGGCAGGTCGTTCTGCTGTACCTTTATCCAGCCCCTCTGGCAAACAGGTAAAAAGAAAAATATCTCTAACTGTAGTCTCCAATAGAGTAGTAAGCATTTTTACATTGTGCACGTTTAACAAGAAAGTGCTCTGCTGTACTAATTAATTTTTTCAGAGGTCCCCACGCTCTCATATCTTAGGGACATGTGGTGTTACAGCACACCAGGCCTCTGGAGCCGTGGCATCTCCTTTCACACCGCTTGTCCTTTTCCTCCTAGCACACGTAGCAGAGTTAAGTTGCTGCTCGTCAGCAAGGTCTCTCCCTCCTCCCTGCCCTCCACCTCTTTTTCCCTGTAGAGCCCTGAATTAGGTTTCCCTCTGCATACAAATTCCTGCCCTTATCTTGCTTCAGCCCTGGGCTGTCTCCCACTGCACAAAAGGTTGCTGCTTTTAATCTTAATTTCTCAGCAATCCTTGCAGTTAAAGCTCACGCACCACGGCATTTCACTGGCAGTAAAAACTAACCTCTCCCTCCAAGTCTACGTTTCCAGTGTACCCCTGGTCCCCTGGCCTGTCCCAAGGGGCACGTGTTGTTTATTTTACATTTCTCAAGAGCCCTGTTTTACTGTAGTCGCCTAATGACTGAGTTCAGAGAGCGTCACAGAGCATTACCTGCACCCTGCACAGCTTTGAAGGTGCACCCCCAGAAGCTGGAAGCCTGGAATATTCCTCTTGCTCAATAAAATACTGGCATTAATGCCATGGTCCCTGCGGAGCACACAGCAGAGTATTTCCTCACCTCGCACAGAGCAGGAGGCAGGTAGGCATTGCCTCTCCTAAGCCTTTTAGAGTACTGGACACATCAAAGAGCGCTAAGCATTTTTGGCTAAGAAGTATCCCCTCCCACCGCCTCTGAAAACAGTTTGGGCTGTGGCAGAGGCAAGTGTATTTTTACTATTATATTACTAGGAATCTTTGAGGAATACTAGCGTTGTTCAGAGAAGCAGCGGAGAAAATCAGAGTCCTGCACTAGGTGGTTGCCGTTGCGTGATGTCCTCATGGACCGCGTGAAGGCAGAAAGAGGACAAAGCTTTTCTCCACGTATTGCTTGCCTTTCAGAAGGACATGAACGTTATGAACAGACTGTCCAGCCCCTGTCTGAAGCTTCTTCTACACTCCTTATTCTACGTCATATTAATTCATTCTGGAGCTTCAGTAGGACCACTTACAGTAGAGAGCGCTCCTCAATTCTGTGCACAGAGGAATAGCAAGACTGGACTTTCCCTCATGGGCAAAGAGGGGCGAAATCAGAGCACCTGAAAAGAATATCCAGTGATCAAAGAATACAGCTGGCAGAGTCAAGAATCAGCAAGATTACTAGCATTTTCTCTTACTATGTATTTATTCCAGTTCCGTGGATACAGGTCAAATAGGTATTTATTGTTTCACCTGCTCCAGAGATGGAACTGCAACTCCCTTTAAAAATGGCTTCAAAAGCCACCTAATTCTACTGAAATATCCATTAAACCTCAGCTTAAATTTAAGCTGTAGCTTCTTACAGAAGTTTCTTCTGAAAGTTTCAAAGAGGCAACACTCTACCCTAACTGTGCACTGATTTTTTTTAACAGGGGTAACTAAATTTGCTTCTTTCTTCAACGCTGACCAAGATCACCTGAACAAAAGGCCAGATTTCAAGAAGCACTGGCAAATTCAAAAAAAGATTCCCTGCTTCTCCAATGCATGTTGTTCAATGTCAGCAACCTCGCTGTAAAGAAGTCTGTATCATTTAAGAAGCAGTATCATTTAAGAAGCAGCATCATTTAAGAAGCAGCATCATTTAAGAAGCAGCATCATTTAAGAAGCAGCATCATTTAAGAAGCAGCATCATTTACTTTGCAGAAATGCCCAAAAAATACACTTGTTGCAATGAAGAGAATTCAGGAAGTCAGGTCCATCTTCTCCACTGCTCTGGTTTCTTTAGCACCTTAGGTTTTGTAAAACTGAGACTGGAGACACTCATTCAGCAAAGGATTTTGTCATACATTGAAGTTCCACTAGAATCAAAATACTTCATTAAATGAGGGCCTCTGTGGTTAATGGTTTCTGCACCGCTGACAGGAAAGCTGGACAAAACAGTTATTTATTGGATTCAGGCAAATATTTGAACGTACTTCAACAAAAAAAGCAGCCATGCAGAGCAAGATCTTACATTAAAAGCATAATCACTAGCCTGAAATCAAACGGACAGCCTTCAAATCAGACTTCAGCTGATCTTCAGACCATAAAGAAATTCTTCTTCCTTCATTCAATTCATGTACAGCAATAAAAGACCAGTAGCCTAGAGATTTTACTCAGCCTGGTGGACAGCGCAACTGAGGTCAAGCAGCGACACAACTGTGTCTTCACTGCATTTGATTGAAGTTCAATAAACTTGTGTAGATACAACTGTCAAAGGCAGGGATGCTGTTAACAATTTCATGAAGGCAGAGCACTCGGTGAGATGAAAGGCAAATGCCAGCTCGCAGCCACAGGACTAGACCCTTACAAACAATGCGCGGAGACAAAATTTATCGATCAGTGCTTGCCATCCAACTGGTTTGTCTGAGCTTGGGAGATCTTAAGAATTGCGCTTACCAGAAAGAGGTAACCTTCTCCTCTCCTCCCCCTGCTCCCATCCAGATTATCATATATGAAATTAACTGAATACTCAGAAGCAGCTTATGAATTTTTGGGGACCTCAGAAGCAATTTTCAATTTAACCATATGAAATGTGTGTGATTTGATCCAGCCCATTTCAATGAGCTCAACAGGAGAGTCGGGTGGTATAAAACAATTTGCTTGGGAATGAAATCCGCCAGTCCCTATCCTTTAGCAGCCCTGTCCCTCTCCATACCCGTGTACACTTTCTTAGCCGTATACGGGCTTGCTTCAAATAACAGAATATCATCTATGAGAAAATCCATTAAAGCCATAATCCATTAAAATGAATTTGCATATGCCAGACCCTCTGCAATATCTCATCTCCAGACATTCACTAGTTTCCATGCAAGGGCAGGTAAACGTGAAATTCAGAACAACAAATTCTTGCTGGTTTGAATATTCAAATGCTGTTCTTAAGCTCCTGTGCAGATGCTGTAAATGAGAAGTTGTTTTGCTTTGTTTTAAGAGTCAGGGAGACAGTTGAAATCTATGTAAATAAGTAGCCTCTTTGGGCTACTAGTATTTAAATCTATCTATTGACTAAGCACTATAGGACTTAGTAAGTACTCATCAAACTCACTCAAGATTTCAAGTAGCAGCATCAAAGATATTTCAGAACAGTTTGTTTCCTATTATTCCCTCAATCTTGCCCCCACAGACATCAAGAAGAAAGAGGACTAGCAGGAAGCTATAAAAGCTGTTGTGGATAAATAAACCCAAACAAAACCCCACCAAGCCGCAGAGCATCCCAGTGTCCCTTCCCATCATGGTCAGGCCAGCCATCAGCAGTTTCAGCATTAGCCAGCTCCGTATCTCCTGTAGGAAAGACACAGTGCTGTGAGCAATTAAAGATCAGCGTAAGTGGATTTATCCCAGGAAGGAGGAGAATTCAATGGAATAATACAAACATGTCCAGACATTTAATAATAATCAGTTAGTGGGGCAAAAATAACTGCAAACTGTAGAGAATGTTGTATCTGAGATTCATTTTTACTCTGCTAAAAGTAATGCTGGGGCAATGAATTTCATTTTACATCCAGCAGTAAATACCACTATGATTTACTGTAATTTCAAACAGAAGTAAGCAACTGACATACAGTGATATGCACCATCATCTGAGCATGGACTCATAATAACATTTAATCAGCCATTTGCTATAGAGGGATATTTGCCTTTTGGATTGCCTTTAATCAGTACTAACAGAATTAAAAAGAAACATATTTTGAAACATTTTGAAATGAGATGTGCCATTAAACTGGTTCTCTCTCATGCCTGGGATTTTGTGACTATACTCACATCTGATGTGCCTAAGGGTCCATCCTGATTTTCTTCCCTGTCATTTGGAGACCTTGTTTCAAGGATACTGGACAAGACTGGAAGTGGGCTTTGATTTTATTGTTTTCCTTTGAAAACTCAGCACCCGGTCGCACTGTGCCCCGTTGTAGATGGCACTGCACACTTTCCCATCATTAACTCTGTGTGTTTCCTTTATCTTTTAATTTTGGGGCTTTGCAATTCAAGAGCAATGCAAAAAAAGTAATGCGATGTTTTCTCTCACCAGCACAAGATTTATTTAGTTTTAATTAAAAAAACCAATTGAAATTAGACAAAAGGTAAAATACCTTAAAAGATTTTCAAGTGTTGTCTTAGAATATTTTCAGACTCTATGTCCAGCAAAGCGCACAAGATGTGGAAGAACGCTATTCCTGACCCTTGAGAGAGGAATCAAACAAAAAGTGTTCAGACATAGGTAGATCCCCCTTTATTTGTTCTGATAGTTCATGCTCTGCCTTTCCAAACCACCCCAACTAACATATTGATAAAATCAAAACTCAAAAATATATACAGACACACAAGCACCTTACAGCCAGTAAAAAACAAACCCAAAATCTTCCATTCTTTTTTTGCCCCCGCAAACAAACCTCAGTGATAAAAACTGAAATAACTGCTCCTAAGCGATTATCAGTCACACAACTCCAATGCTGGGTTATTTTTATGCAACAGTAACCTACTACATTACTCGCTAATATCTTTCTTGCTGGTTTATTGTTAAAAAAACCCCTTTAAACCCACCAGAATCCATGTGAACTAGACAGTACAAGGGCTCTGGAGACCCTGGCCCTTCGCTGGTCTCCCAGACTGGCTTGCCTGAGCTCCTTTGACGCCCTCTCCCTCTGCACTTCTCCCCGTGTAAAAAGGAGGATTGGCTTCCTTTGAAAAGTGCTATCTAGAAGCGTGCACCGAACAAAGATATATCACCTATTAGTGCTTGGTACGACAAAATTGTCAGTCCCAAAACCACAATGAAAACTGAACTTCCTTGCCTATATGATTCACCCTGTTACATGTCACGTTCCCAGAGTTATGTGTTTTACCCATAAAACAAATCACATGGGTTTCACAGAGAACTCTTGCCAAAGGATTTCTTAAAGCAGTACAGCATTATAAGTTCAGGTTGTGTGAAGTCCCTATGTATGTCTATAAATATTTAGTCTAACCAAAAAGCTGTCAAATGTTACCTGTGCTTCTAAGACTCTGCATGGTATTTTTGTTTCACAAGCCATGTTTTACTAAAAAACAAGAATTCTTGAGAAAAGTTCACCTGGGACGATTTTCACACATATCAAACTTGAGGAGGGGAAACAGCATTTCTTCCATTTACTGCCATAAGAAACTTTCTATACTGCAGATTTTATATTTTGTGTGTGCGTTTACGTATTTAACACACGCAATACCACATCTTCATTACACTTACTCTTACATTACTCCAACTTGTGTATAAGGAAGGATCCAAGTAACACCAGCGTCCAAAGCATAAAATAATTTCTTAAACCACAGCAACATGCAGCTTAACTGACTTTATAAAGCCTATTGGCAGCAGTACCTCTACTGTGTTTGTATTTTAGTTCACATGCCACTTTCAAGGCTCCGATATTTCAGCACAATTACAAATTAATGAGATAGGTAGTCTCCGTTACAGAGATAGCAGCAATCTGTAAAAGGGTATTAAGAAAAGAAGTAATTTATTGGCTCATGAAGGTTCCAAGTGAGCAGTTGCATTAGCATGACAGCAGGAGGTCAAGAGACTCATTAGCCAGCAGTTATAAGATATGCAGCTCAGTATTTTTATAGTAGCAGGATGTACACGCAACATACGCTTTCGGAAACGCAATTACTGGGACGCTCACCTTGGCATTAACTTTATTTCCCAACCCACCTGAAGCCCGTGGGTATCCACCGGGAGGGCGGCTCATCGCTGTCCGCCTACAGGAGGAAATCTGTTCCAAATATCCAGCTTTGTTTCATACGAAGAAAAATCTTGTCCGGTAACACTGTGGGACAGAAACATTGAAAACAGCAGAGATGAACATCTGCTGCCCCCCTTACCTGGGTAAATGATGGTAGCAAAACCAGCAGCTACATCCCTTGCACCAGCAGAACACGAACCTTAACGTGGCTGATGCAACTGTCAGCGACGTATCTTGTTCATACCCGAGTTCAGGTTTTCAGTTTGAACAACAAAGGAAGCGTGGTTTGGGTTTGAAATTTGGAGGTGGGGACCAGGGGAAGGGAAGGCAAATGATGGAAGAAAAGCGGAAAAGTAAATGTATATGCATGGGGCTGGAGGAGAGAGACAGCAGCAAGACAGCATTTAACAAAACGCTTGTTCTCAGACTGAGGAGAAAGGGTGTTGAAAGCCTTCACCTTAGATCAAAATCTAAGTGTATGACGTAATGCAAAACTGAATAAATTAACAAAAATGAAGGTGTTAGATCCTGATAAAATAAAGTGGCGTGGCACCACTGATTCTGCTGATTTCAGTGGTACTTTGCTGTTTTACACCGACTGTAAGGACGCAAAACCTTCATTTCCAAAGGAATGAAATCTACAGTCAGTCTAAAGCTTTTACTGCAATTCATTCACACAGGGGGGAAAAAAAAAAAGACTCAAATAACCTTGCAGAAATACACAGTTCTTGTATGAAACACCAGCACCAACAGGGTGACCAGGTCCCTCGTTTAAACTGGCTTAAGGTTTGGCTGGCATTTCTCGTCTCTCCCCCCCTGCCCTCTCTGAGCAGACACCCCGCATCCTTTGTCTGCGGAACAAGGGATTAAAGCAGAGACATACAAGTGTTTTTGTCTAAATCAGATATGTAGAATGCAATAATTACCTCTGAATGTGCTTCATGACTGATATCAGCAAACACCTTAATTATTAATTGAATTCCTTCAAACTAACTGTATCAAAGCCTAATACATCAACTCTTATCACAACTGCAGCACTCCAAGACTTCAACATTATTTCTAATTAAACACATGGGTACCTATATGAAAGGGAAAGAATGCAAGCTTGGTTATTTTCATAGATTTCAGATGTTCCTTAAATTTTGAAAGAAGCAATCTCTCTTCAGCATTGGGTTATTTCTCATTAAGAGCTGATTTATTTTTTTTAATCAAAAACATCAGACATTGCCTTCCCTTCAAAGTATTTTGGCCTAATTTTCATCTCACTTAAAAACGGCAATGCCAGACTAGCAGAAAAATCAGAGCGTGAGCAGAATCGTGATCAAATTTGGAGTCCAACACTAAGCAGACGTAGAAAGGTTTCATTCAGCTGATACCTGTATTATTCAGGCTTTTTATCCATCTCGACTTTTGAGGCTCCCTCCCCTCAGTCATGTTTTTTTCACATAATACATCATTACACTGTGGAGTTAATTGCCATGGGACGTTTGGAGGCCAAGAGCGTATGTGGGCCAACTAAGAGGTTACGAAATAGATTAACAGAAAACTGATTCATCGGGGAATACTGTCAAGAGTTCAATGCCGTCTCTGCGTCAAGGTCCTTAAACCGAAGGTCATTGGAAAGACCCCTGTTTCCTCCCAGCCTGGCTCCTTACGCAGACAAACCCTGGCTCCCTCCTCCTGCAGAAAGCCACTCCTAGACAAGGCACTGTGCTACACAGCCCTGTGGGGGGACCCCACACAGCTGGCCCTCTTCTTTGTCTCTCTGAAGCATCGTACTGCTCCTTCTTTTCCCAAATGTGTAGGGCAGCAGACTCAGAAAACTGAAGGCACAGATGTTCAGCAACTGCAGTTTATAGGGGTGATATGTAAACCAGTAGGAAAACATTAACTAGAGAAAGTTACATTAAAAAAAAAAAAAGAGAGAGCAAGCTGCACAGTAACTGTACAGATAGGTTTAGTTCTTTACTGAAATCCTAGTGAAAAACAGCTACGATGGAATATAGGTCAATCTCAAATAGCTGTTCACACCACAGTGGAATGGACCATATGGGTCCAGGGCTACTATATCTTCTGAGCAAAACCCCTGTGCGTTCACACAGAGTTTGCAATTTGAATGCAGACTTTCCAGGAGAAGATGTACTTCACCACAGTGACAGTTTTTAAAAATCTTACTCCACTGCTTCCAAAACCCTCTATGTTTTTGGAGGAGGAGGAGTCTGTTGTCCATCTCTCTGAAGGGCAGAGGCAGCTGAGAGTGACCGCCGTGGGTTCTGCTCCACACCGCCCAGCACCACGGCACAGAGGACACTGCCCTGGGAATAGGAAGCTTTGACAACGAGCAGAAATGCCATAAACCTGGTTTCTCATCCATAGTGACCCATGGGTCAGACACAGCTGCTTCGACTGCTCCCGAAAACCTCGTCCACATTGGCAGCTCTGTACGGCCTGTTTGAGAAGCAGCGGGGTAAGGGGGAAGAAAAAAAATTCTCTTTTATCACGACAGATGATGGCCAAAAGCATGAGAGCCTCAATGAGAACAACAGCGCCAGCATCCCAAGCTAACAAACAGTCTCTCTTTGAAGAATTTTTAATGAACTGGGTGAGCTCTAAAAACCTACATGGCAAGTTCTCCTGTCTTCTAATGCCATTATAAAAGAGAAATGTTCAGTCAAATTTATAAACATAGCCTAGAAATGTAACAAACTTTCATAAATTAAACCTCTGAGGACAAGGAGCACTTTACTCTCATTTTGCAATGTGAACCGAGAGGTTGGCCCTCCACCCTCAACCCCACTCACTTCGCTTGTAGGCCAAGAGTCCTGGAGTTCAGTGTTTGAAGAGCCATTTCACTGGTGTTCCTTAGGGTGGATCCAGTGAATCCCCAGATCAGTAATTACTAAGTCAGCAGAGCTGTGTCTAATTATTCCAAAGTAGTTGTACGTATTATCCTGCATATTAGGATAAACTATTAGGACATCCATAAAATAACAAGGGAATGGGTAAATTAGACTCACCATCTTCATAAATACCCAGGTGACCACTTGTGAATTTCAACAGAAAACACTTCTAGTGTTTGAAGTTCTACATTTCCTTATCTTGAATCTTCATTAACAACACACATTAGGGTTTTTAATAAATATAATGCTAACAAGTAATGTATTCGTCTTTTTAAAAAACAGCCTGGGTGACCTTTGTATGCCCACAACTTTCAATCTAGCCAACTAGCCGATTGCTTCAAGCTGAGATACTGCCCCCAGCCTGAAATCAGCCAAATTTAGACAGGAACTTCCCCTGGTCTTTGAACAACAGCCATGATGCAAACTTGGGGGGGAAAAATAAAAATCCCAGGGATATAGGAGATGGGTACTGCCATGTGGTGGATTTCTTATTTTTGCTTTTCTTTGCCTCCAACATTGTATCATTAAAACCTCATTTCCATTTTCAGCTTTCCTAAGCAATTAAACCAGGAAGGGCTTTGTGTTGTCATCTCTACAGGTTCAGAGCTTAACCCAAGCCAGAATTTACTGAAGCACCCAGAG
Source organism: Chionis minor (assembly GCA_013398295.1). Taxonomy (NCBI): domain Eukaryota; kingdom Metazoa; phylum Chordata; class Aves; order Charadriiformes; family Chionidae; genus Chionis; species Chionis minor. The sequence continues at coordinate 552,317 of VZSF01004963.1, forward strand.
TGAGTGATCACACCTATACGTGTTTGGTTTGTATTCTTGCAACATCTTGTTTAAAAGAACAAATGGCAAAACAGGCCAACAAAAGTGCTTTTAGTATGTATGCACATGACTATACACGTATCTGTAGAGAGTCACACAAAACCATACCAACACGTGTACTGTGCCAACGAACATACAGAATAAACAAGTTCTAAGGCTGCATCTTAATAATAATCCGAATTAAGACAGTGACGTGATAATGCAGTCCGATCAGGTTTAACAACAGTCCTTTCAGTTATAAGCTAGTGATCTAGGCTATCTTTCCAGTATCTGGAAGGGACAGAAATAAAACCACCTTTCTTAAGGGGTTATCCCATTTGATTATCCCAAACTGCGCTACAAGGCTGTGCCTCAGAGAACCAGACCTAGAGCCCAGCATGGGAACTGAACACCCATTTCGTGGAGACAACTGTCCTCCTGGAAGACCCTAGTAGGTCCCTCTGCCCTTACCCTGAAATCAGGGTAGACATGTTGATGCTGACCTGGGCTTCCCACCAAAATAAAAATGAAGGTGACCTGCAGAAGAGTTCAGGCTTTGCATCCATACAGTTGGCTCTTGCATCCATGCAGTTGGCTCACGCGTGTCTTTTAAAAGCCAGGGAAGTGAGCATGCCTGAAATTTGAGAGAACTTCTGGCAAGCCTGGATCACACAGTGTGTTACGCACTCACCTTCCATTAAGGGCTGGCCAAACGACCCTGAGGAACAAATCACTTTCTCACTCAAATGCTGTCACCCGGAAGGATGATAAAAGACGGCATACCGAAGGAATCCCATATGCTAAAACCCCTTTCTCCCTCATTTTTTATTCATCATTGCATCTGAAAGGAGCAAGTTGAATCCCAAATTGAGGCTGCACATACATAAACATTTTAGGAGACCGAAGAGCCCTCCGCATGTATTAATATTTTGTGCTAATACCTGTATTCAGAGATGCCAGGTAAATCAGAATTCACTGTCCTGCAAGCCATACAAACACCCATATACGCTGTCCCTGTCCTAGATGGCAACTGCATCCCGGCTGCTTTCATGCCCAGCACAAAGCATACACATGCTGGAGCTCGCTCCACTTACATACATTGTATAGGTTTGGGGTTTATCACATTTTCATGGAAATTCAGTTCAGTGCTCAATTTGCACTTATTTAAATGCTAATTTCAGTGAAGTGGTTTAACAAAGCAATTATGAAAAAAAAGGCTCTAATCTTCCACTGACTGAGTAGGGAAAAACTCAGAACGTGGTAGACAGATTAACCACGTAAATACGATATAAGCGACCCTTTTCCTACTCAATGCAATCAGTTGATAAGTGATTCGGTTACAAAGGTGACAGTTCAGCCTCCTTTTCTAAATATATAACACCAAAGAATCAACAAAACAGTAACACCTCATGCGAGCTTTAATAATTATACTTAACAACCTCTCTTGTTTTCTGCACTTAACACTAACTCTTGTTTTCCTTCTTAATGTATGTTTATCCAGTTTTTTTAGAACTTCTGACTGTAAGATATAATCAGATACTTTAGAAAGCATTTTGCTATAATTGTAGTTAGTCAAGTGCCACAATTAAAAATGGTTTAATGTTAATTCCACCTCTCCCCTCCGCCAGAGCTGCAACGGAAGGTGACAGTGCCAAGCAATTCAGATGCCTCCACCTACTAGAATCAAAATGCACTAGTTCTACCAGCTTTTCAAAGCCTCTTAGGGTAGAAATCGAACATGAACATCCAACCTACAGCAGTACATTTCTCAGGGCAAGGGCAGATAGAAGAGAGAAGTGATGCAAGGGAGTTTTAGGCCTGATACTCATTTCTCGGATAATCTACAGTGCCATTAGAATTTGCAGCATCTTTCTGTTCTTGAGAACAGGTAACGTGACTGACAGAAATCTGTGAGGTACTGTCAAATGCTCAATCTTCTGCCTCTCAACCTGTGGAATTTTGTATAAGTTGAATACACAAAGGATTTAATGTCACTGTTGATTTATGAGTTTCGAATACCAACTTCTTATTTTCTAAAGTTTAATCGTCTCAGTTCTCTTCTTCCAGAGACTGTTACCTCTCTGAGAACTTCCTCACTAACTTTCGATCGTCTTTTCAGCTCTCTCCACAATGCATTCCTGACGATGAAACAAGTGGTCAACATTAGCAAGGTCTCAACTAAGTCTAGTACTGAACAACAAAACACCTTTTGGAAAAAAGCATCATTAGTGAAAAGTGACAGAGAGAAGAGCAACGGCAACAGGAGCTCACCACAACATGGCAATGCCGTGTATCCACTGAGTAAATACCAGCAAGCAAACACAAAGCTTCTGGATGCTACTCACTCAAGGAAGGTAGGAAAGTGAACCAAAATGCCAGTTTTCAATTCCTGATGGCAGCCCAGATCTGTGCTTCATAAATTGTTCTACTCTAAAAAGCAGAGTTACACTTCTGGAGCTGGGAACAGTTACGTTCCGATTTAAATCAAGAAACCATTTTTCTGGTGGTGACTTTCATAACTTTTAAAGCAATACCGTCTTAGCATGAAATTCAATTTAACTTATTCAGCAAGGTCTTTATCTTACAGGGTTTTCATTAAAATAAGGCTGCTGATTTTGTTTAAAGAAAACATGGTAACTGCAAATACAGCCATTCCTCTCTGGATTTTCATAAATCAAAAGTTTCATTCAATATATTGACCTTTTATAATCCTGCCCTTGATTTCAAGAGTAATGTCTAAACATAAACAGTAGGGAGAGAAGAGATGAGTTAATACACAGATTCACCAAATACTAGAATACGAGTCTGACTGAAACCCACAAAGCTTTCAATGAATCAGAACAAAACTTCAACTTTGGTCTGAAATACCAGAAAAATGCATACTTCATGCTAAATTTCGCTTGAGGGAAATAATATCTCTTTTCGATTTCATGTGATTTTATATATATTAGAGAAAAAAAATACTAGTTTTCACTTTTTACTACAGTCAGTTTGCATTTGAGTTCTCATGTTTACTAGAATTCAGAGCCCCAAAAGAAGAGGGACTATACGAGTAAGACAAAAAGTACTGTGTGAAACTAAAGCTTGTGAGCAGCTTTACTGGGTCTGAAGTGCATAATTGTGCCAGATGAACAGCCCAAGTCCTGCCGTTGTGCAACTACACTAACAAATCCAGAACGAGTCGGTACATTCAAACGAAACAAGGTTTAATGCTTTAGAACTTAAATGAAAATAAAAGACTGTTGAGGTGAGTCCAGGTGGCAGGGATCTGTATAAAAGGAGAGGTGTCAGATGAGAAAACCCAAATTCCCAGGACTTCAATATTCAGTGCTGTTTGCATCAACGGTTGCCCACAACGACATTCCACACAACACTTGCAACAAATTTAAGTTACAAATCCATACCCATTTGATTTAAAGTAAGTACCTTGGGACAGTAAAGCAGCCTCCCTTGACAGAATTTGTTTCATTAAGGTTTTCCTAAACTTTACACAGCACAGTAGGCAAGGTAATTTCATTTCCAAATGAGTTAAAATAGCTTTTGATCTGGTAGAGGCACTTAATTACGATCAGAAGGGCAAAAAACTAAAATATATGTAAGTGTGCCAGGCAATTCGTGTCATTTCAGTGTAATTATCCTACCTCAGGGTCAGCTCAAGTTGCTCCCACAAAAGCTAACTTCCTCTGAAGGGCTATTTGTCATGGATGCTTGATTCTTAATCACCTCATCAGATCAACTGCTGCTCTGCCTATCCCTGTGATCATTTCGAAGGTTTCAGGCCCCTTCTGCTGAAGTTACTTATTAGTCAGCTCCATCCCAGCTGCTATGCTGAAAATTTCCTAAAAAGCAAGAACATTTAACAGCGTTTCAGCTGACGCAGAAGAGTTCTGTTGAGCTAAAGTACTTGCAAAAAAAAAAAAAAACCAAAACAAACCATAAATAATATTAAAGAGCAAACCCTCATTTGATGTTATATTACTAAGTTCTCGACACTCCAGAGAAACTTTTGGACCTGAGCTCCGCGTCTGCAAACTGAAGACAAGACCATTGTGGTACTTTTGTACACTGCAGATCAAATACGGTACGGCTCCCGCTCCCTTCCACACCTGGGCAAGGGAACTACCCTCTCTCCAGTTTCTGTAAGATTAATTCCCGTCCCACCGCCCGTCTGGAGTAACCACAGCTTCTGCACACACAAAAGAGTAATAGAAAAGCCTTTGGACAGGATTTCTGAAAGTGATTTTGGACATGGCCCGTGAAGGAATTTACAGCAGGGATTGGCTTGTCAGGCACTGAACACTTAACACTCTCAGGGCAGAGCCCGTAGGGCGTTCCTGAAAGTGGGCTCATAAACTGACGGCCCCACAGTGACTGTGTGCTGCAAGTGAGAGCGCATTTTCAGAGGAAAGGCAGAGAACTTTCTGCTAACATCGCCGTACTTTTAAAAGGTCGTATTTCTAACACATTTTATAACAGCTGGGCAGACAGCAATACGAACCACGTGGTCCTCTGTAACCAGCCCACCAGCACATCATGAAGCACAAGGTTTTGTTTGCTGGCAATCTTCAGAAGGTAGCAGCAAGATGTAGGAGAGTTCCCCTGGACAGTCTGGAGTCTCACTACTGAAACAGCAGGGCAAGGAAAGACCTGCGCTGAGATACCATACCTCAGTAATAATACACAGCTCAGTTTCAGTTTTCCAGCTTTGCAGGTAGGTCATAATTTTTAATTACAGTATTTGTAGTTAAGCTCCACACACAGCAACTAAATTTCAGCTCCGCAGTATGTGCCAGACTATCTCTCAGCAGCATTGAAAAAAAAAAGAAGAAAACCCATCAACCAGCTGCCTGCTTGTTCCCAGAAACAAGAAAACATCTATCAAGTCATGGCACGAACAATTCTTATTTCTGTTTTATCTATTTACTCTCCTAAAAGCATCACTGAAGCAATTTGCAAGATTCATAATCCACAGGAAAAACAATTTAAACCCACATCTGTAGAAAAATATTAATTTACAGAAAACAGTAATTTACCTGAAACCTACTTAGGAAAACACTTCTGCCCCAAAAGAACTGAAAAACATATTATTCAGTTGTTTGTGCTTTCTAGGTAGAGAAGTGCCTGTGTGTAAGAACATGGGCACAAAGGCGCCAGGAGACATTCTCAGAGGGACTGTCGCTCAGAAGCGAATCCCAAATGAAAAAGCAGCCATGGGTTTGCTGCAAATAACGTGGCCGTGGGGCACAGCCCGTGCTTTCCAATCGCCCTGGCCTTACAAGTGGAGCAGCACTGCAGAGGTGGCTAACACCACGTTTGTTCAGCAAATCCGAGAGCTCAGGGCATCTTCAGAAGTCCTGATTGCTCCAGGGGCAAAAGCTCCGATTGCTTTAGTTCCGCTACCCGGAGCCTCCAGGGACAGACTGCCCAAGGAGGAGCAACATCGGCACAACCCTGCAGCGTCTGCGCAGAACCAGCGCGACCCCGCAGTTCAGAACAGCCTCCCATCCCTGCAGAGCTCTGTGGCACAAACAGCGAACGGAATCTGACCTTCAGGTCAGCCCTTCAGACACTTTTAAATCCCAGTGTCCTACCTGGATGTCTGCTTTTCTCTTTCTATTATTCAACCACGCTACGCCGAGCTGAACAGGGCTTTGGCCACAGCTCAGCGCCCCGCGAGCAGCACGCAGACGCGTCTCCCTCAGGTCAGCTACTGGCTTCTCTTTAATTTGCTTCCATTCAGGTCTCTCTTACACAAGTTCTCCAACCCCCTTCGTGCACGCGCAGAGCTTTTGGCATACTGCACTTTGAGAAAACCCCAAAATCTCCTTTGTTCTTCCACTCTGCTCAGGTGAAAACATACCATACACGCGAGCAGACATGCTCCTGGAACCCCTTAGTCGCTGGCCCAGTCTCCAGCAGGGTAGACACTGAACGAACTCAGGATGGTCAAAGGCATTGCAAATGCTCCCTCATTCACAGGCTGTTACAAACACCCACCTCCTTTGTGTGCTTTTGGATGTGACAGGAATGCAATGGAATAATCCTGACTTTGAAGATGACTATACTTCCAAAACTTATCTGAGACGGAGACTACTGCATGACAAATGATTTAGCTTAGCTCCTCTGCAGAACATTCTCACATCTTTTTTTCATTTCAGATGTTATAAAGCCTTTAGTCTGTCTCAGTGGTGGGGAGGAGATGAAATCTGCGTGTGTGAAGGGCACGGAGAGAAGGGATAGACTTTTTTCAGGGAGACCTGTCTTCACTGCTCTCACTCCGGACTCGCACGCAGGGCGTGCTTTCTTTGGCGCTTCTCAAGAGACAAGCAATCACAGGGGAATATTTTAGTTGAACGGCTCTTGCAGGTATGTGTGGTCTGTAATAGTGAGTAAAATGTTACGGACCAAAAGAGGAACAGCCCAAGAACGGACTCCTTGGGTACACTTGCAGTTCTGTGGGCAGCAGAGTTACAGTTTTATGTTTTCCTGACTAAGATGAAGGAATGGTACTCTCTATGCCTGAGTTCTTTCACTCATTGCTTGTTTTTCTTCCTACACTTGCCAGTGATAATATGAGCAGCAATGCCAAAGGTGCACATGCCAGCGAAATATCAGTACGAATATATGCAAATAGTTCATGGAAATATTCATGGCCAACTTCACCTATTGCCATTTCACAGGCTGACATGGTGAACTACTGACATAGAAATAAACTATTTCAGGCCAAAGACTTGATGCAACAGTCACTGGGTGCAGCAGTTCCTGCCCTGGAGGAAATACAGAGCTCCCTTCAGCCACAACACGCAAACACAAACGCCATCGAAAGGTGAAGAATGTAGAGAGGTGCCAGGGAAGAGCACTGACACCATCCAGCACAGAAAGTGTTAACCAACTTGATGATTTCTTTCTCTTTTCTAATTAATAGATTGTAAATTATCTTACACGTTTCAGCTGGAACCTGCAGATAGTTTTTTTAGAAGTTCTTAGCTCTGAAATAATTTTAAAGCCCCAGTATGATTGAAACATAAAACCAATCTTTAAATAATCTGTTAATGCTAAATTAAAATTCCTTTATAGTAAAAGGAAGTTAAATTACATAACTGAAAATACAGCAATTAGGCAATTTAAACAATGAACAGATAAAATGGAAGCTGACAGGATAACAAGCAGCATCCAGGCTTAAATATGAAAGAGTCCTTTCTTCTACCCATCACAAAGGCTACTCGGGGTACTTTAAACACCAATTTCAATGTATTCATGTACAAAATTATGCACAAACAGAAGAAACAGTTAGGAAAACACCACTTGAAGTGGCCTCATCCCTTTGCAGGCCCCCACCCATATTCTTCTTACCAACAATGCTCACATCATTTTCAGACCTTTCTCTCTAGAAATCCTTCTAAGTACCAATGCTTTGCTTTACTGTGTTTCCATTCTAGAAGAAACCAAGTTTCCTCTTAAAATGTTCCTAGACAATGTATTCAGCAATCCAGTAGAGCAGATACCTTTTGGTCATTATAGGAGTGACAGCCCGGTGTTCCCTAGGATGCCTTTGATCCTTTGATCATCTCCTGAATGCAATGATAAAGTCAATCTTCCCACATCTACATATTTTACCAAAAGTATCTCGTTAAAGCATGTTTTCAATACTGTTTTGTCTCCTGAATAGGATTCTCTACCTCTTCATTGCTATCATTACCCATTCATTGTGCAGTAATACTGCTTCAGATATTTCCCTCTCTCTGTCCAAAACACACATTGCAGCCACCTTTCTTAATTAGGTGCAACATTCACTGAGCCATATGTCTTCCTTATTAACGTCTCTTTCCCAGTTATGGGTAGTGAGACTTTGCCCATCTCTGTCATTGATAAAGCGGCAACACATTAAGCATGGAAATAAGCATGAACTATGGGAAATGCCTCACTGTTTTCAGCCATCTTTCATAATGTTCTCCTCTTCATCTTCTATGTCATCATCTTTGCCTTAATTACATTCATTATAATTATACTCACCCTCCTACAGTCAATGCCTTAAATTGCAGCCTGCAATATCTATGGAGAAAATGACAAGTCTTGTAGGAAAAGGAAAGAAGACTGAAACAGATTTTGCAAACTGCAGTTAGGCACGCTCCAGAAAGTCTGGAATAACACGGCGCATGCACCCAGGACCAATGCACCAACGTCCCACTCAGTGTTAGGATGAGGCTTCCTTTCCATTCCTCTCCAATCTCTTTCCTGAAAAGTTTCTTTTCATAGCTGTAATTACACGGGCTTGTGTTTTCTCCTGCTTTCTGCCACTTTCTAGTGCATTTAGACCCAATGGCCTCCGCTGTTCTCCCATCACCAGCAATTATTTCAGAAAAGGAGTTTCTCCACCCAAAACTGACTAGCAACCTTTCTGAATCTCAAATTAATCGCTAAGGGAAAATTAATTGAAACAGGTTCCTGCTCAAGCCCCATTCAAACCGTGCTCAGTGAAACTGCGCTCAAACCGGGCTGTATTTATAGGGGTATGGACAGAGGACGCTATTTACACTCTTCAGTGTCTCAGAGCCCAGTTAAATCAGAGGTGGTTGATACAGCCACTCCCCCAGTGCTGCCATCAGGGAAGGGAAGCAATTGCCCACAGAACCACTGGGGAAGTCACTGGGTTCCCACCTCCCACCTCCTTCTGCTCTTCTGAAGGGCCCTACCCAGCCAGCAGCCTCCACACCCCATCAGTGACCTCCAAAAACTCCTCAATCGCCTCCCTACCCCACAGCCCTCAGGCCTTTGTGGAAAAAGAGACCCAGAACCACCTCCGCTGCCATCCTGATTTTAAAAGTTTGGAGCTGCAGTTGAGTTTCCCTGCTAGACTTTTCTCCTCTACACAACTGCAGCCCGCATCTTTGCTTGCTCTACTCACGCAAGTGCCATAAGATAATCATCACCCACCATAGACTGCTCAAATTAGTCATAAGGCAGCTACATCATAAGGGCTAATTGGCCCGATTAGCTATTCTCAGTTGAGACCATTATCTGAATAATCTTTGCTTGTTCTTGTCTGTTTATGATTTTGCACTGAACCAGCACATCTATTTCCCCAAAATACTTTTTTGTTCTTGCTGATTCTGTATTCCAAAAGCATCTAGAGCAGCTCACATTAATAGAATCTGCAGATTTTCCGATTTCCTTAACTTTTCAGAAGCTGGCTCACACTCAGTGTCATTTAGCTGAACTGACCTTGTTTAGCTCCCAACAGGAAATGGGTACCAGTTCCTAGCTTGTACTTTACACTAAAATAAGTTATTCCATTAGCGAAGGAAAATTGTTCTTTTTTATCTCAGATCTGGGATGTATCTCGTGCTCAGCAACATGCCTGAAATTAAACAGAAACTACAGGAATACAAGGCTTCAGTGCAACATACGCAGTTTTCTTTTTCTCTCCAGTCGCAGAGATATTTAAGTAGAGTCACCATATGGAAATACCAAGGAGTGTCCAGAACCACCGGTCATGCTCAGCGCCATGAATTATCAGAATAAAAAGCTGGAATGCCCAACTCCAGTGACTGAATGTGATATCCTCACGTCGGATCTGTGTTGTGCTGTCTGTGATGACACAGTCCCCTGGTACTGCCCTGTCGTGCATCGCATCCCTGGCTTTGCCATGTGGCTGGAAGAGATGGCTGGAAGAGATGCTAACAACACTTTGTCCTTCTGTCAGGTGAATTTATCACCCCGTTCCAACACACTAGCGCTCCTCATGCGCAAGCCAACAGGATAGGACACTGCTGTCTGCGGCAAAGTCAAGCGCAATACAGGAGCCCCTTTTATCAAGGTGGGCACTTGTGAGGAGTTTCAAGCTCTCAACTTCTCACCCAAGTTCTGTGAAAAAAGACAAAGTGAGCTCTCGTGAAGGATTAATGGCACTCCACACCTTGCAGGAGTGCGCTTCTGTAACAGGAAATTGAAGTGACAATGAGAAAAGATGTTCTTCACGCACAGGGTGAAGTCGCCGAGACTACAGTGTGCATTTGAGCCCACCGCTGATGGAAGTATCAGGCCCGCAGCAACGTTCTTGGATCTACTGCTACTATGATCATGAACTTCATTTGCTGAAGTGTCTGGTAGGAACACAGACACCCAAATACAGACATTCAGGGCATGACCTTTAGAAGCGTTCAGTGCCCAGAACTACTTTTAGCATTAAGAAAAGACGCTCAGTGCTTCAGAAGAAAAGCTGTGGGACTCAGACTGAAACGGAAGCCAACCAACACTTGTCACAAGTTGACTCATCCTTCAGTACTCATGGTCACTGACTGGTCTCCTCCCAAAGACAATCTAGTTTATATCCCTGCCCAAGCTGGCCAAAGGCCACCTCAAGCCCAACAGCCACACAACCAGAAGATCTTTCTCCCACCAGCCACAAATCATTCCCCACCACCAGGGTCACGATTTGGACGTTGCGATTCCTTGACTTGGAGGGAGGTATCCGCCAGTCTGGGAGGAAAAGCCTTAACTCAGAACTCCAAGCTTTACGTTTTCAGATACAACATTTCTAACTTCCTATCAGGTTGTCACACAGGGAAGCAGCTTCCTCAAAAATCTAGCCAATCTCCTTTATATCCTCAATCTTCTCACCCTCAACGCCTACAGAAAATGTCAGGGTGAGGCCCCCATTGTGTGTCCTGTGTGTTAAATACCTAAAGCAAAGTCCTGGGGTATTTCTGGGGTTCAGGCACTAACACAGGGCAAAAATAATTCTCTTCTGGGTTGACATAAACCGTACTGATGCTTGCAATAGCCTAGAGGGAGGAGAGGCAATAGAAAGCAAGGAAACAGTTACATTCCCCTAACAGAAGTAATTATTCCATGGAGAGCTTCCCAAGGATGTCGGGCTGCACATCCAGGGAACAAGGCATCGATCAGCGGAAATGATCAAAAAAGAAGTAAAGCAAAATTGTGCACTGAAAAGCCAGAAGAGAGAAAGCCACGTACACCAAGCAAGCGTTGGCCCCAGGAAAAGCCAAAGACAACAGCTTTTAAGTACGCTTTCTTGAGTCCTGCAGCGTTCAGGGACACAGGCCTTTGTAAATTCTTAATAAATATACAGGACTGCATAAAAGTCACCCTTAACTTACCAATTTCTCATCTTAAGTGGAACAACTGTCAGAAAACCTCCCTCTCCAGACTTTTTTATTAGCTGCTTGGGTCAAGAGAGGCCACAATAATAATTATAGCCTCAGCAAGGAGATGACACCTGTGCTAGAATAGAAAACATTATTTGAATCAGGATTGAAGGGACAATGCTTGTCTGGTAGAAGCTAGGTATATAACAGGACCTGGTTTTTTTCTTATTTTATATATATATATTCACCCTCTTTTGCTGTTAATTGACATGTTCTGGTGCTGCATTTGTAACATATTGAGATATATAAATATATAGTCCAGATGGCTGATTTGTTCAGGATTTAAATTGTTTGGAACAATCACTTCTTTTAATCTTATTTATAACACCTAACAAAGTAATTACCGTGACACCAACAGAAGGATGATTGCAGGATTTTGTTATAGTAACACTTGCCTCCTTTTGTCAGCAAGCACCGGCTGAAGGCACATCGCTCCAGTTCTTCAGGGGAGGGGAAGGAAAAAAAGAGGAACCGGGGACTAAGAGAACAGTTTTGCACAACGTCACAGAGTAGATCCGTGGAAAGCCTGAGACAGGTTGCACACAGGGCTTGATCCAAAAAACCAACTAATTCTCAAAAGAACTTGTTAATCTCAATTCTCGGCAGCTTAGCCCTCCTCGTGGTCTCTGAGCTCGGGGCTGGGGGCAGTTCAGTGCCGGTGACCCCTGGGTGGTGGGAGGGTCCCCTGCTTGTTTTAGAGATGACCCCGTACAGCAGGGACGGTCCCATGGAGGCAGCTGATGGTGGACGGCCATCTGCCCTGGCGCAGAAAGCACACTTCCCACCGCCTCCCTCGCTGCCCAAAGCTACTCCAGCTACCTTGGGGGCACCTCAGATAGAAGATCCCTGCTTCAGTTAACTGCGTAACGCAATCCATTATCTTCATTAGAAACACAAAGTCCCACTGAGCTGGAGGCATCGTATCCTGAAGTAGCATATTAATAGTGATGATTTCGGGTAGAAAACAGAGCCGTGTAACACATGCTCTTCTCGGGCTGAGGTATACTCCTAAATTCATGTTCCCTTCAGGTCGTGGGCGGGACTGAGCCCTCTGTGCTCAATTGGACTGGCACATCTGTGGAAAAGGACACCAAACTGGGAGCAGAACTTGCCTGCCACATTTTGTTAAAAGAAACAAAAATATTTGAACATCCAGAGCCAAAGGCCTTTCTTAAAAAAATATGCAGTTTAAATACTAACAAATAAAGAGGATGGGGATGTAACTGTGAAAAGTGTTCTTTTTTCCAAAGCTTTAGCCGGTTATAAAACCAAAAGATTCTCTCGGAGTTTTCCTAAACTTTGAAAGGAAGAACCTAAGCTATAGAAAACTGCTGCTGTACCTTCTGATGGAGGAGTGAGGGGTGGGGGGGACGAGAGACAGTCCGTGTCACAAAAGAACCGAAACACTAATGAATGTTACTGCAGGAAAGCAGAGCAGTGAGCGTGTGTGCCTGTGTGCATATCACACACACACAAAAAACCAACTCAAGAGAACTGCAGATAGAGGATTAAATGAAAGCAATCCCCAGGAAAACCATACAATTATTAATACTGCTTTGGTTGGAAGCTTACCAACTGTGCCACCATGGCAAAAGTTTCCAATGGCATTTTTCTGTTTAGAGTGAGATTCTTGGTGCTCCTGGTGTTTTTGACTTTCCACAACTAGTCCTAGGTAACCCTAGGGTAGATTTTGTGATTCTTACTCCAGATAAACATTAATTAATTCCTCCAAGATAAAAGTATTAAGCTCCTTCACTCATCCTCACCCAAGAGAAGCATTTTGTTCTGCAAAAATCATGCACAGTGAAAAAGAAAAGGCTGATTCATCTGCAATGCAGCTAACCCTTAATTGCTTACTTGCACTGTCAAGCTCCACATTTGCAGTACCAACTTGTCGTTTGCTATTTTGGCTAATTATATGACTTTCAAAGGAAAGATTGTTCTTACAAAGCCCTGAAAGAAGGGTAGGAGGCATTATATCAGCCTCCTGCATATTTCACGTTACATATAATTAGCCCCCAAATTCAGAGATGTCTGAGGAAATTACATCTGCTTATGGCAAGGATGAATCTGGCCCCAGAACACCACCAGATTTGCCCGGAAGACAAATCTGGCCATCCTTGCTTTCTGCCCTCTGTTGCTAGTGTCCAAATGAAAATTAGCAGAGGAACAAGATCTATTGGCAGGACTGAAAAGTACATGTATTCAAACTGTCCAACATTATTAAACATATGAATAAAACCATTCAAGATAGAATCAAATTACCTGCTGGGTGGAAAGGCTATTTATAGGCATCGAGGGAGAATTTGCACTGTAACTCCAGAATCGTACAGCTTCAAATTGTCTCATTTGAGATGTTTAGATAATGGAGTCCCCATAGAATTTCTGTTCTGCTCAGTGTGTATCAGTATGATAGCCAAAGAAAAAAAAATCAACACACAAAGGATTAAGATATGCTATTTCTTCATGAGTACAAGGGAACACGCAAAATGCCTGAAGGTGAGAATGGCTTGCCCTTGTCTTTACAGCTTGTGAGCAATCAGCATGGCAGTTGATATTCAATACTGAGTTTTATAAAAAGCACAAAGTACGATTAAGCGACCAAAAAAAGCTGGAGAGTATCCAGGGTTTAATTACCATCGTATCAGATTTTTAAATGCTGATGAGAGCAAGTGTCAAACAAAAAGAACTGCATGCAATACAGCACGCTTTGGGGACTGCCTATTCATGAGGTTGATGAGCGCCCAGCAAACTGACTACAAGCAGGAATTACAGAGATTTAATATACTGAAGAAAAACAGAGCCATTAATTTACATGGATCCCAAACAACTTGAACACAAAGAAGAAAGTCAGTGGAGTCCTGTGAAGACATGATACAAGAGAAGATAGAATGAGAATTGAAGAACAAAGATCACTTGGATTAAGCATAACCCAAATCCCTTCCTTCATTTGAAGGACAAGATCTGCCAGGTACCTTTTAACAAATGCTCCCCCAATTACATTAACATTTGAATTCAACTAACTACACCTAGAAGATATAACCAAATTCCAGTCCACGCTGTTTTCAAGTTTACACATATAGAAAGACAGCCTTCGATCTGAAAGGAACCAAGAGGGACAAGACAAGCAGTATGGGAAAAGTAAGCATCCATACCATTTTCTATACGGTTAACAAAAGCGTGCATGTCTATCTCAAATGGACATTCTGCCTAAAATGTAATCAGCAAACTTTCACTGTCCATACACCGGGACATCCTTCATAATGACAGTCAGAAAGATGGGTTTTGCAAGATAATTCGGGCTAAGTATTGCAAGAACATCCTTACTCCCAACCCTCGGACTCATAATACATGTTCCCCTCTCCACTGCCACAAACACGTGAGGATACTGCCACACAACAGCCCAAAGAAAACAGACTTCACGGAGTAAAGAAATAAATTCCCTTAAGGTGTGCAGAAAGCGGGATTGACAAATCAGCATAAAGGGCCCATAATTGCCTTGAACAGGAGGAGATTATTCTCAGGTATCTCAATAGTTGTGCAGAAGTTGCAAACAGCAATTTGCTCCTGTGTGCATGTAATCACCCAAAAGTCTGTCATATAGAATCCTTGTAGGAATAGCTGCCCCAGAGTGATTCTGGTCAGGCACAGCTTCAAAATGCATTTGTTTTTTTTACTAGCTTGCTAGATGGCTGGAGGAAACATTGCAATACCTGACCATACCCTCCTTCTCTAGAGCTACTGAACGCCTGTCCCAAAGTGGCACTTGAGGCTTCAGCAGACGAGTAGCGTTAATAGTAAACAGCCGGGTCTCTCACTAGAGGGAAAATACCGGACCGGCGTCTCTTCCCTGATACAAGAGAACACAGACGCAAAAGGTCCTGTGGGTCAGAATGCCCTTACTGCACTATAATTTTCAGACTCTTTGCTTTCAGACATAAAGATCAGGCCTAAACATCTACCAGCACTCTTACGGCGGCTTTACAGAGCGGGAGCAGAAGTATTCCGAGGCCATCAGGCCTGCCCTTTGGCCTTTCCAAGTCTGTAACTACGGCCAAAGCAAATGAATAAATTTGACGATTCATTTAATGGACATCTGATCCAAATTTCCCTCCACATTGAACAACTGAGGAACTCTTTTCACTTGAAATAGGTCAAAGCCAGCAAAGCTCTTGGCTATCCCATGAACAGGAGTTATAATACAGGGCTATTTACCTCTTGTCAAGGTGATTTATTTTCCCCCTGTGAAGTGCTGATATAAGTACTCATGTATGAAATATGGGAAGGGGTCCCATACTCCTCTTTAGCACCTTTGTAGAGTTTTTAATTTACTATTCTCTACAGAGAGGAGCATTTTGTCTTCAAATACCAGCTCTGCTGACACAGCACTCCTCACCACCTGCACAGCAAGCGCCCAACATAGCTGTTCTTTCCACCGGTGACAGTTAAATCCCTTCCTAACACAGAACGCCGTAGCGAAAGCCCTCATTATCCTGTTAAGGAGTTTTGATGGCACAGATTTTGGTCATATCTCTTCATACTCTAACCATACAAGTCCCGGGTGTCATCCTAATATAGCAGAGAGCCAGGGAATGAGGGGAACCCTCATCTCAGTAGGCGGAGTGACTTGTCCCATGTTATGGAGTAAATAAGAGGCATGAAGAGCTCCATGTCCAGACAAGAGTGCCTACCAACAGCCCTCTAAAAGATGTCTGTTTTACTGGCCTAAATTCAACACGTCTGAGTCATGTGCTGATTTAATACTTCGTAAAAATATTTTCCTTTCATTAGACTACAGGTAAATCTCCACCATATTTGCTTCTTCCT
Organism: Chionis minor; assembly: GCA_013398295.1. Classification (NCBI taxonomy): domain Eukaryota; kingdom Metazoa; phylum Chordata; class Aves; order Charadriiformes; family Chionidae; genus Chionis; species Chionis minor. Next base: position 568,330 of record VZSF01004963.1, read on the forward strand.
TTGGTACTGATAAAAGACTCTCCGGCATTCAGCTTCCCCCTGTGCAAATTTCTGTGAACATGAAATAACTGTGCCCCCGCATCTGCCTTTTTTTAAAGCAGGAATGTGTCATCCTTCACTTTTGTGCACTGGTGATCCCTATCCAGGAATGTTCTCCTTCCCCATATGGCCAGGATCCAGTAATTTGTCATGTCAGAGCGTTCAGGGAATTCTTCCTCTCCTGCTAGGAAATGATCAGTCTGTTTTCATTTCCCTTGAGCCTTTAGGAAGAGATGATAACTTAAACTTCAAACTTCTGATTAATGTCACTTCCTTCACTGTAAGGTACAAAACCACGGAAAAAATAATAAGTCAACAATAAAGGACAGGCTTTATCAATTATTTAAACACTATTCACACATGAAAGATTCAAAGAGACTCAATATCTTTTTTGCCCCAACGGAATATCCCGTTATGAAAGTACCAGAGCTGTAAATCAAGTCTCTACCTTCTCCGTGAAGTGATTTAATTTTGGGCTTTTTGAGTCACTTAAAATTATGGCCAAGTTTTACCAAAATGTGATCTCAGCTGCCATAGGTTAATAGTAATAGGAGGTTATCAAAGGCTGTATTGTATATTCTGAGCATCTGTTCACATGAGGTTTTACGCTTGCCCCTCTTACACCTGCAGAGAGATGCGCGCGTGCTTTGTTTATATAATGCAGCCTCTGTATAGGACTTGGACCAAATCTAGGTCAAAAGGAGCAGCTTACTCAGATGATTGTCAGTTCCATTACATCACACGCACCTCCCCAGGGAACTGCAGAAGCATCCAATATTAAACCTGCAAGTCTTGACCATGGTCATTATTGCTTACCTCTCTACGGCAGATGCAAGACAGAACAGCTGCAAACATCGGAAGTTCCTAGGCCAGAACCATTTTTAAGGCATCTCAGGATCTTTCTGAGATTGAATTGTGAATAAAAGATGTTATAAAGGCAGACAAAGTGAAAACCAACAAATCATCCGGCAAGAGGATACGAGGCAGGAGTTCCGAAAGAACTAAAGGATGAAATAACTCAGACGCTCAGCTCTGTAATGTAACCTCTTGATCAAACTCACCCTGGTGCTGGAGGTGGCAATATTGTACCTGGAGAAACCAGGGCAACTACAGACTAATAAGCCCAATGATTCTCCAAGGCAGATAAATAGAAGCGACTGTAATGAAATCAATTTGTGATATATGAACAAATGTAACATTTGGGGAGAAGAAAACCCCGTAGCTTCATAAAAGGAAGTCAAACTTCACAGACCTACCGAAATTCCCTGAACAAGTCAGGACGAGAAGGGAAATCATATTCCTGTGGTACACTTGGACTTCCTGAAAGCTTTCAACAAGGTCCCCCCAGCAGTAGCTTTTAAGGAAACTAAGCAGCCATAATCAGAAGCAAGGGTCTCACGTGGATAAATTATTGATCAAAAGACAGAAAACTGAGCAGGAACGGGTCACCTCTCTAAGCAAGGAGGTCATCAGGAGTCCCTCCGAAGGACTCATACTAATATCCGAGTCCATCCAAATTTTTGTAAATTTTCTCGAATTGAGTGTGAACAACATAGTTTGCTGATACGAAGCTGCTCGAGGTGGTAAATAAGGGATCATTGTGAACAACTGTGGAATGGCATTGTGGGACAGACCGTAAAATGGCAGATCAAGTTCAGTGTAATAAATGTAAAATTCCCTGAATGCAGGTTACAACCTCCATGCCGGCTGAAAGCCAGGTAAGGTGACTTTAACCTTGGCATAAGCTGCTGTTGAGAAATCAGACTGGCAGAAAAATCCAGAGCTACAGTTGTCACCTTCCCCGAATGCCATCTTCTAGAAAGACGGGTACTACTGAATATTTGGAAACTGCTGGAAATATTCCTAGGATACCCAGACACTGCTAAAAGTGGAGGGATCTAAATTGCATGTTGGACATCAGGCGATTTCCACCATGGCAGTCAGGAAGGGATAGAGTTCCCTCCTGCCCCTTTCTTAGCAATTAGGGGACTGAGGACCTTAGCTGACTGGTTCAAGGTCACGTGAGTCAGGGCAGGCCTAAAGAAATTAGTTTTCAAGATGTCTGAGTCACAACGTACCATCTCCTTCAATTACTCACACGAGTAAAGAGCTCCAGGATTAAACTCTACAGGACAAAGACCTCAGAAACTGGCCTATGAATTATCCCACATTTTCCACGTTACTTCTCCAAGCCACCGAGGGGCAATTTCCCTCCTTGTTAAACAGGTGCTACTTTCACAGAGTCAAATTGCGTATAACTGACCAGAATTTGACCCTGAAATACTCTTCTCCCTTTGCGGTCTCAATTGCAAACACATGGTGAGCATCTACTTTTGGTTTTAATTAGTTTCTCACTTTTTGGAGGTCATTTGTGTGTTCTCAACTTGAAATACTGTGCATATCATTACCTCCGAGGGTGGCCTGGTGTGAAGTCTAGTGGTATATTAGATCTAAGCCCTGCAACAGAATAGGACAGATCTGCACATAGGAGTGTTTTGAGAAACAAGAACTTGCTGAGCAGAGAGCACCAAATATGCATTTGATGTTACCTTCTCAAGAAAAACTGATGTTCCCCCCCCCCATCACCTCTGTAACTGATGCAATTAAAGCAACAGAAGTGCAAGATTTCAGGACAGTCTATGGTTGAGCATTCGGGTAAAATTGTGTCAACTTACTGCCCTAGGAATTGACTGCATGTGCTCGTGCAATTACAGGCTCCGTTGCAAGGTACAGGCATAACGAGACAGTAAAGAGTGTCTTTAACTTTGCTATCTTCCAGTTTCTGGTGGTTCTGCTTTGCCGGGCTAGGTTCCTATCATACTTCATCAAAAAATGCTCAGCAGCAGCCTTTCTTGTCATTTATTTGGGTGCAAGCTGGGCATAAGATGGAGTAACTCACCTCTGGAACTTGGTAGGAGTTGATGAAGTGCGAGTTTCTGCACAAAGTTCTACCACTAATGCACTTTTGAAGGGGAAACATTCCTGCATCAAGATTTGCAGCGAGCTGTAAATGTGTGATTTAGGAGGAGCAGTTTGCTAACGCAAATTATCCCAAATTGACTACTTTGGGATGTCTACTTCAGCACTTGTGCAGGCCACCTCGATGGGATGCCAAGATACCCCTCAAGCCTTCCTCCTCCCGCTCAGAAAGGCAAGCACTTTCAAGATCCAAGACTCGGACTGAGCTGTTTGGAAAGCTTGTTCCAAGCACGGGATACTCTCCAGAATGCCCCACTCTCCTGTGGGCCAGTCCTCGGCGTAACACATCTGCAGCACATTCTGCTGCTGAGATGGGGATAGGAAATACAGCCCTGTCCTCAGATGTGGCTTCACATATTCCAAGGCTACTTCTTACCAAGTTTTTCTTTTTCTCTATATTTACCCTTTTCATTCTTTGAGCAAACCTCTCTGATCAGTTCTTTTTACACTGGCTTTATATCTTTGTTACGGGGTGATGATGGATCAAATGAGCTTCCTGCCTCCGAGCTGCCAAGAAATGGATGTTACAACTCAGTCTCCACATGGTGCTGCCACATCTGTCCATTTGAGAATCATGCCAGAGAGAGGAAACAAAGCTCAGGGGCATTTCAACGCAAATGCGTTTCAGCAATCCTTAGAGAAGATAAAGGGGTAACAAGATTATGACATTACCTTTACAGACACAGCACTAATACCAGACACATTGGTAGAATCATTAGCAGAGCTGCTAACTGCCAAATGAGCAAATGCTACATGAAAAAATCCAACATAAAAAACCCCACCCGAACCACTATAGTTTATGGAACCATATAATGGACCTGAAGATACCAGAAAAGGGGGACACTTTACACAGTATTAGGAAATAGTTCTCAGGACCTTTGTCAAATATTTCACCTTGATTTTCAAAATATTATTTTCTCTCTTCCCTAGGAAATTACTCAGAGTTAATACGTCAAATAAATTGATAAATAAATTGCTTTCAACAGCAGACCTTAAATTCAGGTGCCTATGATGTACAAAAAGGTTTGAACTCCGTTAGTCTCTGCTCCTGTATATTTGGATATGCTGCTCCTCTGTATTTTAGGCCCAGATGTTGTGTGCCCCCCTCAGCCAACATCTAGGCTCAGCTCTGCCCTTCTGTTTCCCAGCCTGCTGTGGTCTCTGACTCACAGCTCACTCATGTTGTAATCAACACTCCCACAAGTTCTGTGGTATATTCCATCTAAGTCAGGCGATGGAACGGGACAGAGAAGGGAATGGACCCGGTATACCCAGAGAGAATATTTAAACTAAAAGTAATTATATTTAATCCACGTTGGCAGCCAGAGCTGTTGTAATTAAAGTAAGGTTGATTTTGCACGTTAAAAAACCTGCTCTTTATTTTCCTTGCAGGAAACCACCTACACTGAACATTAATAATGCCTTTCAGCTACTGACCTGGCTGGAAACCAACATACAGCCAACCTCCACAAGCACTGAGAGCTTGGCTCCACATTTTTCACCAGGATTACTCGCAGTGCTTCTGCTAGCCAGCAGGCAGTCAACCTGAAGACAGTCAGGGGATCGTCACAAGGAGCAGGATCTCCAAACCAAGCAAGTGTTGGATTTAGTCTGGGGGATTTATTAGCAGTACAATAGGCCATTGCCTGCTTGAATGCATCACTTGGACAGTGCTGCTGCAAACAGAAAAATACCTAAGGAAAACAGTGAATAGCACCAGAAGTCCTTTAAGAGTAGAAACAGTCACAGAAGACAAGAAATTTTCATTTTAAATGCTTGTAAGACATCCGGATTCTATGTTGCTCAACCACACACATCTGCCCAGGCAGAGAGAAAGAACAGGTCTGATGATACCATTTCTGGTTTTCAGGTACCCACAACAAATGGTCAATTGAGAAAAAAAAAAAAAAAGGAGGAAAAAAAGGTCAGATTGATTTTTTTAAGAATTCAAAACTAAGTACCCAAAAAAAGCTATGCCCTAATTTAAGACAAAGTTGGGCATATTTACAGCATCACTGAACAACTACATCTCCTCTAGAAAGAGCAAGAGGTTTGTTTCCCAAGCCTGTCTTTAGGATGTCATTTCAACAGCTAAACCACTGTTCTGCCTTCCACCAATTTTCCAAACAACAAGGTCCAAGCAAGCCTATTCACTATTTGTGATGGGCTTTAAGAAACATGTCACAGAATCAAATTTGAGTGCTGCAGCTCACTTCCAAGGGCACAAAACCCAAACCAAAACAAAACAAGAAATAAAACCAACCCACACAGGCAGCAGCCTCCCTGCAGGATTTAACTGCTGCTGCACTCAGTGCCTTCTGACGCTGCGGGGTGTCACCGGAGATAGCACTGGGACCTCCAGGACCCACACCTCTCTGGGACACTGCGCAGCCGCAGTCACCTACCTCCAACCCCTGCAAAGGGAAGCTGCTGAAGTGCCTGGAGACACTGGGCACGCAGCTTGGAGAAGACAGCTTCTCACCAGCCCTTCCCCTAGGACACACTCTGCCTGCTGGGTGGGAATCACAGGCAAACTTCCTCAGCAGTGCCAGATCCCAAACTCTCTTCTCGCCTTAACCGCTGGCCAGCAAACACAAAGCGACAGCCCGGAAGCCAGCAGAAGCACCGGGGCGGTTTTCGGGTGGCCCCAGCGAAGCGGCGTGTGCTCTGGGTGGGAGGGCGGCACAGCCGAGCGCTCGCCACCGCCTCGCTGCCGTCCCCGCAACGGGCATTTGCCTCCCCTGCGCTGATCGTGGCAGATACCGTGCAGTACTAAACCCAGAGAGTCTGAATGGCATCAAAATAGCTTCAACATATCTGCCTAAGCCTGACGAATGCCACTTCAACTCATTTCCATAAGATTAGTATCTTGCTCTGCAAACGACTTTTCAACATAGGAAAAATAGTTTCCAACAACGGCGCGTTGGTGCTACAGATAACGAACATGAAAAATGTCATGCAACGCAGGCACCAAATAACAAAATAATCAGTTTTTCCACTCAGATGCTTTCTAATATTGCTTATGCTTTTTTGTGAGGTGTCGTGTTCGTAATAAATAATTTAAAGACTTAATGTTCACTGGCTCCTTTGTCATCGGCAACTCTTGAATTGCCAAACGAAAATATTTCATTCTTTGGTATTCTGTAAAAAGACCATATATTTGTCAACAATTTTACAACTCTTAGCAGTGCTCCATGAATATCATCAGCATTGGATCCTCTCTCAAAGGCCTACTATATAAAAAAAAAAAAAACTTAAAAAAGCAAGTCTGACGATTCGCTTTTTCTCTTTATTACAGCAGCAGTATTCATGCTACTATCATTAAGGGTCTGTCAGCATTTTTATTAGAAATCACTACTCCAGGGGTTTATAACTCAGCAGTAAAAATTCACTCCAGAATGAAACTTGTCATGCAAGGGAGCTCTTATTTAAGCCCAAATGTCAGAAAATTATATTTATACATTTTTAAAGTTATTTTAAAGCACTTTCAACTGTTCAGGCAATTGGATTTCATCACTGACTGATAATTTCAGCCCCAGCACTGCAAAAGGAACCTGCCGAACGTGACATTCAGAAATCATTTCCCAGAGGTTGTGGCCACCACGTGACCAGAAGGCCAAAATCCGTATGTCCATTTTTAAGGAGTGCCTTAAGACAGACAGTATATTACCAACACTACTTAAATCTCTCACCAGCTGTCTGCTCAGAGCTAAAGCCAATCCGTCATATCATTCTGGTTATATCCAAGACGACCATTCAACACGGTTTCACATCGCTCAGAATTTCAGCGCCTTTTAGGGAATGTAGCACACAGGTCCTATTGCGTTTCAGGGCAGACTTCCGCAGATGCCCAAATTTTTAGCTCCTTTGCACTCCCTTGGCCTAAGCTATCCAAATAAACGTTTTCAGAGTGCTACAGAAAGCAGGGCTAAATTTTCCATGACCTTGAATCATTCCGTGTTTTCTTTATTCTTCTTTGCAAAAGAGGTCAAATAAAGAAAGCAACCAAGTGCAACAAATACAATACACTATACTTCTGCGAGTGCCCCAAGCCGTCAGATCTAAATGACCTCAGTGTGTAAGTTTTGAGGAGCAAATCCCACCGCTGGTAGCATCTGTCACCTGGGGAGGCCTGTAAAATGAAAATGTCTATAACGTGGTGGCCAACCTCTGATCCGTAATATACACACACTTTTCAAGCCCTGTAAGTATAGTTCCGCCAAGGGAACACCCCACAACCCGGCTTTCTTCCTTGATGTGGCTCTGGCGTGCCATGCCACGCGACGAGGAGGGGACACGGTTCTAGGCTGAGGTCCAGCACACAACCTGGCCAAGTACAACGCTCCCAGCATCAGCGAACCCCCGAAACCACTTGCACACCCTCCTCTACGGTAACACTGATGCTGGCACACTGGGAGCTGAATGAATCCAGGGCAAGAATAAATGAATTGGGGTGACGGTAGGAAATAAGGCAGGAGAGGAGAAGGGGGATCCGGAGCTAAGCAATTCGGAATTCTGCTATACAAAGGTGCAGGGGAACCCTGGAGATCCAGGAGGAAAGCAAGTTTTCAGAAAATGAGGAGTAAAGATCTGAAGAAAAAAAAAAAAAAAAGCTGGAAAATGGGAATGGGTCCCTTGTTTGGGAAAATTCAGGGGTGGAGCATAAGGGAGACACCTTGCCATATTGTGGTTTTGAAACACATCTCTTCTGTTGCAGAAGTGTGGTCACTCTGCGCCACGTAGGATAGACTGTGGGCAGACAGACAGCCTGCTGGACAGAACGGTCAGACAAGAGAAACAGAACATCAGGGCAACGCTGAAATACTCCTGCAAGTCAAGCAGGCACGTAGCTTCCTCAGGAGAACTAGCCTAATAGTTCTGTAGCTCTACTGAGAAATGTCAATATTCAAAGTACGGGCTACATTCCCTAACCTGAAGGCAGCAGGACGCATTTGACAAAAACTTCAGATTGCATTTGTGCAATAACGACTATTTGATGAGCTCATATTGCACGCTAAGCTGCGTATTATCCCCAGCGTGCTTTATGCAAGTGAATCATTCCAGCTGGACTGCTAGAAGAGAGGTTGCAAATTATGGAATAACTACGTTTAATACAAAATGCCAGTTGAGCCAAGGTTGAGGTTTTGGAGGGTAATGGGAGAATTTGCTTCTCAAAATATGCCCGATTTTGAAATATGGCCGATGACATTCATTTCCACAAAATCCTCCAGAAAACCTTTTTGCTCTTTTCAAGAACACCACTTAATAGAGTTGCACCACCTGTGACTTAATTAATTCTCTTTATCGCTCATTAGACTAAAATCTGGTCATTTTAAGTGGAAGGGAGCTTTGAGCAAATGATCACCTCTTTAGAGCAATTCCTGATTCGTCTTTGACCAAGACTGTTTCTTATGTGACTGTAATCTACAGCAACTGTTGTCTGACAAGAGCCTTTTAACTGAAATTGCTCCTATTACAGCTGTAATAAAATCAGTTTAGAAGATGGAGAGGCTGGCTTTATGGGTTCATCCTTCACTCCCCCCTCTCTAGGTGAGATTTCTATCATTTCTTGTACTTTGTAACACATTAAAATATTCAAAATCATCAGAGGTTTTCAAGCCAGCTACCACAGAACCAGGCAAAACCTCTGAAAGCAGGCAAGGTGGGTGAAGCAGCACCTTGCTGCCACAAACAAAAACGGCTCCAGGACGTAACACAACACCCGGAACATACAAGGTGAGAAGGCTGGAAGCAGCATTTACCTGAGGGAACACTGGTAAAGTGAAACGCTCCTTTTCAAAGATCAGACCTAGGAAGCAATTCGGGAGAAGCAAGCCTTTCAGCAGCTTTCATTTGTGTTCTTACTTATTTAACACAAACTAAAACCCGGGCTGAAAGGGCAGAGCCCTGGAGCACCACTGGCTGAGAACTGAGAGGCAGCCTTTGATCCAAGTCACGTTCAGAGGAAGTCTCCGGAGTACCAGTGGGATGGTCAAGAGTTGCGCTTCTGGCTGAATTTATAAGTTACTAAATGTCATTTAAGTTATCCACATTCGTTTTACTGTCAAACAGACGTGGGACCTCTGTTATTACCTACCAGTTTAGCATTTCAGTAACTTCAACAAGCCCGCTCATGGTACGCCTTCCCGTTTCTTCTCAGAACCAGTTTTGTGGCCTTCTAGTTCCAGCATTTATGCCAAACAGAGAAGCACAGATGTGGTTTTCCCACTTCTAGAGTACTTTCATGCAGCATCTACAGGGTAGAATTTACACCATGGCATACACAGTCTCTTCTGGGAGGGTGGATGGTGTTTGTAAGGCTCCAGAACAGCATACAGAGAAGACCGGACCATTCGATAAAATAACCTGAACCACAGCTCTATTCTTAAGTCAACTAAAACTTTAAAAGAATGAAATGCTTATATCACAAAGAAGCTAAGCACATGTTTTAGCTTTAGGTATATGCTCAAAACTCACTGGCATTGGTTTAATTGCTAGATTTAACAGGATTGACTTCACTGTGTACTTAAATATTTTACTGAACTGGGAATTTTACAGATCTCATTTAACATGAAAAGGTTTTAGAAATGAGCCAGGTGCGCAGCAGTTATGAGCTTCTGAAACTTTTACCTACTGATGTGGAATTTACAAAAATGAGCTTCAGATTGCTACAACCCTGAACCCCCTTTGACTTCCACTGAAAATTCAGCACTTAATGAACTCACTCACCCAACTCACCACTGTGACAGTAACTTCCATAAACTAGAGCTTGGCAAACGAAAACAGATTCTAGAGATCTTCCACCTCCCCACAGCTCCACAAAGCTTATTAATCTGTGGGTGGTATACTAACAGATCGTACAAAGAAGCACAGTCTTAAAACATTTTGAAAAAAACTGATTTGCAACAAACGCTACGGATTAGGAACAAGTCTCAGATGAATGTTCAACCCCACAGCGTCTGTACTGAAGCAACTAAGTCTTCTGAAAATTATCCATTCTAGGTGGTCTATGCCTTTTCAGCAGACAAACTGGCAAATATCTAACTATTTGGGTATGTATTTGAGGATCTGCCTTTTAATCCATGAAGTAGCTCTGTGTTCTTAGAACGCTGAGATGCGATAGCTGTCCCTGTCCCCTAAGTCAAACCAACGCTTCCCAGGTGTCCACTTAACAAAAGTCTTCCCCAGTAAACTCTCCAGCTACACCAGTTCAGCTCCTCCTCCTAAACAGCAGCGCTGCTGATTTGCCATTTCAGGTACCTTAAAGCATTACAATAAAAAGGAGGAAAACATTACAACCCACCCAGGCTCTCCCAGTCGCAGGTCTGGGCGGGTGCTGCTGTTTCCCCGTAACTCTCCCGCAGGGGCTGGCCAGCAGCAAGACGGGCTACTGTTTTTCACTGGCCTCTTGACACTGTGGGTTAGGTGTGTATTCGGTCGTGTCTGTGGCTCTGTCCCAACAGAGGAACCGTTACCTACTTTTTTTGCACTAAGATGGCCATAGGAAAAAGTTAGCTAAGAAGAAACTCCAAAGGCTGAATAGTTAAAATTCATTGGTGCTGCCAATGTTCTCCGAGACATTATATTCCTTCAGCCCTTCCCTGCTCCAGATTAGTGCTTTGGAATAACACAAAACGTACATCAGGCTGCCAACACCGAGTGACTTCAGCAGGCCCACAAAATGTTTTTGGGCTGGAACAGGGAGAAATCCCCCGGTGCTCACCAGTCCTCATGTGGACAAAACCCCCTTTCACGTCACCGGGAAGACAGCCAGTGGGAAGGCTGAACGCCGAAATCCACTACTGGGGTGGTTCATGTCCCAAAGGAGCTTCTCCATTGCTGTCAGTGATTTCCCTGGGCTCTGGATCGGATCCTGAACGCGGCGAAAGCGCTGCAGTCCTGCGTATCATGCAAGAGCTCTTTTCATAGCAAGCCAGAAAGGAAAAGCACGACCAGGCGACAAGCCTCGGAGCGCCTGGCCAAAGGCCACTTGGCTTCAGCCAAAGCTCCTTCTGTACTCCAGAGCGCCACGAAACAGGGCTGTGCAGGCTGGCTCCCAGCAGCTGCAACCGTCCACAAAACTCCATTTTCTCTCCGTCGGTTACAGGTTATTTCAGTTTTGAAAAAATACTTCACCTTAATTCGTATAATTTATATATATAAAATATATATATTGTTATATATAGTATATATAATTCTATAAATTAGATATATATGGTATTATTATATATATTTTCTTTAACCATTTATATATATTATACATATTAAAATGGTTAATGAAAACCAGTTCTCATCATTTATCATACCTAATGTACAGAGTTATTCAATGGCAAGCAATTTTTTCCTCCAAAAATATTAAAAACTGTCATTTTCCTTCACAGATCTATAAATCAGACATTTCAAAAATATCAGCAATCAAGTTTTACCTTCTTACTGGTAGAGCTAGCCACCTCATATGATTTTTTTTAAAAAAAAAATATTAGCAAGTAGGTCATCAAGTAGTTTTATTTTTAGATTTTTTTTAACACTCATAAGGGGCTCAGCAGATCCTCACCTATGAAAATTCATGATGCTTCCATGTTGCTGCTATCAATTAGAGACATTTTCCAAGTGCAGAAGATAATTATAATTATTAGCATTTATAATAAAATGACTAAGCTGGAGATATTTTTGGAAGGGTGCAAACTATCACTGATAAGTTATATCATACCATCTCTGATCGCTCAAAATGTGTGCAAAATTGGAACATCCAGAAAGGCTGATAACTGTGTGTTAGGGAGATATATAATCATCTTTTTGTTTGGCTGATCTACAAATGACAGTGCCAGAATGCCCGCAGATGTATTTTCCCGTTACGATGCAACATTGCAGACAGTGGCTCAAGGAGAACAGTTCTGTGCTCAAATGGAAATTAGAAAGTCTGAATTGAGAAGCCCAGCTCAGCTGAAATGCCAGCTTTTCCCTGTGACCTTGTAATATCAATTATCAATATATTATTAATTATATTACATTAATATATTATAATATCAATATCAATATATTATTTGCCAGATAATTTGCCAATTATCTGGCAAAACAGTAAATAATGACCTACACTAGATGTGCTTTGTCTGGGAGGGTGTGATCCGAAGAGGGTTTGATGAAATTGGGATTAGGTCCTTTGACCAGATTGTTTGAGGTCAGTGTTTTATTCTGCACTGGAGGAGTGCCTTGTACAGCAAAGCCACCGCAAAAGGTGGTTTGAGTGTCTAAATGCTGTTTTTCTGGTACAAAAGGATGTGATGGCCACCCTCCTCCTAGGGTCTGATTCTGTTCAGCCATTCCTTCCCCACCAGATGTGGCGAGAAAGTGAAGAGAATAAACAAAATCCTGCAAAGAGCTGCAAGGAGAAAGCCCAAAATTCTCTTACCAAGTTAGTTCCCATACTTAATGCTCACTTCATTTTAACTCTCTTCCCTGGGAGACTGGGACTTCCACATGTGTAGCCCTATACTACTACTTCTTCCAGAACAACAGATACAAAAACGAGCACTAAGTATTTAGGATGCTTATTCCGAATATATGATGCCATAAACATTTTGATTAACTAGTTCTGTATTGATCGCATCTTCATGAAGTTAGGTGAACAATCCGTCTTTTTATCCTCCTTCACACGCGCCCGTTTGACAGCGGTGCTTTTTATTAACAGCGCACGCAGCAGTTCGCCATCCCCCCACTCAGACACAGGCACTTCCAGGAGCTAGCCTTGGGATTTGGAAGGGAGGCACATTTTCTTTCTGCTGTCTGTTTTTCCATTATTAATTTTTCCTAACTGCTCCTTCTTTTTCAAACACGCTAGACAGCGTCAAGAAAATGCACTGCTCCCATAGTTCGCGGTAACAAGCAGATGGAACATTCGTAGGCTAAAACCTCAAAATTTAAAACTACGAAAAGAGATACATCTGTTCTTATTTTTTTGCTCCTATAAAACATGAGGAGAATGGGAGGAATTTGGAGGATGAGAACCAGAATCATATGGCATCCATCAAAACGCATATGGTTTCCCTCTTATCTTTGTCTCTACGGTACATAAATAAATGAAATCGATCCCAGCACTGCTGCAAATAAGTAACTGTGGGATGACATTATTAGGACAATTACCGTGACCAGTTATAGACTAAAAGAAGGTGGCATTTTCCTTGTCATGTCCCTCAGCTCTCCAGTAATAATACTGGCTCACATCCAGGCTTTTTCGGCTACAGGGATGCCAGCATGCAAGATGTTGGCGGCGTGCACGACTTGCATCGTTCTTCTCACAACACGACCTTGATCTTCCTCTTTCAACACAGCCAGCTCTGCTCCTAAGCCTACTAGTTGGCCATGGATCCCGTTCTTCCTTCAAGCGTTCGTGTGCCTGTTCAATCTCACACTACAGGAATGGCTGAAGACATTGGGAGTTTAAATGAGTTGCCAACCGAACGGCCGTTTTCCTTCCTCGGGATCACCTTTGTGACCAGAGACAAGCAGCAAGTTGTCATTAGGGCACTCTGTCACGCAGGCAGATGGCCCGAGCTCCTACATAGAGTCACATCTGCAAATTGGATGGATTCATTGACACCCCCCTCTTGTGCTTTGGCTCACTCCACTCTAGGAAATTCTAAAATCAAAGGGATAACAAAACATTGCATAATCTTGATAATTCCTTCCCTTCCCGCACCCGAACTTTGTGACGAGCTGAACACAAACTCAAATCTTTTCCTCAAACACGATTAGACATAAGAGCTCAGGATGGTGCAAAGGGTTTCAACACAACTCTGGGAAATCCTTTACTGAACTGGAATTCTCTCCTTGGTTTCCTCTGTGATCCCTGCCTTTGTCCTCCCATTGCAATTGCTTCCCTAGGCAATGTAAATTTGATTTCCTTTTGAGTTGCTTACTAAGAAAAATCCAATTGCCTAAGTTATGAAATTGCATCCCAATTTATACCGAAAAGCTGACCACATAAAAACCACCAAGTTCCTAAAGATATTTCTACTAAATATTTTCAGTAGAATGGAACTACCTGAGAGGGGAGTCCAAGAATGTCAGGGAAGAACTGCTAAGCAACGTGAATCCCCAGTAAGTGCTTGGGACTGGCAGAGGAGGGGGGGAAAAAAAAAAAAAAAGAGAAAAAAAAAGGTTAAAACCAGAGTTCATTACCCAACTTTGTCCTGCTACTAGCTTCTGCTTCTCCATTTCAAAAGCAATCCTGAGGTGCTTCTGCAGAATCCACACCACCACCACAATGAGACAGGTCAAGGAAGATATCCCACTGTGGGGAACTTCCAAGATTTAAAAAAGCAGATGCGACTGTCGATATCTGCTTTCTTGGCCATGTTCCTCTCGTACTGCACCATCACTCGTCAGAACCCCATTTTTCTTGTACATATGACACCAATTTTCAGTGCTGGTCTCCAAGAAATCCTTAACAGTAGAGCAAGCCTAAAGGATTAAAGGAAAAAAAAGGTTATTGCCATTTTAACCCCTATTCTTCTCCCTCATCCAACCCCAAATGTGACTTGTTTATGCATAAATTTAATTTACTCCAGAAGTTCAAGTTTAATTTATTCCAGAATAATCTTGTGGGAATGCTCGTTGAACACTGGCAACTCCATCTAACAACCTGGTTTTGGATCAGAGCTCTGGTTTTGTTTCTCGCTCTGCTCAACCCTCAGAGTCCAGCAATGAGCTGATCCCAGCAGCCTTCCCTGGAACTGCCACGGGGGCGAGGATCCCGGGATTTTCATTACAGAAACCTGCACTTGTGGCAGTGCGACACCCTTGAAATTACTAACTCCATCTGAAAGTTTCCCATAAATTTGTCTCCACTAAGCAGCTTCACGACTGCTAGAAAAATCCCCAGAGAAGTGAAAAGTCCTTAGGGGAAGTTTTTATTCACAGGGAACCAGTGGCATCCTCCTCCAATTTCACCCTCTAATATTTTTACTTATCACAGAGGGGGCCTTTTACAGTTTAAGCAGAGGAGTTGTAATAGGGCAAGAATTTGGACTCTGTATATCCTTCAAGTATTTAGCGTTTTAATATTCTATATCACACACTTTAAGTCATTCTTTAAAATCTTTCATTATCAGAAAACTATGTATCTATCAAATTCCCTCCCACTGCTAAAATTAAGTATAGGTAAGAGAGGGGACTCACAAAGGTTTTATATGTTTAAGTATTCCAAAAGACAAATTAGAAGACTCCAAGAGGTTGCTCAATTTTTTTTCAGACACAAGCATTTGGCTGCCCAAACTGGCAGCCAGTGTCCACCTGGGATGAAGGCTGCACATATTCAATATTCTGGCTGTGTCTCAGTGTAACCTTACCAGAGCAGAGAATCTAATACCTGACGTTTCACAGCTCTCCACATGATAAAAATGTTAATGTAAGACAACGCAGAAATTGAAGAGACTTAAAATATTCAGCATATTCACACACACACTTTACCTATCTCTGCTAATCAACAGTAAAACAGAGGTCAGTACTTTGGCCTGGGCAGGACGACATCAATTACTGCCTTATTAGCATGTACAAAGAAAGGATAAGGCCAAGATGAAAGAACATAAATAACAAGGAGGAAAATTGTAAAGAAGAACTGCAGTGAGAGGCTCATATTCCACTAGATGCTGAGCTAGCTGTCGAGCTGTATTCAGCAGCTTTGGGGAATCTCATTAAATTGAACTACATTTTCCTAGGAAAGGCTGTGATAAATATATTTGCGTTTTGGTAAACCTAAAATATTGTTTCATAATGCCTGAAAGTACTTGGTCCATCACTCACGCGCTGTAATTCTGACTCATATGAACAAGCCCAAGTCTAATAACTAAACATGCAAAATGTCAGCAGCTTTAGACTGATAAAATGAGGGCAAGTTATTACATTGAAGACTGCGGGGAAGCCATCCCCGTTACACTGAGGGTGTTCCACGGGCCAGGTCTCCAGCCCGTCACAGCAGGGCTCCTGCACTGGACTTGCGGGCAACGTGAATTTAATGGCACGGCAACGCGGAACCCGGGATTCACTTGGGCTCCTCTTGAGGAGACCTCGGTTCTGCTAATTTGCTTATGCCACGATAAAGCTTTTGAAGCAATTCAAAATTCCTTCAGATTTTCTTGACAGCGCAAATTAAAAAGCTCTAAGATTCGTAGATCCACAGTCTTTTAGTGTCACTTTCAGCAAAAAAGGGATTTAAAGCGGTACTTGCCGAACGCGTGGCCCAGTGCTTGGGGTCCCGTACCTACACTGCCCAGGTTTAGCCCTGGCTCCTGTTCTTCATTCACGCAGTTTAAGCTGGGCAAAAAAAAATCCCAAAGAATTTCCTGTACAAGTTCCTGACACTCACTTTTATGGGTTAAGAAGGTAGAGGAGTTCCTTCGAGGACAGAGCACTGAAGCCTCTTCTAATCACCTCACAGCAAGTGTGCCCAGAGCACCGGAGTACGGACGTACCCTCGCCCTTTGTGAAAAATAAAAAGGCCAAAAAGAGAAAACAGAACACATTTAAGGGCAGCTGCTAACAAAACATAGGTAAGGCGGCACGAGGCCCCCGTAAGTGCTTTTACCACCCTCAGTACAAGACAGCAATCAAACGCTCTGCCATCACGTAGCGCAATTACAGCATGCCAGCTCATCTTCACTTTATCGGCACCGCGGAAGACGAAGACAGTCCTCTACAAGCAGGCACACAGAGCCATAAATTAGTGCCACAAATTACAAGCAAAATCAAAACAAGAGTATTTAGAGAATTCGATCCACTGCACTGAAGGAATTAAACCGTCCCCTCAGTCTTTTTTACATTGTTCTTAAGCAAAAAGCCTTAGTTTAAACGAAGCGCCATGCAACATGGCCCAAGGGCCAAGAAGCCCACTACGAGCAAAACCAAATCTTCTTGAGGTATTGGAAATACACTCACTTGCAGGAAAAATAGAGGTCGTGGAGTCAAATTCAGCAAGGCCTTCCACGCAGGCTTAACGGTGGGACTGCCAAGGTTTTCAACGATGCCCTACTGATACGAAAGCTCAGAGAGAAAAGCAGAATTTTCAGCTCTACTGCTGTGATTATTAGTGTTTGGAGAAAAACGAGGCAATAGGTTTTTTTTGCTGGGGGAGCGACTGGTCTAGATCTCCTGATAAGAATTGTATTTTTCTTGCACAATGCATCTTAGCTCAGATGTTTGCCTCAAGAAAAAAGTCAGCTTGTTTTCAGACAAAATGTAGGGTTACCAAAGAGTTATTTTAAAAAAGGGTTTTTACTTGTGAAGTAGTATGGAAAGAAATACATCAGTGAATGAAAACAGGAAAAGTCTGGAATTCCATTATGACACTTTTACAGTCATTCAAACTACAGCTGCACTGATTAATATTTATGATCAGATTATCTTTCCCCTCTAAAACAGTATATTTCATAATAATTCCAGAAGACAATATGCAGATACCATATGGTCCCATGAACATCTGCAGCCCATAGCCATCTCTGTCAGAAGCACAAAATGTCAGTCTGAGATTGCCCAGGAGTTTCCATCTGATCTGCTGCCTCAGGGACTGAAAGAGCAATAACAATAAAGGGAACCGTGAGTGTTGTTTAATGTTTTCCAATGGATCGTGCACATTAGAAACAGTAATTAATGATTTGGTTTATAATGCTTCAGGGAATTACTGTCCAACAAAATAATGTAAGTAATTTAAATTTGCAATAAAGTTTAAGTGTGCAGGCATTTCATGGCAGCGTACAGCACTGATTTGCCAGAGGAAAAAACCCACTGTTATTGCAGCCACATCCAGATAATCCACAGAAAAAGCCATATCAACCCCTTAAGTGATTTGATTATACTCTCTTACTGTGCAACAGTTCTCAAAGGCATATTCAAAACCAAATACACCTCACTAAAAGACCACAGGAGCAAAAACCCAGCACAGAATTGAAGAACGCTTTTTTTTTTTATTCTTTTAAGGCATAACTGTGGTCCTCTCCTCCAAAATATATCTCCCAATACTTGCAATTGTCATGATTATTCTATTTTTTTTAAATGTGTGTATCACTTAACCCATGGCACTGTAAGAAACTAAAAGTCAGATCCGTGAAATAACCCATACAAGAAATAGCCACCCTCGCCCAAACTTCCTCTGTCTGTTTCCTAGAAGGGTAAGGATACTTTGAGAGCTGAAAGTAAAAATTTCAAATTATTACCTCTCTGTCTGCAACCCTAAAACTCTTAATCTCTCCCTCCTAGAAATGCTTGCAAAGATAAGGTTGTACATCACACCCCGCAAGTCAATACGTTCAGGCTGCATTAAAGCCAGAGAATAAACAAATTCTGGAGGAAGAGACCTCCACGACAGACATTCTCTATTAAGGCAGAACTAACCCAGGTTGGCTCAAGTCGCTGCATCTGCCAGTTAATAAGTTGAAGGGAGGGCACGGAGAGGGAATGTCCCTTGTTCAGACTTGTACTTTGACTCCATAGGTTAAATATATCCCTACGGATTACATTTACACTGACTGGAAACCTGTGGAGATATCAAAGCGTGACAAGCCTTCACTTCTCTGATGGTGGCTTCCCAAGCGAGCGTCTTCATCCTGAACTTCTCTGATGGTGGCTTCTGAGACACAGGTCTGTGGCACGCTCTGCTCTCGGGTAAAGTCAGTCACTACCTTTGAGTGAAAAGTTGCGCTGTCACAGTTGCGCCAGAGCCTGGCACCGCTGCCTCTGACGTCCCAACCACTAGCACCTCCGGCCCCCGGCAGAGGCACCCAAGCACTGCAGCAATCTCTGTTCCATCCCATTCGTTATCGCTTCCTCAGCAAAGCACGTCCTGCTTCCTTCTGATAGCACACTGGTAACTTCAAGAGATTTCTCTGAATGAAATTATCCCAGCGTCTCCAAAAGCCGACAAAAATGCACTGATGGACTGAGAAACGTAAACGTTTTTCTCTCAGAATAATCGACAGGAATGTTATTCTTCCCAGCGTGCCTCACCCACAGCAAAAGAGCTTTCATCTGGCTCAATTCTGTCGGAAGAGACCTCGTTGTCCTGCAATGGTCAGTCATTCCCATATTTCATGTGTTACTTTTCCAGTCTCCAGCAATTTCCTCAAAGTCAATTCATCGAGCTGTGCTATTTCAGCGATAGCTGCCGAAAGGCACCACATCCTTCTCTAGGGTCTCGTCCTCCGATGTTCACACCTGCAACATCACTCTCTTCAAGAGCTCCAGGCAGGACATGGCCACGCTCTTGAGCTCTCCTCCCTGAGTGGGCACATCTGCCCCCTGAAATAGGTAACGGGACTCCACAACTGAAATGTGAAGAGACAGATGATTGGAAAACACGGCTGGCAATAACCAAACTACTTTTGCATTGTCCTCTATGGCAAACAGCATTAAAAGAGAATGACCACTTCTTCCACAGCGCACGCCCCCGGAGCAGGAATGTCTTTCATTGCCATGTTGAATGACTGATCTTGGGAGCTGGAGCGAAATCAAGCAAAGAAGTCATTACTCTAACTTCTGGCATTTCTGAAAAATGAATATCCCTGAGTTTAATGCATAAATTAGGAGCCTGAATAGAGACTGAACTTCTCCTTGCTCATGTCCCTCATTCCAAACGCAGTGACTCGCACCCTGCGGCAGAACAGCACAAGCTGAGCTGCGTTAGCCCACCTGAGCCGTGACGTACCTGCAGGCGCCTTCACGCAACCCTCAGCTTTCTGCTCTGATGGGCACCGCGGTATCAGCCTCATCCAACACACTTCAGAGCCTAAGTCCTACCAGGACAGCAGGGTCTACCCCAACTTCAAATAAAGTCAAATGGAGTTTTCTCATTTCTGTAGGCAGGACGACAGCTCTGCTGGTTCAGACATTAGCATTGTGGGGATTGTTGGTCTATTTTACGCTACAGAAACTCAGCTGTATGTAAGCAGAACATAACTACTATTATATACTCTAGGCACCTATGGATAGGATAGGAGAATATTTTAACCCCTTTAATGGCACAAGGAAGTTCAGTCAATAGAAAAACTGTCCTAGTGGGAGAGAGCACTGACATAAGGGCCATCTTATTACAACAAAGTGCTAAAGGATCATTAGTGGCCTAGTTCTTATTTTAAAAAGTGTCCACTGCAGGAGCTGGGGGGCAGGATTTGCTCCTCCTTGATTCTTGAAAGAGACTCACTCGTCACAAATCAAGACGTACAGTACTCCCCGGAGATCACCGTGCGCAGAGGAAGCATCTCTCTGTGTTATCCCATATATTCAATATCTTCTTCCTGAATTTGGATGAGCACACCCGAGCGCAGTGGCTTGCTACGAGTGCAACAAACAAACAGTTAAACTTTGCTGCCTCGCGTGGGTTTTGCTGCGCCTGTAAATCTGATGTTGCGGGAGATGTGCTTCTGGAGACTTCTTGCAAACCACTGCAGAGAATCCAGTTTCTTTTGTGTATCGATAAATGATCCCGAACATCCATCAAAAAATTAAATAGTATGGGAGCTAATCAGGCATTACTGTCATTCAGACAGTAGCAGTTCATGTCTGGTTCATAAAAATCTATGCTTTATAAAGCATGTATATGCTTTATGTTTGCAACCAATATGCACATGAATTATTAATGTGCTATAAAATGAGGTGGTTTTTTTGGGGGGCGGCGGGGGAATGAACTACCTAAGGCATTTTCATATAAATGACTGCAATTTAACTTTCAAAAAGATTTCATTTTTCAACACTCTGCTCGCTTCAAATTGAAGCCTGTACGTTGGATTTGGCCAAGCATGTCACCAGAAACCTCACACTTAGAAATGATTAACCCGTGAAGGGGCAGCATGGGTTAAACACAAAAGCAGCAGCCATGCAAGGCCAGGCAGAGAGCACACACCCTCCTGAGTTTTTAACAAGTTTTTGCATGCGTAGCTCCAGGAAGCGCCAAAGCCAATTCCCGTAATGCCTGGATGGTCTGTTCAGCAGGAGTACATCGCTGCTCTTCCATACCACTGCTCCAAGAGGAGCACTAAGCTGTCCAACTGTCCAACACCAGGGGATGGCAAGGGTGGCCCTACAGGCCCAAGGAGCGCGATTCCCTCTGCCCTGTCACGCTCAGCTCCCAGCACAATTTAACTGGATTGGGAGGAAAGGGGTTGAGTATCTAAAGCATCCTTACCTTCCTGAGAGACTACTCTAAGCGATGTGTTTTTCTTCCAGCCCTCATCATGCCCATCCAGATTCAGCAGCCTCACTAATCTTAGGGGAAGAGGAATCTAATCTTTCCTCCAAAAAAAGACCCAAATCATCAACATTGTTTAAAGACTACTACCTATGCAATATGAAAACTCTCATTAGATAATAGGTAAATTAATTCTCTTCCTCATCTTGCTTCCTTCAGCTGAAGGCTGGACTGGATAGCTAATGACAGAGTATCACAAAACGCTATCAAGAAAGCAAGCACGATAGAAAAAAAAAAGTCACAATAAACAACTGTGGATTTGTTTGTAGAGAAGTAATGAAAATGAATTAAACTATCTGATGCAAAATTCACACACTAACCTTGCAGGTGAATGCTCTAATTCAAAACTGAAGTAAATCAAACCTAAAGTAAAACTACGTCTGCAACAGCAGGAGCTGGCCTGTCCAACCCTGGAGGTTCTTCCAACAAATTGTTTCAGACAGAAGGTGCAGCAGCGTTCCAAACATCTCCACTCCACTCAGGATTTCCTGCAGATTCTTCTGCTCGGTTCCCACAACAGGCTTCTTCATTCAGCAATCTGTTATTCCTGAGGATGCCATTCCTAAGATCCAAAGACGTGACGCACGTCTGGTCACAGCTGTATCAGATGGAAGATGGCGATGAATCCTCTTTTAAGTCTTTAACGTAATCCTCCAGTAGGGGAAGCATGCAAAGCTACACAGGCAAGAATTTATTTCAAGCAAGTTCCTACCGCCAGAACGAGCATTCAACATTTCAGCTTCCACACCACAGCTGGTTAGGGTGAAAAAGAAAATGAAAAAAGGAAAACTCATTTGGAAAGTCTAGTTGTTAGAAAATTTCACTGAATACAATTTAGTGGTTAAAAAAAATCACTATATGTAACGTACACTTCAAGAGATGATTCAGTAATAATGGTGACATAAAAGTTTTATAGGCAGCTTTAGCTGTCAGAAGAGTTCCTGCATTATAAAATCAATGCTCAGTGGGATTTTCAGCAGATAAAGTAATACTTCTTCTATCCGTAGGGAAAGCTTTGCCCAGTTTAATTTTTTAACTAGTTCAGCTTACAGGTCCCACTGTATTTCTTTTCTGCCCTCTAGCCTCCAACAGAGAACTACTACATACATATAAATGATCTTTCTGCCAACCCAAAACCATTAATGTTTTTAGAAGGTAAAGCCCGTATCTACATAAGCTTCTAAAGAATTAAAGCTTCTGTTTCCTGAGAAGAATGTATACACAAAGTCAAGCCATGAATTTAGAAGATTAAACAAAGTCAGAGAAACTGTGATTCTATGATTAAAAATATGCAAAACTATCAATCTCCACTCTGCTGATTTTTACACATTAAATCAAAGGACCATAAAACGTGAGCTGCTTCTGGCTCAATGTTCATCGCCAAATACAGAACTCTGCACCAACACGAAATGTGATTAATTCCTTGCCAGAAAAAGAATCCCTCAACGCAGTCAGGAACCTGCCAGTAAGCACCCTGCTTGAGCAGAAAATAATTATCACCGAGTCAAAGCAACTTTCAGAGGGTGAAGAAAATACACTTTCTGTTTGCATGCTCTCTTTTCTCCACACATTCAATGAATCTTTTTCTTTTCCTATTTGACCTTCACGGCCACCAGGGCAGGGATCATTTTACATGTCCACGCAGCAATCAGTATGACTGAACCCGATTCGATCAAACTCAAAAACACTATGCAAGTTACCATATATGAAACATGTCCATTTTTATCCAGGAAAAAAAGAAGTTAGAGGACAATTTGCTATTGCAATGAATAGGAAATTGCATCTGCTTAAGAAAGAGGAAAAGGGAAAAAACCTGACTTTCATGATTTCCCCCTCCCAGGCAACTGGGGACACAAGCGAAGTCCTACCGGCGTTTCCCCACAAAAGCCAGTGGTGGTCTGATTTACTGCCGCACAGCTCAGCAGGGTGCAGAAGCCAAGGCTGCCTGTACTCTTGGCAAAGGGCTGGTGATCATTTGTCTAATCCTCAAAGGGTGACAAATCTACAGAATTCTACTTGAAAAGGAAACAAACTGTTCCGAGGAGCAACCGCTAAGTGATAGGTGGCAATACTTTGATTTCCGCAGGTGAACAAAAAGAGGAATCAGCATTGTTAGAGTGAAATCACCTTGCGGCTCACCAGTGATAGGTCTGACTGCGGTTTGCCAAAGGAATGTGTAACATCATCTGCTGAGGAGAGGCAAATTCAGCCAAAAGGGGTGTGCTGAGAGCAACCAAAACTCCCTGGGTCACAAAGGAGCTGAAAGTCCATTTGCTTTCCGCTTTGTTTGTCAAGTTGAATGGTCCTTTTTGAATGCTTTGATACTTTTAAAATCTGCTGTCTTCTCAACAAAGCTTTCTCCTCTCGACTGTCAGACACTAACTTCTCCAGGGAACTTGCACTCCTGACTGCAAATGGGCTCTTCAGCTGTGCTAAGGAGCCATGGGGATCTACCCTGCTTTCCTACTTTGAGCGATGCAAAAAAACCCAAGGGCTCTTGCTGTTCATAGCATGGATTCAGAGAGGGCTTCGTGAGGGGTCAGCAATGCAATTAATTCAATAAAAGTGGCTAACACCTCCTTACCACGGGAAGATAAAATCCGGTGCAGAATGCCAGCAGCTAGGAGCGCGCTGCTCCAACAGGGAAGCGGGACGAGCAGGCTGGGAGCGCTCAGGGTGGCGGAGGGCACCCAGCCAGCTCCTGCTGCGAGAAGGGCGGACGGTGCAATGGATGTACTACAAAGCTACTAAATTTTTCCTCTGGGTGACATTAACAGTGTGCATGCCACGCTTGGTCACCCCCAGTGAGCTGAGTTTAATTTCCTGAAATTATTTCTCATTTTAATTGAATGCAGCAGTCTATGATCAATAAAGGGAAATGTTATCTTAACCGCTTATCACTAATTCATAAAGACGCCGGTCTCCTACCAATAATACTGATGGGCTGGTTTGTCTGATTGTTTTTAATGTATGCTAAAAAATGGAAATTGAACAAAGGTCTTTCTCCATACCTTGAAATAAGCTGTTAGATGACTTCCCTTCGTATCGCCCCGCCATTGTACATCCAGATCTATTTGAAGATTGTGTAACCGTGTAAGAAGTTTCCACCCAGAGAACAGCTCTCAGAGAGACAAGGGATAAAAGCCTGATACGACACGCATAACTCCGTATTAGAGCTTCAGCCAGCAATCTCTCAGCTTGATTCAGAACACAAAGTTTGATAGGATTTAGAAACTGCGATATCAAGTTGTCATTCTAGGAGGGAGTAAATGCCGTTACAGATCCGCACTATGAAATCAAAAAGCACTGGAGTCACGGATGCAAAGCACCGAATTGGTATGGTTCCATTCTGCCAGTTCACATAAAAAAGAAAATAAATTATTTAAAGAGTAACTTTTTGCCAGCTTCATACCCAGTCCAGCACGACATGATTTAACATCAACTTTGTCAGAAGAAACACTGCCAGCTGCTCTGAATAATCCCACAGAAATAGGATAATATACCCACACCTAATCTAGACAAAGCCAGTACTGTCAAGTGAACTGCTTTCACACAGACACAGTAATAATTGCAAATTATCACTTCAGAAAAGCAAAATAAGGTGCTAATTACTAACTCTGCTAGACAGGGATTGCTAGGCACAACGCACGGAAGACCAAGAACATGATGAAACTGTAGAGCAATATCTAAGCTAGTCTCTAACCGGCTCTTTCTTGCTCCTCTTCAGCGCAACGCGAGCGAGGCTGATGTAGCACAGAGCTCAGTCCTGCCCGCAGAGCCCAAACAAAAGAGAAATACTAGCAAGACTGGCACACATCGGATCTTGCATTCATGATTTAATGTGCAGCACTCTCCTAGATCAGTTAAGTACGTTTTCTCTCAGACATCCTCCCTTAGGGGCTCTTCATCTTGTGTGTGGTTCAGGGAAAGTTCTCTGAATGCGTTTGAGAAATATTGATTAGAAGAGTATTTACAAATATAGGACCAAAGCCAACTGGAAACAAAGTCCAAAGTTTTCAGTAAGCACTGGATTTAGCTAGTCCTTGTCAACAGTAACTTTTCCTATCCCTTTTTCCTCCTTTGTTATAAATTTCAATTCGCGGCTGTGTACTGTAAATGGACAGATTTGGAATTAAGAAGATGAAATAAAATACCATCTTTTAAATATGCAATATTGAGTTTATAGCTTTTTTCCCCTCTTGCATCTTGTCAACATAAAATAAAAAGGCGCAGGAAATCTAAATGAGAAAAGCTTCACTCACATACTTTATCAGTGAAGAATTTCCATGGCAATACTGCTTTGAAGCTAAATGGTTTTATTTATAGACGAAGCGGTTTTCATAGTTCATTTGCATTTTCTCCAGATTACCATAACCATACATGATCAGTTGTTAAGATCTACAGATATTATCTGCGCAGTGCCAGCAATTCACTTAAATATTTAAAATATGAAATGATAAATAAATTAAGCGCTCCCGCAGCTTGCCATATTCACAATAGACTGCAAGGGAATGCAGTCATCTCCCCAGCAGAGTACAGTGCTGTGGAACAGCCCAGAATGGACGAATATGGCCGCCCTGTAGAAATCTGGAATAGAAATGTTGAGAGCAGGACGAATGGGGAGCGAATGGGAAGCACCAGAAGGAAGAGCAGAAGAAGGAATAGAAGGGTGGCAGGCGTTGACGGCACATCATGATCCAACAAATCTACAGTCAATCTCCCAGGGACTCCCAGATGCGAAGAAAAAAAAGGGTCCTAAATAGAGACTAAACCCATTAAGAGATGATGGTGGGAAGACATGGAGTAGGGGAAGAGCCAAGACAACGCCCACACAAGAAAAGTAAGTAAATCCTAATGATGGGTTTAGACATAAAGACACAAGAGACACAGGATCACAATTACTGTGAGCTCCTAAAGGATACAACAGGCACGTTCCAAACCGGCACATGCTCAGCCAAGCTTGGAAGGATGCAGGACAGTCAGCATACCTTCTTCCTCTGCTTTGGCTCCAGGAATTCTGGCCAGGCCGTGTGGGAAACACGCTTTGGTGCCTGGATGCTGGCCTGCCCACTGGGACACACGCATTTTGGTGCTTACAAGAATGTGAATGAACTAGCACTTGTTTAAAAATAAAATCACCTTATTCTCCCATTGATAATTATCATATTATTCTAACATTAATTGCTACACCTTCCATTGGAGAACTCTAAAAGGTAGTTCCAGCTTTTGCCTTCAGCCTTGTTGTGGGGGAAGGCAGGAAAGAAGGAAGAGCGCTGCACAAATACTCCCTCTTATTGAAAACAAAAGCAATATGGAAAATCCAAAAGGATGTGGCAATCTAGCAAGAAATGGACTTCCAGTGTTTATTTCTGGGCAGAACCACTGTCCAGTTGCTCTAGCAGAGGCAGAGAACACGCAGTGTTTTATTTGCAGAACCCTGTAATTTAGCTCCGATATTTGACAATGATGCCTGCAGTCTTGCAGGAAAGTTCTTTGGTATTACTCCTAATAAATATTCACACACAGGTAATCTCTCATCAAGATAACTGTCACTGAAGCCCACAAATAGGTGATTTTTAGGACCAATATGCCCAAAAAAGCTGGAGAAGGCTTAAGAACAAAAGACCTCAGCTTCCACTGAGCTGGAGCTTTATTTCATAAAGGCCAGGTCTTTACACCACGCCAGCCGGAACGGAAAGGCAATTGTGGGGAGGACTCCAAGCAGGACACACCGCTAAGGACACAGCTATATCATGCGAGGTACCAACGTTACAGCTACCCCCGAGCAAACCGGGATGCCTCAGGGAGCAGCCCAGTCCACCCAGAGACGGCCAGCACAGAGCCCGAAAGCGGGAGGGCCGTTGGCTCAGCGAGCTCCACAGCAGCCTGCGCTAAACGACCAGGCAGTCAGACTCCATTGACTTTAATTTCTCTGTGCTTGCTGCAGTCCCCCAGACAGCAAATGCTGGAGTCGCCCAAGTGCAAAATTAACATTTTTGCCCCAGCCAGCCAGCAGCACAGCTGCTTTTTTTTTTTTTNCTCTTCAAACAAGGTAGAAGACAATGAAAAATTCTTGGGTAACCTCTTGTTTGCTACCAGCATAGATACCACTCATGACAACTCCTGGTTAAGTGCTTCCTCTTTTACAGAAACTGTAAGACACTTCAAACTTTCTCTTATACAAGTCTAAAACCACAGTTGCCTTGTATTTGCCACAAAGCACAGGCAATAAGAGAGTGGGAACACAAGTATCCTTCTGGGTACCACAGTAACAGGACAACCATATGGCGGGGGCAGCCACTTCTGTTACCCCCCACCAAATCAGAACACACAAATCCCACTTCCTCTTCCCAACACCTTCGCTTTCAAGTCCGCGGTGTTTTAATCCTTGACTTGTTGATGGAGCAAAGGTTGCTGCTGTTGACTTACTGAGATCAATGACTCTCCTGCTGGCATGAGACATGTCAGAAGAGGAAACTTTAACTGTGGCTCTTGATGGGCACGACAAACACAACTACCACGACAAACACAACTACCGTCCTTACAGCCCGCATAAGGGACCACTCAGGGTATTGACAGCTACTCCGTTTACCGCATTTAAACAAGTGTCCAAGAACCAAGGAGCTGCCTTCAGTTTTACAGAAGGCCAAGCGGTTCATATAGCTAAAGAGTAAGTGAAAACCATCAACTCACAATCAATTCTTACAATAATTTAATGCACACCATAGGGCCATCCAAAATCTCATGAAAACAACACATACTCCTGAGCTCCAGCTACCATATTACTGGAAATAGATTTTGCACAATCCTCCTTCAAACAGCCATTTAAACCCCAGGCTTAAAGGAGATTATGCTGTTTGCTGATTTAAGCTGAAAGGGAAGCTTGTTCCAGTCATCTGGGGGCTCCAGAGGCAAAAGCTCATCTCCCAAATTCCCTCTTTATCCTAGTACAATGTACAGCATCTAAATTGCGATGATAATCTTGAAGCAAAACGACTTTCCTTTCAAAGATAATGTTTAAGTCAGTTTCTGAGGCTTTTCAGGCTTTTTTAGGGATTGTTTCAACTTTGGTCTAACAGTGATATGACGTTGCCTGATCTGCTTGATCTACGAAAGGCGATTTACTTCATTATCAGCAGAGATAACCCTTCTGGAAACCTTCATCTCGTACCCAAAACACAGAGGCAAATCAGCTTCTTACGGGTATAAACTGCAGACAAGTGAAAAGGTGAGAGAACAGTCCAATGAGGTATTGCTGTGGGACACAAAGTCAGCATTTCTCTCCAGTTCTGCTGCCCACTCCCTGCCTTTCCCTGCTCACATCTACACACACACACGCGCTTGCAGGGAAGCGGCTGGGCGCAGGCACGGCTGCTCCCCGTGATTTTGGCACTTCTGCTGCCATTGTGATCCCGTTGCTGCCATTACATCAGGAAAGCTGGGAGAACAGCCCCATTCCCACGCAGCAGCAGTGGCCAACTCAGCTGGAGCTGCTCCTGTTGCCCCTCTGCAAGCGCCAGCCTAACAGCACAGGCCACAGACTTGTTTTCTGCATCACACCCTGTCTATTAACGAGGGAAACAAAAGCTTTTGCTTGCATGCAAATTAACGCAGCTCCACGCTGTGGAGTACAGCAGAGCCCAGGTCTCACGCAGGCTCTCCTCCGCCCAGTGCCACAGGAAGGAAACGT
Source organism: Chionis minor (assembly GCA_013398295.1). Lineage (NCBI taxonomy): Eukaryota > Metazoa > Chordata > Aves > Charadriiformes > Chionidae > Chionis > Chionis minor. Next base: position 597,270 of record VZSF01004963.1, read on the forward strand.
GACGAATCCCACTTGGATCTCCAGGGCTGATGGGCACCAAGAGCTGTTCAGACAGACTAAAGTAGGAACCACAGCCTATGTTGTTCCTCACACCAATCCTCTGCAATTTCCTCTGGGGTTTTTTTGCTATTTTTTACTGCGAAAATTAAAAAGCTAAGGAGAGATTGTAGAGTGAATCTTAACAAGTCACTTCTCCAAATATTTCCGACACCGTCTACACCTCAGACCCTGCCATACCAACCCTGGTCTCCAGTGACACACATCATTCTTCTTCCTGTTATCACAGTTGGGATACTGCCCTTTCCAGACTCTAACCTTTCTTTTCCACAATTATTAACACTTGATGAAAAGGCAACAAGAATGTATAATATGTTACATGAGAATTTAAAAGGCAATGCAGTGGAAAACTGTTAATGGTTAAATGCATCATTATGCCCAGCAATATTACACAATTAACAAATTTAATCATTTAACACTCTAACACTTCAAACTTCCATTAAATGTTTAATTTCATATATGAAATAATTATTCATTTATCAATAGGAGATGACTCTACTTCGGTACAGAAGTAAAAAATACAATCAGATGCAGCAGGGCAGAACGAATTTCTGGTAGTAAGGCGGGATGGAGCTCCATGTGCAACTCTTCCATGAGGCCTCACAGTCAAACTCATCATTCTCATAGGACACAATGCCTCTAAATATCTCGGGTCATTAGCAAAATTACATAGCTAATGAAGGGCAAATTAATGGAGCCCTGGAACATTTTATTAGCCTGTAAGAACAGCTACTTGTTATACATCACTAAGAAATAATTGCAGCAGAGTCAATCGCGTGAACTCATTAAGTTCTAACAATACAAACCGGGCATGCTATTCCCCAAGGAGAATCTCTGGGTGGCTGGTGCATCCCTGGGCTCGGTGGGTGACTGGAAGAGGAGGTTAGGAAGAGATTTCAGGTTTGTAATACAGGCTGACTTTGGGCTTCCAATCCCCACCGTTGAGGGCAGGGAATCCAAGGAAGCCAAGCCGCCTGCCTTAGGGGAAACCGCACCTGTAGCCTGTCAAACGACTCCACGCAAATAACCGAACCGCATCGCAATAAATTAATTTTCCTACAGAGAACATGCAGGAGAATTCAGGAGGGGATGAAACTGATACAGGAGAAATACCTGGAGATACTTTTGAAGCTTTGCCATACTCCCTGTAGGCCAGTGCTGGCAAGGTGGTCTACCTTAGAGGTCTGCGGTACAAAGTTGACCCAAGTATGGCACACGCTTCATTTAAACGCGCGTTCAAGAGCAGGTGGTCCCGAGTCATATTCATTCAGAACAAGCACTACACGTGTCAGCAATAAAGGAGTTGGGTAAAAAGAGTAGCACGTCTTAAAACAGATCAGGATGAGATTTTGCAGTACCAAAGGAGCTGAGAGTTGCTGGTCTGTAATTGGTCCTGAAATGAGCGTTTTCAGTATCACTTCACAGAGCGACGTACAAGGAGCTGAAGGGGAGAAGAAGCCGAAGGCAGAAGTTCCGTGCTAAGGTTTTAACAAGTTATGCGGTTTTGTTGGATTTCCTTCCCCCCGGCCCCCAGCTCCTCTAGCCTGGTTCAGTACAGCTAATTGGAGAGGGGCCCAGTTTTCCTCACAGTTCTCAGCTGGGGGGGTGGCATTCACCACCGAGGTTAGCACTTTCATGACTTTAAACTCACTTGCGCCCCTAGGAAAGCAGATCTTCATCTGACACACTCCATTGTGAGCACGTTGTAGAAGCAAAGTGAGTTCTTAAAAACCCCAATGCATTGCTTTGAACCTAAAACGAAAGCCAAGCTCTGGCAAGATGACCCACAAAACCTGATCCACTAAGATACATCAAAATGTGCTTGGATTAGAGCTGTACTGCAGAATAAATGTAACTGTCAGACTCAAGCTTTCTGCAATATTTGGCTTTTCCCATTACCCTAACATCCAAGCTCCATCATTCCTATTGCCACAAGCACCTGGTCAAGGCAGCCTCACAAACATAAAGCAAAATACCTTCTGTTATAAGTATTTTTGAGTGATTTTCCTGCAAGTGTTTTCACACGTAGCAGGAAAAATACAAATGTGTTTTTCCAAGTATCCTCTATTAAACCTAGTGGTTCTCAGAAACTTACACCCTCAAAAACCATGAGTAAGCAGCAAAGAATTTATTTTTTCCATTTCCAAAAACCAAACCAAAAGCACTAGCCACTGCTAGTGACGACACAGCCTGGCAAACAAATATCCCTCTTAGGGACACTTATTATTTTGCCCCTGGAAGAATCATAGAATCACTTGGGTTGGAAGAGACCTTCAAGATCATCGAGTCCAACCATAAACCTATGCCAAAACCCACCCCTAAACCATGTCCCTCAGCAAGAAATACAGACTGTGAGCACAAACCATTAAAGTGAGCGCTAAAGCTGATCCAAATTTCTCCTAGCTTTGAGATGCAGTAACATTTCTAAAGGGAAAAAAGGAAAAAATTATTTGTGCCATTCAATCTAGCAGGAGGTTGGAACACACTGCTGGCTTGCACAGCCTCCTGGGATCCCAGAACTGATACTTATGGATACTGGGAAAAGTACGCTTCACATTCACTGCCTTGGGACGCTCTGCTGAAACTGCAGTAGACTGGCAGGTGGTCAATATAATTGAAAAAAATCAGGTGAGATGACAAAATTCTTATGATTTTCAAGAAAAACAAGAGCTTTTCACAGGACACGCACGTAACAGAACATGGATGTTACAGCACTGTCCAGCTACACTAGATCTAAAGGTCTCAGAGGCTCCCACTGGAATCCTCTGAAGAAAATGTAAGAAATTTCAACTGGAAGACGAGGAATCTTTCGCTTTCTCCTTATATGTCTACTGTTTGACATATGTCTATGAAAATTCCAGGTATATTAATAGCCCTCTTGAAAATGAACACCACAATAGTGAATATACTCTGCAATCCACATCAACGGCTGATCTCCAGAGCTCCCAGCTTCAACTGCTCCCTGTGGCAATAAGGTTCATAGTCTAATTCCATACTCTGTTGTCTTTACTAATTTCATTAAAGCTCCTTATTGAGTTCATCCCAAAACTGCTGCCTCCTGCTCTCAGCACTCCTGAATCTCGTGCAGTTTTTAAATGTTAGACATTACATAATTTCATATTAAACCACCTAATGAACTGTAAAGGACTCCTATATAAAACAGTCCTTTGCGACTAAGGAAAGACTCCCTAGGACCATAAAACAGGAACCATGGAAAATAATGATTCATTTTTGAGGTTCTAGGATCATTGCTGGTCTCACTGCAGTCCACAGAGGAGTCATATACGCCGCTTTGCTAAATTCCTGACTAACTCTGCGGTCAAATATATCACACTGAGCAACGGCGAACTCCGGCCACATCACTGGATGCCTTTGCTTGACGCACTGTCATTTCCAGTTGCCCAACTTGATGTGGTTTCTACCAGCCCATTTTTCCACACTGCATTGTACTTTATTAGTTGCAAGTGAGAATAATGATTTTCAAATACTATGACAAAGAGTTACAGAGAATGAATGCACGATTTTCTTGCTGTGCCAGTATCAGTACATCTCAAGTCAGTTCAGACTCATAACATTTATAATAGAATTGAGCAGTGCAAGATCCACTACTCGCGTAGTGTGGTAAGAAGGTCAGTGTCTGGCGAGTAGGTTTTATGCTCTCTCTCTAAAGCATATACCAGATTTGGAATTTCCTAGTCCATTTCTCTTGGTCCCATTATGTGCTGGCTGCTTTTGTTCCTGCACGGGCGTTATAGAAACACAACAGCCGTATGTGAGCCACGTGTTAGGTCCGTGAGTCCAAGGTGTGCAATGCTATATATCGGTATATAGCACACTGTCACCTTAAAGGATGACTTCACGAACAGAGGCATTACGTGGAGTTGAGGTGAGGCTCAACACTTACATGCTGGAGAGCTGTCTCAATTCCTCCAGCAACCAGAGTTTAATTGACCGCTCAAGTTATTAACCTGGACCAGGTTCTTTAAAAAGACTACACTTTTTTGTCTATTCCCCTTTATGCTGTATTCTAATAATCTTTTCAGTGCAAGGATTGTCTCCTATCACGTGTTCTCCAATAGAGCTAATTTGTAAGGTAAACTTCGAGCATCCACCCTGAAGGACAAAGTTCAGCACCTGGTTTCTCTGTACGAGGGATGGAGAACAGCAGGCTGCTCCAGGGAGCAATCTGATTTTGACTAGACAATGGTTACTTTATCTCTGTCCCCACACATCACATTTCTTCAAACGAGGAGTCAGATTTGCAGTGAGACTTCATTACAAATTGAAATTTGCTTTTTATTAATACAGACAGTGCAAGATTAAGTTAAATCAGCTGTTTTGTTGAACACATGCTAGCAAATTCATTTTTTTTAGAAATATATTAAGAGAAGATCACAATCAAAGCTGAATTAATTTCAAAGATGAATGCTACTTTTCATGCATCAAGTATTAATTTATTAGTAGTTCCTGTGAAATCAATTGGGCTTCTTGTAAGGTATAGCAATACTCTGCAGAAGTGGGGAAAGTATAGCTGGATCCTTTTAAACTGAGTACATATTTGCAAAGAGTATTTTATGCTGCTATATGGTTATAGTAAACCATTTACACAATTATTAAAAATCTCCTTTTTTCCCCCCGCTGCAGGATACTGAGAAACTTTCAAATATATCCAAATGTCAATATAAGAACCAATCACATCAATAAAAATCCAAATCTACACCCCTGACTGTGCAAAATGTTTGGTATACACACTGATGTCTGAGCAGTATTCCCTTTTCCAGGTTGCAGCAGCTACTGCAAACACAATTAGCAGACTCAAAACAATTTCACTGCACAAACACTGCAGTAAAAATCTAACAAAGCCTCTGGACTGTGGTTGTTAAAAATAGCTCCTGAATGTCCCTAGAGCACCTTGGCTGAAAGCGCTCCGAGTCCTCTGTTTCCAGTACAGCTTCTCTGACCACTACGTTCCTCCACTCCTATGTGCCTTAAAAAGTTACCAGCTTCTGTATTTTGTCTGTTTTCAACCTCTGAGGCTGGTGTCCCTAAAAAGAAGACATAATTGGTGGAGCAGAATCCTAACCCAATATAAATCAAAAGAAGTAAATGCAGATGAGCTGAGAACACAGCTGGGAAGTACAAACCTTGTTGCTGGTGGAGGTTGCGTCCCCTTTACAGAAGGAACCCCAGTAGCACAGAAATGCCAAAGGCACAGAAGAAGAAGCCGCTACATTGCTAAGTCTCCCCTGTAAAGCTACCAGCACACAAGCAGCTGGGAAAACCAGACCTACGAGACCATTATGAAACCTCTGGTCCAACAAGATGAAACACTTCTCCCATATATTTTTCAATATATCATGATCTTTAAAGCCTTTTAAAAATCCACCCAACTCTCACAACAGCCTTCCGTAAAGGATGGTTGGAAGAACTTCAAACTTAAGACAACTGCCACAACTGTCTTTTAGCTATCTAAAAGACAAAAAAAATCCCTAATGAGCTGAAGTGACTCAGATCACCCAGAGGTTTATTTCAGGACTGGAAGTAAAACTGGAAGATCCTATTATGGAACAACATGTCAAACAACCCTCTGTTTCAGACGCTATTCTGGCCTGAGTGTCATAGTTGTGTGAAGGTACGTTCATAGACCTAGGCTTCCCTCTCTCTGTCCTAGCCATCCCTTCATGAGCAGAGATACCTCTCAGACAGGAGAACCAAGTCTTCAGAGACTTTTTTTCTTTAAAAAAAAAAAAAAAGGGGGGGTGGGGAGGCAAACAAAACTACATCCAGTTTTAAAGCCTGAAGTGATGTAGCAAGCCTAAATCCAGACCTGTACGGGAAACTCTTGTTCCAGGGACTTCTTCCCTGGTTTGGAAGCAAGGTGGATGGACTAGATATCTGCTTATGCACATCTGCACAGCACACTCATTCCATGGACCATGATCTGTGCGCTCAAAACCCAGCAAAGCAGCTGGGCTTTTGAAAAAAACGATGTTAGGAAAATATAGAGAATAGGCTTGTTTCTGAGACAGTGAGCTATAAGAGGCTAATTTTTCCAGTCTTGCCACAGAATTCCCATCTGACATTATTTATTTTTAAAATGTCTATAATAAACGTCTATAAAAATCATCAAGGTTCCAAGGCAAGACATGATCTAAAACGTGTCCACGTGTGTCACGCTTCCTCCCTCTGCCCCAGGTAACCACGTAACCTGGAGTTTAGACCGCTTGTTATCACGCATTTATCCCCACTGGCAGTGCTCTGACTCAAGATAAGTAGTCATAATGTGTCCTTATGATGCACAGGGTGTTCTGAACGGTCAGCAAAATGCTATGCTGATATAAGGCTTTTCTAGAATAGCACAAGGCATTTAAACGCTGGTTCAGGAAATCTGAGCAGGAGTACAATTTTAGAAAGCAACTCTAAAAACAGTGCCTCCTTACACAACGCGTCTGTCAAGACTCAGAGTTATTTTTTTGACAAGAATGAATTGGGGGGGGAGCTATCTTCTGCTCCTGTCAATGCTGTGCAAAGCTTTGGGAGAGAGGCAAATGTCACCTTCTGCCAAACAGTTTGCAAATGTGTAGTTCTGTCACAGCAGATATTAAGGGAATCACCCAGGATATCACAACAACTTAGTAAGCCATCTGGGAGAAAACATAACTCACCGAGATGTGGCGGTAGCTTTCTGCAGAGGAGCTGTACTGTCACCATGGGATAGGTGTGGTGTTTCCACGGGGTAGCCTGCTTCTACGGGGACAACGTACCGTAGCAGCCCCAGCCACATCTTGACCTGGCCCCTAACTGGGGCTGCCACTGCACCCCAAAAGCTGCTCTGCTGTCTACAGAAGGGATCAGACTTGGACTCAGCACCTTGCTGTGTGCTTTTGGCAAACAGGCTGCTCGCCTGCTCCTTGTCCTGCACGGGACCGTTGTGAGTAAACGCTTCAAAGGCACCTCTTCCCTCCAGGAAGTTTCTTCCCAGCTTGGACTACACCAGAGGCAGACTTAGGACATTCAGCCGCCTCCTCTGTTTTGACAGTGAGACAGGGTGACTTCACAGGAGCTGCACTGTAGTCCAAGGCACCCAGTCATTTACATAGAAGGGGTCCTCCTACACAAATAGGAGCTTTTATATAGGCTCTGGCTACAGAAACATGAGTCTCCAGGGTTGGCATCAAATGACTTCACTGTAACTTCACTCATTTGTGAACTAGCTAAACTGTCCAGACAGAAGGTGGGCACAAGGCGAGCGCAAAAACCTCACATTCGACATGGGTAACTTCAGACAAATGTCACTGGACTTCCCAAAGAGAGGCGCACACAGACCAAATTAACGTCAAAAAAAAAAAAGCAGAGGCAGGCCTGTTCTGACAAGGGAGCACCATCCATCTCAAGAGAAAGACAAGTTGCTGCGAGCCCTGTGCCTCAGTTCTAAAAGTGCAGCAGATCATTCCTAAGGCAGTTTTATTTGTTTTGTATCTCCTACCACCAGTCTCCAGCCCCATGTAGCTGTGATGGTACCTGCCCAATCACTGAGCTATGCAGGAACTACAGCAGCAAGAAGGAGGCTCCCCCTTTAGAAAACCTCTCTTTTGGGACCGTGCCAGTCACTCCTCTCAGAAAGGTTAGCAAGAAGTGAGAGAAGTTCACCCGAGACACACCATTAGGTGCAGCAGACAGGACGCAGCCAAAAATTTTGTGTAAAGTAGGTAAATGTGCCCGCCTTGTTCCAGGACAAGCACTGGGAGTTGGTAAACTCCACCTCACCTAAAGGAAAAGCAGTAAACTCTTTATCTGTGCTGAAACTGCTTGTTCAACCCCACCAGCTGCAGCTGCTCAGGAAGTGTTGACTATGCTTGTGGGGACAGGCTGAGCAAGCACTAATGATGAAAATAAAAATGGTCTGGGAAATTCCCCACATGCAAGTGTCTCACTACAGTGCTCTTCAGCAGCCCAGGATCCTTGGCAAGCAGCCTGTTTCCTGCTAGATCACCCCAAATACTCACCTGCGGGATGGTTAAACCCACTTTCTCAGTTGCAGTAGCCCCTGTCTCAAACCCTGGCACTTGCACAGAACCAACTCAGCTTTTGTGTTGCAGTCATCCCATCCATGCTGCTATCTCCCACTGGGAGAACAACTCCAAGAAACGAGCCCTTTTGCCTGACGGCACCAACTCAAAGAATTGCTGCAAGTCACTGCACTGTCTTTACTTACTCCTGTGTGGGACTAAAGAACCTCTCAAAAATTCTTTTGTGCCTTGTATTAAAACACAGTGAAAATATTAATGTATCCTGATTATCAGTTTATAAAAAGAGAAATTCCTTCAAAGTACCTTGAGCTGCACCACCTTGCCAGGGGCAAGAGTCAGGCCCACCGTTTTCTGTTCTGGAGAGAATTGAGGGTGGCTGACGGTGCGGTAAGGTACATATTGTCAAGTGGCTTACTTGGTCTTTTTGCAATATTTAACTCTGCCTGAGCCAGCAAGAAATATCAGTGAATGTATTTCTGAATACAGGGACAATGCAGAGAAAGGGAACAACACTGTGAGCAAGGCAGCAAACGTATAGCTTTTCTGACAAACACCAGATCCCTTCCGAGGACAGGTAAGCACGACTGTCTCACCATCTAGACAGTCAGCACCCGAGAGTGAAGCAGATCTCCCAAAGCCTGTCAGAGCACTCGCAGGCAGACTTGCTCACCACGTCCGTGTGCCAAGTCATCCAGACATGACACAGGCTCGAAGGATAAAAGGTCTACAGACACATTAACCGATGCAGAGCCTTGAGTAGTAGGAGTGAGATACATCTTTCTGGGCTTAGCACTGTGCTGGTGTGGCCGTACGGCTTCCGGGCAGGTGTGGTTCCAAGTAAAGCAAACTCCTCTGTACGTACCTGCAGAACACCGTGCAAATACCGCGGCGGTGACCAGAGCGAGCTGTCTTCTGCCTCAGTGCACCGCATCACCCAGAAGAGCACAGGTCCGTTCTCTCCCAGCCTGAAGTTCCTCAAGATCCTTCATTTCTTGCAAACAACCACAATTTTGTTATTTTAAGTGGGTTTTTCTGTAAGACCATGCGGTTCTCCTAGAAATGAAACAAAAGGTGTACAAGCAGTTTGTCCTGCCTGGAAGACCTCACTTAGCTCCCAGTTTTATTCACTTCTGAACCATCTAGCCTCTTCAAAGAATCAAGTTCAACACCCCATACTTACACATCTGAAGGATTTGTTCATAACTATGACATTCAGACGGTGAATGTGGAAGGCCGTTTATTGCCTATTTAACATCTATTTAGTGCATGACTTCAGCTGCATTACTGCGCTTTTAGTTTATTGGTTGCCAGTTTGTAGTAATTGTCATAATAGAAAGAAAAAACAACAGGAAAGCATTAAAAGCTACAAGAACTGGCTCAGGAAAGGGAATCTCACTGGACAAAGTGGTTATCAGAAACCATTTAAATTAAAATGGTTTCAAGTGGGCTTTTATCCTTTTAACTTCTTACATCTTCCTGCATCCCATTGTTAATTCCGTAACCCACACTGTGAGGCTGCTGTTTACAATTACATACAATTTATTTTGCTAACACATTAAATGAAGTGTCTGAAATAAGCTTCTAAATTAATTTCAATAGAATAGTTGTTATATTTTCATTAAATTTCAGCATATTCCATAGCAGACAATTTGCTTGGTATTTTGACTATTATCCCTCGTATAATTTGCAAAAGAAATGGAGGTGTGACTTGATTAAACACATTGCAACAGCTAAGATGTTTCTGCATTTAATTTCATCAAAGAAAATAGCTGTTAGATATTAATTAGCATATCTACTACATGCCATTGTTTGACTCAATGATCATCCTTTATCTAAATGCATTCGCTTTTGGCAGCAAAACACAAATCCGATAGAACAACTTAAATTATAACCGTAGCATAGATGAACTACGATAGCATCCTTGCAGCTGCAAGTCTGCAATGACCAGCACGAATCTAAAAGTCTGTCCCAGAAAAATATTATTTACTGCTCTTTACAGGTGGGGAGAGCTAAAGGTGTGTTGGGAGAGAGCACAAGCTGGGAACCAGCCTGAAAGAACTCGGTTAAATGGCTTGTTAAAGCTTTGCCCCTCCAGGACGCTTTTGGGAACAAATTTTCTAGGGTCATTTGCCATTCAGGTATCTAACAAACTCTTCATTTCTAAAGCTACATAGCAACAGTCTAAAAGGAAAAACAGATCAGTCGAAGTTATGATGCTGGAGCTTTGGGTAGAGGCAGGATATCAGTTCAGACACAGGTCTGGGGAAAGAGAATGAAGTCAACTCCAAATACTCACAAAACCCCCATCTGTTGTCTTGTCACCCTCATAGGAGGGCTCTTGTTCCCACAGCTTTCTCTAGCCCTGTTGATCTCATCTCCAACACAGGGGGCCAAATTATTTGGCAGCCCTTGCAGAACAAGCCGGAGAAGTTAAGCTCCAGGTCTCTATCACTAGATACACACAGAGTACAAGCCTTCTGCACTGATCACTGAACTAAGTACACAAGTGACATCAAAAGTTGTCCTACAAAGCTGACCGCCATAGCATACACAGCAGTTGTAAGCAAAACCCATACATCAACAGAACTACCAGTGCAGCCTGCACATCTCACGAGGCTGAGAAAGGGTCTATTGTGGCCTTGACAGACACACATCTGCCCTAGGAGTACAGGATCATTACATGAAAGAAGTTAAACCAGGGTTTGACCAGGCCAGAGTCATGACTGGCTATGTGTAATACACAAAATTCAGGTGGCTTGGCAGCAATTTGAAGCTCACGGTATTGTTTGAGCCGCTGGATGGCTAAAATGTTAGAATACCACCGTGCAACAGGAGGCAGCACTACCCAGCAGACCGTGCGCTGAACTGGGAGTCCAAGCAGGAAAGCTGGCTACTCACCCTGGGTTTGCCAGCCGAGGGGAGTTTTGACACGTCTCTTCCACAGGGCTACAGACAGTTTCCAATCTATTTTATATGGGTACTCCCTGTTCTCCGTGCTATCTGTAATCTGGCTTTTCCACCTCAACTCCTTCAGCTTCTCTTTGCATCTCAGCTACTATCTCTTCTGCTGCCCATGGGAGAATCAGGAAAAAAACAGCCTGTCCGTACCACTGTTTATCCCTGTCTTCCCCCCAGCCAGAGCTAAAGCCCAGTCTCTTCGCCCTGCACTGACTCTCTACAGTTGGTCTGCAATGAGAGGCAAGAAAAAGAGGAGAAGGAAGGAGCATGGGGCAAAAATCCCTTTGTGAGGGCTCTGTAGCAGGCAGACAGGGTGTCAGAGGACCTGCAATCTGGTTTTATGCTGGTGGTTGTGAGCCATGGCTACAGACTGCGGCTCACCATGAACCACCTGCATCCGTACAGCAGTTTGTACACAGGTCTCATCCCAAAGGAAACTCTCCAGGTTTAATTCAGCCCGAATAGTAACAGTCAAACGGGGTTTCAAGATGTATTTATTAGAAAAGTGTTATTTTCACAGACCCTAATGAAGTCAGTCTGGCAGCGTGTTTTTCCTGGTGCCCAATAGTTTGCAAAAACAATTCTGATTCAGCAAAATGTTAGTGTTCAAAATTCCCATCGACGTCAGCGTGAGAAGGGACCCAGCCCAGCGCTGGACCAACTCCTTGGTTAAGACCATAACATGACAAGCCACACCAAACCCGAGTGACACCTAGTGACAACGCTGTCAATAAAAGCAAGTTTTCAACTTTTAGCTGACACTTACCCACAGAATGATTATAAAATAATCACCTTGATAGTAATCAATATGGTGAGAGGATTGGTGAGGGAGGGAGCAAACCCCTCCACATCAGAGGGAAAGTAGGTCCTCAAACTGGAATTAACCATCCATTGGAATAATGGACCCAGTTTACCAAAGCATCAGGTTGAGCTGCTATTTTCACAGATAATTTCACAGCAATAAGAAAATCACACTGATTAGATCCCTGCACCATTTTCTAGACAATAATATTCACATTTGCTTAATACCAACTGTGCTACTTAATTGTCAGGGAGCATCATTCTCTACAGCTAAATCGTAACCACAAGGCAACTACGGCAGCCAACAACCTGGCAGCATCTTTTGCTGCTCACTGATGGTGGAAACGGGGCCAGGTTACTCGCACCATCTGCTGCAGAGGGGAGGTGGGCACTTGGGACCGCGGGGTCAAAGCACCGTGAGACAGAAGACGTACAATTCAGATGGAAGGAAGTAAATCAATTTAAAAATCAATCAGAGCGGGAAATAGACGTCGGGAGAAATCTTCGCTCCAAATCCAAGATCATTCAGTCCCACAGAACAAACCCTGACTTTTCTTAACAAGGCGTTACTTTTGGGTACTTGTGCTCATTTTGCCTGTGCTACAGATTGCCAACACTAATTGCTGACACTAAGAATACAGCTTCGACTACAGCTGACTGGGAAATCAGAAGTATTTTTGATTTCACATCAAATTAAACCCAAGTTCTTTCAATGGGTACTAAGAAGCCCAGAAAAGCAAATAGTCTGAAGCCTTTGATGCTGTGCCAGACCCAAACCTATGTTTCCACTACTGTGCAGAAGACATCACAACTCAGCAGCTATTCTCCACATCACTCTTGTTATCCCCTACCCTTCTCCTGAGAAACTTTCCTGTAAAGGTTAGCTCAGCGCTAACGGTGCTTCCACTAATGTCAGGGGCAAAGCTGTTGTTTTCCATGGGAATAGCAGAGAAGTCAAATCTCAGCATCTTCAGTAGCAGTAAAGTGCTGCTGTTTCCTTATTTGGGTTTACAGTTCTACAGCTAAAAGCAAATTCAGTCAGAGATCTGCTTTAGCACAGCTCGTGCTCGTAAAAGGCTCATCTTCTTCAGACAGACCTTGGGATGATGTCGAGAGGCTGGAGCTGTGCTTGCCGGTAACTGAACAGGACCATTTCCACTAGCACCATCTGGTCATGCCCATGCAGACTCTCTCAAGACCTTCTCATACGAGTAAGGTAGCAGTCATTTTAATTTGGACCTAAAGAAACTTGGCTCCTGGCTTCATTTACAGTCCCTCTCTATTAAACATACAGATAGTACATATAATGCAACTTATCTGCTTGCCTGTCTTCCATGCCAACTCTCAGCACAGAATTAATGTTTTGATGGAATAATAAACCTCTCAAAATCTGAGCTGATAATGGACAGTCACGTTAGATGCTTAAATTATAGCAGCATGAACAGCCTTGCAATAATCAACCCTGCAACTGCCAAAATGTTTTCATTGTTCATTAACCGGAACCTTTTTTGCATTGCTAATCCTAATGAACTGCCATTCTCATTACCATTCCAAGCACTGTCTGTAGCACATCTCTGGATTTCTTTTCCACCCAAACATACAATCTTATTCAACTGGCAGCCTGTTAACGCATTAAAAGCGCAGAAACGGCTGCTTTAACGCAAGTGTAATAAATCCACAGTGCAAGCACCTTTAGGGGGAAGTTCAGCTCAGACTTCAAGAACTTTTGTTTAAGTAGAAAAACAGAAGGTCTTTTATTGGAGAGACCATATAGTAGAGTTCAAGTTCCAAATCCAAAATCCGTTTAAGTTAATGGGGGCCTTTCCATCGATCTCTGCTTCCACTGAACCGCTTTAACTCCCTCCCTTCCTCTTCTGCTCCTCCCAAAGCATGAATAAGTGAATGCACTGACAGTGCAGAGATACAGAATTTCCTCTCCGGGAGCACGAAGGATGTCTGTGTAGGAAAGGCCCTGTACTTCAGTGTACTGAATTACCAATGCCATTTCCTCTACTCTGATTCCACAGTGGCAGAGTTCAAAGAGTTCACAGCATCCAGCACTCCTTCTCAGTCTACAAGCCAGGTTCTTCCTTTGCTAAATTTATTTAAAAAAAAAAAAAAAATTCACAAAATCTACCACAGGCTCTGAAAAGCTGCAGTTTACTCCTCTGTCTGTACCTTGTTTGCAAGCAAGAAGGAGCAGCCCAGAGCCACTTGCTTATGTAGCATCTATTTTCTCTGGAGAAAAAACATTCAGAAAGCATCTTCTATAGCAACAGACCTCAGTTCGGGACGTTAAGAAGCTTACTCACTAAAGTAGCTTATTCATTGAGGGAGAGCAGAAAATAGAGACCTGCGCTTCACACCCAATTGAGTAAATAAGAAATGAGTCCGTAACTTCTCAAGGGTGGACAGCTCGCTCACATAACCAGCGAGAGAAGTTTTACAAAAGAAAAGCCAGACGTGGAGCCTGGATTCTTTTCAGTGTGACCCTCTTGTTTTCAAGTATAACAGCTCCGAAACAGAGGAGGTTAATAAAGTATTAAGGCATCTTCTTCAGGGAATTTCAGCCTTGAACCATTGTTTTGTTCTAGGGACAATTGTTTCCTTCAGTCATAAAGCAGGGAATATATTTCTCTTCCCTTCTCAAAAGAGACTGCGTCGCCAAAGAACACCATATGTGAAGAAGCGGTATGTATTGTTCACAGACAAATTCACAGCATTTTTATGTTGTTCTATGACAAAAACCTGCAACACTGAAATAGCTCCAAACGGACGTATGAGCCCAGAGTTCTGAGATTAAGCAGAGATAAACACATAGGTAGAACATTACAACGTCTCTTCTTCAAAATCGTTTTATAACCGACTAAATATTCATTCCACATTGACAAAAAGTATTTCCACACTGACAAAGGCTCTGAACTCATTAATTAAGGAGGAGTTTTGTACTTGGAGACAGCTGAGCTGCCTTTCACTGAAGCCCGCATTATTTAATTTATTCCATGTGACGACGCTTAAAGCGGCAAGAAATGTTCTACGCAAGCACAGAGAATCATTTTTAGTTCTTGTCCTCACTCCTCTCATCTCCAGGGCTCAACTAAAGTGTTTCTTTATAGTTTCCAATATACAATTCTTGAAACAATGCAGCGCGCTGAATATCATACGTTCCTTTGAGACACTGTCCCTGGAAAATCAAAGAATAGTGGGCCCCAGGGACAGAAGGGTGAAGGGCAGATGTAGAATGTGCCTTTCCCAAAAAAGCTCTTTAAAAAATGGTTTTTTAGCCTACAACACAAGCCACTGGCTTATGAAATAGCTATTTTCAAGAAATCAGTGGGCAGAGTTGGATTCACAGACCAAAATTCCAATTACAAGAATTGTTGCAACAAAAGCAGCTAATGTCACCAAGAGCAGCGCTAAGTACTTCCTCCACACCGATCGCCTCCAATGTGTAGAAGCCTCATTAGTGCCAAGACTCAAGAAAAATCTTTCAAAGAGAGAATTACACTTCTAAGTTAGATAAAGAGAAAAGAATTCCCCTCTGTAAGTCAGTATGACTAAACCAGCAGAAATCACACAGAAAGTCCCATAAAACCTCGCTCCAATTCTCATTAACTCCCATAGACTTTTATCTGACATTTTGGCACTTAAAGTATCCTTTAGGAATTTTCTAGCCCAATCCACCTATTTCAGTACTCCTCAAATAGCATGGTATGAGAAAACAGCAGAAGATTTTTATCTAGAAAATTCTCTGTTACCGCCAATGTCTCAAAGACTGGTGATGACCTGGCCTCTTACCCTTTTGAAGCATCCCCTCCTTTTGTACTACATTCTTCAGTTCCTTGGCACTGCCTTCCTAACCTAAAATCTAACAGATTTTCTACCACTTTACTATAAAACCTCAAAAAACCAGAAAAGTTGGTTTTGAACTAGTCACAGAAGGCAGACACTTGAGACCAGGCTAAAACTTGCATGAAAAAGAATTTTCAAGCAGCCTCAAAACCGCTTGCGGAGTGGTTTTTATCCTCTTCCCCAGAGATCTTTTAGCTTAAACTGGCAAGAGTAAGGTTTGACTTTGATTTGGCCAAGGCCAGACAGACATTAAACACAATTTTCAATAATTCATGCTTATGAAATTCATTATTAGAATGTATGAAATCTTCCAAGGCCTCAAGAAATTCTCTAATACAGTTCAATTTCAAACCAGTTTCTACCCAGTCACAACTAAGTTTATTATGCAAAACTTGTAACACGTCCATAGCAGCCCCAACATAACCTTGACAGAACAATATTGCTACTAAGTACTGATATTCCTACACATTAACTGATAGTTATATATTTCATAGATGCTGAAGAAACAGGTCAGTATTGGGTATAATTCGTTATAAGACTTGGCAGACCTTTGCCGTCAGACAAAAGATTAAACCATATTCTCCAGAAATACTATGGACACTGGCCATTGAGAAATAGTGGACTTAACATACCAGAATCATCTCTATGTTTGTTAGCCTTTTTTAAAATTTATTATTATTATTATTTTTTAACCAGTTTATTAAACGGTAGAACTAGAAGAACTAAAAATACAGTGGGTCCAGAATATAAAATCTGTGGACACTTTATGTATGCTGTCAAGGGTAGACAAAGCCTGGCTGCACTGCAGCAAAAAAACTACTTGGTGAAGCAGAAGGTTCCATCTCAGTGAAACTCAGCTGATTATAGGCTTGAATAAATCCTGTAATAACAGAGTTGTATGACAAGCAGAGGGTAGGCCAGGCAGATACCGCCTTGACCTTCACTAACTGGAATCCAACAGTCAATTATCCATCCTTTTCTGCTCATCTGCTGCAGTCGCTTAGTGAGGAGATGGGACAAGCACTGATGAAACACGTCTTAGAAAAGTTTGACCGCCAAACTCAAGAGAGAGCACCTACAGAAGGGGGAGGAAAATGACTCCAAATGGAAAGCAGAGACAATGTGTTAGAAATAACATTATAGCACACACACACAAAAACCCCCACATCATTCTCAAGCCATCTACTAGCTCCAAGGTAAGTGATGTGCCTGACAGAAAAACGAGAGTTGAGAAGATTGCCTGATGTGCAGTAAGCTGAGGAAAAAAACCTGAAACCACTGTTTAACAGAAGTCAGACTCTGATCCCTGGATGCTCCTGTGAAAGCAATCAGACCACTTTGTTATCATATTTTCTCCCCTTCCCTTCTACATACCGGCTGCAAGTCGCACTCGGAAAAAATACTTTGCATGAGAAGAGCTTTAAAAGCAGTATTTAAGGTCCATATTAAGAAGTTAATTTCTCCTTAGTGTTTCAGGATTTGAAATTCACAGGTTGGAGTATAATGAACCCTTGCTAATGACCTTGCTTCAGCTGTACATGGAAGGCACCCTGTCTTGGACTTGACCTTGGCTCACACTGACACTAGTGACCTGCACAGAGCTTCAGGAAGATACATGGATAAAAGTCTTATTACCTTATTTCAGATTAACGTAAGAGGTTAACCAAAAGGTACCGCTGGCTCTCTGCTTTCCTAGGAGGGAGGATCCAGGCAGCTGCTGCTGGTACACTCTGCCCCGGGTTTCCCAGGGGAACCCGCTGCACAGCAGTGAGCATTCGCAGAGGTACGTGTGTTCCCATGTGGCTCTTCTCACATTTTTTGGTTTGTAAGGAACTGCTTGCAACATCCCTTTAACATCCACTATGGAGATGGAGACATCAATTTTCAACTCTTGTTCTTATCTACGTACCTTGAATTACACCAAGAAACTGGATTTGCATTATGTTTTCCTGTCTAAACCTCAAAAATCTGTAGACTACATTTCATACAAGTACTGCAAGAAATGCTGCTTCCAGTACAGCATAAGGTTACCCACGGTGTGAAGTCTGGTGCTGATGGAGCCTCTCTAACTGGTCACAAGTGATACATGGAGTAACACTGCTTTTTCCAATTGTTCGGTGCTTGTCCCAAGTTTCCCAGGGTTTTTTCCAACTAATTTCCTGTCAATAAGCCTGACATAGAAATTTCTGCCAAGTAATTAATACAGCTTTTGGATGCCCAGCTTTAAGAGTGGAGCCAGTCCATATGGGAAATGGATACCTTCTGCACTTGAACCAGCTGCTCCGAAGTGAGGAGCAATCCAGTATACGCAGTCCCTTACACTTCTAATTTAAACATCAACCTCCCTGCTGCTAATCTTCTGTCTCTGGCTCTTATAACATAATCATGGAAAGGCTACGCTTGGCTTCCTCAGTTAAATATTTCAATTCCCAGTTATACTGAAAATACAGCCATTTTCCATGGCATCGTAGCACAAGCAAAATTGACAATTACACTAATGTTCTGTTTATCATACAAACATAACCCCTAAGATCTGCAGTGGAAAAAGGAATATTTTGTTTCCCGTGCAGAGATGGAAAGCGTATCATTAGACAATTTACAGCTATTGACAGATACTATATGTATTAATCTTTTGCTAAAAACACTGAAATACACACTCCCCCTAAAAAAGGCAAAATCCTGCCAGCTCTTGCAGTAGGTGTTTCATCCACATTATTTAGTCAATAACTCAGATCACAGCTGGAGAATGAACGCTAATTTGTGACTTTAAGCATATCTTTCTCTTGTCATTTTACTCAGCAAAATATTATTGGATCATTAGCAAAGGAAAAGAAAGAAAAGACAGACTATTATTTAAATAAAATCAGGACAAAGTGCATAAAATGCAATTGGCTAAATGCAACATGTTGTCAGCTTTGTTCTGGTGTATTTTGAGGATTTTTCTTCAACAGTTCACTAGCTAGAATTACAAAGCCTCATTAAAAGAGTAAATGCAGAACCTATGTCTTTTTTCTAGACATGTGAGCAGCATAACTAAAACTTTCAAATGATTTTTTTTTTTAAATCGAGAATATAAGATCTCCTGTCCCATACATACAGTTTCAAAGAAGAGACCAAGCATGCAGTAAAATGCAATGTGATATTTACCTGAGGGTTTTGGCAAAGGATGTCTTTGGATGTCTTCGTGAACACTCAGCATCCAGTGAGATTCCATAAATCTCTGTAGTAGTACAGAAGCCTGCATATAAAATAATTGTCTTCTATAGAATTTGGAAGCAGAACTCTCTCTTGATTTTCACCACAGGAAAATGGCTTTTAAAGATGATGAAACCCTCGTTCAAAAAGCAGACAGATGATCTAGACCAAGGCAACTTTTACAGACAGTCAATTAGGGCTTACTCTTGGGTTAGACTGCTTGGAAGCCACCAACTCGTGGAGATCATGAAGCAGCCAGATGTTCTATCCAGAAAAGTTTTCTATCCTTTACCATCTGCATCGTGTTAGTGTCTAAAGGGAGAACGAAGCAAGATTGTGTTAGAAAAGGAACAGTAAGTTACTCAAAATTACAGAAGAAAGTGACACATGCAAATGACAAATATTTCCTTTGTCTGCATGGAGACTGGAAAGCCAAAGACTGGCTATTTCTTTTCCTATTTTAACATGCTAACTTTTAACTAACAGTTAACATAGCTACATTTTTCACACATTTCTCTTTCAAAGATATAAATTACTATATATGACCTTTTCCTGGAGTAAAAAAAAGGTAATTTAAGTTTTATTTCAAGTCCTGTAAGTACAAATGAGTAAGTTATTCTTTCTTATTCCATGGAGAGAATTCAGAGAGGCATTGCAGGTCAGTGATGAGAGACTTGAACTATGACTTAATTTTCTTCCCTGGATCCTCTTTCTTTCTGGCTCCCCTAGTTTAAGTTACTTGCCCTCTCTCTGTCTACTTCTATTTTTCCGTTGAGGCAGAAGCAGTTTCATCTGCACAGCTACCAAAAACTCCTTGTGGATTCCTACGCACTGTCTATAACAAAAAGGCTAAATCAACTGTCTAGACTTTTCATGTAAATGCTAATAGCGTCAGGTTACGGTTATACGAAGGGTTCTTGGACCTACATTTCCATCCTCACTGGGTTTGAATGGATGCTAAAGCAAGCTTATAATCAGCACAGTGAGATTCAAGCCTTTCTACCTCGTCCTCAGTTTGATACAGAGCCAAAAAAAAAAAAAGAAACACAAAAACAAAACTCAAAAAATCCCAACCAAAAACCTGCTGGACTCAAAAGTTGCAGAGGGTGGAGTCCTCTTCTTACTTTCCTCACTAAAGGCAACACAACAGGAGATGCACCTTATTTCACCGTGGCAGAACCCATGCCTGTGTCTGCTACCAGCTCCAATACATACTCTCTAGCGCTTAGAAAACCCACTGGAAATGTGATGTCTATGAAAAATGTTGGGTAAGAAATAGATATCTTTAGGCAATGCAAACAGGAGTAAGGGGAGCCGCTGGACTTCCATCACAGCAGTCCCATGTGAATTTGATAATAAAGAGAACAGAATAGAATTCCTGAATTGCGTATATTCAGTATATTGAGTTGCTTTTCATGTTTACAGCCCTGGGCACCAAGAAGCAACTTGAAGCATCTGTGCTCATGTTAATAAGTTGTTTGACTTTGGAGGACTTCAGAAAGCATTGAATTCTAACGCACAAGGATAAGGGACGAGCACTGGCTTTAGAAAGTCATGTTCTATGCCAAAAGTAGCACGCGCTGACCTAAACCTTTAAGACAGGAGCATATATCTGAAAACAAATTAGTGTCACTCCAATTCACGCTGAAGTTATGATGAGTCCTATCAATATCAACCAGAGAAGCAAGAATCCTCTTCAGGGTCACGGGAAGCCGCGTACCTCCTCGAGCACAATTTGCTCTCAAGCACTGCAAATGCAAAACGCCAAAGGTGACAAAGAGCAAGCGTGGAGAAAAAATGATGCAAACAAACTCTATCCATAGGCCTGGAGATACCAGATTATCTAGAAAACACACAGGAACACCTTAAAAACAGCTTGGAATGGATTCGCACCTGGATAGGGCTCCAAGTCATAGATTCTGATAGCAGTGGCTAAATGAGACCGAGAAATTTGCTTGCAGGCAATACAGTTTTCTTCTATTAAAAACACAGTAGATTCAGGTTTATGTATAAACGTGCTAATTGGCACAGCACAGAGAACCACAGCCTCAAATACCATAGGAGAAAACATACTCCGGTTTTGTTTTGCCTTTTTTCGTTACTTCCAAACGCACCTCTCAAGAAGCAAGCTTTGGACACCACACTGCACAGTGATAAGTCAGGGGGATGGAAGCTGCCAATGATTAAATCCTGTGGGAGAACATGGCTGAGGAAAGGCGATTCAAAAAGAAGATGTGGAGAAAGCAGAAGTAATCACAAGCCTAACAGCAACAGACTGCTGTTTTAGAAGGCACAACAGCCTCGGCGGGACAGCTGCCGAATTTCCTAGAGCCCCAAGCCTAGGGACAGCTGCTCGGAGGGGCAGGGTATGTTACTGTCCCCAGGACTTCAAAGCTTTCCCAGCCAGACAGACGTGCATGCCGGTCACAGCGGGTGCTGGGGAGGGAATGGGAAAAGGGGTGCTGCCTGCTCACTTTCACAACCACAGCAGCAAGCATGAGCACAGGCACACAACTCATTTCCCATCCAGCTGCTGAACTCCAGTAGTTAAAATTACTTCCACATCAATACCCAACCTTACCAAATTCTCGCCTGTTCCACCTGATCTGGCGGCCTGACACCCGGAAATCTGCCCATGGAACACCTCAATCAGGGTGGCTGAGAGTTCAGCATGGCGCGCTCTGCGTAATCCACGGCGTTCAAAAATGCTGGAGAAGTTCGTATATATTCTTCCCACTCATCACTGTACAGAAAAAGTGTACAGAAGCACAGCTAGAAGCCTCCAAGTAGAAGGCATGTGGATCTTAGGATTTGAATATTCCAAGTTTCACAAACGGGCCACACATTTTCAAAGGATAAAAATTCTTCAGACCACCAATTTATAATCGCCTCTTTTAACTGATTATCAAGCTCATTCGTCCATGCTTGTTCTCCCTCCTCAAACTTTAAAAAAAGATCGCTTTGTACTTGTGTAACATTTATACGGGAAGTTTCAGGTTGGTCTTGACTAACAGGAAGATGTTGCAGTATACACTAGGAACTGGATATTTTTAAGAAACATCGAGACAAAACTGCCCCTTTAGGACCTGACTACACTACTCTTCTCCAGTAGTTTTATGTGGCAGTGCACCACCACTATTTGATACCAGAAGCAGAGAATCCTACTTGTTACACTCCATACAAGAGTATAATCAACTAGAAGCATAAGAGCAGTGGGTTGGTTTTGCTTGAGATTAAATAACTTTGCAAGCAAAATTCTAAAGATCTCACAAATATGAAATAGCTCCTCATCTAACAGCAGCTGTATTTTTCACTTACTGACAGTCCTGCTCAAATCCCGGTGAAAGGAGACCCTGACACAACAGCAAATTATGACAGAAGGTCTCATACAGCTACCACTATTCAGAGATCTCCTCAAATGCATTTTTCCCCTGAGTTAAAACATTGTGCTCCACCAGTCAGCTAGAATAAACAAAACAAGAAGCACGTAACAAACCTCTAGCATAGCCCAACGCACAGAGCTTTCTGTGCAGGCAAATCCACCTGGAGAGGATAACTCCATAACAGACGCTCACAAAATACAAGGATCAGGATTTAGCATTTGCTGTAACTGAGTGATGCTGTCCTGAGTGAATGCAGAGCCCCAGCCACTGTCCACAGCTACGAACATCTCCACCACTGCCAGCAGAAACAGAGCCTCAGCAGGGCTGGAGCTGAGGGCGAGCTGAGGAGAAAACCTACCAGCCTTACGTCCAGCTTCCTCGCACGCTTGTGGCCACAGATGCCACCATTCCATTGCAAGGCGCAGTGATTGCAGCTTAAAAATTATGCTGGAAAAAAGACATCTATTGATGCATCGGAACTAAACACGATGAAAGCAGAGCATTTAAAACCTAATCTCTATGTCAGAAGCTGACTGAACTGGACATGTGACAGTGTCCTTCTCATGACAGTTACAAGTGGCCCCAAGTCATTCTGAACTCTACAGCACTTCTTTTAAAGAGACGGTAAATGACTTAATTTGGCATTTAGAGCAAACGCTTGTCAGAGCTCGGGCAGCCTGCAAGGTGTTACCTCTTCCCCAACCAGGACTTTTGATTGCTTCTGTTCTCGAGTTAGGCCCTTTCCCTGCTCCGCCTGCTCCAGGTGAGTGTCCCATTAAACACTCCTGGAGGTCAGAACACATTTGTGAGTGTCCCATTAAACACTCTTGGAGGTCAGAACACATTTTACGAACAATTTCAAACTCGGTCTCTGACCTCGAGGCGCAAAGTCGCACACTGCTACTCATGAAGCTTGAAAGCATGGCCTGAAAGCTCAGAGACATAGAATGATTAAGAAAGCCAAGGAACAGAAAACCCTAAATCCTGAGTGGAATTAGGATCTACCTAATCTAATATTCCAAGAACATACAGGACCAGGCACGTCATGTGATCTGCTTCCAAAATGCCTAACTCTAAAGTGGGTTGCATCTGTCAAATAACACGTGATGTTAGAAAATGATACTCCAGACTGGGAAGTCTGTACTTAATGAATTTCCAATAGTAATTACTTACAAAGAATGGAATTCTTGTCCATCTGACATACGGTCCTAGATAAGAGAATTACTACATTCACAATCCTTGGAAAAGCAGACTTCATTATCCGGCGTTTAGAATTGGAGGGCTTACTTTTAATGTGAAACATATGCTGGGATGCAGAGTCACCACATGGATACTGTGTTCTGGAAATTCTTGTTACGGTTACCCTACAGCTACCCTAACATCAGAATCAAGCCCTAGCACAGACACGCTTATATAAAACTTCTATCTTGGCTTTTTTTTTTTCCTGTTTTTTAAGCACATTTAAAAAACTCTGACAGTTAGATACACGTGTCTTCTTTCAGCAAACTCCAGACCCTCCCGAAGCAAAACTGTACTTTAAAAAAAAATTAAAAAGCACTTCCAAGTACCATGGAACACCAACATTCAAACACAGCATCTGTTTTTTAAGCAGGGTCCAGCTTTGTCACAGAGTTTACCAGCCAGGTTCAATCAAGTCACAGGAGTCAGATTCCCCCCGGTTTTCAGAGTACATTTCAAATGACCCTGCACGTCCAACATTATGAGCGTGTACAAGTTAAAAGGGCAAATTATTCAGAGTCCCATTAGGAATGCCAAATGCTGTAAGTATTTAATTTCCAGATCTACAACCAGATAGTGTCTTCAGGCCACCGTGGTGAGGAAGCTGCACCGAGTGCGCCACAAGGAACTCAAATTGTCCAGGAGAAACCAGGGACCGTACGGTACAAGAGCAGCCGTTCAGAGGAGCTGGGGTGGGCTCTGCCCGATACCCTCCCCGTTTCAGATACTGGTGAAAATGCCATTAAGAAGCATTTGGCAGCCAAAAATTTTGTGGTTTCTTCCTGCCTCTACTGTTCAGCCCACTGCGTGGAGCTTCAATTTCCATGCTCATAAAGCAGCACCCCTCATCTCACACAGAGGTTAGTTGCTTCTTTATTTCAAATTTTGGTGGGTAACTCAGAGTCCTTTTATTCTTAAGCAAAGAGTTGCAAGTCTGGAGGTCACAAATGCATCTATTTCCCCCAATAAAATGGATGACAGCTCAGGGTTTCTCAATTTATTTTTAGGACAGGGACAATTGATTTAACTTAGTGGCAAGCACCATTGGCAAAATAGCTCCTAAAAAATCCAATCATGGAAGCATTGACTAAGACATTATGTGCCTCCCTCTAGTAAGCTAAGCCTCTCCGTCCCTCAACCACCAGCTCCAGGCTTCACCCTGCACTCTTCAGACCAGAGAGATTATTTTGAGTCAGATGAGCTGCGACAGAGTGGGACTCCTCACTCATTGCCAAGCACAGCACCTCTCCGGACTTCCACTGCAAACCACAGCCCTCAGTTTGGGGCTTCCTGAATGAGGCCGAGGGACATATCCAAAGAACAAAAGGGTTGTCAAGCACTGGAACAGGCTGCCCAAGGAAGTGGTGGAATCACCATCCCTGGAGGCATTTAAAAGATGGGCAGACGTGGTGCTGAGGGACATGGGTTAGGGGTGGATTTGGCGGTGTTAGCTTGATGGTTGGACTTGATGATCTTAGACATCCCTTCCAACCTAGGCGACTCTCTGATTCTCTGAACTTGTCCCCTCCGACCTCACATTTCTCAGGGTGTCCTGGCAGAGCGTTGTGGCCTCGGTTTGGGCACTTGCTCTAATTTGGGCAGAGCCAGTTGTGGATCTCTGTGCAGCACCCCACTGTGCCACACGGGTGGTCAGGCAGCTGGACAGATGGTCGTTGTAGATCCCTTCCAACTGGAAATATTCTATCCTACATCCACCAGCCTTTGCCAAGGTTGTATCTGCCAACATTGCAGGACCTTATTCAATTTCTCTGGTTGAGCTTTAAAATCAAGGTGTTTGGAAAAGACACAGTAACTCAGTTGCACTTGTACCTTTGATAAAAAACACATTTTGTTTTCAACCTAACTCAAAGTAAACTGACATGCAAGTGAAACAGTGACATTGAACAGATCCTGATGGTCTGTCCTGGTTTCAGCCAGGACAGAGTCAATTTTCTTTGTAGTGGTGGTTCTGTTTCAGGTTTGGTATGAAAGAAATGCCAATTATGCATACGGTTTTAGTTGTTGCCAGGCGACATTTGCAGTTTTCAAGGACTTTATTCAGCTTCCCATAGAAGCTGAGAAGCCCAGACAGAATGATGGAATGGCCAGTGGAATATTCCGTGCCATAGACGCCATGCTCACTATACAAACAGGGTTAGCCACGTGGTGGGTACTCACGCTAACTGCTCAGGACAGTGCCAATTCTCTGGGCAGTGAAAATGACTTGTGTCATTATTATTGTCATTTTCCTTTTCTAATACTCTTCTATTAAACTGCCTTTATCTCAACCCACAAGGTTTGGTTTTTTCCATTCCCCTCTACTCCCTACCTTTCTTGGGGAAGGAAGGGGGGTGAGCAAGTGGCTGCGTGGTCCTAGCCGCCATCTGGAGTTAAACCACAACATGGTCACATCCGTTCAGACCACCTGACAGTTCTCTGCAGTAATTAGTTCAATTTGCATAATACCTGCTCTGCAATAAAACCTTTCACCTTCACCAGCTCATTGACTTTCTCCTGCCTCACATTCAAACACTGCAGCTTTGTGGAATCCGTTCCTTGAGATTCTCACTTTATGAGAGGGAAGAGAGCAGAGATGGCCGACCTCTACTCAGTGGAGCTCAAATTAGCAGGTTTGACCTACTTATCGTATTCAAAACCAAACTGGAATTCCATAGAGAACAGAAGACAGCACACTCTTGCCTCGGGCTCTTTCACCACCTTATTCCACAGACACGCTGTTAAGAATTCTTCTGGAGGTTCTGCACACGTGTGTAGGCGGCCAAAGGATTTACCCTAAAAACACACGTTGTATCACACCAAGAGCTAATCTGTCTTAATCCAGGAAAGCACTGAGAAACAGCACCTCCAGAGTGGAAAACTTTGGATTCCAAAGCGGAGGATGCTTTGCCCTTAGCCTTTTGACAAATGGATTGAACGCCCACAAACAGATTAGTGTTTCTAAATGGGCAACATTGTCTTAGCTGGCACATTTGGCAGTTACCAAAAAGGACTCTCCTGTTTACTGTCTTTGGAAATGCTGAACTCCAGACCCATTTTGATGGGGAGGGCATTATGCTCTCCTCAGTTCAGCAGGTAGGAAGCAACAACATCAGCTTTCCGAACAACGCTCAAAATGGAAATTTAACAGTCACCATGCTTCTGCTTCCTAAAGCTGCATCTCTAGACTTTGAAGTGGTGATTACTTTTGCAAAACCTCATTTTATAGGCTTGCCAACAGATCTCCACATAGATTGCAAATTAACTAGCACAGAAAGCTGCTACTAGGGTCCTCATTAGCACACAGTCATTTCCAGTACTTCTCTCTGGCTTCCTAGATCATTACTTGAGCTCCGAACTAAATCCAGCATCATAATTAAGCTCCCTCTTTTAACCTGAGACCCTATAAAACTGTGGTCTAGTTTATTTCAGCAATCTGTTTGTGCCTTATGTTCTGACTTAAGGACATGTTTGTTTTTTCTAAGACTTTGTTATTTCAATTTTGTTTTTACAACCCAAACTCAGCAGTGCAAAATATTTGGTTTCATTTTATCCAAGGCTGAGCTTAGCTTTAGTCCTTCTTTGACTTTCAGTGTCAAATATGGCAAGCCTATGCTTCAGGATTATCAGACCCAAGCCAACAGATATTTACTAGACGAAGGAGGAAGCAAAAAAATGATAAACAAGGTGCAAACATGAAATTCAGCGCTATTTTCTATGCAGGGAGTCTGAATCTGGATTTCCCATTTTCTGGAGAAGTAGCACTCAAGCTTTTGGATCTCTAACAAGTGTCTGAAACAAAACCCCAAAATACTTCATTTGGGTGAAAAAGAATAACTGCAAAAAGAGTAAATATTTTATCAAACCCACATTTCCAGCAGCTGAACTGAAAGTCGCCATACTGCCATAGTGCCACATCAAACTGCTCTGAATGCTTTCAAGTTTTCATTAGTGCAATCCAAAAGAAGGCTGAAATACCTGCCAAGATAAGGCATTGCTGAGTCTGGCGCAGCAGTTCCAAAGGTCACTCACAAGCCTGTAGACGCTCTCACATCTCACAGGAAGCCACCCACTCTCGGTGATCCACGATGCAGGCCTCATAGCATCAGCATTTATCCTGATACCTCTCAAAGGTGTATAAGCTGCCCTTTTAAAATGTTTGTCCAGCTCCACAGGAAAAGAAAAAAGAAAAAGCTGGGATTTGACTGATATTGAAATGATGCTTCCAGTCCGTCAGTCAAAATTTTTAACTCTTCAATCTGGCTCATTCCAGGGGACTAGTTATAAAAAAACATGTTGCGTAGTCAGAAGGTAAAAATAGGACCTACAGAAAAAGCAACTTCCAGTACACGCAGAGAGATCTCAGGGTATGGTTTGGGAGCCTACTGCTGGGCTAAACAAAGGTTTTGCTTCTGCATAGTCTCATTTTTGCCACTGCCCATATTGGAGGCAGCAGATGGAAAGCGAGCCGGGCATTAAAATGCTACCTACGTCAGGATTTTCTGCTTTCATGCGGCGTCTCAATTAATCAAAGTTTTGCTATAAAATTCAAGCAGCAATGCTCAAAGCCAAGTCAAGTCATAAAATACGAGCTGATTAATTTCCCTCTAATTTGTATGATAATTAAAATTCCAACTTTTAATTCTGTTAATTGTCCTCCCACAAGGAGGTTGATTGGGCTTTGCTAATACACGCTGTGAAAATGCACTTCCCACAGGTCTGTCTTTGTTTCCTTTAAAATGTAATGCTTTTACATAATTATCCCTTAACTTCTATAGATAAATGTAAGCTTATCTCTGGCCTGTTTTGACACAAGCCCCTGTGTAACTTAAGCTGTGTCCATAAATCAAATGCTGAAAGTCATTAGGTGTTTCATCAGAACGTTCTGCCCGTGTGTGGTTCTCTGTGCCTTTTAATGAGCAATTAAACTTGCAAGAGACAGAGGGGGGAAAAATCTAGAGTAAAAAAAATACACACACCTCCTCCTCTGGAAGTCAAATATCTGAAATGAACTGGAAAAATACATGATATAGCAGACACCCTGCTTTCCTCTGACCTTCTGCTTTCCACAATCCCAACAAAGGCCAGAGAAGAGCAGCCAGAGAAGAGGTGAGCAGAGCTGGCACCTGCACACAACCCTGTTTTGCTCACCGGCAAAGACAGTTTAACTGGTAAAGCTGCAGTTAACCTATACACCTCGTGTGTCTCTGGCTGGCTACAAAACAACCTAATTCTTTGTTATACCTGAACAGAAAGTCTTTCCAGGCTCTTGGAGTACGATACTTACGTGTACACGGGAAACGCCTGCCACGTCGTCTGCCATGAACGAATACAATATGGCCCTTGCAAAGAAGTAGAACACCTCAGAGAGTCATCTGTGGGCACTGTTTGGCTCTGGACACCTTCAAAACTCAAATCTACAACAAAGTAAAACATACAAGCAAATAAACAATCAGCACATTCTAAAAATCTCAGCACACTGGCTTCAGTAAATGCTCTAAAGCCATATTCCTAGGGGAAAAAAAAAAAAAAAATTCTTGTATGTGAGAGCATTCAACAGGTTTCAAGACGGACAGTCATATCTTTTCCTTGCGCTTCTTCCTGGCTACAATGTTATGATTATTTTCCATTTCATTTAGCACTGAGTCACAATTGCATCATGATTAGAGACAGCCAAATACCAGGAAGAGTATTAGGCAAATACGCATTGTCCGTCAGCAAAGTATTCGGGCAGTTATAACACTGACTAAATACAAAAAAGAATTTGCCAAACAGAGCAGCATTTTTTTTTAATATTTTATAGAACGAAAAGATTTTAATCAGTTCTTTATGTGAATTTTTTTCATAAACAAGGATTGAGATGAGGCTAGTAAATCCATCGTCATTTGCAACGTACCAGTTTTGCCTTGATATCAGTGTTCATGCAGACTCTTTTTGTTCCTCAGAACAAGAAATGACAACATACCTTCTAGCCTGTCACGTGCCTTGAATTTCTTTTCTTTTTCCTTCAAAGGGGGCACTGCCAGCTCCGGCACTGCCCTGTTCCCAAGTCATTCCACCACTTGGTAAAGCCCCCAAGTTACAATTACCATATTTCAAACAGGACCAACAGCAAAGCTGGGACCCAGGTGGTGGATGACAAACGTGGAGAAGCAGAGGGAAAGCCGGCCCTTCCCCGCTGGAGCAGCAGATGGAAACACCTTGCCCCGATTCTCTTAAACAGCGGCGCCGCACTTCAATACTGTGTAAGCAAACTAACCCCCTTTTAGACCTGAACTCCTGATCTGAGACTTTTTCCATCTTCCTGAGCCATTCCTTTGACAATGCAAAAGCTATTAAATCTTATTTTCCATAGAGATTTACACTTTCTATACACTAATTTACCCTTCATTTAACATACTGCGTGCGTCAACAATATCAAGATGACACAAAAATGTAAAAGGGGGCAAGGAAGCTCTTGCATTTATTAGCCTTTGACTTAAACCAATACAGGAATATGCTAAGTGTGTTACACTAATCATACAGCCCAAACCTTAGCAGATAAGACAAGAAAATCAATTGTAATTTCTTTGGCTGTTTTCTCATATATTCTCAACCTGTTAGCAGCCATTTCTTTTTAGAGAGCAGTCAATGAATATTTAACGTTGGAGCGCAGTGCCAATTTTATCTGCCAGCTAATAAAAAAGCTGCTTGGTCATGGGTGTAAGAGAAGAGGTCTATTTTAGCTTGTGTGGCTGGCTGGCTGTAATCGGGAGGATGACAATTTTAAATTGGGAGATTAATGGATAATTTGGAATCACTGTCATTCTGACACAGCCAGTGACCTTTTCAAATTGACAGATAGCTCCATTTCACCCCAACCAGCTACAACAAGAGATTGTTTCAAACAATTGCACCTAAATGCCAGGCTTAAAGGAGGCCAGGGATAGGGATGTAGCAGTGCAGTTTCTAAGTGAAATAGGCCTCCTGCAGATTAATGAAATAGTTAGGAGGGCCATCCGTCCAGCAGTTCCAATTCTGTTTTTAGCTACTGCAGCATTAGCAAGGTAAAAGGGACTGACACCAGAAAGAATGCTCAGCGTTATCTTTCCAGCAAGGAAAACAGTACAGCTGAAACACTGAGCCATCTAGAGTTGGTCTGAAATTATATTATGAAAAGATATTAAATAGGTGAAAGAAAAACTCTGCAGACAGCTGTACCTACCCTGGTGATATTGGGCAGTATTGCTTCAGTAGTAACACACAGACATATAAATCACTTGTGAGAAAAATTTAAAAAAAAAACCAACAAAAACTGAAAAACTCGTTTCCTGCTGGAGACAAGATTTGCTCAAGAGTCCCGAAATAATGGAACTTAGAAGTTATTGCTAAGCACAGAAAAACTACTTTATGCAAACTGTGAGAGCCACCCCTTAACACATTCTCTCCCTGAATCTTTCACAGTGTTAAAGTCCAGTCTTACAACATAACTTTGGAAGGGAAGTCACCTTTATAAACAAGAGAGCCCAAAATGAGTTGTCTCTTGACAAACTCGGCATGCCATTGCGCATTAAGTACATAGTGCGAGAAAAAATTTATTCAAAGGGTGCACTCACATTAATTTAGAATCTTATTTTATGAATTGTTTCTACATGTAAGGCTTTATTTTAACTTGCAGGGGTTTGCTAGATGTGGTTTAGCATTTCCTTTCAGTGATACACCAGTTGTCACATACCATCATATACTGATTTTTTTTTTTTTTAGGAAGAGGAATAGGTGGAATTTCAGGCCAGCCAGTCCACCTTCCCAGTGATCACCACTGGGAGATCTACACTCAGCTCCCAGGCTTCTCCACCCTCTTACCCTTATTGTCACAAATAATTTCTGAGCAGTGATTTTAAACCACTGAAAACTTATTGGCCATTTTCTAAGTGTGGTATGCCACAGAGCACTGCTCCTAAGAGGGAACGGAAAGCTTGCCTTGGAAGCACGATGGGGATATATACTCACTTGCCAGCTGATGGGAAAGGATGCGTGAGGTGGATGCACGCCACCAGCCACGCCAATGGAAGTTCTCACAGTAACTCCAAAGTCAACATGGTTGTCATCTGTTAGAGCTAATTTCAGCTTGTGTCCCCAAATCAGGACATAAGTCCCAAATGCAGTGTGAGATACAACTCATAGTACCATGCAGATTACATGACATGTCCCGATAATCCTGAGTGAATTCAGTAACGGGGCTAAACTGAAATGCTGCAGGTAGGAGCCTATTTTCGATTCACTGGGAAAGTTAAGTAAGACACAATTCTTACGGAATTCTGCTTGCTACTGCTAGCTACCTAGAGTAACAGACACTGCAACGTACCCGAAGGGTTAAAATAGGATAGAATACTTCAGTTGGAAGGTACCTACAATGATCACAGCTAGTCCAACTGCCTGACTACTTCAGGGCTGACCAAAAGTTAAAGCATATTATTAACGGCATTGTCCAAAAGCCTCTTAAACCCTGACAGGCTTGGGGCATCGACCATCTCTCTAGGCAGCCTGTTCCAGTGTTTGACTGCCCCCTCAGGAAAGAAATGCTTCCTAATGCCAGGTGTGAACCTCCTCAGGCACAGCTTTGAACCATTCCCACGCATCCTACCACTGGATCCCAGGGAGAAGAGCTCAAGCACCTCCCTCTCCACATCCCCTCCTCAGGAGGCTGTAGAGAGCAAGGAGGTCACCCCTCAGCCTCCTTTTCTCCAAACTAGACAAGCCCAAAGTCCTTAACTGCTCCTCACAGGACATGCCTTCCAGCCCTTTCACCAGCTTTAGCGCCTTCCTCCGGACACATTCAGGGACCTCCACGTCCTTCTGAAATTATGGGGCCCAGAGCTTCACACAGCGCCCAAGGTGAGGCCGCATCACCGCTAAATTCAGCGGGGTAATCACCTCTTTTCACCAGCTGGTTATACGGGTTTGATGCCCCCCAGGATGCGGTTTGCCCTCTTGGCTGCCCGGGCACGTTGCTGGCTCATACCGAGCCTGCTGTCAACCAGCACCCCCAGATCCCTTTTCCGTAGGGCTGCTCTCCAGCCACTCTCCTCCCAATTGGTATTTGTGCCCAGCATTACTCCACCCCAGGTGCAGAAATAAGCTAAATAATCCTAAGAAGGCAAAGCAGCCATAAAATATCCTGTCCTGCCAGATAGGGAAACAATGCAAGCAAACCTGCAATGAGATCAGCATGTTTGAAAAAAATCGGACTGCTCATTTACTAGTGCAAATATGGAATAAAGTGGCCGAGCAGAAGCAATACTTTTCCCCCAAAGAATCTTAAAAAAATTGATAATGCACTCACGAAGTACACGTAGCAGATTCCTAATGAGCTATATACCATTTCACCTGGCTACTAAAGAACAAGAATCAAGGGTAATATTTACTAAATTTAGTCAAAGAGAAGAAGGGATGCGCAGGCAGTTCTGCAATTAAACATGCCAAGTCCACTCTCCCGTATTTTGCAAGGTCATTATTATCCATTCTCTGTGCGCACGCTGAGAAATACCAGCTAACAGATTGGAAGTCTTGCAGTTTTCCAGAATTATCCGAGTATTTTCAAATTTCAGCATGATTTCTGCAAGTAGGAAACATTTCATAGACAAATAGGGGAATATGGGGTAAATTCATCACAACATGGTGATAAATGAGTTACATATTCAATATGCACTACATCTTGTAGGTAAGCTAAAGATGAGTAAGTGCAGTAATTATTATGAATAACAGAAATGGGAAAACTCCAAAGTTTTGATAAAGTGACAAGCTGTGTAGTACACAGATGAGTAATCAGAAAGTTACATTGGAATTGCAACGTTAGATCTCAACATAGAACATAGATCTCAAAAGAGAACGACATATCCCCTAGAAAAACTACCAAGGAAGCACTTGGAGCCAATGCATTAAGAAGTGTTACTGTCAGAATTAAACAGAAATCACTATGCTTTGTCTCACTGATACCATCCTGCCTCTGCACCTGAGAATATAGAGGGTCTGAAGCAAAACAGCTGAGTTTGTCATTTCAGTACTTCTATTTAAATTACTCTTTTGAGTAAATGCAAGACAGATAATTCTGAAATTGGAAGCAGTTGAAACTGATGATTTTCTTTTTACCCTGCAACTAAAGGCAGGGAATCATTTTCAAATATATTCTGCAAAAACAAAGAGGAGCGTTCGTGACACTGTGCCACTAGAAGCATTTATTCAAAGTCATGTAACTAGAAAATAGGCCACTACAGCCAAATAGCTTCTTTTAGAAACAGAACGGTTTGAAGATAGTTGGCTGCAAGTAGATTACAGAATTACACTTTTTGTTTTATATTAGTGAGACTCAAAATTCTCTACTTTGCTGTTTCTGTAACTCATTAAAGCGTTTTTGCAATTTCAACTGAACTAACCCCTGAAATAATCTGGCACCCCATTTACATACATTACAATTCTGTATGAGAGCTCTATGGCATAAAATTACTTCAGGTTGTGATGATTCTTTCATTTGATGGCCTCTGAAAATAATCCTGTCTGAAGCAGACTGGATTACCTCGCAAGTTTGATTCTCTGTTGCCATCAAAATACCAAAACAGGTTTTAAAAAGGAAAAACTGGATTGAGTCCTCCAAGCCAGACAGATTCCACTGTATTTACAAAAGAAAAAGAGAAAAGTAAAAAAATAATAAAACAAAACCGATCCCCCTCCCCCCCCNCCCCCCCCCCCCCCCCCCCCCCCCCCCAAACCCAAAAACCAAACAAACAAAAAAAAAACCCAACCAAAAAAAACCCCAACCAACCAAGGCCACGCTAAAGAATATTGGTAACATTGCCTGGGACTTACCAGTCTCCACCACTGCTCAAGCCAATGCTACAGCAAACCCAAATCTTTACTCAACAGGGTTAAAGCCTTGAGTTTTTAAAGGTCATAATATTGTCATTAAAGAATTATTTGATCTTGGATGCTTTGACGAGATCAAACATTGGATCCACAGGATTTGTTCCCTCCTATTTTCAACAGATCTCACAGATCATCTGGATTGAGGGCTGGCACAAGCTCATGCCTTTCAAATTAGGATAAATTCTTCCACTTCTCACCCCCCCCCCCCCCCCNCCCCCCCCTACTGCTTGGTGACCAAAAACAATTATGTATTTTGCAAAACCACTGTCTGGAATTTTACATTGGGCATCCAAAATTAGAGGAAGCTTGAATATTTTGGCTTTTGTCTAATTCTGCCTGTAAAATGGAGATCAGCACGTAATCAAATTAACCCCTGGCAAATTTAACAACTTAAGCTGAAGCGCTCCTATGAAAACAGCACTACATAAACTCACATACGAGTGGGTTAATTCTCTATTGTGTCCTCAAGTGAGCAGTGAACAAGGCTGTGCAAAAGTTAGGTGTGAGGATGCAACCGCATATCATTTATTTTGACCCACTTCTGCAGGCACATTGTCTCTGCGCTGGCATCCCGGAACGTGCCCTGTTCAAACCTGACTCTTTGATCTTGCAGGTTGACTTTTAAGTGCCACATTAGCGCGCAACAGCTCTTCACCACAAGTCCACAGCTAAAAGATGTTTTCTTTTCCTTTCCAGTACTCGACGTAAAGAAAATGGCGTGCAAAAAGTATCACATCGCTAATGATGCAGATGCTTTTGTACCCTGGGCTCGTCACTTTGCTGCGTCAAGACAATTCCTCACGAAAAACTGTTTTTAATAACAGAGCATAATAATGGAGTTAAATGTAAAACGAATTCCACTGAAGAAGCGCCTAGGAGATTCTACACAAGTATTAAAGTGCAGCAGCATTTTTAAAAATATGAAAAAGGCAACAGAATAAATTGATTTTTGGCTTTTTGGTAATTTTTGAAAGCAGAGAACCATGTGATTTGTTTGAGATCTCACTTTCCATAGAACATTACCAGCATTTTGGCAATGAGTTTGAACCCAATCAGTTATCCTTCCAAGGGAAGCTAATACAGATCTTCTAATCTTAATTAATGTTCAGTCATGAAGCACAGCAAAATAATTTACTTCATGGGTAAAACAGCAACTTGCTAAGTCTTCGAGCACAATAAAATGTTTTCCTAGAGAATTAAAATATTTGATACTATTTCACTTATACAAAAGAACAAAAAACCCAAGAATATTAAAAAGGTTTCAAAAGCTTTCCTTCCCTTTTGATATTTAATGGGTATTTTTATTGGCCTGCTGAATATAAGTCACTCTCTGAACACATCTGACAGTCTGTTCAATTATATGTTGATAGAAGATAACATTTCTGAATTAAAAATCACAAAACGGAACATTTTCAACACTTTTGTGCGGTATTTTAGCATAATATTGCAAAAGTAGCCTTTTTTCCTCTATGGCAAAATCACTATCTATTTAAGGATCAAGTATAAGCCTCAATTTAACAACAAATCAGGAAGGCTTAACTGTTTCAAACACTGTAATATTTGGTCTAAACTTTGGCCCTCAGATGCAGCAAGCAAGGACAAAGTTCTGGAAAGCAATTGGAAAAATCTCACTTTCATTATGAAAGGTGAATTAGGCAGTAATAAGCCTCCACAAAACTTTCACAAGGTTCACAGGGCGATTTCCAGAGGAAAGCTAAAGTAATTTCCTTAGCAGAACAGCGTAGTAAAATGGAAGAGTCCAAGGAAAAGTAGTTCTTTTACAATGCTACTCCCCCCTGCCCTTAATCTTAAATATTAGCAAGGCTAATGCACCTTTTTCCTGCCGTAACCCAAGACTGACGCCCAGCCTGCCATTGAAGATTTATGTTCACAAGTTTTTCAGTGACAGTATTTTTTTTCCTTCTCGTATAGAAACTTCTCATTCAACTCCTGAGTAAACCCAGGGCATGGCAGCTGAAGCCTAGGGAATTCCTGTAATCCCAGTGCACCACCCCAGTGCCCAGAGGGAACCACTTGGCTTCCCCGGAGAGGAAGCAACACGTCCCACTCGGGACAGGCTGCTTTATTTGAAAAGCTCTAAAGAGAATCCAGCCGAGCACCAGGACGTTCATACCCACTTTCCCCTCGTCATTACAGGCTTCATGTAACAACTCTGCTTTATAATTAAAAACTTCCATAGATAATAAGAAATGCAACTAACCAATTAACAATTTGCCTATTATACTTATCATTTAATTAGCATTTTACGAGGATTGTTTGCTGAGAACAAGAAACATCTCTCTACCCCCCTCAGAATGAACTATGCTTTCATGTGGGATTGGGAAACACCAGCGGATCCCTAAGCATTTTCCATTGCAATCCGTAAGTGCAAAGCCGACTGCAGCCGGGTTCCCTCCCGGCTCCTCTAAGCAGCTTTGCGTTCTAGTGGCTTGAGTAAAAACCCGAACTAAGCCAGAAGCACATTAGATCCTAATTTCAGCTGGCATTTTGCAAGACTCGGATAAGTCATTTGACCTCTTCATGCCTCACAACACAGCTTGAAAGATTCTTGGAAAGCCAAGGTTTCGATGTAAAGCAGATGCTCCACGCAAACAGATTTCTGCCGGGTAGGTATGCGTGCCCATTAAGACCCATTCACTCACTGAGAGACTATACTGGTGGGAACCAGCTTTGAGAGCTCTCCAGCCACAGTGCAGGATTTCCCATTCTACCACAGTAATTTAAAAAAAAAAAAAAAAAAAAATCAATCACTCTGGCTGGACAGATTTACTAGTTTCAATTAAATGAATTACAATTGCATCCCTTTTGTACAGTAGCTATTACATATGTAAAATAACTTATTTCAGAATTTTCTATCAAACTATGTCTATGCTGTCACACAACACAATTCCTATTAAAGTCAACAGGCTTAATTCTCAGAAATCCCTCTTACTTTAGACGTATTTTATTTTTCTCATGAGACGCATTTTTGTAATTCCAGGGAACTTTGCTCTCTACTTAAAATACCCTGCGATGGAAGTCCTCTTAAAGCACTTCTAGAAGCATGCATCTTCTTGACGACTAGAGAGAACACATCCAGCAAAGAGAGAAAGATGTAAAAACTATATTAAGGGGAATAAATTGGGAACACTGTAAATTTTAATGCCTATAAAAGGTTTTAAGCTACATGGAAAATGAACTGACAGAGAAATAAGGTCGTCTACTAGGGACCAAGGAGTCCCTAGGAGTTAGTAAAGGCCAACTCAAATTGGGCCCAATTGCTGGCTAATGCTGTGTGCCCTTTTGCAATTCATAGGAATAGTCTTGGTGGCATGCGGGAACCCTCACGTAACATTTCTTGCTAAAGGGCTTCCCACAATTCACAGAAACAAAGGAGATGGGCAGTTTGATGACCTTTATTGG
Organism: Chionis minor; assembly: GCA_013398295.1. Classification (NCBI taxonomy): domain Eukaryota; kingdom Metazoa; phylum Chordata; class Aves; order Charadriiformes; family Chionidae; genus Chionis; species Chionis minor. Next base: position 635,104 of record VZSF01004963.1, read on the forward strand.
AACAGAGCTTGTAGCAAAAAACCTCTCCCTGGATGGAGTGAAAACGGGATGGCTATATACCTCTTTTAGCTGGAATATGCATCAAATCTGACCTCTAAATGTAACCAAGAGCTACTTTAGAAACTGGAATATACGAAGCAAAAACACTCCACAAAATCCCCCACCACTTAGCAAACAAGACACCAAACAGCCATCAATTCAAAGTTATCAGGAGCGGAGCGTCTAAATAGCTTTGTGGTTTGGCCTTTACATTCCTGGCTACCTTTAGCAATATTGCTCGTCTCTAAGCACGGAAGAAACTTTCAAAACGTGTTACAGAGCAGAAGAGCAGTAGTAGAAGTCTGGTTTCTCTGGCATTAACCCCACAATGGACAAGAAATCAGCATGTTGGAGCCAAGAAAGCTTCCATAAACCTGGTGACTGACTTTGCAGCCAATGAACCCCCCCTGCCCCGAGTTTGCAGGGCCACCTTCACCTCAGGAACTTCCTAGTGCCAGACATTCTGGCAGTCACCCAGATCTCCTGCACGATATACAAACCCAGAGAGCACAGGGACTTCCTCCAAGCTGAGAGCTCTTTGCTGTCCAAGGAGACGTTAGACCAGAGCCAGCAGCTCTTACCGGCGCAGAGTTGACCACAACGTGGATCGTCCACCGCGTGTACCAGAGCCACCAAGAGTGCTACCTGGCTGTGCTTCAGAGTGACACCATCATGGACACTAAGTTTAATAACCGGTAGCTACTACTTGGCAAACGGCGCAGCTTTTCGTAGCACAAATCACTCAGCTTTAGCCTGATCTTCGCAGTACTATCTGTAAAATCAAGATGGTCATGTTTAATCAAATATACAAATACATTTTAAGTATACAGTCACCTTGTGATCTAATCTAAGTAGATTTAGCAGAATCAAATAATTTTTTAAAAACCCGCAAAACTAACAATATACTGAACAGAACGTATTCATCACCTTCCAATTAAATACGACTCCCAGCTCCTATTGTCAGAACTAGTTGTAGCAGATGTTATCATGTTCATTACAAAAGAAACAAATCAGGCAGAAATCACTGCACTATGTCAGTTACTTTTAAAATATTTATAAGTTTAGCACAGGACTTCAAGCTTATTGGAGGAGGTCAGGAATTACACTGCCTCTGACAAGGTAGTCACCATTTCCTCCCTGCCTTAGCTGTTATTATCAGCTGAAAGAGAACTGGGGCTAAATTTATTATAACTATGCCCACTAGAGAATTCTCTCCTCTGACTCATAAGAGATGCCTGCACTTATTCCACTCTTCATGCAAACAGAAGTCCAAAAATAGACCAAAATACACTCCATGGATCTGAGACTTTTGCCCCGGGAGCCTCATGCCATGCTAATGAAATCAATGGGAAATTCACCACTAACTTCAAACAAATCTAAGATCAAGAAAAAAAATTATCTTTTAAGATTTCATGCTTATATTAAAACTTGCAGAAGATCTGAAGTTGCTTTACAACCTTTAATAAATTAAGCCTTACATTATTCCTGTGAACTTGGACGCCTCCCATCTGAGCGATAAGGAAGCAGCAGGAATTTAAAAATTATTTCAAAAGCAGCTACTAATTCAGTACCTGATTGTGCACGAGACCTTTGCAACAACATAAGCTTCATTTTTAAGAGCACTGGCACATACAAGATGATTGTGAACAAGTGGTTTCCAAAAGATCAGGCCTGAATTTTCTAAAACTGTGGCCTCTGTAACTATGTATGTCAACCTACAAGAAAAACCAATGCTCATGCTTGGAAATGCAATTGTTTATGACTTCACCAGATCATGCACAAAAATACTTATGGCAGACGTCAGACATGGCAGTTACTACACTCTCTGTAGAGTTCATTTTTCCGTCTGCTACAATGGAATTTGTTCTTGTTACTTTGCATTTGCGTTGCATTATATCAAACTCAGGACGGCCTGTTTTTATGCCTCTTTTTCCTCCCCAAAGTTATGCCTCTCCGTTCTTTAACCAACCTTCACGGCACTGTAATGACTTGGGGTCATTCTGTACATCGAGGTGTTAGTAAGATTCACAGTTCATCGTCTCCTGAAATAATATTTGACATTCCATTTTATAAGACCAACGCAGGACACTTAATAGTAGATATTATCCATTAGTTCTGTTTCACATCATACCTGTCATTAACTATTACCCCCAATAATCTAGTGGGATAGTGGAAGGACCACGGAAAACTGTACTAAGCTCCCGTCTTGAGACTAAAGTAGATCACGATCAAATTTCTTCAGCCAAGATAAAAGCTTTTCACGTAATCTCCACAGGATTTGCTTCCTTAATCACTTAGACTAGACAAGAATTAAGGTAGAAAACACAGTTAAAGTCTAAGAAATGATCCAGCATGAAACTGAGGCAATTGCCAAGGAGTGATTTACTAACAAGGTTCCAAACTATGAGGACAGATGTCAGAGACCACGACACATGTTACAGGGCTACGTACAAAAAAGTAAAATTGGCAGGTATTAGTCAGACGCTGTTCGCTCCCAATTTACTTTTTCCTAACTTCAACGATAAGTTGCTCCTTTTCAGAAGAGAATTAAGAGACTTGCCATGTTACTAATGCCCATGGGGCCAACATCAGATCTGGTGTTCAAATTTTTGTCCGACACTTGGCAGTGCCTTGCAAGCTTAGGTAAACATCCTTTCAGACCACCTTCAGGAATATGCCCCTATACATTGGGCCCTGAAAACACAACGTATCTGGCAACACGGAGAGCAAGGAGAGCCCCAAAAGACCTAGAAAAGGGGCTGGGACTCTGGGGCCAGAGCAGGGTCACACAAGCAGATCTCTGCAGCCCTAGGCAGGTTATTGCTGGGCAGCCCACCAGCACAACTACCTATCGCCCAGCTACTGCTCGCTCCGAGTCCTGAAGGCACGACATGTCCCTCATCCCATTCGTCCCCCAGTGTCCAGACTCAGCAGCGGGCCAGACTGTGGAATCCCAACACACTCACACTCTGCTGTGTGCACAAACCGCCTGCGGCCTCCCACAGCGGTACGGGTTCACCACTCCTCCCATCTTCACGAAGTGCCGGTGCCCTCCAAATAGCCATCTGTCCCCAAACCAGTGATACGCTGGGACCGATAATATCAAATATCTCTTACAGCCTGGGCAATGGAGCAGAGCACACCGTCAGCATGTTTGCTGATGACACCACATTGGAGGGATGGTGGATGGACTGCAGATCAGAGCTGCTGTTCAGAGGGGCCTTGACAAACAGGAGAAATGGGCTGACGCGCATCAGGCACTTCTGCAAAGTCAAATGCAAAATGCCGAACTTGAGACATAGTCCCACGTACCGCCACAGGTTAGGGATGGGCTAGGTAACAGCAGTGCAGAGATGGACATGGGGGACCATCAGTTGAGATATCAACCCTTAAATACATAGAAAACCCAAAATACTTTCTCCACAAAACATCATGTTCACTTATTTTTTTGAATTAAGCAGCATCCCGTTTAGCAGATGGTGAGTGGGCGGCCAGGTCACTGTGTGAAGCAAAGGTTTCCAGCAGCAAACAAGATTTTGCTGCTTATAAATAACTATCACCTAAAGTCAGCAACATCTCATAGACATTTTTCGTGTTTCATGTAAAACTAACGGGAAGTTCTAGCTTTTTACTTACCTTCTGGAATTTCTTATATCCAGCTCCTAGACGATGCTCCCAACAAGACAAGAACTAATGGGAAGTTCTGGCTTTTTACTTACCTTCTGGAATTTCTTATATCCAGCTCCTAGACGATGCTCCCAACAAGACAAGAACTCTCCCGCCTCAGAAAAGTGAGCAGGCTTCCTTTTACTGAAGCCACACTTACCGTTTGCTCTGATAACCCCCCCCTCTTTACTAGCTCTCAGTTAAAACAATACCAGAACAGGAGTTTTAACCTCAACTAACCAAAGCTCCTTTCCAACACCTAAAACACCAATGCAGCAACAGTCGTGCACAAGTAGCCTGTTTGTAGGGCGAGTAGCCCAAGGTGATCACGGGCAGCATGCTCCCACCCCAGGTATCACACTTACTTACTTCAGCAGATGGAGTCACAGGCACTTCCCGGTGTGACCTGCAACCTTTCCAAAACAAAGGCTTGGAACATCTAAAGCTGGAATCTCCAGATGGGGAGAGGAAAAAAAAAAAAAAAAGAGGGGGGTTGGAAATGTATCAACTTTTTTTTTTTGTTTTTTACCACCTCAGGAAGAATTACACTAATCATCACATAAATCATAATTTCAAATAAGAAATGAAATACTGCAGGAAATAATAGGAAACCTAGATGCACAGGCATGTTCGACACCTTCCATCTGTTACATAAAGGGGAAAAAAGACTGACAGTATTTCCGGCTGTACAGAAGAGTGCATACTCTAGTGGCCAGATTTTGAACAACTGTTACCTAATAATCTGAAAGAAACACTACCATATTTGGATAAACATACAAAAAAAAAATCAATCTCACAATCTTAAATTAAGCCATGTGCATCAGAATAACATATGAATTTGATTAAATAGAGCTAAAGTGCAGAGAGTCAATTTATTTCAGCTCAAGAAATCATCAGGTCTGCTACACTTATAATACACAGATACCATCTACTAGAAAAAAATGTGCATAATTTAGCAGCTATGTATTTTGAGGGCATGCCTTCCTATGCCGTTTTACGCAACTACAGAAACAAAGCAACAAGTGCTGAAGACATACTACGCTGGAAATATATGAAGAGCAGGAGAAGCAAATTTCATAAAACCCCTCCGAGCGAAGCAGCTTAGTATGCCTGCTAACTTGAAATCCTCCGCTCATCAAAGAAAGGAGTATGATCAGCTTTCGCTCCAAGAGATGGCCAGAATGCCCCAAGGTAAGAAAAATTAGGGCAGTTAAGACTCAGCAGAAATAAGAGTCAACTGCACGTGAATTAAAGAGGTGAGAACACTAGATTTAGGTTAAAGTATATTTGCTGCAGGGTAGGGGGAAGGACGTGTTTAGTGTGTAGGCTGGGAACGCCACTTTCCTGTTGTGTAGAGTCTTTTATCCTTACATGGACAGGGAACATAAGAAATACTGAAAGACCTTTTTGCCTTCTCTTCAGACATAATCCTGCTTAGACCACTGCTGTGGATCATCTTGTCTGAGCTTACGCAAGACACAGACCACAAGACTTGTCCAAGTCACTTTTTGTTTAAACACAAATACGTTGTTAGATTCTGCGTTTTACAGCTGCCAGCAATTAACATCACGTCAAAAATTTTCAGGCATGTTAATTGGCTTTCAATTATTTTTTGCAATAGTATGTAACAAAAAGAAGTCTCAGCCTAACTATAATTCATTTTAACATGAATTAGTTGAACGCAGCACTGCTGATAAAACTTGCAGATACTTAGCAGAGGAGAAGCAAACTTTTTGTAAAAAACATTGTGTTCAAACAATCCCTGCCAGGTTCTGTAACATTTCGGGTCATCTGCCAGCAGGGAGCACAGGCTTGGGGAAAACGCAAGTCCTGTGGCTGGGGAGGTCCCTCCCTGGGTAAGTCAGTAGGAAATGAAAAAATACTTAAAAAGAAAGTGGATAACACGACTGCTCTTCAGCATTGCTAGCTATTTTCTGGTTTTATTTGCACCTATAAAAAGCTATAACATGTCTGCAAAACCACAGTAAGGGCTGATCCATGTGGAAAACATAAGCTCTGTTTGGTAATGGAGATTCTCTCTACGCAGTATGAAGTTGGTACGGTGGGCTTGGATGTGGCGGTCCTGGCCACAGTTCCAGAATTGGTGACAGATTATCCTCCCAGTGAAACTCACCACATTACTCAATAAACTGGATGCTCTCCTCATGTCTCCTCTTAGTATCTCATGTCTTTAGTTAGGAGCCTGTGTCATGGTGATCTACCATCACCATGGTGATGTGATCTACCACAGCAAAACATACGCATACCTTCCATTCTCTAAATACTTACCTTCATTTAGTAGAATTATCCCTTTATAGTAGGTAAAGTATCACATGTTATCACTACTTGCATACTCACCAATACCAAGCAGTCAATATAACACGTTCTTCCCAGAACACCAAAGCACTTCGTTGCACTTGCACACTGAACTTCCTGTTTTCAGTGCGAAATCGGGATATGAATTTCAGGTCTGCCAAATAATGGGATCTGTGGGATATACCCTTGAAATCGCTCTGGCATTGATTCCTCAGCATAGCAAGTATCTTTCAGCTTAAGAAAACCCCAGCAGATAAGAAGGCGGCTCCCCACTTCTCCCAGCACCACAATTTGTACTTTGAGAATAACATATGAGAATTTACCACTGCACGTTTCCACTGATTCTCTCACTCAGGAAGTAAAGCTTGAACCATGCACTGCAATCAGCCTCGTCCTTTTGGTCTTCCTGGAAAGATTTATTGTATTATTTTTTCATTCTGTCCTACTGTTGTCAGTATCATCCTAGAATTCTGCAGAAGAGTGCATGTGACGTATCAAACTATTTGTTTCCAGTTTGGAGATTAGATGTCCTTAAGATTTTACATTTTTCACTACTGGAAATACATCATGTTCCAGTTGTGCCCAATTAAATGCTACACATAAACATAGAGAAGATTTAAGGAGATCCAGCACTAGCAAAGTCCAAAAGAACAAATAAACGATCTCTGTATTTGGATGGAAAAAATTTCTCGGGAGAGGAGGCTTGGACTGTCATTCTTGGTTGATCTCAGATATCTTTATTCCAATGTTATTCCCTTACCAAATAAACATATTTTAGCACACTTAACCACACATCAGGGTAATAACCTCATCTCACTTTTTCGGAATAGGAAAATCAAATGTTCTTCATCTCAGAAGAATGCTTTTGCCCCCCTCATTTCCTGTTTGGCGAGGTTCATGTCTAACAAAACCAACTTTCCATTAATTTTGCTGCCTCAAGACTTCTTGAGGCTTCTCGCTACTTCAAATACTAGGTTCAGAAAATCACACGGACCTAAAATGCCAAAAAATTAATACTGCAGAACTGACTAGCAGCTGAACCGAGGGGCTGACTGATTAAGAGCAATATGGAACAATATTAATTAATGCAAGTAATCTGATGTGATTCAAGACTGTATACCTGTATTTGTGCAGGGGGAAGTAACTAAGCCTTCTACATTCCTCTGAACTCAGTTACCTAAAGGGCCTTTGGTTTCACATTTTCCCACCACCAGCTGGCCAAAAAACCTCTCTCTCATTTGCAAACTCAAAGCTAAGACTGATGCACTTCAGCTCGCTTTCTGCCATATGTTTCAGTTTCACAAGTTTGGTCTTCCATTCGCAGAGTCTGAGTGTGGGCTTTGCTATTCTTAGCACTTCTGCCCAATAAAAAGCTTGTTTTTTGTTGAGTTGTAGCAAAAAGATCACAAAAGCTCCAGGACTGTCAGATGACAAGTTCGGCAGCACACGCTCCTCTGATGGCTTTTGGCTTTGTACAGCTCAAAAGCAGAGCTCAGGCTGTGAGTGCACATGCTGCATTGACCCAGGGCTTCACATATGCACCGAAATGAGCTCCTTCTCCTTGGCAACAGTAAATAACCTAATAAAAAAGACACAGCGTCTTATAAACAGATTGTTATATTTTGCAGAACTCCCCAAGGGCCAGCAAATTTTGACCCAGCAGACTGACAGCTCCAGGCATATCAAATTTTAAAATAAAACATCCAGCACCTCTATCAAAATATATATCACTTGCTTACACAAACCACATGTCACCTCAGCAACTTCAGAGTACTCTGAATCTAAAGTCCATCCAAATGAGAATGTAGATGTTCCGAGGTGGCCAGAGACAGGGTGACAAGAGGCAACTTTAAATAAGGCTGCACTGTGGTTGCCAACAGGAAAACAGAACGAATTTACATAATTTAAAGCACACTCAACTGCTCTATTTGTTCTCTGTTTACATAAAAGTGTGTATACAAATAAAAGAGAAATTAATTTGCAAAAAGAAAAAAAATATTTAGAGGGATATGACAAAATTAAAATAGGATAAAAGAACAGGGATCAATTGCTCACGGTCTCTCCCAGCGCAAGAGAAGAGGGCCAGCAAATGAAGTTCTGTGCTACAAGTTAAAATAACCAAACGAGGGGAATATTTAGAAAAATGCAATTGATCTCAGGTACAAATTACATTAGTCCAACCTATCTCAACCATTCATTTTTGGGCTTTCATCTAATTGTACTAGTGCAAGACCATTAAGTTAATTAGGTTTAGAAGACCGAGAGCATCTCACTTCCATCTGATGAATCCACACTGAAATACCTTTGGGGATCAGCCTTTCCTTCATGGGGATGAGTCTCCTTGGCCAGGGTACAATCTTTCCCCAAAGTATTAAAACTTTCCCCGTCCCCAAAGACTTTTCCTATCTACCACTGAGTACCCTTTTCTTTCACAAAACAAAATATCATGAAGTGCAAATATATACTGTAACTCACAACTCAGCGATGTTACTTATTTTTTCAACTTCTGCGAGTTTCTAAAGCACGAAGTTTCCCAGCTTCCTCATCACATTTGCTTTGATTAGTTCGACCTGCAATTTAGGAACAGAGCCCGGAATCTCGACCCCGCCTCCCATGCCTCCGAGCGGTCTGATACCTTCCTGTTCTATGGCATTATGCCCCCTTTAAAATAACTGAAAACTGCAACGACCTGCCAAGTTGCCTTCTCACATTACAAATTCAGCTCCAAATTTCTGTCGTCCATTTAACCAGCTTCTAGCATCACTGATTATAGGTTTCTCTCCTCTCTCCTGCTGTTGAAAGTCAGTTTCAGATTATTTTCCCTACAAAGGAGTTAGAGGTAGAGTCATAGAGTCGCAGCATGGTTTGGGTTGGAAAGGACCTTAAAGACCAGCTAGTTCCAACCCCCCTGCCCTGGGCAGGGACACCTCCCACTAGACCAGGTTGCTCAAAGCCCCCTCCAACCTGTCTTGAACACCTCCAGGGATGGGGCAGCCACAGCTTCCCTGGGCAACCTGGGCCAGTCTCTCACCACCCTCAGAGTGAAAAATTTCTTCCTGAGATCTAATCTAAATCTTCCCTCTTCCAGAGTGAAGCCATTACCCCTTGTCCTGTTACTCCATGACCTTGTAAAAGGTCCCTTTCTCCAGCTTTCTTGTAGGCCCCTTCCAGATAATGGAAGGCCGCTACAAGGTCTCCTTCTCTTCTCCAGGCTGAACAACCCCAACTCTCCCAGCCTGTCCTCACAGCAGAGGGGCTCCAGTTCTTGGATCATTTTTGTGGCCTCCTCTGGACCCGCTCCAACAGGTCCACGTCCTTCTTTTCTTGGTGGCTCCAGAGCTGGACACAGTATTCCAGGTGGGGTTTCACAAGAGACGAGTAGAGGGGCAGAATCCCCTCCCTCGCCCTGCTGGCCACACTGATTTGGATGCAGCCCAGGATGCGGTTGGCTTTCTGGGCTGCCAGCACACAGTGCCAGCTCATGTTGAGCTTCTCATCCACCAACACCCCCAAGTCCCTCTCCTCAGGGCTGCTCTCCAGCCATTCTCCACCCAGCCCGTATTTGTGCTTGGGCAGAAAATCCAAATGAAAGTTTTCATCCCAAATTTCTAAGTACTGGAGACATTTCTAGAAAGCGTGGTAGAAAAATGAATTTGGAATAAGAAAGAGGAGTTGCCTGCATTTCACTTCAGATTACCATTTGCAACTTCAAGTTAATTTTACAGCTCACTTCACCAACATGTTCTGCAGCTGCCAAACACACCCGTGCAATTATTACACTGTAGAATCTAAAAATCCAGCTGTACACACTAAGACCCAAGTGTCAAGACACATTTGGAAGGGTAGCAACTGTTTGAAGTAATGGAGTTGCACGCTTAAATACTGCAATGAAACTGGGGTTAAATTTTAGGCATGAATTAAGACAATGCAGAAGCTAAAACCACTCAAGAGGAAAGTTTTCCACAGCCTTGGCTCCACTGCCACAGTGCTGTGACCCTTTGGATGTTGTCAATGCTTCAGAATGTCAGGATAAGACTCATTACAGAGCAATCTGCATGAAATTCAGTGACCTGTGACACCAAGTGGATCAGACTAGACAATCTGATTATGTCTTCTGTGAACCTCCTAAGGGAGACAGATTAGATCCTCCAATGCAAAAGACTTGACAGGGCCCCCCACTGCTCTTAGACCAGAGGTCTCGCCATCGGTGCTTCCCAGACCTAAATGAAACCCAACCTCTATGTCAGTTCTCCCTGAAAGTTGCCAATATTGTCTTTTCTTGAACAGTAAGGATCAGAAAGAAGCTTGGAATTCTTGTTCTTTATAATTTTCTTGGAATCAAGGAGTGGAGCAGTGGAGAAGCTGGGAATTTAAGCATGAATCAGCAAAGGTGGGATACTCCACTTGATGGAGCACCTTTGTATTAGAGGGAACCTGTAAAAGGAGTGACTCTCCCAGTTCAAGCTACCTATTCAGGTTTGTGCCCTGATCCTGCACAGCCAGGAACAAGATACACATTTTGCTTCTCAATCAGCAGAATGTGCTAGTGATCCTTGGTTCTCCCATCATTCAGTTTTATCCATCACAGACAGAGAAGTTTCTATACGCAGCCCTATTTTTATTGTAAGCAATATAAAAGAATCTCCTGGCAAATGGAAATGGTGGAACGACATTTGCTACGTTTGGCAAATGGGAAAAGTGTGACTACACAGATATGATTTCAAGCACATTCAAAGCAGAAAGAGATAGGCCAGTGCTCTAAAATCTTCAAAGGACAATGAAGTACGACAGATCCACAGAGCAGCAGCTGTGAATTACAACAATCACCTAGTTTTAAAACACCCTCGTGAAAGAATTGCCTGCGTTTTCTAGGATTCTCTAAAAATTAGAGCTCAGCAAAACAAAATGACCTGTATTTCTATGAGATAGAACAATTGCCCTTTTCCACTTAGATTTGCTCCTTTTTCGAAAATAAACAGAAAAGCAAGCTGGTGGAGTCACGCTACTTTACGACTACAAATCCAACTCTGCTCACACCAGTTACCTACAGAGGACTTTCCACTGGGCAGTGGGCCTCAGAAAGAGCAATCACTGCTCCAGGCAGAGGAGAGAAACTGCTGCTAGATGAAGATAAAGCTTACGGGAAATCCACAACAAAGGATGGCTGCACAGACAAAATTCCTACTACAGCCTTCTTTCAACACATTTTAACTGTACACACCGGACACCACTGGGAAGCCACCCAACAGCTGCTCCTGCAAGCAACCTGGGTTGATTCCACCACTTTTAAGGAAGCAGTGGACCAGTTCAGAGCTCAGAGTTCACCTTGTCTGGAAACCACTTGACTGAAGGCAATGAAGAATAGTTTTGCAGTCAGTAGCTGGTTACAGGGTCCCTCAGATCTCATTTTAGCCTGCTTGCAAGGACTGGTGGTCAAGAAACGTACTTCTCCCACCAATTCTGGGCAATTCTAAGGTTGGGCATCCAGTTAACAGTGCAAACACAAACATAGTGAGGCAGCACGTTCCACAGCGGGGGGAATACGTGCAACATCTTTTATCTGTGACCAAGCTAGCCATGCACGAGCAGCCTTTTGCTTTTGGTAGCAAAAGAGAAAAGGGAAAACTGTCCTAACTAGATGAAGAAGGTGGCTTGGCTGGCCGTGCTGGTATATTTTGCCAAGTGCCACCAGGTGCCAGCCACACTGATACTGTGAGTGAGTCACCACGAGCCAGCTGTTCTCAAGAGGAAGCTGTTCAGGCCTGTGACAAGCAGCAGAATTTATGAGTCCAGCTGTGCTCCGGAGTTTGTACTTCATCAGCTCAGACTACATGGGGGGTATTAGCCCCAGCTGTTACGCCTCCCTCCCAACCTCAGGCCCACCAGGAATCAAACCGCACCTCTGAACACAGAAGCAGCAGCACAAACCTGCTCTGACTTACTGCTGCTTGAAGTCCTCATCTCCCCACCTTCTTGAGACCGCTCTAAGTGAGGGTCCTACCCATCCCCAGCTCCAAGCAGCCCTGACGCAGGCGATGCTAAGAGCAGCTCTGTGTTCCGTGTCGGCTGTGGTGCAAGCTGACGGAGCAGGGAGTTGGTGATCAGGCCCAATGGTCAACATCCAAACCACAGTTCAACTTCTGGCTTGGAGTCTCTGCCCTTGAAAGTATTTTCCTGCATCAGTGTGTGCCAAGAAAACAAGTAATTAAACTGAGAAAGGCAAACAGCGGAGGTACCGAGTACAAAACTCTATTTCTGATATTCCTAATGTGCTTAGTGGCATCATCCATCACAGCCAGATGTTAGAGATTTAAGCTGAACAAATTAAAAGCTTGCTTTTTGCCCTAGGCATATTTTGCTTTGTAGCGCATCTCATTAGTGTGCTTTCCTTTAATGACTCATCTAGGTTTTGGACGGAAAATTAGAAATTAAGCAAAAGCTAATTTAAGCAAACATTTTTGTACAGCCACTTGCTGGCACCTCAGAACTTAGGGGGCTTGAGAAGGGTAGGGAAATAAGGGCTTTCTGTTTATCAACCTCACCGCAAGCTTTTCGATGCTAAAATGTTTGGGTTCTAAATACTGCAAAGGGAATATTTATTTTCTTAAGAAATACTTCCATGAGAATTTAGAGGTCTGAAGTTGATATAGCTACCCTCAGTGGCCAATTTTAATTGGCAATATCCCTTTAAAAACAAAGGGCCCTGGCTCCAAAGAGGTGCTTTAAATGAGAGAATAAATTTGGTTTTGAGAAGTTCAGATGCCTGGAACTTGACATCTTCAAAGCAGAGCGAGCTTCCCCCAGAGAATAAGCTTCCAAAAAAATAGAAGGAAAGGCCAACAGGGTGTGGGGAGGGAATCTTAAGAACTAAACAGAAAGCTTCCAAGGTCCGTCTACACGAGAGAGTCAAGTCTTAAGACTGTAAAACAATAGTATCATATTAAAAAATATACACATTCTTCTCTGTGAAGCTAATCAGCCTTGAAGATACAGAAAAGGCTACGTATTTCAGTTAAGCAATGAATCAGACCAAGCTGTCACCCTTCTGGTCTCATTATACATCAGACAGACACTCACAATGATATTCTAGATGCTTCACTGTTTTACATTAATGACACATGATCCTACATCCCCAAGACGCTCCATGGGACTTCAGTGTTTAATGCTGCTGAACTTTTCTCCATATGCTGCCACTGCAGAAACATCTCCTCAACAGTGTGAGTGCTACAAGGAGAATCTTTAGAGGTGGGCACCAAACAAAGATCCTCTTAAATTCAAGTTACACAAGTTGCCCCAAGTTCCTTATACTATCCAGTAAATTCCACAATGTCATGGAAACCCAGTTCAGGGCTGATGCTCTGGAGGATCAATTATAACCAAAAGAGCTAATCAAACAGAGCTGATGTTTTCCCATCCACAGCTTCCTTAAATAAGTAAGATTGTTTGATCTCCTCCCTGTAGACAGTCATATGGCAACGAATGTTTTCACAGCGGTGCAAAGTTCTTGGGTATCTCTCACTGTGCACAGAGGATATTGCCCATTTAGGTGTGCATTACGACATTTTCAATCTGCATTAATTTATCCAAATCAGGAAGCTACTTTAAGTGGTCACAGCTAGCAGCTGCCCTCCCCTGCCTCACAAATTTATCTTGGTGAAAAGCAATTACTCACTTCAGCAGAAAACTCCTTCAAAGATACATTCCTGCAACTGAAATCCCACTTGCAGAATTTCCCACTTCAAAAAAAGCTCAAACACTTGTCAGGTTTTAAGTCACACAGAGCAACAGAAGAGACGAAGTCAAAAGACTGTTGTCTACCTGTAATACAGAGGCATTGCAGAAACAAGAAGGGACTTATTTATAAAAGCTTTTACACGGTATCAGCGTAGTATTGACGAAACATCCTCCCACACCTCACGTGCCTAGAGGCACCATGGATTGCTCCATCACAGGCCCAAGGATGCCATCAGATTTCATAGCTGTGAGTTATTCTTGAGTTGCCAAAGGGTCCTCTCTCAGAAAATAACCTGCGCATCACACCCTGGGCTGGCATGAAACTGCACAACTTCGCTAAGGAGAGCGGAACTTAAGCAGCCCCCGAGGAGGAGCTGGGCCTGTTAACGCGCCACTTCCATCCTCAGCCTCCCCCTGCAACAGAAATTCACTCCTGAGATTTTTAAGGGGGAGGTCTTCCAAGCCAGATTTGGTACCAAGGGCGGCCCTGCAAGGTTCTCCCCAAACTGAAGCTGCAGAGGGCACTTCTGTGCAGGACCTGGAAGGCTCAGGAGGCGCAGACAGTATTGAAAGGAACAAAAGTTTAGCTCACTTTTTGTCCAAATTTTCTCTGCTGTGCTAAAAGGAAAATAAGACAAGTGGAGCTTGCCAAGATTTTATCCCTATTACATTTGCTTTAAAAATCCATAGTTTGATATCTAAATTATTCATATATTTGGACTGAATACAAAATTTGAGGGAAAATACAGTTCAGAAGTTTAATTTTTTTTATTTTCTAAATAAAACATTTTGGATATTATTCCCAAAGCTGTTTATACCTTAAAAAGAAGAGGAAATTGTTTAATTTAAAACATATTTCTTTAATATCAGCACATTTTGGATTAACTAGAAAGGACTATCCACTGGTTTCATAGCCAAATAACAACAAAAAACTGCTGCTATTTCAATAGCTCTGAAGAATGTGGATTAGAAAGACACATTGCGCACAGCGCTTTATAATTTTTCGAAACATTATTATGCGAAAAGCTGTAGGAGAGCTACCTACAAGTAAAGTCATAAATAGACCTGACAACCTGTCCATCACCGTTGCCACAGACCAGCAGGTTGTTTTCATAGGTCGTCATGGCGAACACTTTGTGACACCCCCGAGGAAGAGGTCCATACTTTCTGGATATTTCATGCAACAAGTTTCCCACGACAGTAGGGATTTTTTTATTATTTTTTTTTGTTTGTGGGTCCAACAGCAGTACCCCGTTTTGGCACCTTTCTAGAAGCACTGACAGACGAATTTAAAAGGCTCAGAGTAAATAGGTGATGGAAACAGACTTTGCGAATTGATTCAGAAGGAGCCTTGTTGGTTTTGTGGTTTGGAAAAGTATTTCAGAGGTTTCAGGCAGAGAGCCCATTGACTGAAACATGCAAGTTAAACTCTGTAAATCCAGACCTTGTGCTGAACACACAAATCCGCTTTAAAGCACACCCCTGTAACTGGAATAGTCTTTAGATATAAGCAGTGTGTTCCCCAAAGGCTGTTTGATTTATTATGACTGTATCAGTTGCATAAAAATATTCTCTCTAAACCTTTTGTCATCTTCAAGTTTGAGGCGTGCCTCTATTCAAGGTGGTTACCTCAGCAGGGCAAAAAATAAAAAAAAAATTAGGTCAAATTATTCACAAGTTTGAATTAAATTCAGTGCTGTGTTTGCTGTGGGATTTAATCGTAAAGCTGCCATTAACGGTAATGTGAGCTATGGGGATAGCACATCACATTGAAAAATTTTCCGTGACTGTATCAGCAGAGATGCTGGAAAAAAAGGGTGTGCATGACTTCCCAGTTTGAGCCAAAACCTAAAATCTGCCGGTTGCAAAGTAATTCCATGGATGACAGTACAAATAGCAGCAGCAAACAGCACGGATGTTCCAGACACGGGGTCGGGCTCATGTGCTATGGTTTGTGCCACGCAGTCTCCGTGCACTATTCTCCTTGCATGTTTAAGTCTTCTTCAGGAGTGTATTTGCTGCCAATATCATCACATCAATTGGAGTATTTCTTTCCAGCCTCTAGCATGTTGCGCAGAGCAGAAGGAAATTAATGCCAACAGCTGGTAATACGAATTTCATTTATACCGGTGAAAAACAGGGGTAAAGCTTGCGTGTGGAACAGGTACAACTAAGAGCAGAACTACATGCAGTTTCTCTAGCGCCTAATTCCTCCAGAGCACTGCCATGTGTAGTGAACTGTTTTGCTAGAAACGTGACATAATATTGTGTGAAGACAGGCTTACAGGAATAGCAGTACTTTAAAAAGCGTTTCTAATGCCTGTTTTTGAAAGTGTCTTTTTAGTGGATTTTGGTCCATACCATAGAAACCTGTGTTTACACATGGAGCTATTTAAAACTCTTTAAAAAAAAAAAGCTTTTAATCTTAATTCCATTGAACAGAAGGGAAGCAACAACTTCATGCTAGATCAAGGAGATGGACCTGTAAACAGTAAGTAGCTGAGTTTATTTTTTAGAAAGATCTCTTCTGTTTTCTGCTCACAGATTGCTCTAAGAACATATCCCAACTCAATTCCCAGTCTGACTGACTTCTAAAGCCAGTCACATTAAAGGTTCAGACGTAGTTAATCAGGCAGATAGCACCACTGTCCCTGTAGCTCTTCTAACTCCTAATCAAAACCATTCCACAGTTCTTCATTTAGATACAGAACAGAAATATCAGATTTCTACGAAACCACAGAGAAATCTCAGCAGCTGTTAGTCTCTAGATTAGTAAAATGTAATTGGAAGGTAGGTGCTGATCCTAACTCATTAGCAGAACCTGCACAAACACTGTGGATGACTGCCTGCCACACTCCTCGGTGCAAATGTGCCATTACAGAAACGCTTTCTGAAGACCAGAGATAACAGAGGTCACCAGCATTAGGATCAAGGTCCCAGATAATCTTCAAATTAAAGGCCTTCAGGTGCAATGAAGGCCAGCTGCCATACATGTGAGTGATAACCTAAACATAATCCACCAACGGGCAAACTGAATACCGAATTAATTATAACACTGAGGGACTACGTAAAAGAACCAAGATTACTGAACTCCTAATTGCTGAATTTGATTACCCTGGAAACAGGGTAGCTATTCACTTAATCTTATCGCCTTCAATTCTGCTTTGGACAGACACAGTTTTGTTGAATTGGTGCTGTATCCCAAATTAAGCCACTGCAGGATTTGGCATGCAGCAGCAATCTTGGCTGAAAACCTTGAAAAATTGACAGCTAAGTAAACTATCCAAATCTTTTGGTTCTTCAAAATATCAGTTTCTCAGAATTAGGCTGCCTCACAAGTATGCTGCCATGCTTCACGAAGTGCTACATGATGAAAGAATTGTCACATTCTTAGAGCACTTTGGCTTTTTTATTACTAGCTCCATCTTAAAAAGGGAGTGCTAAAAAAAGAATACGCCAAAGTAGCCATTTAAATAAAAAGCTACGAAGACTGAGGTTTGATTAACACCAGTTTCAGATGTAGCACAACTCGTTTACCCAAGCTTAACACAACTAAGTACTCCATTATAAAGTTACTCTGTTTCCTGCCAGTGAAATCCCCTGCATCTCCAAATAAAAAGTCTATTCTTCATGCATTCCAGAAATGGAAAGAAGTAAACTGCTTAAAAAGAAGTAATCCAAAAATACAGCACAACAATATTTTGTTCAGCTTTGTCACTTAATTTGTTGCAAAGAAACCTGTTAACATATTTAAAGTAAACCCACATCTGATTCATGTCATTTATGACTTGCAATACAGAACTATGCAGACAACAAATTTTCATTAACACATTACAGTGATGCATTAATCTTCCTTCTTCCCTCTGAAATTAAAGCGGAGCCCTCCACTTGAAGTTTCTCATTGCCTGTTGCATTAGGAGTTACTGTTCTGCTCACACCCTCCTCTTCCAATAGAGCGTTTTTTCAAGACACATTGACGAGCACTTTGTTAGCAATATATCTCCATTTGAAACACAAGGTGAGCAACACGAAAGCACTGTCTTGCTACACCATTTCAACATTTTTCCCCTTATTCCAATCTCAGTTCCCACTGATTTAAAGCACCTTCTTGTTCACAGGCAATATGAAACACTGGCACAAAAAGAGCACTTGAAGAGCTGGAGGATGAAAAAGGGTCCCAAGGATGATGAAGAGTCTGACATTCCAATGCAAGAGATTAAGACTATGATTTTGGTGGAGCTGCATTTGCACGTTTTTTTCTGAGAGTGCTATGGACTATGGTATTCATTCTCTGTTCATTTCAAGGAATCCTCCCTGCAACTTTTTCAGAAAAATAGTAACCTGGTTGATATTAAGAAGTACCTTTATTTCATTAATCACGAGAGATTTTTTTCACCATTTGTATTTTTTTTCTGCTGAAGACAGCATCACTTTTACCTGGAAGTGAAAGTCTGAAAGTTTTCGTCTGAAATGACCCATTTTCAAAATTTAATTGGAGGCAGAATCTGCAGACTGCATTAAGTGCCATACAAACGTAGTTAGAAAGTCCCCCTCTCAAAAGTTTACTATCTTAAAAAAAAAGCAAAAGGAGGCATAGTTTCTCAGTAATCTACAGTTCCTCTTTTCACAGGCAAGAAATATGAGCATGAAGAAAGCAGGATTTGTCCGAGGCTATGAGAGGTTTTAGAACAGAGCCAAGGAAACAAGTCAAACCTCCTGAGACCTAATTCACTATTGAATTCTCAGGAAACGTGTTGGCAATATACGTGAATGCATATTTTTTAAAACACTTCAGAAGACTTTTAGGGGCTACTCCCTTCAAACGAAAAAACAGTGAATATGCCTTCCTGGCATGTCCCCCCTACCCTGCTTCTTAAATTCTGGAATTATCCAGTTTGAGCATTCCTCATTATTTAAAAAGAAAGAAAACTTTGGCACAGTAAGTATTCTCAGAAGGAACCTCACATACTTTCAACTAACTAGGTCAGTTTGTAAAGTCCCCAGGGCATAAACATGGAAATAAAACACACTTTAAACTAAGCAAACAAAAACACAAATACGTTGTAAAACGAGCATGGCCTTTGCAATGACCGTGCTCATAAAATTAAAAAAAAAAAAAGCAGCAAATGCTATCACCAGATTCATCCCCTTGCACTGATAAAACACTCCACAGCTCTGAACTGTCAGTCAAGAATTCACAAGATATCTCTGACGTCCATGTTGATTCCCTTCAGATTCACTGACTGAGATTCAATACCCTTCCCAGCAACTACAAGCCTGAGGCTCAGACATGTAACTACCACGCTCAGCAAGCGCGGTCCTGAAGAGGAACCTACAGGCAGGACTGATGAAAGGAGGTACGTACCCACCCACGGGCTGAAGCCTTGCCTTTTTCCTCTATAAAGAAGAGCACACACAAGTCACAGGGGTCCCTGGAGGTTCATCCTATAAGGTACAGCCAATGTCTGAATCCAAGAAAGAACCCTCTGGGTTCAAACCCTGCTTCTTTACCCCCTGGCCTTGGAGGTCCTGGTGGAAATGAAGTTGAACGCGAGCCAGCAATGGGCCCTTGCCACAAAAAAGGCTGATGGTACCCTGGGCTGCATTAGGCAGGGTATTGCCGGCAGGTCGAGGGAGAGTGATCCCTTCCTTCTACTCAGCACTGGTGAGGCCACAGCTGGAGCGCTGGGTCCAGACTGGGGCTCCACAGCACAACAGAGACATGACCATACTGGAGAGAGTCCAACAAAGAGCCATTAAGATGATTAAGGGACTGGAGCTCCTCACATATGAGGAAAGGCTGAGAAAGCTGGGACTGTTCTTCCTGGAGAAGAGAAGGCTCATGCGGATCTTACCAACGTATATAAATACCTGAATGGAAGGTGTTGAGAAGATGGAGCCAGGCCCTTTTCAGTGGTGCTTAGTGAAAGGACAAGAGACGATGGGCACAAACTGAAACACCGGAGGTGCTGAACATAAGGAAACACTTTTTTACTGTGAGAGTGACCAGCACAGGTTGCCCATAGAGGTCACAGTTTACACCTTTGGAGGCATTCAAAAGCCATCTGGACACGGTTCTGGGCAGCTGGCTCTATGTGGCCCCGCTTGAGGCCCCTTGCTGGGGGATAAGTTGATGTCCCTTTCCAACCTCAACCACTCTGTGATACATCTCTGTTTCCCTGCTAATTCCAAAGCTGAAAAAAAAGGAAATTACACCATCAGACACTTCGAGTTACTTCAAGAAAAACCAACTTTGGTGCCTGATGTTGAGAGCTGCTGCATGTATTCAGAGCTCTGTTGAGTACAGCAAAAGGTTACGTGGGTGCAACAGCCCACTTCCACTGAGCTACAGGCTCGAGGCCTCACCCACACGGTGCTTATGAGGAACTGCACAAGCCTCAGGAAATTGCAAGGAAGAACAAGATCCTGCCTTGGTCTCTTGCACTACCATGCTGGGCAGGAGCAAGCTGAAAGCTAGTTAGACCCAGGACTTAGAAGTATTTATGCTAACTTCATATATTACATGAATATACATTGAAAACTGAGTCCAGTAAGGACTGTAAGATAGTAATGACTAGTCTGAACAATACATTTTTGGTGTCCAATGGTCATTTTGTCTCCATTTGTCAGTGTAACCACTGATAGCAACACATCAGAGTTCTGAACAAACAGGAGCAACTTCCTCTTCAAACCTGAGCAAGAAGAAATGTCAACAGGCTAGTGAACTACACAGAGGTTGTAAAGAAAGATACCCCTCCACACACACACACACTGCCCCTAACCATTGGTTAAGAAGAGTTTTTAAAATGCAAATTAGATCTCCAGATAGTAACAAATCATTACAACTAGAAAACCTTTCAGCCCAGTACTTTAATTTCAAGATGACATATAGTTTAATGTCAGTGCTATAAAATATCAGTGCTGTTTTTAACTTGCCGTGCTGCTTTCCCATCAGATTTACTGCAATGGAACTGAACCAGGGTTATAAAGAGCATGAGTAGTTAAAGAAATTCTATTTGATCCTGGAAATAGTTTCAGAATGGACAATTAAACCCATTTTTCCAGCAACTTAGATAGTCTCAGCAGTCAGCGCTGTAATTTGTTGTAAAGTGTACCACACATGAAATATCGTGGCTATCAGCTTCTAGCTTTTTAATGGTATGATGCCGACCACGAGAGCTCTTTAATAAAGCAAAGCATAAAAAGAACAGAAAAGAGAACACTTTTCATTTTAATTTTTCAAAACTGAAAAATCTCATCCTCTTGAGATGAAAGGCACCACTAAGAGGACTTTTATATTAATTATCTATGACACCCAATTCAAACATTCCTACAGGAAAATGTTAATTTCAGAGTGACATTAATATAAGCATGACTTAATGACACCAAGCAGGACTGTACACAGATCAAACAAGACTTTCAAGAAGTCGTCTTCTGTGGTTTGATCAGAGGGATGGAGCACCTCTCCTATGAGGACAGGCTGAGAGAGCTGGGGCTGTTCAGCCTGGGGAAGAGAAGGCTCCGGGGGAGACCTGAGAGCAGCCTGTCAGTACCTGAAGGGAGCCTACAGGAGAGCTGGAGAGGGACTCTTTGTCAGGAAGTGCAGTGATAGGACAAGGGGTAATGGTTTTAAATTGGAAGAGGGGAGATTTAGGTTAGATATTAGGAAGAAGTTCTTTACTGTGAGGGTGGTGAGGCACTGGAACAGGTTGCCCAGGAAAGTTGTGGCGGCCCCATCCCTGGAAGTGTTTAAGGCCAGGCTGGATGGGGCTTTGAGCAACCTGCTGTAGTCGGAGGTGTCCCTGCCCATGGCAGGGGGGTTGGAACTTGATGATCTTTAAGGTCCCTTCCAACTCTAACCATTCTATGATTCTATGATCATGGGGATGGGACAGAAACATCTGGCACTTCCTTGTTTTTTTTTAAATCTGGAAGGAGCATTTTGCTCCTCCCTGACATAACCTTTGCTCTCCTAAAGAGCGGTTGTACTTCTCTTACTGCACACTTTCTCTCACCTGGAGTAAACTCAAGACGTACTGTGAATTACTGTACAATACCCAGTGCAGAGAGCTCCTGATCTCAGTTGTCATGTCTACATACTATGACAATGCAATATAGGACAAAACATTCCAAAAGAGAAACACAAAGCTTGGTGTATGAGGAATCCTTATACACAGATACACCCACACATATGTATACTACATATATACATGTGCGTATATAATACTACAGAGGCAGAATGAACCCACATTCTTCCGTTTCCAAGCCTGAAACTCTTAGTAGCAACAGATAACAGAGTTCAACAGGAGAGAACACAAGACTGAATGAGTGTGGACATGTGTTGGTGTCACACTGTAACGCTGCAGAGCGGAGAAGACGTTTGAGGTAGATTGTAAGGGGAAAGGCTTTAATTCTTACCAACAAGCTGTTATAATCAAGCCTATCTGACTGAGCAAATACCACTTTAGAAATATTTGCTACGTATACTCCAGAGCCCACGCAGTTAATGGAATTGAGTCAGATTTTTGTAACAAAGTTCAGAATGACGCCAAGTCGCACCAGACTAACAGATCCGAATCTGTCCTTTTATAACAGACACATTTGGCAGCTTGTTTAGCGTCTTGCCTGACGCACAGGACTTCTGACAGCGCACGGCCTTTCATCTCCTGCCACCTCTCCAGCTGGAGGACGGATCATGCAGAAGTCCCTCAGCTGAACCTTACCCAGAGTCAGCCAGCCAGGTGGCCTGCCAAGCCGCCTCTGCCTGCGGATGGAAAATACCACCAAATGCTGGTATTTCCCAGTTGGGTTTGAAGGTTACCTATTGTCAAGCACCGCAATAGTGAGGCGTGACACTGAAAGAGCTGTAACCTGCGTGGAATGGGAAGAAACAAAACACAGCTGTCATTTCCAGGGCTTCAGCTCTCCCACAACAGATTCCCGTTCCCCCCGCCTTTAGTTCAGATGTTTAAATTCTTTTAAGTGCAGCATCTTGGACTGCCTTTGAGCTACTTCTGAGTCTCAGCTGATGTTTGGATGGGGTTCACTACACAAAGGGCACATTATAAATTCCTGACACTCAGGCAGAGAACTGTGCCTGGAGAATTTTCATTCTCCACGCCAGGACAAAAACCACAGTCACGATTATCCTCAGGAAAAGAAATATTACATAGCATTCCCCATGTACATATTTAAGGCTCTGACTGCTTGGTGTCTCTCGCTATCTATTGCAGAATCTAAATTTATCATTAAAAGCCATAACCTTTAGTTACAGAAAATCTAAGGATCAAAAGATCAAAGCAAAGGGGTGATAAACTCAATATGATCTCCTGTAAAACATCAGAAACGAATTTTGCTCTGCAACTTCTGCAACCAGTGGGTTGACTGAAAATGAGGCTTCCAGTGCAGTTATTACAGCCACCAAGTAATTAACAAAGACCTTCTCTTACAAATGTGCTTAGTTTCAATTTGTCCATCTTCAGTACTCAGCACAGGATCTTGTCATGTGTAGAACAGGCAGTACGCCTTGCACGCAGCTGTAGAATTTCCTCATGTAACATACATGCACGCCCCTGGTTACATACATGCATAACAAGCAGAAAGTAACATAATAGTAGTGTCCGCAGGATGCGAAAAGCTCCCTCTCATTCCATGCAATATTAGAACAGATGACAGCATCAGTTAATTTGAAAGCTTTAACTGCCTAAGTTAAGCATTAATATCTAGCTACCATGCTTATTCTTTAAAACTCTTCTCCCCCTGATGACTGCTCCATCTTTCAAGGGTCAAAGGCTCCAATCTAACCCAATAGAGAACAGAATAAAACCAATCTAGTAATCTGAAGAAAATGTGATAAAATTAATTCACTGGCCTATTTCAGAATACTGGAGCACTTATTTTTAAAACTAACTGCACTGATTCAAAATCTCTAACTGACTGTGACATACAAATGTCAGGATCTACTCAGGCTTAGATTCTAGTTCTACAGACCACACAAACACTGGCCAGAGTATTAAAAACTGGAGGCAAACACCGAGACAAGGAGGAATCAAGGAACAAGAGAAACTACAGCAGCCAGTCTGACACTTATCAAAGTAAACTGTAAGCCAAAGCACTGTCAACAAAATTTTTTAGGTATTGAAGCAAAATGTTTCAAGGCCAGAAAATCAGACAGAGGCTAAACGAAGCCACATTTGGATGAGTTACCAGAAAAACTCTTCTGCAAAGAATTTGCAAGGGAGACTTTTGTGAAGTTCATGGTCTTGCTGGGGCACACAGGAAGGGCTTTGCAATGACCATGTGATTGAGTACTCTGCACACTAGCGCTGAGGAAGCTGAGATGAGGCTTTACTGATGCTGTGTATTGCCTTTCTTCTTTGCAAGAGTCCTCCATTCAGAATATTTGTTCTTGACAATCCTCTCATCCTCTCCTGTGAATAAAGATTTCTGTCTGTAAAGATTTTGTTCTGTGAGTCAGTAATAAAATGCTGGCTGCCTTGTACCATGTACAATAAAGACATGCACTGATACTGCGAAGCATGAGAGAGTTTCCATCAAAGACAGGGCCTCATCTTACTAGACACCACAGAAAATGCTTAAACAGTCCTTCACTGGCTGCTTCAGTGTCTTCCATAACTGAATTCCCCTTCCTCCCGCTTTACATTCTCTGCCCATTTTCTTTCTAGGCTGATCACGCTAATGATGTTTAAAGTCATGTCGCATTTTTCACCCTTGTCTGTTTGTGTGGGTTTGAAATTGGACAAAGAATTTCTCACACCTACTTTAGAAATATTTTATTTCTCTTATCTTAGTAGCATGCATTAGGAGTGTGATAAAGCAATCTCTACTATCAGTACTTTCCTTAATATTTAGATGGGATCATTTTGGCTGGCAAGGCAGAAGCAGAACTTCCAGATGAGACCATTAAAAACGATGCTGTTGAATGCCAAGGAAATCCATTCTAAACAGGTCTCGTTATCACACAGGCTATGGACTATCACGAGCAAATCTAAACCGTACACAGTGCCAGCTTTCCTTTTAATAACCTAGATACCAACTCGTCCCTTTGCTCATCCTTTCCTACCAAAGTGCTCTATTTTTCCAATGAAATCCTACTTTATCCCAGAACTCTGCCCATCTCTGGCCTCAATCCATTATTACTTTTAGTGAGTTTACCAATCTGAAATACGTTAGACTGACAGTCTTGGAGAATCGGCCCAATACATCATTGTTTAAGCGCATGATAAATAAACAAGCGCTACAGGTGGATTTAGCCTCAGCTATATTGTGAAACGCTGTCTTCTGGGATAGGTTCTCTATAGGCCTTCCGTTGGACGGATTCTCAGAAACCCACAGAAACAAAGTAAACACAGTAAAAGTAAAGTGTGCGGTCTATAGTGTGAGTCCAGTTTGTGCACCTATTAACTAGAAATTGAAATACAGAGCTCCGTGAAAATTGATGTCACAGAGCAAGGCGCTCACAAGGCAAGAAACAAAAAAGTAAGGTCAGACTCAGCCCGAAACGCGCAAGGCCCAGCACCCATGATTAGGATTCTATACCCACATTTGGGTTCCAGGCAAGTACTGAGCCGAAAGGGGACTTCAGCAAGGTATTCGATTAAGCCCACACTACTGTTGTGTAGGCTGGGTTAAGTTCCATTTGAAGGCTGTGCAACTCCTTCCCTCCCTTAAGCGCAGTGGAGGTGAGCCCCTGCCACTCTCCCTGAGGTCAGTGACAGCCACTCGCACGCACACGTGCAGAGCAGCACTGCATCCAGCAGACACCACTTGGTGTGTCAGCGCCGCAGCTGAAGGATGAGGTTATCTAGGGCGATGGGGAAAACACATCACGCCAGAAAGTTTAATATTGTCAGGTACAGCAGGGACCAGGACAGAGACTACGAATTCAGCCTTACCTTTGTCACTTCCCCAGTGCTTTTGACAATCCTTAAAATAGCAGTCTCTGGTGAACAGCGTAAGTCTTCACCTCTGCAGAAAGAAAAGCATTGATATTTTATTACTGATGTGCTTTCCCACAAAAGGTGAAAGAATGCCATGGTAGAAGAAAATATATTCTGCATGTAATACGATAGCTGTGCCATTGGACATTTTATAATGTAAAGAAGAGTTCTCAGCAAAACTACATCTCAACTATTCCACGTTTCTTCATAAGGAAAGAGCTGCAAACCATGTGCCTGCACTTAAAAAAGCGTAACTGCTAACAAATACAGTATACAAAAAAGAATTTGCTGAAAAAAACCTTTAAAACATTTTAAAATATAAATGCTATGAAAGTATGACCCTTTGTCTTATTTTGTACTGCCACGATTGTGTCAGAGAAAATTAATTCCTTTGCCGTTTCTTTATTTACTAGTACCTTAGAAGATTTAGATTTCATTGACACCAACAGATCTGCACCTAAAAATGATAAAAGCACATCCATTCTGCTTCTCACACAAGCTTATTCTAATGCATATGAGGGCAATTACTTCTTGACAACTCTCTGATGAATAACTGTGCTCTTTGCTAAGCTTGTCACATTGATCACTGGCCGGCAATACAATTAATAAAGCATTGCCGTCCACATAGCACATTAATAACTAGCCTGAACTAGAGGTGGCAAGTCTGAAAGATCCAGTGCATTTTAATCTTTCATAGCCTACCAGCTCAGAAGATTAAAGGAGATCTCCAAGACAATCTCCACATGCCAGCACTGGGTTCCATGACATCCCAGCCAGGGTTACAAACTTGGAGGCCTTATATTTCACTAATGCAACTCAGTTGGACATTCCAAACTTCGTTTCAAACGTTGCACTGCCTTGTGGATAAAACATTATTTATTTATTTCTCCCTCCCATTTATACTTCTGAAAGGTAGTATTGATTAAAGTTGTCAGTTCAACCAGAATTCATTAGAAAATAATGGCCATAAATTCAGTGCACTCTGAAGCGTTGCTTAATAATTCCATAACATTTAGAATGGAAACAATCAATCTAGGAAAGGTCCCACCTCTTCAATACAGGAAAGGATGAATTAAAGCTTGGTCATGAGCAGCAAGTCTGGAACTTTTCCCCAACGTATTACACTGATTTTAATTGCTGCTTTTAGAGTTGTGCCAACAAACAGGCACTAAGCAGAGTATTTTTTTATTTCTAGGATATATTATGATCTATTCTTTTAGTTGATTCCTCAGAAGACAGCAAGTTCATTTGATAGAAATATATTTGGAAGAACCCCAAGAAGCTCCTCTGTCATCCTTAGGAATATCTGCGCTTCCATTTTACATCATGAGGAAAATTCCAATTACACCTCACAGCTCAGACCAACCACGATACCCACATCGGGTTCTCTCCCGTTGTCTGTCCTCGGCCCTGCTTAGCTTCCAGTCACCTGAGGCTGGTCTTTCCTGGCAGCCACAAGGAAATAGGGCACAGTAGAGATTCTCCACTGGGATCAAATAATCATCCTTCAACTGCACTAATTTTACTAAGCAGAAGCAATACAACGTAAGAAAAAAGAACGCAGTGTCTCTCAGAGATATGAAAGGCAGGGAGAATGCTTGAAAGCACCCGACTAGTCCTAAACACTAGTTTTCAACCAAGACTAGTTTAACCGGTGTAGTGGCGTAAGGACCCACATGCCCACCATGTGGAAGGGCACTGATTCACATGCTTCCACCTACAACGTCATAAGTTGTCCCACAACTAAGACTATCTGCCTTCAAAGGGCACTTCAAATCTTTTGCGCTTCATTTCCAACTTCAGAGATTTTGTAATACCAACACCTGGCACAGAACTATTCTTATCCACAGGGTTCTACAGAGAAACACAGGGATCTTAATAGCTTACAATTCGGAAAAAGAATTACTGAAAGTCACAAAAACCCCCAACCACTGAGATTCAGAATATCTAATTAAACTGCTTAGTTGAAATTCCTCCTTAATTGTTTTGCTAATATGTAAAAATAAAACTTAATTTGAGAACTTCAACTCCAGAGGGAATATGTAGCCACCTAAAGATTACAACAATAACAAAGATCAGAAAACATTTTCTTTCACAGGAAGATATGCCAAGTATTTGAAACCGTTTCATAGAAATTAGACAAACTGGTCATTGCCTCTGGAAAAATGAAGACATCATATCATTCAACATGGACTGAGGGCTGTTCCTTATATATTCGCTCAGTACTTCAAAGGTGTATTTTTCAAAGCTGAAGGAAGAAAAAAATAGTGCAGAGACAAAGGGAGAATATACAAGCACAAGGCATACTCAGACCTTTAAGTGATTACTATAATTTAAAGATTACAATTCCATGATCAAAAGGATGAGTTTGTCCAAAAGACAGAAAAAGCATCAAGATGTGACAAAAATTAAGGGGGGGTAGAGGGCAGGAGGCAGTAAATAGGATATGTAAAATGCTACCTTGGAACACCTGCAGCCTACCAAAAACACTTGGAGGAACTTGAAAACAGTATATCAATACCATGCCTACACCACCACACCAAGCACTAGGTTAAAAGCTGTTTAGCAGAGGAAAATTACAGCAGCAAAGCAGGGGAAGGGAAGCGGAGTCCAAAAAGGATGGGATTCATACCAGCAGTATGAATAGTAAGTCACTGACACGAGTTACCAGCTGGAAACCCTTATTTACCTGCCCTAAATCAAGAGTGGTGTCTGTGTCTGGCGTGCTCCAGTCGGTCGCAGCGCAGAGCCCACACACCGCTGGCCGGGCACAAGCGTGACACACACATTCTCATGCGCACCG
The DNA here is from genome assembly GCA_013398295.1 of Chionis minor. Lineage (NCBI taxonomy): Eukaryota > Metazoa > Chordata > Aves > Charadriiformes > Chionidae > Chionis > Chionis minor. Next base: position 663,622 of record VZSF01004963.1, read on the forward strand.
AGCTGATTCTGCTCTGGCAAGCACCGGCAGCTTGACACCTCAAGTAAATTAAGACGCAGAGACGACACCTAAAGAGGCATAATTAAACCCATTGTAGCATTTCACTAATGCAACCGTAATACTTCCAGGCACTGAGGTGCCTCTCTGGTTAGCACTGCGTTGTATGATGCAGACCGCGCACCGCTTCGATCTCTAAACGTTTCAGGTGAGTTGGACTCGCGTTGCCTTGCGTTGCAGCTATTCTCTTATAGCTCCCCCACTTAGAAGCGGTCTGCCTGGAGGGCCAGCACTCCCCTGGGAATACAGGTGGAAGGGGCTCTCTGACACACTGCTGGGTGAAACCATTCCAGCTTTCCCTCAGCCGTTTCATAAGAGCACCAGGACTGTTCCGCACACCACCTCAGGCAAAGCCCGCGTCACCACTGAAGTCTCTCTGTTCCAGGCGATAAGCACAGTCCCACTGAAATACCTCCTCCTCCTTAGGTTGTCAAGGTGCAGAAAGCCTTAGGATAAAGCTTCCCAGGCAACCTGAAGTGCAGTCCTGTCTCAAGGTTACGGCTGATAGCAACCTGCCCAGCTGGAGAGAGAGATTTGCCGTCTATTCGACTATCTGACTGTGAGCTAAGCCCAGCTCACAGCCCAGGAATGTATTATACCCACAGGCAGTTTGCTAAAGATGTTCTCAGCCTCCTAATAGCCCTTCAGCCGGCAATATCTCGCTTCACACTGCTGGGAAGCTGTGCCATAGGGCTGTCTTGCTACCAGATTTTTAGTTATGCTTTATTTTGTCTTTGGTTTCAAGGGCACGTTTAACAGCCTTAGGCTAACACAATGGGATATCTTTTTTGTCTGTTTACATTACATTGGAATAAAAGTGGCATAGCAGAAGCAATGTGGATTTTGGAAGCTTCTTCACATCATGTTTTAATAGAGAAGTTTAATAAGGGAATCTTGACTTTCAATAAGGAACTGAAACTTTATCAAAGTGGCACAATATACTGGCAGTGGATTGAATCACAGTTTGCACTAATTACAAAGGTGGCTTTCATAAGATTACCCATGCAAATTAGTTGTCTCGTTCCTGTGTGTTTAAGGATTGCAGGATCAAAAGACATTTGTATGGCAGATTGCAAACAGAAAGATAGCAGCACTCAGTCATAACACCAGTTAAAATCTTCTGTTAGGAGAGTGCCTAAAAGCATTTTCCTTATAACACACCACTTTCCCAGCTTAATGTACCAGTTCAGCTGCAGAGATTCATCCTACCATGAAATTTAGCATGCAGCAAACTCGTTTGGGGGAAATAGTATGCATGTAAAATGTCACTAGGAAGGATATCATGGGAAACAATCATATAATGGCCCACCGAGGATGGATAGACAGGAGCTGGCAGAAGGTATTAGTGAACTGACGTTTTTCTAAGATTGCAGCAGCCTCAGGAAAAAGGTACAGAAATACCTGGAATTTAATGCCTAGAGACTGTGCTATCAAGTGCTCTCAGCATAAGCAATATAAGGGCAGCAGGAACTGGTGAGAAAGCTTAATGATAAATGCTGGAGTTAAGACAGAAGAGACTGTTGGTGGGAACCGTTTATCCACCCACCCGGGAGTTATGCCATCAAATGAAAAGTGGCAAAAACCCATATCCAGTTTTATATAGCCTGTTCTACTTATTTGGGCAATTTTATTTTTTTCCAAAGGAAGAGAAAGACAATTTGATCTTGGGGAGCTAAGCACTAAAAGCAACATTTAAAAACTTTTCAAGGGAAGCAGTTAAAACATGCTCTTTCCAAACACATTTGTTCTTTCTGTTTTCTGAAAGGTCTGTTGAAGGCAGCTGTCACAGCAGGAAAGTCTCAAAACATTACCTAGCAGTGACCCTTTTGAAAGTCAGAGGAAAATTTTTTTTAGGGAAGTCTTCAGAGTGAGAAAAGGTACGATGCAGTGATGACAAGTGAGACTGAACTAAATGGTGGTGTTCTACCTTTCATCAACAAATATGCTCTCTGCAAGCTCCAACATAAATGCATCTGATCATAGGAAGTTTGTTGCACTGCCCCACTCAATATTTTTTGTAGGGACACAATTTTTAACCAAAAAAATCTCCTCACAGAAACCAGCCCAACCCACTATTACTGGGAAGGTACAGTCTTGATAGGAGTTTATAGGCATTTTCCAGAATGCCTGCAGCCAACTTCAGTTAGAGCAGGCAATGAAGGAGTGGGAATATATGTCTTGAGTTGATTTAACTCTTCAGTTTAATCAGTTACCATTTGTTTCAAAATGGGAATACTTCAGAAAACAGGATACTCACATAGCAGAACCTCTGTCAAACATCCTCTCTCCACAGGAAAGTAACAGATCACAGTAACAGCAGTGATACCCACTGAGCCCCCTGTCCTGTCGGTTCTGTGGTTTCAAACTGATGCCTGAGGCACCTCCAAGTCTAAGACATTGTTAGGCATTCTAGTACAGCTGATACAAAAGCATATTTTTATGGCTTCTGCCATATGCAAAGAACTGAGAGGCAGAAGGTACCTCCCCCTTGACTGGGACCCGCAGTCACCAAGGGCCGTTTTCACAGGAAGTATTAAAATGCAGAATAACGTGCAGCATCTTTACTGCCACGGGACTTGGTCTCCCAGTGGCTAGACCAGTCTCAGTTTCATTAGGGCTTAGTGAGGCCTAATGTGAGGGGTGACTGACAGGACCACAGACAACGTCCAACAATGTGAAGGTGTCCGGATGCAGCTGGGATGAGAGCAGTATGTGGAAGGAAAGCATATTTTTGGAAAAAACATAGAATCACAGAATGGTTAGAGTTGGAAGAGACCTTAAGATCATCTAGTTCCAACCCCCCTGCCCTGGGCAGGGACACCTCCCACCAGACCAGGTTGCTCAAAGCCCCGTCCAACCTGGCCTTGAACCTCCAGGGATGGGGCAGCCACAGCTTCTCTGGGCAACCTGGGCCAGTGTCTCACCAGCCTCATAGTCAACAATTTCTTCCTGATATCTGATCCGAATCTTCCCTCTTCCAGTTCCAAACCGTTACCCCTCACCCTACCACTACACTCCGTGATAAAGAGTCCCTCCAATCTTTCCTGTAGGCCCCCTTTAGACACTGGAAGGGGCTATAAGGTCTGCCTGCAGCATTCCCTTCTCCAGGCTCAACATGCTTTGTGCTAGCCTCCTAGCGATTCAGTCAAGTGATTTTTCTGTGAGCAAAAGCCCTTGGTAGGTGCCAGGAAGTGTTCTGTCTGGAAGAATTGCGCTCTGGAGATTTTCCACTGGAAATAGGTTTTCAGGAGACGGTTGCAACTCGTAGTCTGGGACACCCTGGTGATGGTCTGAAGAGCCAGACGTGTTAGTTCAGCACCCAGAACATGAAAAGATGAAAAAACACAGAGTCAGTGAGGTCCCAACCAGGCAGATGCTGCCCGAAATCTTTACCTCAGCGTCTTGGGAAGAGGGAGGCTGTGGGCAATGTAAGGAACCAGTAACATTTCCACAAAGGAGAAAAGTAACTGCAGCCAGTGGCTCAAAAGCTGTACCATCAAGCAGGAGGTTCACAGCCTGTGATGTGTACTATTCACTGCACCTCTGTTAATGACTGGGGAAAGAAGAAGAAAACTAAACTAAGATGACACAAAAGCCAGTTTCCAAGCAAAAGGGCACGTTGTGATTCAGATAACATGAGTGCTGTGCTTTTTTTAGCTAAGAGCTGGAGTTGTCTCTTCTGTCTTCCAAATTTAGCCCAGCATCAGCCAGGAGCAGTAAAATAAATCCTCTAAATTTAGTGCCAATGACTCACTATAAATTGTGATAGGTTTGTTTATGCATGCTGCTCACTGCTTTATAGAGTTGCACTGAAAGTTGCCCCTGTACACACTAAGAGGCCTCTGCAGGAAGTCTTGCTTAGTTAAAGAAAAAAATAAATACGAATATATAGGCACACTGCCCTCGGTGCAGGCTCTCCCTCCCCTCCCAAACAGGCCATACTCCGGAGTCTGGGAGAGCCTGGCACACATCCTTTCCAACATGGCTAGTGTGTCTGTCTGTTCCCACAGAGTACCACGATATTGCAGGGACCTTTTCAGTACATGAGGTATCTCATTGGCCTAAAATATTACAGCACCCCACAGCAATGAATCAGGTCAAGGCCACGGCTCTGGTTTTTTCCACTGCTTTGCTCATGCTGCCCTGGTTTATACCATTGCTAAAACAGCCTAAGGCACCATGGAAGCACTGCAGTCAGGAGAGAAAACTCCACTGCAGATAAATTTACTTTCAAACAAAATGAATACAGTACTATCTTCAAGAGTGTAAGGGTAAAAATCAGAGCAAAACTTTTCGGTTGCTTGATTAAAAAAAAAAATCATAAAAATACATACAGTATATGCATTGCCAGGCTGGATGGGGTTTTGAGCAGGCTCGTCTAGAGGAAGGTGTCACTGCCCACTACAGGAGGATTGGAACTAGATGAGCTTTAAGGTCCCTCCCGAGCCAAACCGCTGGACGATTGATTCTATGATTGTTTGGAACAACTCAGCCTATAGGCAGGCAGGAGCCAATCCCATTTCTTTGCATATGTCCTGGAAGTGACAGCAAAAAGAAAATAAAATCATAAATAAGAAACTGAAGACAACTCTAAAAAGCTCCTTTGATAGCCTGGAAAACTATCCAAAATATTTGGGCAGAGTGTTCAAGCATCACTGCTGAGAGACAGCATGGGTTTGCAGCTGGTACAGCAGGCTCCTTCCCCCTGCGCTTTGGCTTAGTAGCATTTATTGTTGAAGGGCTGGACACTTCACCTACAAAGATGTATGTGAAGAGGACTGCAAGGATGCTGATTACACTGCCAGATAATGTCCTTGAAAACTTAACTAAAACAAAGTGAAAATTTTGTTTTTCTTTAAGTGGCAAACTAGGATTTAATACTCAGGATTCTTGCAGATCAACGTCACTGACTCATACCTTTAACCCAAAAATCTTGCCCTTTGACAAATTTTTGATATTTGCACTTTGGGAAGGACCTTCTGCCAAGACAACAAAATTTAAATAATTAAATGTGAAATTACAGACCTCCTTCATTTGAGAAAAAAACCCTCATAAATATCAAATTAGTGAAACCAAAACAGAAAGAGGGGTTGAAGCAAGTCAGCCCCAACTACTAATGGCCAAGACCTAGCACTTCTTTCTGCTACACTATTAATCATTTAATTAATTACTGTTTAGTCTTTGGAATAGCTGGAATCACCTCGACCTGCCAGTATGCCATGGTCCAGCAACCCCCAAATACTGATACCCAGCCCAGAGCTGCAGATATATTCATTATACTATATCTCAGTCCGCATGTAGAGATGGCAAGGAAAGCACGTGTCATGGAAGGAACCTTTGTTCCTTATCCAAATAGAGCAAGTCAAATGCCCAGAATCCACTATCAGTTTCGAGTTTTTTCTATCACTATTTTTAACACTTGTTCCCTATAAATACATTCACAGGCACGATTTAAAAGTCATTTCTTTGTTCAAAAAATGGAACGCAACAGCAGGAAGACATTATGCAGTAATGCACTAGGGCAAACTATATGTAAAGGAAGCCTGCCAAAACTGGTTTTTCCTCCTTTTCCATAAGGCAGCAGATTTTTCTCTTCAACTGTCTCACTTGAGAGCTTACATGAGTACACAGTAAAGAGACAGAAGTCTTCATTCCCCTCCCCCCCCTTCCTTTTTGGTTGCCATCAGCTTCATTGCCGTGACACCAACCCTCCTTTCAGGCTGCTTTGTGAATACACAACTGTGTCCCACACTGAAGGTCTGAGCAGCTAGGCACGGCATTCCAGCATTATTTCTATGGCTTTGAGCCCTGGTGCTCTTTGGGAGTAAGGGAGGCCTGACTGCAGCATTGCAAAAGACATTTCCCTTCTTTCCCAGGGCTGTAACCATCAGAATCCACAAGTTCTACTTTGTGTCTCTTCCATATGTGGCTTTCCTCTCCAATTTATCATGTGCACAATCGAAGCATGCCCCTAAACTAAATACCTCAAGTCAGGTAAGGTAATAAAATACAATACAAATACAGGTTGTCTTCATCTTCCCAGGGCCACACAAGGTGTAAAAAGCTTTTATAGCTCCAGATGCGTATATTATTGAATTTAAAATAAAAGCAGCATTATTTCTAGTTCCACTGGACAACTGACTTGACGTGATACATTCTCAGAGGAAACACTGTTTTTCAAAAAGGACATTCTGACCGCAGTCTTAAAAAGGAAAAATACCAAAAAACTACACTGATAAAAATCTGTTTTGAGACCCTGCAACATAAATTACGTTAACACAGCAGGGCTTTCACTGTAATAATTTAACTTGTCAGTTCACATCATTGATTGACTTGAAGAATTCATGGGGCTTAACTGATCAATATTATAAATGGTTTGGATGGCTCTGCAGGAATAGCCCAGTCTTAATTTGAGATCAGTTCTCATTCCTTTTAAGTCTCGTTAGCGGGAGCCAACATAAATCCAGAGATGGGAGGACAAAAGCAGAAAGCTTTGTATCAACAGCAAGGCCAGCATGACAAAGCAAAAGAACGCCGTGTTCGGCTGAATTGTATCCATCCTACTGCAATCTCTTCCAGGTCTTCGGCAAGGAACAAAAAACCCTGTGGAATCACTGGCAATAAGGAGGAAGAGTCCTATTTTCTAGGAACCTTACTTTCTTTGGTTTGAATTGAAGATGAAAATCAACCACAGGTGTACCAGACCAGGTTCTCAGCTGGCACAAAAAGGCTTCATTCTCATGAATTCTGCAGAGGCAGCCAGTTTCCATGCACACCATGCAATCGTCTTAACATGGAGTCCAGGACAGAAACCAACATACTAATTAGCTGCGAATGCTAACTTGCAAGAAGAACTTACTACGTAGCCAGATGAAGTAGCACCCAGGAATCACATTCAGATAGGGTCATGGGCCTGCGGACAAATTCTTCTGCAGCACAATAAAAATGGAAGAAACACGCAAAGCACTTCTATTTGAACAGCCTGTTGGAAGCCAAGTCCGTAGGCTGAGCAACTTTAAAAAAAGAACAGAACTTCATAAATTCAAGGACTAAAAACACTGTTATCTCCAGAGGGAGGCAGTGAAAAGCAGAAGTGCATGGTAGTGGACATGTTAGAAAACTGAATGCATTCAACAATCTTCGCATTTTCCCCATTTACTTGCTCTGTCCATTTACATCAGACCAAAGATCTGCCTCACAGCTGACACTCAGCTCCTCAGAGATGATGTCCTGGTTACAAGACAGTTGAACAGGATGGAAAGAATGACTTCCATGGACTGTTATTCAGGTGCGTAGGCAATAATAACTGATGGTAACAGAAGGGGCCCATATCCATAGCTTTCATCCTGCTTTTTATTGCATCAGTATTTAAAAAAAAAAAAAAAGAGACTCAAAGGAGACATGTGGCAATGTAAAACAGCTGAGTATCTCCTGGGTAGCACTCCCAAAACTACAGGGCAACTCTGATATTAAAACTGCTCACAGTTTAGAAGCAGTGGGATTATATGGATCGAGTGTAATCAAACCCCTGGCAGTAAAATTTTCCTTCTGAACTACTTGAACCCCATACACGGCTTCTTTTTCAAGATACTATATTATCCATCAGGTACTAATGAGTTCTGCCTGCTATTCCCAGCGTTAGTCCTTCCATATGGCTAGCACTACTACGTTCCTACACAATCACTAGCACATATGGAGGACTCACTCACACAGGTGTTAATATTTACCCTATCATCTCCACATAATGGTGCTGAGGTATCATTTTACTCACTGTCAATACTGTTTACATGAATTCCTTTTCAATGAGCAATACATCTCTTGCAAGTTCCTATTCAGCACATTGTCCTTAAAAATCATTAAAACAGAGAAGGTAACAAATTAATAGCATCTAACCTAAGTATGGGCTTTTGGTTAAAGGCAAATGAACTAGTTAGCAGCCAGCTAATTCTAGACATTCTATCGAACATAGTTAAAGAGAGTTTACCTTTCAATACAGTAAACCAGACCCAATAAAACACTTCAAAAAAATATAACAGTACAAAAAATAAAAATTCCATTCATTAAGTTCTATGGTATAATCCGAAAATAAAATAGTTCTACAGATAATTACCAAATTTCCATATTTATAAGAAGATGGCACATATGGGGATAATAGCACAAATGGAAGTACCACTTTCCTATTAATATGGAAATTCAGAAATTATTGGAGTTATCTGTTATAAATCAACCTTCTCATTTTTTGCTGATGGAAATGCCATTTATGCACTATATTAAATTCCAAAATTCCTAATGCAACTCCCCTTTTACTTTGATAAATCAGTGTAATGGTTGTCATGCTTATCCTCAATTTTGGCAGGAGTTCTGCTCTTAGATTAAAATGGGCCAAATCAATACCTGGTGCAATACCACTAAATGTTTTGGAATTAGAGCGCGGAAGGATTTGCTTTCACAACCTTGTTGTTTGCTTAGTTCAGCAGCCCAGAACAGATGCTGCACACCCACAAGATAGCTGCATTATCGACTTAAACAGACCAAAGCATGCTGTGGGATTCTGAGGGAAAATTTCCTGTTCTTACAGTGTAGGAACAACTCAGAGGAAACTGTCAAGACAAGAGATTTTTCGAGGATTTGTTTTTATAAAAAGGACTACATGTTGCTTGAGATGCAGGGTGATGCCAGCCTACCCTCTGCCATAGATAAATGCAGCAGTGGATGCTTTCCGAAAAGCACCATCTGTCACTTACCCAGCAACCAGTTTGGAGATGTTGAAATCACAGTATATTTTCAAGTGTGGGCACCCTAAAGAGATTTTTCCTCTTTCCCAAAAATGGTTACGTAGTTCTGCAACACCTCTAGAAGGCATGGCAGATGACCTTAGCTTGGGCCAGGACCTAATGAGCCTCCTGTTTGTCAATGAACTTAATGCAAAAGTTCTCTTTAACAGAAAGAGTAATTGTTATTTTGCTGCTTAGTGCCACTCTGCCAGCTTCTTCATGTATAGAGCTTTTGCTTTCTTCAAGTGAAAATCAGAATCTACCTGGCTTAGTAATTTGCTGCTCTGAATTAAGGTAGATACTCAGCCTATCGACACACTCTTGCATTTAGCTATTCATAAGGTGAACCACAGATAGGGCAACAACAAAAAAAAAAATCAGAAGTTTTCAGGCTTCCCAATGAAGTTTCACATACAAGAAATCATATACCTCCCAAAATGATGCTAATTTAATGAAATCTCAGACGAGAATCCTGTGAGGCCCTTTGAGGTGGCACCTGCTTGCTGCACAGCCTGTAAGAAGTCCGTTGGCTAGACTAGCGTCACAAAACCACTGCACCACTGGAAGCAGCAGCAGCCAAGCGTGAGCAGTAACGCCCTTCTCTGTCTTTCTGTAGCACTAATTCACACAGAAAAGGTGAAAGGCTGAAGCTGCATCCATCAACATCAGCTCCACAAAACTGTCTCTACAGGGGACTTTTTCACCCTGAAGAAGTCAAATAACATGCTGCTACTTAGCATAGAGCCTTGCTGAGCGTGAACGGGGATAGATGGCTCTCGTCTGTTATGCGGATAATTTTATTCTTCCTTGTGAGCCAACCAGAAGAAAATTTGACTTTTATCCTATGCATTATTAAGTCCTAAGTGCATCCTAAGACCTTTACAGGACCCTCAGTCTACCTGCTCAGAAACAGAGCTCTTCCATCAACATTTCCTTCTCCTTCCAAAGTGTCTTCCGCATAGTCGCCACAGCACAGAGCAGGCGGACGGGACAGGAGGCCTGAGAGCGCTTCACAGCACTGTACAGATACATCCTCACAACCAAACCAGCTCCACAGGCCAGCCTGCAAACAGCCCCAAAGCCCAGCCCGCCACCTGCTTGTCACCACTCTATAGCTCGGTCAATTTATAATGCCATGAGTACCCCTTATACGCTTCCTTTACACTCTGGGTGTGTTTTGACTGTGTGACTTCACGATTTCAACCGTTACCTTTCCTCAAAGTCGCTTCAAATGCTTTTAAAGCAAGGTTCACATCTGGAGAATGGAAGATTGAGAAAACCACTCACGCAGGGGTTAACGGGGAGCCGTACATCCTGCTGATCCTGCCTGCTGCCGCGCTGCTCTGCATCCCGAGACAGGGAGAACCCTCGGCCACGATTAACGTGGCTTCCCCTCCTACCACAGCACTCTACAGAAAAGCATATGCCAGACCTTAAAGGTCAAACAGAAAAAAATCGCAGGATGATGACATGAATAATCTGTTTCAGTAATTTAGTAACATTGGTTTGTTGTTATTATTGCTACAAACTCCTTTCATATTTACAACTGTGATCTTTTTAACATCTGAATAATTTATATCCAGCTATCAGTGATGCGTGTGTCAGAGAAAATCAGGAAAATTAGCTCCTCTAGTGTTCCCTGACTTTAAGAGAACACATTTTCCTATCCAATTATATTGTTCCTCTGTGGTTTGCATCTTGAATAAACAGAATTACCATGCCAAGAGATTCTGAATATCCATCTTGAATGGGAGCAGCAAGATGATCTGTACTTGTAGCTGTAAAGACACACCCATAAGACATGCCAGTAGATTCCACCTTCTTTTCACGAATCCAGAAAATGTCCAAAAGATGAGAAGAATTGTATTTTTCACCAGGGTCCTAATTCACACTGTGCTACAGTTCCAATAAAAACGAAAAATACCAGAGATTTTGCCTATACACACAACTGCTCTTACGCATATTATACAATAAACTGAAAAAAGAGAAAGAGCTAAGGAAGAAACTTACACCTTGTGATACTCACTTTAACTGTATGCAGCCATTACAGGGATCCCAAAGAAGAATTTCAAGGGAAGGCTTTTAACTTCACAAGATCCCAGAATAGGAGGTGTTTTAAGGATATTGCAGGACAAACCAGTGGACAGATGGGAGATTGGCAGCACTAAAACTAAAAAAAGTAGAAGATTTGGGAAGGAAAGTTTTATAAAAGGGCTTTAAAGCCTGGGGCAAATACCAAAGTATCTTTCAATAGCCATCCTGCAGGCTGACATCCTCCTGCAAACTCTTAAGCAAAGATGAATATGCTCTGTAGATTGCAATACACATGCCCAAAACTTCCAGGTAACTGCAGTCAACAAGTCCAATACAGTTTGGAGACAAGACAACAGAAATCAGCGATTTAAATTTAACATGAAGCATGTCTGACAGACTCGCTTTTGCACAGGAAAGGTGATCTATCAAAACAGGGGCTAGTTTAATCAAGCTGCAGTCATGGCAAGCAAGACTGGAGGGGATCTTTTCTTAAGAAATTGCAATATTGGGAACAAAGTTGATAGCAACGTGCTAAAAGGACTCAGCAAAAAATGCCTGTTCCAGCCTAGAGCTGTAATATTAAGGCTTCCACTAAACAGCTCGAATACAGGGTGTGCATCGCATCACAATTCAGCTGCTGCAAGATCAAGTTGGGTACAAACCGACCTCCAGGGAACTCTTGTAGGCAGAGTGCCTCAGACAAGGTAGCATCTCCCCAGATCCATCAAGGTGTTTAAAAATAAAGAAGTAATAAAAAAATCCCAGTTCTGCTTCCCTCTCTACCCATGCAGAAAGCTAGTGCAAGGTTTATGAATTGTACCTTGGAAAACAACCAGCTCAGCAAGAAGGCTGCACAATATCCCCCCCTGCCAACCAAGCCACAGATCTGAGTCGGCGCTAATCCCCTCCTCTCAGGGAAGGCAGAGACAGAGACAACTGTTGCACTGGCCAGGACCAGGCTCCTCTCAAATTCCAGATGAAGCATAAAAACGCCTTTTGACCTGACCCTCACGGTTATTCCTACAGTCTCTTGCTTTCTCCTAGGCTTAGGTCACACCACCTCGGTTGCACGTTCCGGAAGCCGCTCGCCCAGTTAACGCCAGACTTCTTTGAAACAGCAGCGCACTATGAAAAGGCCAATCCAGTTCCTATAAGCACAATTTCCAGAGGCTAACAAGCTGGAAGAGGTGTTCTCAAAAATTCCTTATACAGATACATTAGAGGAAGGATTAAGGTATGATCCTGCTACATTTGCAAAGCAGGAGAGTTCTAGCACATTGCAAAGAAAGCAGATTAAGATCCTTAGGCTTAAACAGATGAAAATCAGGAAAAAATACGCTGATCCTACACAATCTCTAATATAACAAATAGAAAAGCAAAATACAAGATGTGTGGCCTAACAGATGCACTACTTTGAGCTGCCAGAGCAAAACTTATAGAATATTCCTTTTGCTGATTGAAATCTGTAAAACACACTTCAACATCTGTTAGAACAAGATGTTTGTTTACCACATTCCCGTACAAAATGGAATGATGTTTCTTACCTAATGTACTGAAGAATTTTTAGATGAAAGAGGGATGTTTATGAGATCCATGCAGGGTATAATTGAAAGAATATTTCTGGATAAAGATACCATATGTTTTGTATTTCCATTGAACCTATAAATATCTCTATAACAGTTTGGGGCCATAAATACCATGATTGGGAAGAGTTTTATGCATTTGCTTAAGGCTTTTATTACTTTCAATTATCAGTTTGCTAACAGCGTCTCATTTTCCTCCCACTGCATAGCAGTATTCCCAAGGATAAATTCTGAGATGTCAATAAGATCACTGAAATGTGTACAGAACTGAGCAGTGCTGGGGCTCATGAAACAATCCGGCTTCCACAGGGCACAGACAGTAATTCCTCCCCCAACCCCAAACGTCATGTGCTCTCTACAGTATGTGACCAGCAAGATTTATTTGCTGCCTCGGTTGCAGGGTGTGATGGGGAAAGCCTTAAAAATGCAAACCTCCAGGAAGTCCCAGCTGCACGGCAGAGCTATGTAATGGAATTCTTCCCACACAGCATATTAGCAGGAATAGTGGAATGTGAGCATAGAGAAAGAAATCTACTCTCCTAGAGAGACAGAAATTATGATACCTGGCAGGCGACCACACAAGAAACTCTTATTGGCTTGCTAGAAAATAATAAAACAAAACACATATAGAGAAGTGTTTTCCAGATCCTATCGCTAGAAGAAATTCCACCCCATCCCATCCCCCCGCGCTATAAATAGGAGAAGCCATCAGCATTTTAGGGAAAGATCCTATTTTCACACACACACACTTTTTTTTTTTTTTTTGTATTATGGTAGTACAAGACTGTTAGCCCTTGTTTAACGAAAAACTATTTTACCGTCAGTCTTGTTAAAATCCGATTTGTACGTTACTTTTCCATTCCCTCACAAAGATACGGTTATAAGAAAAAGGAACCTTTTCAGCCTTTGCTTATTGCTTTTTCAGCTTAACTTAGAAGATGGTTTTATTTCGCTCATGTTTCATCCAGTTAAAAAATTAGAGACTGTCTCTACACAATTAATACAATTTATACGTGCACTGTTCCACGGTGCCAGTAATGTTACTCAGATGCATGAACATTAAAACAGAGTTTAAAAGTTGAAGAATTCAACAATATGTGTCTGCCCAATACAGAAGCTATTGAAGTCATCTGAAAGAGTGCACAGTTGTGTGCTTCACTGAAATTTTACTAATGCCACTATAATTTGAAGTCCTGCTGATCTCTCGGTTTTGCACAAAGATGACCACATGGCCCAGACCTTTACCAGATGAAAACCAAAAGCATACTGTGGCACTCCACCAGCTGAGAGCTTTCAGTGATGTCAAGAACTCTACCAGTCAGGAATACAACACTTTGTTCCCAGTTTCATGATCAGAATTTTACAGTCACTGTCTTTAAGTTATGCATGGGGCGAGGGGAGGGAGAGGGGGAGGTAGGAAAAAAAATATTTCTGGAACTGAACAAAATACTTCAGCCAAAATCAATGGCAAGTGAGGAATTTAAATAGGATGCAGAGTTTAAGAACAAAATTCTCTTAGCCTGTGCCCTGCAGTACCAGTTTACATATTCAGAAACTCAAGACTGAATATGCAAGCTTATTTCCCAGACCGTGCACAACTATGTGCAAATTAAAAAAAAAAAAAAACAAACTTTCTTTAGTAACTCATTTATTTCAGGTCATTGTACAGGACTGTAACAGGGATAAAACAATATATACACATGTGTGTTCCTAATACAATGGTTATTCAACATCCACTTGTTAGACAAATCCTGCCACCGTTGCTCAGACAAAACAGAGACTTTGTAAGTACCTCTTGATTTACTACTGCTCAAAGTACTACACCATATTTTCACCTCACCATTTTAATTAGATTTTTTGTCTGAGTTTTGCAGGGTTATGATGCCACTGCCAAGCAATAACCAGTATCCTAAGCTTAGGGCATCAATCTTTCTGGAGTCCACGGGAGCTTTAAAAGCAAGACAAATGCCAGTGGAGTGTTTTGAAAAGGATTGCAAAGTCCCTCCAATGGAGAGATAGTATCTGTTTTAGGACAGAACTCTTCTCACTGACTTAAGAGTTTTACAATCACTGCATAAAAAGTAGAAAAAGCCCTTTGGAATAGTGATTTTCCAGGATAGCCAAAGTTTCCTAGGAAAAATCAAATGGACTAAACTGACCTAATAGCAGCAAATTAGAACTGGGTTATCGCTGAGCTCAGCCAAGAGCTCACTGGGACACAGGGGCAGCTGCTGAATCCCTGCACCTTCTGACTCACAGCCTCCAAGAAACGAGAAGATCCGCAAGGTCTAGGAAACACTCCCATTCACAGACAGAGGAGGTAATCCCTCACAGCAGACAGGTCCTACAGCTTTCAGTGAGCCAAGATCCTCTACTCCTCTAAGCTCTAGGAGACCAAATAGTCATCATCTACATAAATCAGGACTTCTAAAAAAGAGCCAAGGAGGACAGTCACACACACAAAGGGTGAGGAAGAGAGGCAAAAACTGTAAACGGGCTGTGCTTTATCTTGTTAGATGTATCACTATGGTGCTACAGGCCCAGATGGAGACACAGGTACAGAACTGACTTAATGCGAAAAACTGAAGAGATGAAAGTCAGCACAGAGAGCTGTGGATACACACAGGTTCGAAAACAAACTCCCCACAGATCTCAGGCTAAAATGATGCCGCTACTCTTGATCTCTTTCCACAGCTGAAGACGACTCCGGAACTACCTGCAGCAGCCATGGAGCAATGGGCTTTTCCCATTTGCTAACAGTTCACTTCGTGTGACTGCTGCACCAAAATCACCTGGAGACTATTTGCACTCACAGGAAAGAACACCACCAACACAGCCTCACAACAAGCCCTGCCTAAATGAGGTGTCTCTGACATTTTCCCAGTGGCCCAGTCCAAACCAGAGAGTTATGAAGAACACAAGTGACGGCCCCGTTGCCTAGCAAATAGATTTCAGGGGACTAGAAACCACTAACAGCAGCTCAATACGGTCTGGACATGTGTGCGACAGCTGCCTTAGCTAACTTCAGTCCGCTCAACTTCCCTGTACGAGCTTGCATACAGGCTAAAACCAGCAGGATCTTTTCCATTCACAGACAGTTCTGAAGAAGAAATGGGTCCTGGACACCTACGGCCAGGCAGAGCTCACACAAAGGTCAAGATCTAACGAAGCTCTGAGCCACTGATCTGATTTCTGTATTTTGGTTTCCTGGATACATTATTAAAGAGTTTTTATACTCTGCCTTGTATTAAGTCCAGCTCAAGGGATTACAGTCTTTTGAAGTAGGCTGTTTCAGTGTAATATTTTAGAACATTTTTCTCTCTCAATTAGATCTACTTCATGTTACTTATCTGCCATAATTTCCTCCCGCATTTTTTCTAAGCTTTTTTTTTCTCCCGTCAGTTGTTGCAATCCTTTGTCATAAGGCCCTGTCTTCATACCATTCTGTTACGCACCAAAGTTAGAGCTCCTCTGCGCTCAAAGGACACGAGCAATGCTACGCACTTCACCAGCATCTATGCTGCACCTTACCTACCTTACATAAAAGAAACCCAAGTCAATATTAATAAAACTCTATAAACTCCTGTCAATTGCTGATGATCCAGTGTTTATCAAGGACCGGTCCTTTTAAGGAAAAGTAGGTGATTAAGAAGAAAGCTAACAGCCTAGGTCTTCAGACACTTAAAAGAACCCCAAATGATTCAGCATCCCAGAAATCAAGTGCCACGCTCTGCACACGACTGGGAGTTATAACAGAGAACAATAACAATTCCACAGGACAAAACAGAAGTCTGTGCAGAAGGCTACAAAGTCACAAGAGAAAAAACTAAAAGAAATTACATTCACATGCTGTTATAACTGTCTATCCCTTACAGTTCAAAAGTACCTTTTTTCTTATGTGGATTGCTAATTGGATAAAAAAATAGAAAATAAAGCCATTTTCCTTCGTTTTAATGTTGGGCAACAGCCAGTCACACACCCCTGCTAAAACCCTCCCCACTATGGCAAGGGGAAAAAGAGCACAGCTAATTATTTCCTTTCAAAATGGCACGGCAGAGGGGAAGGGAGGTAGCCTGGCTACTGCAGAGATTAGCTGGTTTTCTGCTCAGTAGTGGTATCACGTCAGTTTGCTACTTTGGCTTTTCTAAGCTGATGAAGCTACGGAATAGCTGGTATAGTAGGAACACACGTACATGGATTGTTTTATCCCCGTTTAGGTGGATAGTCTCCTTCTCAGCAGAGAAAAGGTGGCCTAACTCATCTTCAAGATTTAGTACAAGCTATTCCCTGAGTAGAGGTCTACCAATCAATGCATATCATAACAGAAGGATTAACAGCAGACTACTTTTTGTCTTTCAGGTATGTCAAGTTCATTTTTTTTATGGGTTTTTTTTCCCCTCCCCAAAACATTTGTTAGCTGGACCTCTACATGTGCTACATACAGTCTTTTTTATTAGCTATCTTCTGGGAAATAGAGATGTCCTCTTCTACAGTTAAAATGCAGAGAAACCTCTAAAGCATCAGTAATCCAGTTTACAACTGTTTCGTGGACTGGTTAAGGCAGGGGTTCTATAAACCTATGCTCATATATCATTAAATGCCCAGTGTATACAGGAGTGGGGTATGCAGAGAAAATACCTTGCCAGTTAAATGTCCCAGGACAGATTAAAGGTGGCATCTGCGTGCAAGAATTGAGCCCAGAACTTCCATGTCAAAAATTTATCTTCACTTCTAAAGCGAAAAAATAAAAATAAATAAAAAAAATCACCCTATGAATCAAAAATCACAGAAGTCTGTAGAACCTTGACAGGTCAACAAGCCATTACAAAAAGAACAGGTATGTGGAGTGCTCAAACATCTATTCAAAGCATGATGCAACACAAAGGCATTAGCAGCTCCAGTGCACAGTGCAAGACTATTTACTTAAATGTTACTGCACTTACATATTGTTTTTAGGGCTCCACAGGCAGCACAGACTGATGCAGAAACTTCCAGAGGAGGAATATATACTCCAGTTCGCACTTGCGGATCCCACTCCATCTCACTGAAGTCAAGGAAAGTCTTGCTAAGAATTGTGCGTGTGCTGGATTTGACCTAGCAAATAAAGCCTTATTAAGAATGACTTTACTGAACTGATAATAATCTAACCTTAAGGTCAGAGAGAATGACTCTCTACGGCCAAATGACAGCAACTAGGTCTTCTTTTTTAAAAAAAAAAAAGCCAGCATCTTTCTTTTAAGTGCCTTACCGGAATTTGTTAACCTGGAGGGCAGATTCGATGTGTTTTTCCGTGGAGAAAACTGAAAACTAGTTCTGAAAATAGGACTTGGTTATCGAATCAGAGAATGGTTGAGGTTGGAAGGGACCTCTGGAGATCAGTAACAGTAGAGTTGAATTGGGAGGTTAGGACGTTGGCCCCTGAGGCCGTGCCAGTGCTGCAGAGCAGTTTGTGCAGTGGGACAGCCCGCTGTTGGCTTACTCCGATTTTGTAGCAGCAGTGTTAGGCTGAAGGTGAAGGTAAATTGCAGACCACTCAAACAATCCTTGCCAAATATAGTTTGAAGCAGGAGGAGCCAGTGAGAAGCCCAGATTACCAGCCAGATCTGGGCATTTGGACCTCAGAACAAGGAGTCTCAATATACAGCTACCACTTAGGAAATAAGTGCTGTCTGGCAGGATAATGGCAGAACTTGTCACACGCTTTCTTTTAACAGGACGGCTGCATTACTGAGAACACTTTGGTATCGTGTGACTACAGTCTATTGGGATAGTTATCCTTTAATTTTCACTGACTCCCTCACATCCCTCCTTAAAAATGACACTGGAGAGAAGCCGAATAGGAAATAGGATTTCTAGATCTGCCAAAATCTCATTTCATTAGCTTGGATATTGAAGAAAATCACCAGTGTTGTTTTCTTGAAGTTGTTCCACAGATCATACACAAAAATGTATATACCACCTAAAATAGGTGCACAACTGCCCGCAACAGGAGAATGGCTCTTTTCCACATACATTCTTTGCGCTAAATCCAAAGTGCACATATTTTTCAGGACATGTTTTTCTATTCATCACTGTGCAAGACTTGACATTGAATGACTTCGTATTGCAGTTGCCTCAGTGTGATGCTAGCCCCTAGGGTACGTTACCATATTGCGATCGGATATGCCAGGTTAATACTCTGCAAGGAGTTTGTTCCTGTAAGAACATCAGAATAAAGATCAAACGCTAATGGTTATTTGCTGCAATCAGACTAGAGATGGAATGGGTCCAGAAAGTTCTGAGGCCTGAGACAGAAAACAAAAGAGTATTTTTGAGAATTTGTTTGAATCATTGTTGCACACCAATTTTGGCTTCAGTGTGCATGGCTTGAAAAACAGCCCTCCTTTAAGAACAATATTTATGGAAGTTACGAAAGCAGTAATTCAACGATACAGCTTCCAAGTACAGCACTGACCCCCCTTGCAAGAGTTTTGCAGAACCAATTTACTCCTTTAAAAAGCTGGATGAAAGAGCTCTTAAGAGGTGAAAAAACTTGAGCTTTAAAACATATTGAATTAGAATGCACTTTTCTATTCCTTTGCTTTCTGTCTGTGGATCAGGAAGCTTCATGAAGTAGAGGTTGGGTTTTTTTAGTAGAATTTATCTGCCTACCAACTACCATCTTAGAATCACAATCAGTTGTATACTATATTGTAGGTAATTACATAGAGAGCACAATGGCAAATAGATGGTCAGGATAGTAAAAGAACAAGCAGAAGTTCCATAACCATTTGGGAAAAGATTGCTTTCTGTAATTACTGTACTGTGAATAAGAAAGGATGCTTATCTTTTCCCATTTAAATCTGAAGCTCCTCATACAACCTTTTTTAGTGCAGTATAATATTACTTTTTAATGGCCAATACCTCTTACGGCCTCTAGTGAAGATACGGTTCTGGTATTGAATATAAATTTAGGAAGGCGTATAAGAGATGCTGCTCAACTCAGGTAATGCTCTAAAAATTGGGATTGGACTGACAAGTGAAACTTCCCTTTGACCCATTTTTTCCCCCAGATTTGCCCAGTACTAAATACTTTCACGTAGGATGTCATTAGCTCTAATGAGTTCATCACTCCTGCAGCTAAGAACAAAGCGCTTCATTAGGGAGCAGACTTCAACTGTTCCACATGGATTTAAGGCCTTAGACCAAGAAACAGACAATACTAACAGTCATGACCGGGAGACAAGCTAAAAATACTTCCTCTCACCTGAAAGTAAAGCTATCTCATTTTTAAAGGCTTTTCCTTTGAGAATCTTACGTAACCAATTCAGATGTCTCAGAAAAAAACTCAAACATCTACAGTCTGTACACTCAAGGTACAGAGACACCATGCCGGCATGTGAGTATATAATATATAAATGAGCTAAGCAGGCTTACACCAATAGACTCATACCTTTGAGATCTCACCTGGAATACCGTGTCCAGCGCTGGAGCCCCCAACACGAGAAGGACATGGACCTGTTGGAGCAGCTCCAGAGGAGGCCACAGAAGGGTGTCTCAACCCAACGCAGGATAGCAGGGGAGAGCACAGCAGCCATGTTCTGCTGCTCCCAGCTTCAGAAACATGACCCTGCTTTAGCTCATTTGTCTTTCTAGAAACATACTGCCCAAGGAATAGCCTGAAATTGCGTTAGTGGCAAGCACTCAGCTTTCCTAGAAATAGCTGGTTGCTAGTGCAAATAAAGAACTGAGCTGCAGCTGGCAACACAGTTGTACCAAAGCTTTTCACAACACATTTTTCACTTTTACAGAACATTTAACAATCCCAAGACTTTCATAACCCTTACTAATTTCAATCTCCCTTGGAGATTGCAATTCACTGTATGAGAAACAGTGGGACAAATGAAGAGAAAATTAGAAATATAAAGTTAGAGAAGAGACAAATGGAAATTCCACCCTGAATTAAAGAGGAAATGATGCAGCCACACAGAAGCACTGAGCAAAGAGCAGCTGAGATTGCCATTCCTTACGATAGCTCTGAAATCCACCGTGAAAGGCAACAACAGAATTGAGCACTACCACATCACGTTCTTCACTTCCAAGGTCCAAGACAGGTCTCGTAGAAATCCTAAGGAAACAGTAGGAAGAAAGACTAATATCAAATACATTCTAAATTGCATTTTTTCCTCTTGTACTGGTTTCCAAATGCATAAAAGCATTTTGCCTGAACTTTTTTTAGATTTTATTGGGCATTTTAGGTGAAACAAAGAAATTGTCTTTAATTTAAGAGTTGTTCTTATTTAGGAGATGGAAACCAAAAAAAAGCATATACCTTCATGTGCTTGGAATCCAAAATCAACAGAAGAATATCAGTAAATGTATTTTTTCACATCAAAATGCAAAATCAGCACTTTTGGACTAAAATTATCAATTGCCAAATCCTGGCAGAGATGGTAAGAGAAGCCATGCCTTGGACAACGTTTTGCATCATTCAGCAGTGTGACTGGCTTTAAGAGATTCGCATTGTTGATGCTGAAGATAAATCTGTAATAGTTTGTTCCCAATAACTAGAGGTCACAAAAAGTTAGGGATTTAGCACCAACTTCTGAATATGCAAGCTGAAGAACTTTTAGAGACACTTGGTCAAGCAGAAGTTTTAAATGATGCATTGCAATCCTAGCTCCATCTATCACGTGTATATTACAGGGGAGTCAAACTATGTATAAATACAACAGTGAAGAGTTGAGGATGTTGGCCTTGCTTTGCGACACACCAATGTATCTAAAAGTATTATTTAAACTATTAAACACCTGGCTCAGGCGCAAAGGAGAACAGATTCTCTCTCTTTTCTTGGATGACACTACACCTCCCACTTCAGTGATTCATTCCTCAGCCTTGAGGGAAGAAGCCTTCTTTCCTGGCTTATAAACAGATTTGTGAAGTATCTGGCCAAACTGGTGATCTCTGCTCAAAATTCCTTCCCTTATCCTGCTTTCTCCTCAACTCAAATGGGCTCTTAAAAACATCAGTAGCCAACCATAGATATTTTTATTATCATTCATAACTCTGTTGGGTAAAAGCTTTCTTCAGTCCTTAGAAGATTTGGGAAAAGGCCACAGGTTTAAACTGTGTCTGTTCAAGAGCCAAGTATGTTTTCTGTGTTTTGCACGTTACCTGCCAGTCCAGGAATTCACTGGTACAAATATCTCACTGGTGCCAGTGCAAAACTCAGTCACAAGATTTTCACCACAAACTACAGGAAAGTAGCATTTTTAAAGCACTATTTTTTTGAAATGCAGATGCTAGACTAAAAGTGCTTTTCAATGGCATATTTACATACTTGATGCTAAAGTAAGAACTAGCCAAAACATCTGTGTTTTTAATGAAAAAAATGATTGACCCAGTTTTTAATCTCACAATCTAGTTAAAACCTTCATTCTTTTCAAACAACATTGTGCTTTCTGAAGTTGTTTAAGTTTACATTCAATTTGGTTGGTTATTTTTCCCCTCTCCTTTTTGGCAGTCTTCCTTTTCTACTGCTTAAAAGGAACTGGATGACGGGATAAATGCAAAAACCCAAACAAAATTTCAACCTCAAATTCACTTGAAAGATTTAGCAATGATTTTTTTTTTTCCAAAATAAATAGTTTATAACCACTTTGTAAGTTATTTTAAGATGCTTCCTCTCTACATATTTATACACAGGCACACACACTATATATAGTACAGAACGTATGCTTGAAGGTACCTCATTTTCATAGCTCCATGTCTGTAGCACCATCTTCACAACTTCACTGTATCGTCACTGCAAATCACAGCACTATATCCAAGATCACACAGAATTCTTGAACAGGGAACACTGAATCCAAGTACCAGAGACATTAGTGCTCTCTCGGACAGTTCTTCCCTACTGCTAACAGGAATACTTTCATCCTGATAATCTGAGTAAGTGACAGATTTCCAGGAGCGGCTATTCCAGGGAATACAAAGAACTTTATCAGTCAGTTTGCTCCAAAGGTAAGTTCTCACCTTAAAGAGCTTTGCAGAGGTGAGTTTAAGCTTCTACTCATTTTGGATCATGCACTCATAGAATGGTTTGAGTTGGAAGGGACACCTCCCACCTGGCTATTGAGTCTTCCTCTGCAAACAGAAGCATAGCACCAGTAGCAGGAATACAAATGCCACAGGTCCTTTCTTGAATTTCATACAGAGACCACCTGGAGAAGCTGATAAAGACAGAGACTGCAGTATCAGCACTATCAGGGACTAGATTTCTGCTGCTTTAGAGCCCATTTAAAGTTTCTTCATAGGAAGCAATGCTTATCAAATGCTAAAGCCTCTTTTAATAGGTTTAAGTTTGTTGCTCGGTTGTTAATGACCGCATTTTCAGCCTATTAGCCTATGAAAAGGAAACAAACTTGGGAGCTCATCCAGAATATAGGTTCTGAGAGCTGGCTGAAATTTCCTCAGCCAAACCGGTTTGTCAGGTGGGACACTAAAGGATCGTGACTGAAAGCAAGAGAAGGCAGAAAAAGGGAGCATGGGAAAACAAGATATTTCTCCTAGGAAAGCAACTTCAACAAGAGATCATAATTTCTGAGAGAAGGGAATTACTAAGCACAGATGAGTCCTCCAGGACAAATAACATAATTACAAAAAACAGTCACTCTCTAATGGTAGGTTATATTCTGACCTTAGTATTTGCCAAAATTAAGATAACAGGTTTGCTTTAAGACAACCTCCAAGACACCAAAATGACAGACTCTGTATATCCCTAGTGAAACCTAGTTCCAGCCCTGACCTTTGTGAGGTGTGAATGTTCTGCTTTCTGTTAATCAGCCTTTTACTTAAATTCAGTCCCAAATGGAAGAACTGAACTACCATAAGACTGCTGTTCTAAGGGGAAAAAAAACCCCAACAATTCAACAGGGCAGTGGAAGTCTGCCTCTGGGACATCTATGGTCAACCTTTCTATATACAACTCATGGACAGATGGTAAAACCAAACACTTTAGCACAAACATGCACTCTGAATATTTAATTCATACAACTTTGGTATTTTTACCCTAGATGCCTACGTTGGAAGGAGATCAGGAAGTTGTTGCATGGCTGAGCAGGAACCGCAGCCCGTACTGACAGGAGCTGCTCCTTGCAGCCTCATGATGTATGCCTTTCCAGAGGGGAGGAAAAGAGGGCACTGCTCCCTTCCAGCAGACTATGTTTATAGTGCATGAAATTAAAACATAGACATTGTCCTTCCTTCATTTGGAAATTTTCTCAGCTTCAGGGGGAACTGTATAGTCATCAGCCAAACTTGTGTAATAGCATTATCTGTTCTTAACTTGCTAAAATTTAAAATACGAATTCTTCTTAAAGTATTTGCTTAGGTCTTTTAGCATCTTCCTGTTATGACAGTTGCTTGCTATGACTCAAGTTACTGTCTGTCTTCTGTTGTTCTTGGGATTGTGGGTTTTTTTTGCTGTAAGTCATGCACTTTACTGGAGTCAGATTCCAAAGAAGCAAGTATCTGTTTCTGCCACCCTTGCGCATGTAGCGTTTACCTTGTGGAACACAACGGGATTGATGGGATAGATTGAGATACAGTGAAGATTTGGTTGAACTGGACTAATACTACTTAATATGAATAAAAATCAGAACAGTCACAGCTGGATTTCAGTTCATGCCTCATTCAACACTGGTCAAGCACAAACTGCAATTTTTTTATTTTTTTTTTATGCAGGCTATAAAAAAATTCAAATTGCTTTTGTACTCTGACTTCATCACACTGAATATTTAATACTTGTAGACAAACTTCAGGTAAAAACTCGTGAAAGGTGACCGCCTGCACCAGTGCAGTAGAATTATAGTAACTTCCTCCCTGTCGAGTGGCTTCACATTTTCTAGGACTGTTCAAGAATGGGAGATGTTCTGGGATGCACCACTGCACAAGTATGTTTCTGAAAAATTAATAAATGATTAAAATGTGCCTGGCTAAGCTACCCTTGAATTCATTATGTTTATGAATATTATTTTTGCAAGAGATTTATGCATTTAATTTGAAATATGAAAAGCTAAATTTGTTGGCTTGAAAAAGCTGAAATAAAATATATTTTTATGTATTTCTATTTTCACTTTTTTGTAGTTTCATGTGCCTTTATATTATTAAAAAAAAGCACAGGGACTCTTCTGACATTCTACAAAGGGCACTCACTGATATGAAATATAATGATGAAATAAACTATAAATCTTACTTCAAATATTTGACTTCGACTTTCTGCACTTTGAGATCCAGCAAGACATACCATTACTGGTCTGGATATACTATACCTATTTTTATGGCTTCACCATGGTAACGTCATAGTATCTCCCACGTACACAGGGTTTCCAGATGCACTGAAAGTATCAGTGCTGCAATTTTTTACATCCAACAGATTGTAAATTTTCTAAGATTAGCTACTGACATTCATAATAATCTTCGATCTCAGTGTATGACAAATTAGACTTATAAATTAAATACTGAATTAACTCAAGTTCTCCCGCAGAACAGAGTAGGCCATTCAAATATATAGGCATCACCAGAGTTCCCCTCTTTGCTCTGCAGTTTTTGTCTCCAGGTAGTAGAGCATGCAGACACACCTTTTGGGTAGGCAGGTTTTTAGAATAAAAAGGAGGTTTGTGCTCCCTGTTAAACATGAGGGTGCATTAAAAAAAAAATAAAAATCTCTTTTAAAATCCTCATCAAACAGAAAAAGAAGCTGGTTTAGACTGTAATTATTTCTTAGCATCTTCAAGCAAGAAATGTGAAAAGCTGCTCGGAAGTGTCAGTTTGCCTCTACTTCTGCCCCACAACGTAGGTAATGGTATAGGGTGCCTGATCCAAAGATCAGATCAGGTTTTCAGCTCCAATCTACATTGATTTTGGCTGGCTTTGAATCATGCTCTCAACTAGGGACCCTCAACTGCCTTTAAACAGCAATCAGGCACAAGACACTACAAAGGCATTTAAGTAGCAACCAAAGAACTGCATGGAGAACTGGCTGTCAGATTCCACAAAACATGCCAAAAATACTGAAAGTTTTATTGCAAAGAGGGTGAGGATATGTCTCTGGATCTTAAATTATGCTTGCCTCGTTAAGTAAAGAAGAATAGGTTGTTAGTACACAAACAGCTGGGGAACCCATCAGCTCTTCAGGAGTTCTGCTCTGAAAGGCATGTGCACCTGGTTGGGAACTTTATGCTCGATTTAAATCACAAAATCGTCTCCTACTTTAGTAAAATATTTACTTCCTTCCAAGTGCTCTACTGCAGGTTTGATTTAGAGCACCTTTTACCTGGGAAATTCAGGTTGCAGGCACCTCACCTGTGTATCAAACAGCTTCCTTTCATCTTGTTGAAGAAAATTTGCCTGGAATCTGTTGCTGTTAAATCTGCACTTGCAGTTATAAATTAGCAACTCCTGCTAATTTGAGGGAGCACCTCATCTCATGCTAGGCTATCATGGGACCTGAATTTTGAAGCACTCAGTGTTTTTAGCAGCTGAGCACCGTTCAGACATTGCTGCTTCAACTCGCTCTGAGGTCGTCCTGGGGAGAGTTGGCAGTGAGTAGCACCCCACTGACATCCTCCGTCTGTAACTAGCATTTTACTTTCTTGGATGCCATTGTTCTTGATTGCCACTTCACCCTCAGTGAACATATCTGCTACAGTCTGAGGACTATGCAAAGTATGCTCTGAGTGCTCACCATTTTCATAGATATTAGCGTTGTACAAATCTGCAAAAATATCTTTTTTTTTTTGCCTAAAGTTCTTTCAAGCTTTTCAGGCCCTCCTTGCTGCTCATCAGCCTGAGGTTTTTCTGTCCCTAAACCACTTTGACCACAGTATGTGAATAAAGCATCTAAGTTAGAGTACAGGTCCCGTTAGCTGTCAGTGTCCTAACACTTTTCTTGTCCTGGCAAAAATTAGCTGCTGCTAGAGCATCCCGTTCAGACAGCCTTGCACAATGAGATTCCTTGAATTCAGTAGATTCTTTCAGCATATTCATATGTATGAATATAAAGATGTTATATTAACATCATCTTGTATTGTCCATTAGCTGCCTCCAAAGATGAAGCGTGACAAGGTTCCCATCACCTCACAGCTGATTAAAAGCACAGCGACTGTTTGTTGTACGTGGCTCCGAAAATCAGCATTCACAGTTTGCACAGATTCCATTAAGCATCACAGCAGGGTGATGAAGTTCAAGCAGCACAAGAGAAAGGAGCATCCTTCGCTGTGAAATAGTTTTGTTGGAATCCTAGAGTCTGGCTCAGATATTAAATATTTAAAGCCAGTTGCCTTTCAAATGGTACAGTATCACACAGCCATGTAGGATGCGTAAAGTTGAGAAGTAGAACAAAGACTTATACGCAGCTCGCAAGATCACTAGTTTGTATATTGTTCCATTGCCCTGAAGATGGAGGTTGTGCTAGATGGTGGACTGGTGGCTAAGTCTATTGTTGATAGCCTTGCCTAGAAGGTCTCTCAAAAGAAGCCTCCTTATAATTAACCGGTCAACTAAAAAAGGTTAAAGAAAAACTTTGTTTAAAATATTCTCAAGTCTCCTTATGCAGCTGCTTCTTCATAAAACAGTTCTTTTTAGTGGGTTGTTACAGCTGTTTAAGGCTTAGAGTTTATTATTTAATCAAAAATTCAATTCTGCTTGAACATTATCCAGAGAAGTCATTGGCTCTTATGCCAGCTCAACGTACCCCTAGAAAAGAAAGGACCGGGACCTTCAATAGCTAATCCCTGTTCTTGCTATTTTATTTTGTAGTGTTATTTCCATACCGGTCATATTATTACAAACATTCAAACACAAATGAATTTCTGCACTAGAGACCTGCCTTATTTGTAGGGGTGGTGGAAAGTTCTCAGGCCATCAAGTGAACTTGATGTCACATAGTTCATGCCACAAAGCTGGGAGACACAGACTTCAAACGCACTTTGACAGACAGCACTTGCTTTACTTTGTAATTAACCACAAACTTGGTGCCCTCTTGCTTCAAGGCTGAAAACTCCTTATGTCAGTCGAAATTGTTTCATTACATTGTACAACCAACAGCCCTTCCAACCTCCTGCACGAATATCAACTGCTTCAATCACTGCTGATCTACCACATGGTATTTGAAGCCCGAGGCAGACAAGGTAAGTTACATGCACAGCACAATCATTTTTTTTTAAGGTTTTGAGCTTAAAGCCCTACATACAGCACCTGTGGTAGAAGGCCCTGAACTGCCATTCCTGCCGCTGCAGAAAACCAGGTAAGGTGGAGTGTCTGGTTTTGGAAGACAGAAGCTAATCTCATCATCACAGGGTAATCCAGTTGAAAGGGTCTAGAGGGGACTACTAGGCATCCCTGAATGGGGATAACCTTAGAAAGTAGGTAAATTCATCACTGTACCAAACCTTTAAGTGCTTACTTTACATATTAAAGCAAAGGATCCGGTCACAATCCCTACATTTCAAAAAGGCATTTTCAGGTTGGCACTATGGGGTGAATACGGGCTAGCTATTTCTTTAAGTTTAAGATAAACAGTAGACAGTGGCTCTTCCAAATCTTCTGGTTTAGCTGGTCCATCACATAAAGACAGGATCTGACAGTGCTCCACAGTCAGAATGTGCTATAGGAGCCACCCAGCCCTGGGGAAAATAGGCTGGACTTCCTGGCGCTCTGTGCACTGGTGGCAATTCCTGAATCAGGATGAAAGCTCATCCAAATGGGAATGCCTTAGCAAAATCTGCCTTGGATCCAGTACAACTGCAAGTTCTACAAGAGGGAGTTATTCATTGCATGAATATCTTAATCTTTTAAGGCATAAGACTATGTCCATACATTTGCAGGTACTTTTTCTGCTTAGCTGTGACAGAAGCCCTTAAAACTAGACCTTTACCAGAACAGGTAACTCCCTTGCGTAACAGAAATCTAGTATCCGTCCCATTTCACACTCAGCAAGGCTGCCGCTCCCCACCGCAACTCTGCCTGGCAATCCACGCGGGAGAGACACGACTGATGAATAATGAATGACTGCAAGAGCTGTTGAATGATAGGGCTGCTTAACTGAGATGATAAAAGATAAATTTGCACTCCCTGTGCATCCTTTCAAATACCACGTGTTTAGAGTTTGTTTCGTGCAGTTTTCTTAGCCCGTACATAGGTATTTAGGGAGAATGCAGGAAAGGGCATGGTGAAGACAACAGGATATCTCTCAGTCTGACAGAATTACTTAACGTAGAGGTCACTTTAGGCATCACCTTCAAAGAAACAAACTAAAGCGCTTCCCTGCATTTGGAGAAGGAGAGGCACGACAGTATTTTCCTACATTAGAAACAGTCATAAGCTAGCCAGAAGCTCAGGCTGCTGAACATAACTCATTTTCAGAACTATAAGTAGTTCCCAGATTTAAGGGCCCAATCAACAGATCGCAATTAATCTTTCAGCTTATTTACAGTACGCTATAAAGGTGACTTCCTTTGCACTGTTTAATATGGTTAGTGTGGATCAGTTTTGATACTTAGCAGCCTCATTTAGAGATTTTAGAAAATCAGGCACGCACTATTTCTGGGGTTTGAAATGCAACTGCTGCCCATACTGAAATCCACCCTTATTTCCAGGAATTTTTTTCCTAAAGTTCACATTGTCCATTACTCCTCTAAGCCCACTTACATATTGCACACCCAAATTTACTATCTCTACCCACCTGCCAATTTTCTCTGCCATGCATGTATTTCTTTCTTCCCTGTAACAGCACTTATCTCTCATTGTCTCCAAAATGACATGTTGAGTTCTTCCTAATCTTCCACTATCACTCTCACTCACATATTTCTTCTTCTCCCAAAAACTCCTTCCAATGAAAGCAACATTACTGAAATCTGTCTTCACATTGCTGCCCTGAAACATATATGCTCTCATTCTGTTCTAATGATGTGTTTTCCACTAATTATTTTACATAGATTGTGAAGGGAAATGGCACGCTTGCCTGGAATACAATGATTCCTCTGGTTAGTAAAATAATATAAATAAAAAAATGACCTCCCAGAAAAAGTATTAATAGTCACAAGCACATATAGCTGTAGTCAGGTACTGAAAAAATTAAGTGGATAATTAAGATCCTATAACATTACATTTTTGGTCTTGAAACATGTCCTTTCTTGAATGCAACCCTCTGCTCTCACAGATCAGCACTTCTGAACATAAATCCATACATTTTACAGACCGTACTTGAAGCTCATTTCAACACAATCTTAGCACCAAGCTGAGTTCATGTAGCTGGCTCTGATAAGTCTAATTAGAGTACACTTTCTAAGGAACTACAACCCAGCAATAGAATGCAGCAATTTTACTTACGTGAAGTCTAAGACAAAACTACTGCTGTTCAGAAATGCTCCATACCTCACGCTTTATGAAGCTGCTCTAGTTCAAAGTCATTCTGCCTAAAATCCTATTTGGGCATGAGTGTTTATTTGGTTTCAGTAGCACCTGCGCTTAAGAAAATCCAATTTCGGGCTGTTCTGCACCTTCTTTGTTTTAATCAAAAAATGTTGATGAGTTGAAGTGACTCCATTGTTCCAATAGCGCTGCATGAATTGTTTCATGTCCAGAAATGCTGTCAAGGAACACTGCTCAGTCTGTGAACTTAAAAGGGATCCAACAGCAATGACAGAATGATCACGCACATTAAGATTTTTGGGAGAGCTTGCTAAAAAAAGGATGCAAGTACATTCCATAGATGTCTACTTAAAGCTTTCATTAAAGACCCAGACATTCTAGTAATTTACTTTTCCAAGTTCACTTCAACCACTTCTCTCCCTTCTTCTTCTGTATACATCCAGCCTTATGGCTGTCTAAGGCTGAACTGTCATGGTTATGCTACAGGCTCAATCAACGTAGATTTAAAGTGTATTTCAGTGGACCCTGAAGCTCTTAATTACCTTTAGGAACACAGGGCTACATGACTTGACCATAATCTCTGGTACACTTAAGCACAGAACCAGGACTGAATCCTCACATGGCATTACAATCCTGCTAAAGCACATTTTTGGGACCCATGCATTTCATACTGGCAATCCTGAAGCTGAAACCGGACCAGGGACAGTGGCAAAAATGAGAAGACTAGGCAAATTTAGTAATTCCTGCCTTATGCAATCTTGTTTTGTTAAGTTATTCAGAGACAGGAAGATGGACTGAAAAGGATGTCACGCTAGGAAAAAAAAAACCCATCATTCAGTATACAGGTCCAGGCCTGAATTGTTATTGACCAGTCTTCATTGGATGTGACTCGAGTTGTATAAATTTACATCTGCAGAGGAGATGATGTAGTCCCTTCTGTAACACAAAGCAAGCCTCATTAGGGTGATAGCACATTGGTAACAGGCCCTAGGCCCTCTAGCCTGACCCCTCTGCCCATTCTGCATAGGAATTTTTGCTTAGACTTCTGTCACCTCTAGCTTGAGCTGCAATGACAGAGCTTTAGCTATCCCCTCGAGCCACGCTAATCATGCTATTATGACTTGAGATTCTTTTCCCTGATGTCTAGCCTAGACTTTAACCCTTATCTGCTAATGTGAAACAAACAGCAATCTTGGCTAATGTGAGAGAAAAGCATTATTTACTTGTTTTTGAACCACTAAGTTTCCTCTTTGTAAGGAGTCTCCTACAAGTATGTTTTATCACGTGTTCCTTATTGAGAATTTTAAGTATGTCTCCTCTAACACTGGGACCATTTATACTATTCAATCAGTTTGAACATTCAGAGTTGGAGTATCTGAACTTTTCTTCAGATTTCCACTCAAAATCTGAGAAGCGCTCCTTGGATGATCCTTGATTTTGCCTGAACAATGCCTCTGAAATCTCTTGACTTTTATGCTGCTGCTTCAAGCTGTCCTTGAAAAAGCTGGTTACTAAAGCTCCCTGGCCTGTCCATGACTTCTAGGGCAAGTGGAACAATTGCATCTACAAGAGACGAAAGACCAGTTTTGAAATTATGCAACTGTTACTTGTGCATGGAGTTTGTTTGCACAAATCCTTCCCTGTGTTATACTACTAGTTCAGCAAATGTTTGCCAGAGAGCAGCAATAGTCACTTTCTGAGGTCTTCTAAATCAGTGATACCTACTGGGCAGAATATTCTATCTGGAAAACAACATTAAGGTTGGTGTAGACTCAACTGTCAAGGAGTAATTTTTTAAGGAGTCTATTGTTTGGGTCCTCTTTTGAGGTAACTCCTCCATAGGAGTAGGATCAGCTCTCACTTTCCCACAAATAAGAAATAAATTGCTTTTGACAGTCTGCGCAAGCTCTCCCACCACCAGTGTTAAGCCTCACACTTGCCAGTGGATTAATTCCTTCAGCACAAGCGGGTTTAGCATTTGTGGAGATACATGGAATGAGATCCCTCCAGCAAGGTAACTGGAATTTTCGGCACAGAAATACCACACTGCTCATAGGTGTCTCTGGAGAAAAAGTCAGGAGCTTGTGCCACTGCAACATCCCATCATTATTCTAAACAAGGAGAACTCTTAACAAACTCTTCTTGTTGCTGTCATTGAACAGCTAGCATTTTAGACAGGATACATATTAGAGCCCTGTCTGTCTGAAGCTGTTTTAAGATGACTCCAGTGCTGCTCTAAGTTGCTGCACAGGCAAAACTAGGCATTCAAGGCATTTGCTCATTCTGGGGTGCATCTTTAAGAGGACACTGCATTTAATTCCCCTTTCACTGAGACCAGCATTTGAAAGGTTTCTGTCAGCTAATAGCTCGGATATCACCGAATAATTTCAGAGAAATCCAAAGGTTGCCATCACAGCTATCACAAATATTAGTCACTACTGACCTGGCTTGACTGAAACCAGTGACAAAAGACAAGGTCTTAATCCCTGACTCCCAAACTGCCTGGCTCTTTGTGTAACAAAGGAAGATAAAAAGAACAGTCAGACTGACACATTTTTGTGTGGTATTCCTCAGCCCAAGGTTTGTTTGCATACACCACTTTTTTTTTTGACTGTGCTTTTGCTGCGCATGCCTCATTTTTACCCTAAAGTATTGCTATTTTTCCTTTTATTTTCCTGATTTTAGGGAATTGTCCTTTAATTTCTTATCAGCAGGTGAGCTCACTTCTTTTTTTCTCCCCAGTTGCTAGTTTTTAATTTGTCCTTTCTTCTGCAGCTGCGTTTTGGGCTAGTTATATCCTACCATCTCACAAAAAAAGAAAAAACAAACCCCACACCAGTGCTATTTCATCTACAAAACATGATTTATTTATTTTTTTTAATCAGGAAATGAAAAACCTAATTACAGAGAATAGCAATATCTTTTGAAACAGCCAGGGCAAAGCCAACTAAACACAGCTATTCATGCCACCCATTTCTTTCTTGTACAGACTGGAGCAGCACCTGTGCTGCTGTTTCCAATTCCATACTACCTTCCACTTGCAAACTATGGGCAGAGGGAACAGGTACTGCCTGGCCCTACCACAACACGCAAGGAACACAACAAATAGGAAAACTGACCAATGAAAGTCTAGAGAATTGAAATGTTTCCACCCAAGAAACAAATTACATTGGAAAAACCTCAATCAACCTAGCTATGTGTTTACCTTTATCCAGATTTGAAAATCTCAGTTCTAGTAATAGGCTATGCAGCAGCTTTCTACGTTTATTAATAACCTTTCAAAGCTATCTCAACAGGACGGCGCAGATAACTGCCAAAGAAAAGGTCCACTGCCAGAAAGGTCCAGAAACCAGAAATGAGAAATCTGATCTTTGCAACGTTGGCACCCATGGAGCTCCGCAATCAGGGGCTATCAGCACCTCACAGGTTCCAACCTTAAGGTTTCCAGGCAATAACTGCACAATCTACTGAACGCACATTCCATGTAATTAAACATTAATGGATAACCTGATGCCTCCTACCCAGTGGGGTCCAAAACCCATTAAAGCCGGCCGCTTAGAAAGTATGGCCAGAACACATTTTACATGCTACGACCAAGCTCCCTGTAGCAATTATGCATGCAAAATGACTTTGACTTTTGCTTTATGAAATACCTTTTCTGATTCTGCATCAACACAGGCATATGCTGTACCTCAAACACAGTGTGACGTATGGTATCACCTGCCTTTGGGCACCCCACACACAGCAAAGTGCTCGCACAATACATTGCAAATGCTCCCATATCATCCATTCAACTTGAGGTAGACCATCCAGTATGAAAATATAATTAACAGGCACATGTACAAAGTTCAACATTATAAGTGTAACAATAGAAAAAAAAAAAAGTCTTAAATACTAAAAGAAGTTCTAGAGCTGACATTTAAAATACCAGGTAAGCTGACTTCAAGGAATAGGTCATAATTTGAAAATACCTTTATGAGTAGCCTATTAAAGTCCAATAAAATGAATAGCAGCTTTAAGCATATTACAAACACAAGTAGCAGAGGTTAAAGATCATGTGCAAAGATGAGCTAAGTGGGTCAGAAGCCATGACTAAACTACTTTGACTTGAAAAGCTGTTTTAAATATAAGTAATAAGAACACCTTTTAGCACATTTTAATTAAAAGCATTAAAATTAGTGTTCATAAGTCGTAAGACATGTCTTCTTAGGTGACTTGCAAATGGATTAGCCCCGTCAAGTGGTGGGCATCACCACTTTGCAAAGCCAAGCTGGAGAAATTGGTTCCCAAAAGGTGCTTTCTCCTATGTAGCGCTATGATTTTAGGGGCATGACCCAAGACAGGTTGTGCAACAGGAAGCCAAACTATGGATTCTTCCTCCAGAAGAATGAGAGTGGGGAAAGTGAACTGCTTTTTGAGCATACGAAGGGACTATAGAAGTCGTCAGATTATCACCACCCATGCAACCTCTTCCTTGTCTTCAGGAGAAAGTAGGAAGTTTAGCAGCCTGCTGAGCAAGAGAACCCAAGCTCTTACTGACCAGATCAAAGGCACCACCATCTCAGAAAACAGTTTTCTGTGGATGGAAGATGTTCAGAAACAAAGCCATTCCCTGGGTTTAGAGGAAAAGTGGACATTTGCTTGCTCTGGAGCACTGAATAATTAATGCTCAGGAAAGTTGATTTCACGCCCTCACAGCTTTTACCTGGTCCACTGTGTGGTCGGGAAGCTGGTTGCCAACAGCAGCCTCATGGCAAATGGTTCACATCAGAAGCAAAGGAGGCTGGAAAGGACACAGCCAGATTCTGGCCAAAGCAATGCGCGAGGTCCACCACATTCAACTGGCGTATAAATAGATGGGTCAGCCTGGCAATAGCACTTCTCCAAGGATGACCTTCTTAGCATTGCATAATGGAGTAGAATCATCTCTAGTTTTGTAAGGAAACAGAAAATTGAATGCTGTGAAATTTGAATATGAAAATTATTTTCAAGCTTTTCAAATGTAAAGGCACTTCAACTTGTCTGCAACAGTCTAGCCCTTTGGTGCTTTCCAGCTAAAGGGTGAATGTCAAAGCAAGATCTTGGTAGTGTTTTATCCTGCATACTTCTAGCGTAAAATGATTGCTGGGTTGGAAAAATGGTGCGAGATTTTAGTTGCTCTTCAGACACTTATTATAGCTGAAATACTCTGCAGACAGTACACACAGACCTCTTCAAGAACTACGTTCTGAAGACTAATTTTAAAAGTCAGGGTAGAGACCTGTGCAGTCATCTCAGCTCCTGACTGAATACTTCTTAACCTCTGCTTAGGCTTTTAAGAGCCCAAAGAAAAGATACACCCTTAATTGAGAGACAGCTCTAAGTTGTAACACTAAGTATACTTAAGTCTCTTAAATAAATGCAGGACAGTTAAGTCTCAGAATGCTCTCACCCATCTTACCATAACCTTTCAGACTAGCAAACCTAGTTCTGTCCATTAAGATACCTCATTTGTCAAACTGCTTCTCTTAACAGAATACAAGCAAAAAAAATATACTCTTAAGAGCAACAGAAAAGGGGTAGCTGGGTATTTATACAAGGAAAGTAATCAACAAAAAGGACAAAGTTAAGGTTGCAGACATGACACCAAAATAAGATGAAGATGTGCTGGACAAAGAGCAAGAAAGTAATTATTTTTTTTTAAGTGTTCTTGGAACAACACTGCTATAGCATTTATTCTATATGTAATGATTTAAAATGAGTGTGTGTTATCGCAAGACCCAAGAATTGCAATGAGCGCAGAGCACGACAAGAAGCTCCGGGTTATCAGTTTGGGTTCCATTAGAGTAAGAATTTCCATGAGGAGATAACAGCACCAAGAACACAGAAGGCTGGAGAAGAGAAGGCAGCAGCTGCAAGGTCAGCCTAACAAAGACCTGGGAGCCTCTGCTTTGGCCAGTTCCTTGGCCTCGATGCGGAGAGACTTCCCAGAACTCGGATCAGAAGTCAGAATCCCCCGTTGCACTAGCACTGAAACTTGTCAGGCAAGGACCAGAGCTCGGCCTTCATAACAGCATGAAATACATGTTTCCTCAAAAGCATAGTGAAGAATTATACCTGGGCTCTGCACCCTCCTGAGAAAACCCCTAGCCATATTCTTAGAACAAGGAGGAAAGAGGCCACCGTTTTTATAACTCCTACCACTAGACATTTGCTTCTCTATATTCATCACAAGCAGTCTACAAACTCCTGAAAACAAAGGTTGAATTTAAGCTGTGTGGCACAGGAAGAATACAGCTATAAGAAAGGATCCTACAGATCTCCCAACAACAGGACTCCAACTACCTGAGCAAGGGTTCAATCTACTGCCTCCCTTATCACCACAGGGTGCATGGGTAGGTTCTCCCATGACTTTAGTCTACAAAGATAGAGAGCAATTCACACCTCAAAAACACATTTCTTGGGCAGGTATGGCTGCTCTGGCTGAAGCTACACTTAGAAAGCTCTTACAGCTAGGATCTAGGAGTGTTAGTCTTTAAACCAAGACTCTAATGGAGTCCTGATTACAGAAACTGAGTATTAGAAAGATACTGGTCATGCTCGAGTTGCTGCTGGCCCCTGGAACCTACAAAGCCTTATTTTGATCCTCAGGGCAGCACATTTGCTTTTCAGCCGGGGCCTCGCTTTAGTCAGAGCTTCGACATCTCACAATAGCAAGGCAGCTCTGGGAGGAGGAATGCGGGAAGCTTCAGGACTCATCAGCAAAGTTCCCTGTCTACTCAGGAGGGGGGCCTCACCAGTTTAAGTGCTGCCTTAGGGAATGTCTGCTGCAGTCACAGATAAGGGTAACATAGATATGCAAGTTAAATTTAGACCACAGTTGGTACCAGGCTACCTAGTTTAGCCACAAGAGCACAAATCTCTGCATGAGCTAACTTGCCTAGCAGGCCTGTGGGTTATGCTTTCATTAGCAGATCTTATGCTCTCTTAAAATACACCTCCTCAATTCTTCCAGTATACTGTGTGGGAAGAATATGCCTCACAGTAACTCAACTGTTAAGTGGATTTGTATGCATACCTCCCACACAACTGGAACATTTCGAGAATTTCCCACTGTATCCTCTCCTATATATATCTTCCTGCATTAACTCAGTCCCTCTTTCAGAGTTTTTTCTTTCTCTGAGGCCAGCCTCTGCTTTGTTGCTAACTGGCTATTTGCTGCAGAAAAGCTATTATCATTTTACCCTCTTGAACTACTCTATCCACAAATGAAATTGGGGAAAATCTTAAAATCTATCCCACTATTCTTTCAAGGTTGAGGTTTTGTAATCATGTAGCGAGCACATCAGAGAAGGCAGAAGGCTTCTCTTCCTCCATCATCCCTCGTGGGGGCTGTGTCTTATCTTTTTCCTATTTCATAGGGAAACCATGATAAAGTAGGAGTATATCGTGTTCCCCCCTCACTCCCTGCATCAACCAAGAGATGGGAATTGGTTTAGTGGTGATATCAAGAGAAATCTAATACCAAAACGGTGGCTTTGAAATACTCCACAAGTCAGCCAGGATTAAATGATGCCAAGTATGCTATAAAACAACTGGAATACTCAAGTCATGGGAAAATGACTTAAAAGATGTCACCATGGCAGATTAGCTAGGATCAACTGAATTATAGCTTCCCATCTGCTGTTGCTCGTGCACCTGTAAAAATGGCTTCCTTGAGACACATTTAAAGGGCAGACAGCAAGTCATATTTTTTGCTCTTTAAATGTAAATTTAATGTATTCATTTAGCAAACTCTAATCGTGTAGATTGCAAAGATTTTATCTATTTGCAACACTGAGTTTCCTATTACATTTCTTGGTAGCACGTATGCTGCCAGTACACATCTGGCATATAAACTGCAGATGAACATTCACAGATGGCATAAAATACCTAAGCAAATGGTTTGCCCAAACTTAGATGTGGATGAAATGACTCAGAGCGCATTGCTGGCAAAGTTTTGCAAGTATATGAAGCCGTAGGTGAAAATTCTCTGCAAATAACTTACAGGCTAATGTCCAATGCTTAAGGAAACCTTCAATAGCAGTTGATCACCACCCAGATTAAATTTGTATGATCTGACATTTCATGCAGTGTCTAGATATTAGATTTCTAGAGACAGACTTCTGAAGGAACACTGTTCATAACTTATGTGTTTTTTCCTTGCCATTGCACGTGTATTTACCATAATTACATGCACAAGCTGAGCTAACAGCTGCTGTTCAGATAACCAAAGACGTCTCTGCATTTCACTACTGTACACATTACATTACAATGCAGTTTTGAACAGCACATCCCAAACATTTAACCACACTTGAAATAAAGGCAACTATAATATGTGAATGCTAATTAAATATTTTCACCTGTGCTAACATGTGAAATGGATGAGGAAAACTGAAAGGAAGCAGCTAAAAATAAACGTAAATATCAGTACCTTTATCAAAGAATGATGTTTTGAGTTTACTGTTCACCATCTGCTGTGTACTCTTTGTTTCTTCTGTTCCTTCATCTCTTACAAGATTAAAATAATTTTATTTTAAACATAAATCCTGTTAAATAAACTCTCCACTATACGATGTCTTTAATCAAGATATATTGACAGTCAAAAAAACTCAAAACAAAAACACGAACACAGTGGGAGAGCTGTGCCTGAGGTTCCAGGATTCTGTCCTTAATGAAAAGCCTTACCCAGAGGGCGGTTCATGCTTTAGGAGAAATGGCATAACTCCCATCTGGTTGCCATACTGCAGCAATTTGGCAGAAAGGGTAACGGATGCTGGGACTCCAAACTGCTCCCACACTCTTTTCCCTGTCTCTAAAGGGAGTTGCACAGAACCATCACTGAACTGTTAATGGGCGCAAGATGTGTACTTCTGCAGCACTGGGCTGTGAGCATGTGCAGGAAATGAGGGGTGGCAAGGCTTTTACAACTAAAGGAACCACTTAAAATTCTGTTAGTATTCAACTAATGTGTATTTTCCTGCCTTCACTCACTACTAAGGCATCCGTATTCCTCCTCTTCCTCTCAATGTGGCCATGAAATGTCTTCAAACTCAAAACAGACTAGCAAAGCCTGTGGAGTGAACCATAATTGTTCCCTACGCACTACTGGTCCCCTGGGGAAGACTGAGATCAGACAGCGCAAACCTGGCTAAATCACAGCTCACGGTAATCAAGCAGCTTCACCACACAGAAACCGACACTAAACGTGTATGAGCTGAGACACGAGTGTGTGGATTTCTCAGCCAACCAGATCTTTATCAGGCATCATAATCTACGCCAGTTCTACTTTACAGCACCTTCTCGTTACTTATCAGCCCTGAGCAGAGACTAACACTGAAGACAGGGCCTGATGACTGCACAAAAAGCTCACTGGTTTCAAACACCAGTGTAAGAGATGCAGAAGGACTGAGGAACGAGCACTGCAGGTCCTAAAATCTGCCTGTCAGGGAACAATTACCACACTCTGGCTACACAAGATGCCGTTAGCTGGGTTTATGCAGGTAAACCAAGTTAAAATCATTAATCCACCCATCCACAAAGAAATTTCAGAGGATACTCTGTGAATCCTTTCATAGTGTCCAGTCATGTTTTGCAAGAAATAAAATCATCTGAGTGCCTATTTGGCAGGTCTCATGCCATGTCTCTCTAATAATTTTAAGGAGATCTAAGGAGGCATCTCAATGACACGTTAATTTCAGGGTGGAAGGAAACTTGCTGGAATCCTTCAAAGTGTAGACTGTTTCAACTTAAATTTATCTGGCGTAAAAATAAATGTTCCATATGCTGAGCAATCCTGTATGAATGCCCCATGGATTTGGGGTTTAAGGACAACACGGAACAGAAGCAGTTCACTGAGGTGTTGGTAAATTCTTGCCTCCAGTAATAATGACTCCTCCAAAACAAAGCCACTAGGTCCCAAGATAAACTTATCCGTAAAGCTTTCTCTAAGTGGTAAAAAAACAGCCTCAAAACCAACAAACACCACAGTAAATTTTGTTATCATTTCTCAGTATTGCAAGAAGAAAAAAAGCCTCAGCATCTTCCCTTTCCCAGAAGGGATTAGCGACATGGCCATGGGCATTAATCCGGTTTATTCTCTTAAAACAAGTTAGAAATTAGAATTGGATAGGGAAAAAATGTGGTTTTTCTTTTATGAGCTTTTACAGAACATTTGGCATAGTAAAAGGTGCAAGTTGGTTCAACCACACACATCATTTTTGGATAGATTTGACCCATATAGTTGCTTCCCTCCAGGTAGTAAAATTCAAGAATAAATGTAGCACTGTGCTGAAAACAACAGTGACAAGCTGTAGTCAAACTCAGCTCCCCTTGGTGCTAAAGTTAATGGTGGATTTCCTCCATTTTCTCCAGGACTGGTCTGCGATGTTACTAGTATTACAACAGAAAAAAACCCATTAATTCTTCCAGAAATGATCCCAACTTTAGTCATGCCTATAATAAAATGACGCACCTAAGCATTCCCCAAGTTGAAAATGAGGAATGATAAAATTACAATATTAACAGCGCATGTAATACAGTTGCTCACCCATAGTTCCTACTTTCTGACATGATGGTGTGTTAATTTAGGCTATGCCGTGAGTTCTTAGCAACCAGATGGCAGTAAAGCAGCCTGCAGGATTTTGTGCTATTTCAGTCTAGGGAATTGCATTTTTATTCCATGAACACTACTTCCTTGGCTCCAGCTCAGAGAGTTCTGGCTCTTACATGCTTTCCAGTGTGGAGTACTTTGCATGACCTCCTCGAAAGCCAATGCTATATCACTGAGCACCATCTGTTGGGAGGTGCTCTTCTGAGCAGAGCATAGGCTGGGTAAAATCTAGTCCACCGATTTTGTGGTGCTGTTGCTGAGAATATCAGGAAGTCAGTAAGGCTTCCCCAGGGACCCCCTCGCTAAGTGGCAAAGCTCTGCACAGAAATGCACTACCTCCGTACCACAGTTCATCAGCTGCTCTGATGGAGGGCTGAAAACTTCGTCAGGGACCATGCTGGGACATGGTACAGCTCCTCTGCCAAACAGTCTCTTGCCATTCTCCACCGGCATTTCTAACAGTGCAATCCTCTTCTGCAGATACCACCCAAAGTCACCCACATTTTAAACGCTTAATATTACAGACAAAGCTATCGGATTACTGTCTTCGCTTGGTTTCTGTGAGTGAACATAAATCTAGGGTTTTTTTAAGGCATCCAATTATTTATAGAAGAACAAGAAATTTTGTGTGTGCAGAAATTAAAATGAGCATTCATCCTCTAAGACAAAAGACAACTCTAGTGGATTTCTACCGTGCAACTAACTTCGATTATTGCATTACAAGCTGATTAGGAAGCCAGTACTTTGACAGATGAGAAACACTGCCTCAAAACAGCATAGACTTTTCAGCCAGAAGTCTACCTTGAGATTTTTAAAATTTTACTGAATTATTGCGAAAACTCTTCATATATATGTACAGGAAGATTTTCCTAATATCGGCATGCTTCAAACTTAAGAAACAATTAGCGTGCAAAGAAGAAATCTAGTTAGTTCTATTCTCCAGCTACCCTAGGCTGTCTGAAAATCTTAGTCACAGAAATTACATTCCGTGCAGGAATGAATGACGTACCACATTTCTTTGAAAGTAGCACAAAACCCAATTCTCCTCAGCAGCTGCAAATCTATTTCTGCTGAAACAACCAAGTTTCTCTCTAGATTTTTCACTATGAATTTCCCAAGAGATAAGTAGATTTACTGGTACCCTGACTCTTCATGAAACTGTAGGACAAACTTGACCAATTAATTATGTCTTCTGCTCTGTATTGCTGTAATCTAGTCCCAACACAGATGCAGTCAGATTCCCCAGAAGTCAAAAGTATTTATGTTCAGGTTAATTCCTGATAATCCTCCAAGTATTGCTCCCTGGTTTGCCAGAGCTCCTCCTTACAAACCTGCACCAAAAGCAGAGAAGCTCAGAAATGCCATCCACTACCCTCCATCAAATCATGCTGACAGATTTACTCACTGATATCTGCCAGTATCACGTTTTAAGTAGTGCTGCTTAATTCCATCCTGTTCCAAACATCAGGCTTGAAATGAATAAACTTTACAAAAAGATAGTAAGTCCCTTTGCAATGTCCATTACCTACATTAGGTCACTTCTTCCACTGCAACGCGCCTGGTAAAGTGCATTTAGAAGTTCACTCCTAAAGAATTACTTTAACACTGAAGAAACCCTGCAAGAAGTACCATATAAAATAACACATGGAAAAGACATCCTGTCAGGACACTCAGGAAGAGAAATCTGGTAATGTGACCTGGCACTAGTCTTGGAGTGATCATTAACAGTGAGAACAGAGATGGAGCCAGACAGTCCTTTCCAGCTTTTCACAGGGAAGTTTTCATCCAGGAGGCACACAGGGGTCCCCAAGCGTCCTCAGCCCCCCAGTGCAATTCAGAGGGAAAGGAAGGAGCTTGTGGAAGTTTCCCCAGGGTTTGCAGAGGCTCTCAAATTTGGGCTAGTTGGGAGAAGTGAGTACACGGAGTGACCTGCTTCTCAGGGGAACACAGTAAAGCCAACCAAAACCTCTGGTAAAAGATCGTAATTCTTGAAGTACCCCGCAATCCAAAACATCTTCAAGGGAGCTAAACAATATCCTCTCCCCATACTAATGTGATCTTTCTCCTAAGGGAAGGAAGCCTGACAGTGTTGAAGAAAATATGCCATATGTACACATATATCCATATAGAGTCTAAAAACCCCAAGATACTATGCACACAAAGCTCTCCAGCACTGTTGGTGGATTTACACGTGTAAATTAACAACACCACATTCGGAATACTCAAAGTTAAGGTTTCACTTGTTTAGCAGGTGAGATTTTGGTCTCTTAGCCACTTACACTAGCTGCACCGTTTATTGATTGGATCTTCTCTTTCCCATTTCTGAAAATCTATGTCATTATGGGCTTTCATTACTCTATCAATACTATCTCCTACACCTGTAGGTCTTGCCATGAAGCACTTTCTATCAATCTTCTTGAAACGTTACCTCCACTCTATCTTCTCCTTGCCACTTAAATGAAAAAATAAATAAATGAATGAATAAAGGGGAATCTGAAAGAGGCAAGTAACTTGTCATCTGATGCTGTGGCTAAAAACACCGGTGATAAGGGCATTTGATTCCGTACTAAGAGAATAAACAGTGACAGAGGTAGAGAAGTTTAAATAGATCTCCAGTAACGCATTATACTATGCAGTAATGCAATACAGTGAAAATTGAAAGGGAAGATTAAATCAGGTATTAATTTTTCTGTCCCAGAAGCTTGCCTAGTCACAGCACATTCTTGCTAACCTCTTCACTATAGCATCATTTCAATACTCAAAGTTAGGAGTAGAAACTATGGAGGTCTACACAATTTTATTTTTGGATGGCAAAAAAATGAGTGCTTAGAAAATACGGAGAAGGGAAGAAAGCAGATGGAGAAAAATGAAAAATGAGCTCCAAAGTATACATCATTTCCTAAAGTGGTTCTTATATTTGTTCCACAAACAATGTAGTGCTACCTTAGGGTTTGCTTTATGCGTGTTGTTACATTACTTTATCACCAAGAGAGTTAACGTCCCTTTTATGAAATATTCAGAGAAAATTATATTGCTGCAGCTTGCAACTGGAGGCTATAAAACTTGTTAATGTAACAAGTAATATTGCAGTTGTCTCAATAATTGTAACTTTAATTAGCATGTTAATACAGTTAACAGGAAGCCCAAAACTTGTTTAAAGTAAGGAAACTGTAAACAAACTCTCAGGCTCTGTTAGAAGAAATGTTGCAGTATATCCTGAAGGTCACACAACAGGGAAGAGCTACACAGTCATGAAACCTTCTCCCGCTCAGCACCACAGCTGCTCGAAGCCGTTATGAAAAGGCTGTACCAAAGGATTGCTGTTTGCAGTTGTGCTTATTTTGGTTTGCTTCCTCTCTTAATAGCTTACATCACTGCTACTAATTTTCAGCCCAGAACTCCTGGAAACCTCTCCAAGTTTATATGTTTTCACAGAAATAATGTTCTCTAGAACCATCAGTCTTTTTGGAAAGCTGATTTAGCATCAGTGCTGAAGAGAGATTTTGGGATTTAAGAAATATCTTAAAGCACATGAGCTCCAAACAGATAAGACCTTTACACGCAGCTAGTAGTTGGAAAAAGTGTGAATGTAGGAATCTTTCTCCTTTTCACAAATTTTGACATGTGGCTAAGCTGGTTTAGCAAGTTCTCCTCAATATTTAGAATAATTTAGATGACAAGGCCAAGATGCAAAAGTTAATGGCGTCACCCAAAGCAAGTGCAATCTTCCCACCTGAATCCTCCAGCGCTGCTAACTGGCTCTCGCATTTTTTACCATCTCTTGGATTTAGAGTTACCATATTGTATTTCTGCTCCCAAGGGTA
Organism: Chionis minor; assembly: GCA_013398295.1. Lineage (NCBI taxonomy): Eukaryota > Metazoa > Chordata > Aves > Charadriiformes > Chionidae > Chionis > Chionis minor. The sequence continues at coordinate 707,930 of VZSF01004963.1, forward strand.
GAAAAGATGAATAGTGCTCAGTCTTTTCTTTCACTACTTCATCTATGCCCTCACACCCTTCAGCTCTGTATTCAAACATCACTTATTCTGAAATGATTGTGATGGCTGAACCTTGTCCAGGAAATCCTTAATCTAGTCCAGAGAGTTAGAATAAATACCCAGCCCTGAAAAACCAACGTTTGATTGTATGGCATGCTACTGGCACGTATGAAAGCTTTACCATAATATCAACAAACTTTTACTGCAACTCTTCACTACTAACCCTCATTTTAAAAAGGAAGATGGTGCAGTCGGTTTTGGAAGGGGTACCCAGAAAGACCTGGCAGTGGCAGGAATAAAACCAAGACCTCCTGCACCTCAAGTTCACTGCCTTCCGTCTCAGAACTGCACCAAGAACTCTGCACGGGGTACAGGACTCCAGCTGCATGTATTGCATTTGAGGAACAGGGTCAGCTAAATATGTACCAAGTAGTATTGCTAGATAGCAAGCCTCTGGCATCCCAGTAATGCCTCAGCTTCACGAACAACCCTGTTGATGTCAGCACTGGACTTGTTAAAATAAGAGAATAAGCACAGGATTCACCATCTGGCCCTCTGTGGAAACCCAAAGCCATAAAGCTGCTGTTCCTGAGGTAAATTTAATTTTATGACTTGTTAATGGTTTTAGATCTTGAACTTACCATTTGCACTAATGCTCATTAAATTTAATATTAAACCTGGCTTGCTAGTTGTATTGCCACTCTTTTTTTTGGGTCAGAAATCAATCCAACACTTTCTAGCTTGCTCAGTGCCCATCCCCCAGGCTAAAGTCTCACTTGCAGGCATTACTACCACATAAGAGAACAAGCACACAGAACTGAACCCGCCTATGGAAATAATTTTCAGAGAACAGTCCTACAAAACCAGTGAGGGGAGCAGCTTTAAAGCAGGGAGTCAGGGACGTTATGAACTTTCTGTGTAAACAGAAGATCTCAAAGCAGGGTTCAACACCTTCAGCACGCCTGGGTTGTAATCTCGCTTCAGATGCCTAGACAATAGAGCTGAACCAGTGATCGAAATAAAGAACTGGAAAACACCTTTATAAAAGTCTTAAACCACGGCAGTTGAAGCAGTGACCAATAAAGGCATTTGAATGATTGCACCTCCCACATCTCTTTTTTGTTACCTATTCCTCAGAGCCTGGCAATTAATTGTTCCTTGCATTGATCCAGTCTGTCTCCGCCACCTTGCTTGACAGGCTGCTCCTACAGCACTGCCAGCATTTATGTTCCCAGTTACACTCCCTTGCCCTAGTTTTGCTTTGAATGGGCTTGTCTGTAGCTACCACACACATTTCCAGCTCCAATTTCCATTGAATAACAGAAAACTAAGGCAGATGCTGGCTTCACATTTCTTTTTCTCCTTCCTGTAACTCTCCTTTGAACATAGCCCTATATCTTCAGCTGTAAAAGCCATTATTTTTATCTACATCAGGAATGTTGTGCTAGAGCCTTTACTTGAAGTGCAAATGGATGACTGATTCCCTGCTACATGAAACCTCAAGGAAGTACAGGGTAAAATTTTTCTCAGGAAAATGACTTGCTAATAATTTTCATTAATCATTCTTGCCTCCCTTACCGAGAAAACAAGTAGCTGACCCAATATAAAAACCAGATTATCAAAAGCCATACAGAGAAACAGCAGCCATGCACTGGTTTTTGAAGCTGCACTGTTCCACTTCTCCATGGATCATCACAACACGCAATGACTAAATTTAAAGTCTGAAATCAACATTCACCAAGAGCGTAAAGAGGTTGAACTACCAGGGAAAGGCCTGTTGCAGAACCACCAACTTCAGTTTAGTAAGAACTCTTTCAAAACTCAGCATACCTGCAACAGAGGCTTTCCCATCTCTCACTATCATCAGCATGTAAAGGTGCAGCAGAGTCAATGTCTAGGTAAGGCAAAGTAGAGAAAGCTCATTCCCTGCTCCTTCCCAAGGACAGGCAGAGTCCCATGGGAGTGCTCCAAAAATAAACTCTGAAACTAAGACTTCACCCGATTCCTGTATCCTTCGAACCGGAGGCTGAAGTAAAACATACTGCCGCATGCTTTTCCAGCTCCAAGAGCTATACTCAACCTTCTCTTAACTCCCTTCCAAGTAGATCAATCTGCAACAACAAAATTCTGTCGTCCAACTTAGTGGGAACATGAAATTAACGACAATTGTCTGGTTTTGTAAATACTTGGTCTTGACTAAGTATCTAGTAGACAGTGATTATGAATGGCTGACTACAGTTATCTTGATCTCGTCCAGATTTCAAAGTGAATCTGTGAGAAGGGGAATACCAGATAACCAAGATAACTGCAATTTCAGTACTAGTTTGTCTCTATCACCACAGGCATACTAAGAACGTGAGCATGAAATTATTTGGTAAGGGTAACATGGACACCATCAGCAACGCTGACCTCAAGAAAGCAAAAGAAATTTGCTTTATAATAATGATTGCTGTGCTCTATATCGTTCATCTTCAGCAGCTCTAAAATTGCTATTTATCATTACATAGAAAGATTATTAAGAATATTGTAAAAATCTGAGACGAAAGGACTAGTGGTAGCAAAAGGAATGTCTGAGTGTGCAACATTTTTCCATTGTTAAGTACTGCCTAAAGTGCTACAATCCAAAAAAATTAAAGATCCAAAGGCCAGACCCCTCAGAGCTTATTTTTAAAACTCAGTTTCTGCACTAGTCCTTCTCCCACTGCACAACTGCAGTCATTCAAAAATGAATCATCTGGGCAATTCCCACAGGAATATTAAAAATAGTAAGATTTGTTTCCTCTGTTTGTCATGAACACTAACCAGAGCTATGACCTAACCTGGCCGCCTTCTTTCCATAAGTAGAAACAGACCCAGTCGTACTAAAGAATACAAACTTTTCTCTCCAGCATTTTCTCCCAGAGGACACAGGCCATGGGAGAGGGTGAGCTAATTTTGTCAGGTCTTCATGACAAAAGAGTCAGGGTCATTTCACCCTGCCCAGATGCTGTGGAAAACGTCTGGCAGTACATGATTTCTGCCATTTGAAGCAGCTCTCTGGTTCTGCTAATGTGAGCAGTTGTACTGCATTTTTTGCCAAGGCCTGAATTTGGCTCTGCATAGACCAAGAAACAGCAGCCAGCCCAGGAGATATGGCAGTAGAGTTTCTTCCATTTCATAGAATTGTAGAATCATCTAGGTTGGAAGGGACCTTCAAGACCATCAAGTCCAACCATTAAGGTAACAGCATTTCCTAACATCGGCCTTGCCCATTCTTTTCAGGCTTTCCCCACCTGAGCCAAAGCCTGGGAACAGTCTCCATACGTTCAACACAATGTCATGTTTGAGCTAGTGCTCACTCAGGAGTCCTCACTCACTGATAACCCGCCTGGCTGAGCTGAGCCAATGTAAAGCCCGCTTTAAATGAGCCAAAAAGGAGATCACGGATTTTTATAGCTTTATCCCACTGCAAACCACTCTGTTCCTGAAATCTGAGTCGCTTCATTTAGATCACTTTGTTTATATCGGCCCTTAACTATACATTAAAAGAATGCAAGAATAGCCATCCATATCCCACAAGTCATTAGATGTAAAAACAAAAGGATGGTTTATAAGTCTTAATATAAAGCAGGAACTGTATGTGCATTGAGCATCATGTTTTACTGTGGATTGGCAACTAAACTTTTGTTTCAAATGCTGAGTTTTCTGCAAGAAAGAATGCAGCCAGTGAAGGCAGGCAATTATGACTTGCTAATGTCAGCAGCAAGAAACCTTTATGTTCAGCCGATAGCAGTTACGCAGAAGGTAAAGCCTGTCTATACTCGTAACTCAGAGGAGTAATTTTTTTGCTAATATGTGCAAATCTATATGAAATGCTTTAATCTGTAAATACAAGTTGACATTAAGCTCATATTTACCTAATTTCAAAAAACCAAAGCACTCAAATGAAGCCTGAAACCAACAAATGCATTTTAAAACTCCAGAACCATATTAAAAAAAAAAAAGAGATCAGCGTTTATTCACATAAACTTCAGTTTGTACCCCTCTTCCTCTTCTATAAAATGGGACTAAACCCAGAGAAGCAAATGAGTATTTAAAAGATTACTTTTGTGCTTTCGTGGTGACATGTTGTAGAAATGCTGTAGAGAAAACTCTGCTTTCAGAACAAGTTTGAAAGGCATTAAGTCAGAATGCTACACACTAAATATTGTGATAATTTTAAATTCATACCTAGTTCAATGAGCAACATCTGACTGAAGCAAAGCCCTCTAAAGGAAAGAGGTTTTCTTACTTCAGCCTTCTTCTCTGTAGAAAAATATTCCTTTCTTTAGACTGAGTTCTCATGCTAAAAATCACAGCAGAAGTTTCCCTATTCTCATCACATTGCACCTAACCCCTGAAGTAGCCTGTAACAACCTGCCAGCTCCCTTTACGGAACAGAAAGCTACTTTTCAGTTTGCTGCTCTTTGAAATAGCAATGCTAATTGAACCAGCATATGAAATTCCACTTCCACATAAGCTTGTATTAAATGCCCTTCTGGTTTCCATTCCTGGATATTTATCAAAATGCAGTTCAGGGCAGTGTAATTATACTCTCCAACACAAAAAAAAGGAAGGTGGCAAGAGACATGCCCTCGTTTTATCAGTTAACCACGAATGCTGAAAGGTACAATGTGTTCTCCCTCTAGAAGCCACTTCTGTCTCTGGGTGGCCTCTGTCCTAAGAAATAAAGGGACATTGATTTTGCATAATTGTTTGCACAGGTACACTATCCAATTTGAGGGTGGACATTAAATGGTTCCCTTAGCAACAAACCTTATCAGCATTCTTTGACTATGAAGAGGGGATATTTTTTCCCTATAAAAAAGTTCCTTCTGCTTAACAACAGCAGACAGAAGACCATTTTCAAATTCCTGCTTTACACAGTGTTCTTTTTATTCCAGGCTACATATTAAGAAAGTAATGGCACAGTTCCAGTAATTTGAAAGCAAAGATAGAAGCTCTCTGCTACAGGTTACCAGATTCTCGCTGCACCATTGTCCCCATTCGCAGGGAGGTCTTGGGCCACATCCTTTCACTCAGCCACTGTACAACACAACTCCACAAATACCTGCTGGGACCCACCTAAGCAGATCACGAACGGAACAGCAGAGTCAGGAATGGCTGCGTGGAAGGAGGGAACCTCTCATGCTGGCTTTGTTGTTGGAGACACTGTAACATCAAACTGCACCTTAAACAGTTTTGCCTGGTGAAGGCAACCCTTGCATCAGATTGAAAGCCTGGAATTCATCAACCAGAAACGTACATTTTTAAATCAAGACAGCATATATCCTTTCAGCATCAACCCAATCTTTAAAAAACTAAAACATGGGCTCTTCCTGAACAGTACTGCACAGGTGCCATTCATCTTTAAATTCTTGGCACACTCCCTCCTTGTTTAGGGATTTGATCAAATAGCTCTCATCAGCAGGCCATTGCAGTGGCTTATGATTACACCTCTTTTTATTTCTCCAACTTAATTGTAATTGTGGCTTTTTGTTTCGAATGCACAACAGCCAAGCATATGGACACGTCCTTTAAGCAGCTGGGTTAATGTTGCTTTCACCTCTGTTTCATTCTTCCAAAGCTTCTCCCTTTATAACTGATGGAAATGTACCAAGATTCTGTTCTGAACACAAAGCCCTCTTCAAAGCTTGCTGCCTAATGTTGCATTGCTAAGTAGAAACTATTTGTGATAAAATAAAGACAGATTCTTAACTACTTCTGAATGCTAAGTCTCACGCTGGGTGGAAACACTCTGTGCATCTGTCAGCATGGATGCTTTTTGCATGTTATAATTTCAGAGCACTTAAGACGCCAGCCCTACCTGCAGCTTCCACTGCCACCGAGTGCACTGACCCCTTGGTCCAGAGGCTGTCACACACCACGGCGGGTGAACGGACAAACTCATCACGCAGCATCGGCGCATCATTGTCACGTCTCCAGATGGAGACACTGCTCCCTCCTCCTACACAAAGCATGACTACTGACACAGGGAACATCAAGCCAATGGAAACAGCACAGAAGAATGGAAACAGCTTTCTTCTAGCCAGGTAGCCAAGAAACCTCTTCTCTGACATCGGAAAATACACTCTCGCCTATGTTTCAGTAGTTCTGCTGCTGACAAGAACAAAATATGCTGGCAGAATAGAGAAAGAGCTGTATGAACCCGTAATTGCCCAGAAACCAAAATACAGCTGGCAGGTCTAATTTTAGTCCACTAGCCCTGTCAGTGCCCTGTTAAACCACCCAGCTCTTGTGCCAAGGAAAGTAATGCAGAAAGAGCTTGAACTAGAAGCTGATCTGAGCTTTGCATCGGAATTAAAAAGGATGCAAAATGGTAGAAGGCTGATTAAAGAGCTGGAGCCAAACTTGACCATATTTCGTGAACAAACGCATACACAAGCAGAACTTGTACAGTTGGCCCTCAACTCCCAGAGCACTGACAGATCCTCTGCTTCCACTGTGGGAAGTCTGAAGCGTGAACTACCTTGAACTCTGAGACATTCTCTGCTGTGTTGCTACAACTTTTGTACTCTTTTGGTGACAATAAAGGGAATTGGTAAGAAAACTACAAGTCTTAAAGATAGCTTTGGCAAATTTGCATCTTGAGCTAGTTGTAGTTTCTCCTAACCGTACATTGCCACAGCTACGTAAGTTTCACCTTAAAGATAGACTTGGAATTCTAACAGATGCAGAGGGGATAGACAATTAATGTTTAATGGTAAAGATATTTTGCCACTTTCTTTTTCAGGTGGCCTTTCTTCAAGTGCAGAGCTTAGCAAGCTTATTTGGAGAAAAGGTGCCCAACTCCCTCAGATAAAGCACTGATTTAGCGTATCTTTCAATTGATGTGAAATAAATAGATTTTATATGGTATGATTTATATGGTATGATTTGGTTGGTTATCCCATTTGCATAAAAATCTAATGGGCTTAAGGACCTGTCTCTATTACATTTGTCATTTTCAAAGAAAAATTTATTGGAGTACTGTCCGATTTTAAGAAAAATCCCTTGCTGTGTGGTGTATAAGGCTGGTTTGTTTATCAAGTTTCCATTGAAGTTCAATAAGAACAGCGTTGATAAATGTATCCACCCACCAGCTGTTAAGTATATATGCAAAACTAATGCAATTAGACAATATTAAATACTTTTCCCTTTTATAGTAGTTTAATCCAAAATATCTGATTTAGGAATTACATTTTTCTTGATGCAAATATAACACTAGAAAAGATGTTGTTTCTGCAAGGGTATATAAGCTAAACAAAATTACATATAAAACTTTGGGTTTCTTTACATGCATTGATTTTATTAGACCTCTTGGCTTTAAGAAAAATGCATGAGTTAGAATTAAATTTGCTTCACTTACAGCATAATTGATTTCAGAAAGGTATTGAGTTTTGTTTGATATGCTCTGACTTCCAGATAACGTTGTTAGTCCAGACTTTTTAAAAATGCGCAAATAGCCATGCCGGCAGCAGTGGGAGCTGAGCAGAACACAGCTCCACAGCAAAGCACCGTAAACAGCGCGAGGTCAATACAGAACTGCACAACCTACATGAAAGTCAGAACACATGAAGCCCTATTTGCTTCAGATATCAGCAGTGTAGACTTTCTCATAAGTTAAAGATACCATCCTACATGCAGGGTTTAAAGTTTCTCTCCTTGGCCAAATCTATTGGTTCCAAAATTGTTACTAAGTGATTTGGACACAGGGAACCTTATTTTCTTCAGAAGAGAAGCACAGAATAAGCCACTTCAGTGATTTATTTCAATGTAAAGGTTAATACAACTGTATATGGGCACCTCGATAGGGAAGCTACAAGTGTAGTTTGTCTTGCATATTCCTGAACCTTCTAGTTATATTTTAATCATCTCTTAATTTGCTCCAAATGTTAAGGGCTAGCAACTTACTGTAAAGACATCATTGGACATACCAGTTTTCAACTCAGATTTACCCGATTACATTATTTTTTAATAGAAATGGAAAACAGAAATTACAGTTTAAAATTTACTGCAGTGGTTCAACTTCCATATAGAAATACACAAGACAAACCACTCAGATTTCCGCAACTACTTGCCAATGTGACTTTCAGTAATATTATATTCCAACTAAATAAGAGCTACAAAACCTCCCTAAGTGACCTACAGATGCATGCAGCACACTGTGTCTTAGGGATTGATACTTAATTTCTCTAGCATGAAATTTGGAACCCCCACCTTGTCGTGGCTGTCATTCAATGACAACTTCTTAAACAAAAACGCATCCCAACTCAGTCACACAAGCCTGAAACTTTCAAGTTATCTTTTAAACAAAGCACCTTTCTGATTTCTAACAAAATGCTCCTGACACAAGTCCTCCATTTCTAAGGTACTGGGAAACATTCAAAAAAATATCTGAGTGATCTACACTGCGCTATTTACAATCAGCTAATTGTTTTCTACTTATCTTTTGTTGCTTCCATGTGAGACCTGCAACCCAGAGAAATCGCTTTTATCAGTCTATATAACATGCACAACAAATAATTCTCATTCTTTATATACTCAAGTTTTCAACCAAAGTTGACCTGACAGAACTCTTTCAGTTAATCAGTTTATAATATGGACCGAGACTGAAATGTTAACCAAAATTTTTTTTAGCCCAGTGAAAATATTTTTTCCATATTTTGTTGCTGAAAATCCTGATACATACAAGTCTAGCCATACGCAAGACACATACTTTCCCTTAGATTAGTACTTACTGCAAGGAATCACTAAAAGTTGGAGCCATCCCATGAGAAGTCTTATATCTAAATTCTGCAGTTTAGGGGCAGCAGGTCTAAATCTCATTTGAGATACAGAAGCATCACAATGCGCTTCCCTGACAAGCATTACACTACAATTTTATTTGCAGCTACTGCAAATCACTTCAGCCAAAAAAACCCCCACTCTAACTTATAGATAGATGCGCTATCTGTTTTGCTTACTTTCACATAATCTCAAAGATTGCATTCATTATTAGCTCTAGTCCCGCAGAGGGACTCCACTACACTAATGGCTTGACAGTCGGTGCCCCAGAGAGCTCACAAGTGTGAAGGTGCCACTTCAGCAACTGCTTCCCAACACTGCCTTTACCAAAAAAGTGATCACAATCAGAGCACTTCTTTCTGAGTTTACAGCATTAATTTTAATGTCCTCTCGTTAGCAGAGCAAGGACTTCACCAGTATCATGCCTATTCTATTTCTCAAAATATTTTGCTTTCACAGAGATGTATATGTATTGGAAAACAATAGCTTCATTGAGTAAACTACATTACTATTGCAAGCAATATGCAGTCTGTTCCAACCATCATATTTATATGGAAATTAGACTTCTTTTCAAAGAGGCATGTTTCCATAAACTCCAGTCGCTGTCCACTGAACCTAGACATTTCCTTTAAAATCGATGCATTTAAATTTGAGATAATATTTTTGGCTTGTGCCTTTCCTCACAAGTTGTTTTACTAAAGCAGGGGCTGGTTACTGGTTGTAGATTGATCTTTTTCCTGCAAGCAAATTGAAGCAAATGGAGTATTCTTCGATTTCGCATCGGACAACATTCTACAATGAAAGAAGCTGATCAGTCTATGAGTGTATCATAGCACAATCCATTCGTTTTAATCCCTCGAAAAATTCAGCATAGGAATAACACTAAAAAGGCAGGCTGGCAAACAAGCTAGGAAGAGTCCCAAAGGCCTCTCAAGCTTTTCAGATTACTAGAAAATTAAGTTTTCCATTTTTACATAGGGGAAAACCCAGTTCTATCAAATGAATTCAAAACTCAGCCTCTTGCAAGAATAAGAAAGAAGGAGCAATTCTTCAGAACAATCATGAGTTTGATACAAGACCAGTGATAGCAAAAGGTAGCTTTAAAACACAGTGAATTTTCCTCATTCTAAATGTTCAGGGCCTATCTAAAACAGCAGAGCTTTCAGCTGCTCCACCCAGAGATGTTCCAGCATCAGAGATTACTCGAGTTTAGGAACACCCAAGCAAAACATCTTGCTCACCTAACTTACAGCAAGCAGATAAAATAAGGACAGTCAGTGGCTTATGAGAAGAATGATGACACTCAATCATGGCACTACTTCAGTTCTGCACAGGGAAGTGGGAATCAGTTGCCAGCCTAGTTGCGCCCAAATATTAGAGCAGTTTTGCATCTTCCTAAGACAGATAACTGCATTCAATTGTTGTTCAACTTAATAGTTAAAGCATTTCTCAGATAACTTTCAAAACACAGAAGCAGATTTTTACAATACGCCAGAGAAAATCAGTTCTGCTTCTTTTTAAGAAGGAGCATCTTAGACTTTCTAGAAAAAACAGAAAAGGTAGAAAAAAGCCTAGGACAAAGGCAAAGAAACAGACAAGGAGGACTGACAACAGATGCCTTGGATTGGGATGGAGTCTAAGGCAGGAGATCAGGTTAAAGGCTAGAAACAGTGTGAGAGAAGAGATAGCACTAAATGAAAAATAAAGGTTTAGGCCTCGACCTGCTTGAAACGGGAATTAAACTTGAGATATATCACTGCCATTCAGTGGCAGCTACTCCGAAATTCAGCTTATCCACCAAGGAAAGTTTTAGTCATCACACGCAACTACTCCCCAGGCTGGGATGTTAGCCGGCCAGTACAAAAGCCACAGGCTTATCTAATATAATTTGCAATCATTGACTTCTTGTGACAACAGGAGGGAAGGAACAGCAGGGACAGAAAATGCTGAACAGTTTTTCTTTTGATAATATAGAATCTTTTTGTGTCTTCATACAGCTTAGCTGCTAGCTGGAACATATACTGCAGCTAGTACTTGGGTTTCTGACGTCTGTGGTTAAACTACCCACAGCTTCCATACAACTAGTCTGCACTGAAATATCCCACAAAAAGGGCTGCAGAAAACCCAGCTGAAGCAAACTTGCACTTGTCAAGAACAGGGAGATCACTTCTGTTTTCTCAGCTCACTGCCACTTGGCTGCTGGTTTAACAAAACACACTTTGATATTTAAGCAAAACATTAGAGGATAATCAGATGGTAGGGGAAGGGGATACAAATGTTATACTCCTACCACTCTCATATGTTTTTTATTATGCTCAAGTAAAAACATTTTTTGTGACATTGACTTTAAGTGACCTTTCCAGAAGACAGCAGTCGCTGGTCAGTGACCCACCGCTATCAAAAGCACATTAACATTCAGCTAATTCTGCTCAGCAAGAAAGTACCTTATCTTTTCAGAAGCAGAAAGCTCATAACCACCAGAATACAAACCCTTCAAGCTTCATTATTCTACCAATTCACGCTTCACTATGGTAAACATGTTTAATGCTTTAATCCTTTAAAGAAACATTTTATTAAAGGGTGAGAGAGTATGCATACGATAGCTTAAAGCACTTCACCAGTCCCCATCCATAGGGTAGAAGCAATAAATTTGTCTTCAGAGTGACTCAGGCTTTTAAGAGAAAGACATAAATCTTCCTTATGGCCTTATCAGAGCACGGCCAGACAAGCTATTGCAACTCTACAGGTGTACTGCACTGAACACATCCACACACCCGGGCTCCGTTTGGCCATGCAGCCCAGCCCTGCAGCAGTCTTGGTTCCCATGCTCTAAGATGAGTCACTTAAAATCAGCAACAAATGGAAAAGCCTTCCTCCCAGCAAGGCATCACAACACCTCTCCCCGCATGTGGCTTCTTCCGTCACTTCTTTGATATTTAGGGCTGAATTTGCAGGTTGGTTCTGCTACTGCAGGGCACAATATTTTCATACAGTATCCAAGTCACCAGGCTAGTTTGCCAGCCTGATTTTCTGGAACTTGTGCCCTCTTTGACTCAAAGGAAAATTCTCTCTTTAAACTAAGAAGAAATGCATGCCCTTTCTGTACTTTTCTGCTCCTCGGCAGTACCATCAGTAAATGGTGGAGTCTCTTTGAAGAAGCTAACTGAATTAGGAAGAAAAATATTGTTAAGAAATTCTGATCCTTACATAAACACATAAGAAATCGCTATTTTACTTCAGTGTGAAAATGCTCACCTAAGTCACACATACCACTTCATTCTCTCACTGGAGGATATTTTATAGAACAGCAAGACACAGGGAATAAAACAGCCTTCCAATGTCAAGAGTATCCTGATGCACACCCAGCAGAATGGGTCCAAAATGCCCCCTATGAATCAGTTCTGCTTTAATATTTAACAATTCAAAGTAAGAATTCACGAGCCTTGTAAATATCAGATGCTATAAATAGACTGTAAGTAAATGAGGTAGCTTTAGCTCTAGACACAAACAATTCATATTACTTTGACCAGTGTTAATGAAGCACGTAACTGAGACTGTTAGGGATTTGATTTCAATCAGAAAAGCAACCATGACTTGTTTTGGTATTGATTAGCAAAGGTCAAATAACCCACATAGGCTAATGCTCCCAAACAAAATCAAGCATCCATCCCACAAAAATCAGCAATGTACATATATAAGTCCTATATCAACAAACCACGCACTCTGAAAAGCACAGAACATTCTGGTTTTGGCTGAGCTATAGCCAAAATTCAAGGTTCTGCAGTATGACTTGCACTAAAACAATAAATGCACAATACCTGGATTTTAATAAAGCAAAAATAGTATTAATGCAATTCATTTATGTTGCATTATCCTAGCTATGAATTAAGTCTATTCCTTGGGGAGAGGAAAAAAAAAAAATCACTGTGAAGGTGGTGATGTATTGAAAGAAGAGCCCAGGGAGGTGGTATGATCTCCACCCTCAGCAATATCAAAAATTTGACTGGTCAGGTTGCTGAGCAGCCTGATCTTACTGAATCTGCTTTGAGCAGAGGGCCAGAGAAGGTGACATGCAGACATCCCTCCCAATTCAAACTAACTCTACAACTTCAGAACTGAAAGGCACTAAAGCTCTAGATCTCTGTTCTGAGGGTATTTATTCTTAGAAGCAAAACATGATCAAGAGTAGGAACCTTTCATTTTTCTTTGCAGTCCTTACCCCAGTCTTATCAGTTCTATAGACTGTAACACATACCTACTTGTGACAGACACTTACCTCCCTCAGACTAACACTCCAGGAAGTTGACAGGGCCTTTGGCTCTAAAAAGCCGACATGGGATGCACGACTGTGCTTTCACAGTGAAAAGCCCCATGCCTCGCACTCTTAGGGGCTGTATGCCTACCAGTACAGGTAGGATGTGTCAGCTACACCTGATACTACTTCCAACAAAGACTGGCCTCTCTTGCACGTTGTTACACATCCTCACCAGCGCAACTGTCCCACGTGATCAAAAGCTGACATGAAAAAATACTTCCTGCACTGTAGAACAGACATAAGAGACAGAAAGTAAAATGCTAATATCATTAGAATCACAGAATCACTTGGGTTGGAAGAGACCTTCAAGATCATCGAGTCCAACCATAACCTACACTACCAGAAACACCACTAAACCATGTCCCTCAACACCACGTCCACCCGTCTTTTAAATACCTCCAGGGTAATCAGGGTAGCTGATTAGCCTCATCAGATGAGTAAGTTCCATGTGAACAAATGCAAGTTTCTTAGGTCAAACTAATATAAAACAGCTTTAAAGCTTGTGTGTCCCTTGAAGAACAATGAAGTAAGACGAAGAACACTGCATGCAACAAGAACTGAATCGCAAGTGTTGGGCAAATTCAGTGCAAACCAAGACTAAGCGTTCTGGGGTACCTGCCCACCAGTTGTGCACTTTAATATAAAAAACACCTTGCATGTTTTTCATAGTTCATGTATTAGCTGTGAAGCTGCCAAAAGAACAGCATCCAATCACCTCTGTGTTTAGAAAGCAGACATGTTGCAATTCAGATGTCAGACTGATGCACGGGGGATTAGACCTCAGTAACAAGCAGACCTAGTTCCTTCCACCATCCCCACCCCGGAATATGCTGCAGCTTCACTCACTTCGCATCAATGAACTAAGGCTGCATGACTTCCAGGAAGAATCCAGTTAGCAGTTACACAAAGAAAAAATTCTTTTTGCTTGTCCTTAACAATTCCCTTTCCCCTTCAGTGTTTGTGACTCTCAAGAACCCAAAAATAGCTACTACTGACTTATAAAACTACTTTTCTAGGGCAGCTTTTGAGAGAGGACTAAAATTGCTATTATGATATACTAGCTTTGATGTGGATACTAAGGGTGACTAAAAATCAAGTTATAATTGTGATAGATCTTAGGATATCCAAATTACAATGGTCGCTGTCACAAGGTGGCATTGGTTGGCAGTCTTCATTTTTTGATTTGTTTTGGGGGGTGGTAGGCATTGGTAGGGGACAGGGTGGGATGGTTTGGTTGTGTGTTTGATGTTTAAGGCATGGATGTAGTCCTAAAGCGCTAATCTGCCAAATGTTTGACGATCTGTTTCTATGACTCCATGTCCCAGATTTAAAAGCGAATAGAAACCTGGCTATAACCTGGATAAATAAATATCCAAGTTTAGCAGAAAGCAGCCAATATCAGACACCTTTGAAGGAACTGGGAAAACACGTAATTCCCTACACATTCTCTCAGCGTGTTGTAATCTGAGACTCAGGCGTTTCATGGAATACCCTGGATAGGTTATTAACCCAGAGATATAACTGAATTCAGATGATTCTTATAAGCTTTTGACACCTATAACATCCTCATGCCAATTTTTTGGTTTAACTACCCTGAATAGGTTTTCCATCTACAAACTAACCTCCTTTTCCAGCACACATAAGCAAAATAATGTTCAAAAAAAAAAGCACCGACACTAGCAGAATGATGTCTTATTTCACTAATGACCTCCTCCTGCTCACAAAACTCATCTTTGCTTTCCGTTCTTTAACTAGACGTTTATTTATATGAAGACTACTCCCCTTACAAGCCAGCCATTCTAGAAGCCCTTGAATTGCTTTGGTCACAATATTTTTGGACATCCAAGACATCTATGACAGCCAAATTCCCCCCACCTGCATGATCAATGAGGTTTCCAAAGCTAGATGAGACTTCAATCAAACATATGGTTGTCCTTCTACTTTACAGGTAAATCCATGAGCGTCAGAAAAAGGTAAAGAGTAAGTAGAGTTGAGAGAGAAAAGACATTCTGCATGTCCCAGGCCTCAAATACCAGAAAACATTCTTGATCACTTAAAGTAGTGAAGTAGGAGTTTAAAAGATTAAAAGAGGCAAAGGGCTCTGCAGAGGCAAGGAACCTGGGTGTATGGGTACAGTTCCCGCCCCCCCAAAAAAACCAACACCCCCAACCAACAAACAAATGAAAAAAACAAACACAAGTAACTTCAATAAAAAGCTTATGTTCAACTGAAGTCTCAGTTCTTCCACTTTCTAAATTAAGTCTCAAGTTTTAGAACCTCATAAAATAACCAATTGTAATTATTACCACTTGTTGCACTTTGCACTGGATATCCCTACAGACCCATGTTTTCTGTAGTTGAAAACTTACATAATTCTAGGAAATTTTTGCCTTGGTCCTGTTACTATTTTTCTTTCATCAATCAACTTGCACAATGGATAAGTCTGCTAACTCACCATCTTAATACCATTTGATTAGCCTATTTTGACACCAAAAAAAGTTCTGCAGCATCCTAGTTTAGATCATAATGATGCCTTCTTCTAATTAGCGTTTCAGAGGTGTTCTGAGAACATGGAAGGATAGAGTAAGAGTTGGTCTAGGAGGGAACATTTGGCACTGACCTCTGCAACCTTGAGTACATCACTTGCCTTCTTTCCTCCCTTCCTCTGCCATTTTGATGGCAAGCTCTTTCAAACAACTACCGCACCTCCACTGAATCCCCATATTCAGTGTTAGCTGAGACTTCTGGAACTCCAAGACATAGCACTTGTCTGAGACCTCATTGTCTCAGACAACTTGCACAGCTAGACCTGAAAAGTCATTAACTTATACAGCTTCTACATGGAGGTTATTAAAGCCAAGACGTCTCTTGCCTGGGGATAGGTAAGTCACCTATCCACCCGTGACCAGCTGCTGAATTTTCAGTGGCAGTAACTATATGTTACAGAATACTTGGGGGGGGGGGACAACCAAGTCAAGAACTCAAATCTTTCACAGGAGAAGAGGATTACATCATGGTTCAGTCCAGAAGGGGCAGTTGCACCAACAATTTGATACAGCTAAGAACGAACATCACATCTCAGCATATCTTCAGGAAGCCCTTATCTCTCTGCTCAGAATTTAACAAAAACATTCATTTTCTGCACTCTCAGTAATCAGCTTATAGCTTTCCCTTTGCCATACAGTAGCTCAAATGCCCCAGTGATTAGTCAACTCTCCAAGGTAAATGGAGAAGTAGGGACTGGATTTTGCCTGAAACATCTTGATAAAGCCAACTCTACTGAAAGAACATTAGAAGAAAAACAATAGTGGCTGTTTTATTGTCAGAGAAATAATTAAATGCAAGCTGGATTTAGTCCTACATCTGAGAAATCGATTGGATCTTCTCATTTTCTCTCAATTTACTTTATTACATGAGTGCTGATGACTCCAAGACATCAAGGTGAAGAATTAAAGGGCAAAAAGCCTTCATTAAAGTGGTTTAAGTTAAATCCTTACTTTTAACAAAGAAAAAAAAAAAAGACAAAAAAACAGACATGAGGCTGCTGTTTGTTTCCTATCTCCCCTTGTAGAGATGCAGTATAACAGCCACAAAAACAAGGCATATATGATGAGTCAGCCTTGTTTTGTGTCCTCTCACAACTATTTAGGCATAAACTATAAGACCAGTCAAGTAGAGGACCCATTTTCTCAGCGATGTGAAAGATACTTCCAGAAGTATCCCTGTCTACTTAACTTTCACATAGCACTTATGCCTCTCCCGTTTTCAGAATAAACTGACAATTTAGGCAGCTTTTAGAGCATGTTCTGTCACAGCACAGCAAAAAAAAATACTTTGAGACATACATACAAAGCTTGAAGAAAAAGATTACAGTAGGAAAGGGAGGAGCTGCAGCCCCACTGCTTGGGTAAGTGCACAGGGCAGACCTGCGTGTCTGTCTGTTTCACAATCCTTGGCGGGGAGGAAGGGAGGAAAAGATTCCCCTAACTCTGCTGCCTTCATGCCCCTTAATTCCTCCTGAACCTCAACACTATACCATTCCACAGCCACTTGTTCTCCTACTCCTGTCTTCTCCCGATTTCATCCTCTAGGCTTTTCAGTCCTAGATTTGCTTGCCTCTTTTTTTCCTCCCTCTCTTGAAGTCATGAAAGTTTCAACCTGCCTATCCCACGTTCTTATTACTTCTAAATATGTGCAATTAATTGGGTACAGACAACTGAGCTTAGGCCTGTGTCTGCCTGTTCTTGCAGAAAAAACAGACATTGCTTATGGGGAAGAACTGAAGAATCTGGACACCAGCAGCAGGCTTTATTTGGCTCTCCAATCTTGAACTTTGCTGTTTTCCGTCTTCCAGTACTGGAAAAGAATCTTACTTTTCCATGGGAACAAAAATCTCCTGAAGCTTTTCGCACACTTACAGAAAGGTTGGTTTTATAAACTGTAAAGGACAGGTCCCCAGAGAGAAAAATTTTGCCTTCAGTAGGATGCATGCGGCTCTGTCTTTACTTGAAGACCTAGGAATACATGCACAGGCAAAACTTATCATGAACTATATGTGAATTTTGTTTACCAAATTTGGACAATCAGTCCAATTCTAGCAGAGGAAAAAGAAAGGCAGGAAAAAAGCCAGATTCCTGTTACTTTAACATAGAATTCATTTTCAGCAGAGTTAAAAGGCTGAACAATAAAAGCAGCAGAATATTCAACTCATGTCATTCAAGCTGAAAAAGACTCAAATCCGGGAAGGGTTTCTTACCCAGAAGATCCTATGTCTGCACACAGCAGTTAAGCTTTGTCCAGGTTAGTGCTCATATTTGCATTAGAAAGGCTGCGTGAGTCTTCCCAAGCAAGCAAGCTACACTAGGAAAAATAAAAGCAGCTCCACTGTGTAAGAGGCATGAGCTTCCCTCTCTGAGGTCAGGAGCAGGGGCCCAATGGTCTTCAGGTGTCCTGCTGCAGCACCAAGCTCTCAAGAGAGTAACTCTTTCATAACTTCGTATAAGACTAGAGGAAACAGGGCTGAACTGCGCTCTGCTCTCTGTATTATGCTTTGTCTTCAGGGGCTGTCACACACAAGCATGGCACGGACTTCAGACGTTGCTCCTCATCCTGTGTTAGTATTTCCTTACGAGACATCTCTCAGTACTGCTGCAAAAAGATACCCAAGCCAGCTCCAACGGCATGTTAAAGATATATTAGTAATGCAGTTGCAGAGCGGTATTACTGAAGCTATGCAGCTTCCAGGAACTTCAGGCACCTCTACAACGCTATTGTCACATAAGGCAGAGACATTAAACTAGCTAAAGCAATAGAAGGTATTTAATCTCCTCTTATTGGGTATGTCAAATATTTTCACATAATAATGGAAGATTCAGCTAACTCATTTTCTGATCACAAATGGTAATGAAAAGTGCGTTAGAAGAGTCATTTAGTTAAAAAAGAATACTGACACTTAATTGGCTTGCAAGCCCTATGAACTGTGTATTGGTAGTTGGATGATGGGCACTAAAGGATTCCAAATAAAATGTGCTTCAGATTTAGGAACTAGATTCGCCACAAGGTGTATTATTCTTCAAGTGTTAGGATGATGTATAAGTAAAATGCAGTTATAATCTTACCTTATTTCCCCAAAATGTTTAGGCAGCATTATCAGGGGTGCTAAACCGTTACATAACTCGCAGATTAATAACTACAGAAGAGGAGGGATAAGGTTGATAAAGCTAGCGATGCCTTTACATATTGGTAAAGCTGCACTGAAAACAAAAACTCTGATTTTGAGGTCTTTCTTGCTGCTTCATTTTTAACTGGGGCTGGGGGGGTTATTTCATGCTTCAATAGTTGCACTAATAGAACTGCACTGTGCTAGCTGAATGAGATTTTCCTGGTTGTGAACACCAATGTCTGGAACAGTTGGGCTAATCTGAATTAACCTATATAGCATAAAAACACTTGATTTCATGAATACAAGATGACATTAGCACAGATTCTTAGTGAGCCAACTTAAATTTAGATACTGTAAAAGCCCAGGGGGAGTAGCGAAGAGAGTTAATTCAAAGATTCAAACAAGAAAAAACACCCAACATATATTTATGTTTAGAGACGGCTGTAATTTGTGTGCATGAATGCTAGCTAGTTAATTCTCTGGTAAAATTCTGACAGGGAAAATAAAAACCCCAAACAAGTTAAAAATTATTACCATCATAAGGATGCCAGCAGTAGGTCAGCCTTCTTCCGGTAGAAATTCTAGGTGAGGACTAAACTTTGCCAGAAGGAACTGAACCAACTTAGCAGTGGAGTTCAATTGCTCCATGTAACTGCTCGATATCCTAAGGTTAAAATTGAAGCAGAAGCACTATACTATGCTGAAGCAGGACACAACACTTGCTGGAAAGAACAGTGACAATCCCTTTACTTGCAGTGAACTAGAAAAAAAGCAATCTGTTTTTGCAATGGCTTCAGTAGCAGACTATTATTGTTTCATAACACATAAAACAAGTTAGATCCTGGTGGAGTAATTAACTACATTCTCAGAAAACACCATACAAATTCACTCTCTGAGCAAGCTAAGAATAACCGGTGTTCTTTGCTTCTTACTTCAGAACCTGTCTTGCTGAAATTCGTGACACAGCAGATGACACACTACCTCTTTTAAAACTACCTCTCTGGGAGAAGCGCAGGAATACAAGCACTTCTCCGAGCTATCTTTTTCAAACAAGAGCAACCACTTCTTTAAACTGCGACCTTTTTCCTCCTCTTATGAAGAAAACCATTGTTTGCTGCTCAGTGATGACCAAAATAAGAGTCTAGGATCTCCAGGGTGATACTCTACCACAAATCTGCACACTAACCTCGTAACCCTTAAAAAAGCCTTTCCTTCCATCCTCCCTTTGAGGACTGAACATTCATTTACTCAGCCCTCAGATGAGCTCTTTCCTCAGTACTCCACTTAAAATACTCTAAATTGCCATTTTGATGATTAATTGCCTCCGAGATCAACTGCTCTTTGAAAGATGCTTCCTCCTGTTATGAAAAACGAAGTCCTGAGTGTTCACTTTGTTCCAGGGCAACATTTGGACACCTAATTCTAAAAGCTGTCACTTAAGTTTTCACAGCTGAGGACACATCACATAGCCGGTAGGAACTGAACAGCTTACTATACACCATCCTGTCATTAATGCATATTTACAACCCCACTGGCAGAGCCAAGCACTTTGTGTATTAGATACTTCACAAATACTCATTTGAAGTCATGTGATGAATGGTCTGTCTAGCTATTTCAGGCTATCAATTTTTAAGTCTCAGCTTCAACTGTTGTTTCTATTACCATTTATGAGTTGTGGGACTTTTTTAAATTCTGCATTACTTAATGGCATATACAACTATCCCTGCCTTCCTGGATGACTCCAAAATTTGCTAGGATGATTCCTAAACTGTGATGACTCAGTTCGGCATACATTCTTCTGTAGACGCAGCTGCAGAAATACTGGGTTTATTCCATCTGGTCTGAAAATGTGGTTTCTTTGCTTCGGGCCAGTTACTAACAGCTTTTAGTGCCCAGGTGATCAGGATTTACAGAAACTTGGCCATACCCCTAGTATTAACCACATGAGTGGAAGCCAAGAGGAAGGAAAAAGGTCCCAGAAGAGCTCTTTCCCAGGCATGCTCTTTAGATACCTTTCAGTGTCAGAATGACTTTACACAAATGACATTAGGTTGGCAGCCTGAGTGCAAGGAAAAAATCTACATTTTCCCTGCTTTAAATTCAGCTCAGATCATCTGAGAAAGATTACGTAAACAGAAGAGTTTAAGATACCCTTAAGTCAGAAATATGCAACAGGAGAGGACTGTCACTAAAGTGTGTGAAGTTGTAACTACAACAAGGAGTTCAGCGTAGCAATTATAAAAAGATGTACTCTTAACAAATGAGATTTTCTGAAAAGGAAGAACTTGATCACCTTCAAGATATAAAGTGGGAAACTGATTACGATTTGACACTTACTTGCTCATCACAAGGTCACCGATGAGATTAAGAAACAATGAAGGAAAGAAAAAAAAGGTGGAAAAATAAACTAAATGACCTCTGAAATAGCAAAAAGTTTTAACATTTAGAAATACGCAAATAGGTTACTGAAAAATGTATCTGGATAACATTAAATCTACACTACAATACTAGAACTTAGAGTCAAGAATTCAAATTCGGGAAAGACCCAGATTGAGTCACAACATGCCCAACTACAAATCATCCCTTGTGTGTTTATAGACAAAAAGTTAGTCCTTAATTACATGATCAGTTTGTTTTCTTTTCTCTTAACAGAAGCCATACCTTACCAAGCACACAATGAATAGGTGTCAGCTTAGACAGCGTTCCGCCCTGGCTGTCAGTGACTGTGGTCTCACTCAGCAATAACTAAACACAGCTCCACCCCTTTCAATACATGGAATTCTCCCTAACTTAGTGCTTTTCTCATCTGGGGAGATGGGATAGCTTGGCTTTTTCTGTACCACTGGGCAACAGTTTGCTGTAAAGAGAAGACAAACTGTCTGCAAGTCAACTTAAGCAACAGGTAAAAAACCCACAACTTCTGTGTTCAGAATCAGCAGAAATTGAATTCAGGATCTTCTGCTACTGTGGTGAACAGAAAATTAAATTCTAGACAGTCCAATGGGGGTTCTTCTTCACTTCCACTAAGGAGTACTTTAAAGAACTGAACATTTACCTGCCACATCAGGAAAAGATGAACCTAAAGGTTATTTCAACCCTTCTCCACCCTTAGAAATTAGATAGTCAGCATCTTCCAGAATGAAGACTGCTAATACTGGTTACATAGTTGTCACAGAACAGAAGGGATACACTTCTTTCTGTCCACAAATTGAGCCATGATCAGCACAAAAGTCTTCAGGTATACAGGACTACCGCATTAATCAATCTAAAAAGGATACTACTATTCTGTTTTGTTGCAAACCGATTATCCTTAAATTTCCATTCTGCACTTTTAGGAAATATTAAAGTTTTATTTCTGAGAAAACTACTTATCCCTTTGAGAAGGCTCAGAAGAGGTACAGCTGAAAATGTAATTATGCATAGATGGAGAGGTACTGTGGTTTTCACACCGCTAGACAGTAATTTCATTAGGCTTCCTTGATTTTTATACTGGGACAGTTGTCCTCTCCATCAAACTAGTTAGGCACCTAAACAAAGAGCACTTGCCTGGATTTATTTACCTTATTCTCATTTATCTTGTTTAAACCACAACTCTTCAGTGCAAAGACTGTTACACGTATCTGCAACGCTTAAAGGCTGGAGTGCAATTCAACTTGGAGTCAAGGTATTACAGCAGAACAAGCCTCCTACCTTGCACAGATGGCACATCACAGTACACCTCACTCTTATTTGTACCAGAAGGATGGCAAATGTCTTTGGCTTCATAACAGGATGTTAAGAGTGGAACTAAAAGCTTTGCCATGGCTTATCTTTCAACAATATGGAAGTAAAAATAGTTTAAATAACTAACATACAGGAAGCGTTCAGGAAGACTACCAGCACAGGTATTTGCTCTTTTCCATAACATTTTTACTAAATCACTGAGTGATCACACAAGCTTTACTTAGCAAACCAGGAGTATTTATAGAAAAGAAAGAAATAATGAACTAAAATAAGACAAATTATGATGCCTCTTCTACTGACTCTTCCAGCACCTCCAGAAGACTGACAACTTCAACAACGCCTGGATCATGAGGCCATGAATCAGGCTCAGAGTAATTAAGGGATGTTTACATTTCTTCCATATACGTCATTCAGATTCCACCCAGAAATTGCAATGCTGTACTAATTTGATATGGGGTCCTCACAAGCACTTGACTTATTCTGTATGAATAAGGGGGACCCAAAGATAGAATCCCTGATCAGTATTCTTCAGCAGAGTAGGCAAACAATGCCTCCCACAGAAAGACAAGCTAAAAGAACTATTAGCCAAAGTAAACTGCTTGGCAACCAAGTCACAATCCTTCTTCAAAACAGATTGTCTAGAAAGCTTAGGTCAACATATTTGCCAGCTGAAAACATGTTCACCTTGTAAGTACATGAAAAGCAGCCATCTTCCTTCTATGCAATATATGTTTAAATGATGTAAGAAATGCAAGATATACAGGCTCCTTCCGGTATCAAAAGAATATTAATTTTCTTCCGTGCAAAATACAGTCAGTACACAGCAAGAAATGCATTTGTAAGGAGACTGCATACAGGAAGTAAGTTTTGAAGTGCTTGCCATCTCGGCAGGCAGGTAGGAGACTGGAGTATTTCATTTTGAGTTGGCAATTGTGATGTACATGTGTTCAAGAGCTAATGTTGAAATGAGACATATAACCCTAGTGTTTTATATTCCAAACAGCCAGTGTTCAAGTGCTACCATTTATCTCTCCAAGCTTTTCATACAGACAGTTTTTGAGCCTTGACTTGTACAACATCAAGTGTTTTATACTCACAGGTACAGTGTTCAAGTCTTGATTTATATCTCAGTATTTTATACTCACTAGTACACTATTCAAGTCTTGATTTATAGCTGGGTTGAGAGAACCAATTCAGATAAAATACTGTTCAGACAAACCTTCACCCTTTTCCTTGAGCCAATACAAAGACTAACCTTTTCTGTAGTCTCAGAGAGCTCAGCCAAATCTTTTGCTCCGCTTTTGTGGCAGCTATTTCGTTCGGAAGAATCCCAGTTTCTCTCTGGTTTCCTCTCAAGAATCTACAGAAGAGTTGCTGAAACTTTAAGGTCCTGAATCAAGTTCATTGAACAAAGGTTGGATTTTTTTCCTCTCACAAAAATGGAGGTCAGTGGATAAGGTAGTACCTGTGCAATTCTCAGTATTCCTTTAGACTATCTCCCAACTTAGGCTGTTTTAAGAAACATAATTACAGCCAATGTCTTCCAACACCATTCCAACATTGTTATGGTTATCTTATGGCAAGACTACCTGGGTTTGCAAGAAAAGCTCAAAGCTTTTGAACAATAACAAAAGAACAAATAAAACAATCAATCAGAACTATTTACTTGAAAAAGTTACTTAATACTTGTCATTAAGCCTTTCAATCAGGAATTTCACTTTCAGCCGAAAATAGAGAATCTGATGAAAAGCTGTTACCCAGATTTATTGCATTTTTCTAACCGTGAGACCTTAAACATAAAACCATTAGACCTAGAAGGAATTCACTTTGACTACCAAGGGAGTATTAGTACAGATACCAGGCACCCTCATAGCACCATGGCCACACACTCAGCGCATACTTGCTTCCAGCACAGCTTCTCACTTCAAACTCAGGTAAGGCAGGCTCCCAAGGCTGTGCAGTAAGTTTTTAAAACTCTGAAATTGTTAAGAATTGAGTTTTACTAGACACTAGCTTTTATTTATAGAACTAGCTGATCTGCAGCCTCAACATGTTTATTTTAAATGATGGGGGACTAAAGGGAGTGATTGTAAACAACAGGCCTGATTGTTTTAAAAAAAAGGAAGAAACATTCTTCTCCAGATAGACAGCCTTTGCAGTAAGATGATTAGAACATCCCAAAACCCTGCCACCACTTCTGTTCTTTTTGTTGCTCTGACTGAGAAAAAGAGTTCTATACCCTAAGCACAGCCTCATGCAAGGAAATAAGGGCAAAGAAAATAAACTTCAGGAAAAATACAGAGGCACATGAATTTGAAGAGAGGAAGGTCTAGCTTACTCTATGGCATAAAACCATCCCAGAAACCCTACAGCAATCAAGAGATAGCAGAACTGCAGATATATCTCTCTAATCTCACTCCCGTTTTTCAGAAAAACTTGTCTTCCGCAATCATCCTGTGTCATCTCCTTATCACTGACTTCTACCCCCATTGAGGAATTTCATCTCAATTTGATTAAAGAAAGGTCACCAAAACACAACGTTCTTCAACGTTCTTGCAAACTTCATGTACATAAGCAGCAACAGGACAGATATCCCTGCTGAAGGGAAACCTGCAGCCTCAGCCATACCTTCAGTAGGCACAAAATATCTTTATCTCAGGAAAAAAAAGAAAAAAAATAATCCACTTTCATTGAGCAGGATCTGATAATGACAAGCCAACAAAGCCACAAGATTTCACTAGATCTGCTCTTCAGAGAAGTGCTTAAAACAAACGAACAGGTCTTAAATCAATTCCAGAAGACCGGGTTGTATGGATTAAAGGTGCGGTGCCCATGAGGAAGTCAGGAGAGTTTTCTTCCAATTATGATTTTCACACATCGCATAAACAGTTGGCTCATCCTTGGTACAACCAAAGGGTTAGAAACTGTCTTAATAATAATTGGCTCCCACTAAAACATACACTTCATCTCAGACCTGCTTTAACAGACTTCCATCATCGGCCTTTCACATGCATTATGTAGCCAGACAGGTTTGTGCTCAGCTGTACGGAAGGGGCCGGGTGACAGTACAGACATTGAGTTGCCTAAGTCACAAAAGCTGCAGCAAGCCAACCTGGAACGTGAACTAAGGCCTCCTAAATCCCGATACAAAATCTTAACTGCAGAACTGTTGTATTGCTTTTCTGATTCCTCTCTAGCAGCCTAGTTTCCCAACTATAAGCGTACCCATTATGCTACAGCCTCCTCCTTCCGTTCCCCTGAAAGCGACTCTGAAGCCATTTAAGCCTATATTCCAGAAAAGCCTTTGAATGAATTCCAGGTCATCACCATAGAATAGCACTGCATTCGGGTAGCACTGTTTCCTCCAAGGTAATTTTCATACTTTAATTATTGCATAGCTTGAATGACCCTCTATTAGAAGCCCACAACAGAGGCACAACTCAGGAAGTAGTGCATTTAAATAAAATAGAGAATAACGCAAACTGTATTCACAGAAATGTCCTTTGCAAAATCTCATTTGCACACACTCAGAGAATGAAAAAATATCATTTTATTTTTGTCTTCGCTAATCACGTTGGTTCCTTTTAGACATAAAATATTCACAATTACTCAACGGCAACATCCCTGAAGGCCTTTTTACCTCAGTTTAAACATCTTAAAATACTTTCACTTTCTGAAGTTCTCAAATTTGCACTTTGTTGGGGACAATTGTTGCAAAGTGTATGGCCTCTTCTGCTTGCACGTTTTTCCTCTTGGAGTGTCCATTAACAGGGCCAGAGATGGACCCCACATACTAAGAACACAAGCCAGGAGGTAGACAGCACCCTTGGGAAAATAAAAGTTAAAACATTTGAAAAGCTGCACTGTGAAGTTTCAGGTAGTTGACCGCCACTGACAGAAGGTACCTTGCAAGTTATTGCAGAGCTACAGGAGCAAACAGAAAGGAAACATGTAGTACACAAACCTCGATCTCCAAACTTGTGCAATTCAACTCACTGGTGATTAACAATGTAAGATGAGAATAAGGCCGATCCCCACTACCTTTTATGCACATTTTTATACCCTTATATATCAATTGTACCCTGTTTAGCAACAGCCTGGCAACGCCTCACATGCTAAAAGGACTACTAAATACAAGACACTGAAGATGAGGCTCACTAGCTTTGAGGAACAACTTTCTGTAAGACATACTTTACTATCGTAGGCCATAACCTCTCTTCATTCAAGTAGCCACATTTTACACAAAGTTGCATGCAGCTCTCGGGCAGCACATTTTATATCCCTCACCTCTGGCACCCTGCTCACTCCTTGCTGGTCTATTCCACCCTTCTCTGCCGGCTCCATCTTTCTGAGACTTGAATGTTCTGCAGTAGAAGTGAGATGGTGGCTTCCAGGCCAGCGCTGGGGGAATGGAACTGGGAACCTGCAAAACCAAAAGCCTGATTTACTACAACTTCAGCAAAGACGTAACCAAACAACAACAGCTGTAAAGCGTGACTGCCAGGGTGCTCTGTGTCTGGGGTGCAGAGGGGAACTTCCACATTTAAAACATCCCAGATGGGAGACTGGTTACATAGGGATACCTGTTTGCAAAACAGTGCTAAATGCAGCTTGCTTAGTCCAATGCTACTGTTCCCTAGAGGCAGATCCACAGCCTCTGGGAAGTGTCATTGCACAGCTGTCACTGTCACTAGCTTCAGTGGAGCTAGGAGGACACTTTACAGCAGCTGCTGCAGATCTGCCCCAAGGGGGGAATGAAGGGGAGAGCAGCTTACCCTCTGAATGGCTGTTCTCTTCATCTCCTTCGCTGTAGCAGGGAAGCACCCTCCTCCGTGCTCTCCTAGGTAACACTGTAAGCCCGTTGTGTGCTAGCCAGGCCTTGTGTGGCTACACACTCTGCCTCAGACACGTGGGCAGAGACCAAGAGAACATCCACAGTGTGGCTGGATGGTTCTCCTATCCACACCAGAAGCAAGTTTCAAAAGCTTGTTGGGCACAGGGCTGTCTTCAAGAGCTCATTTAACTGCTTCAATTAAGGATCCTGAAGGGGATCTCAGTATTTGACATATAACTATAGTTACATTTCTTTCTGGGTGCTGCAGTTTACCAATAGGTAGAACAGGGCTCAGCCACAGACTGTTGACAAATGCTCTCTATCAATGCAATACTCAAGGGCTGGAACCTGGCAGTCATATGGCAGGGGGATAAGTATAAAACTCTATATTAAGCAAGCGCAATAGCACTTAAGGCCATTAATGCCTTAAGCAGCACTCATGGTTTTTCGTAATTGCACAGACTGGCTGGATTTCCTAGATTCCTTGAAACCTGTAAAACATCGTTTGGGTAGTCCGACACATTTTTGCTATAGACCATTTCAAGATTCGAGAGACCAAACAGTCAACTAGACAGAAGATCTACAGAAAGGACTGAACCCTGCTGACACCACTTTAAATATTAGCAGAGTCTCCTGAATTTTCCTGCCTTACGAGAAGAAAATTTACCATACTCTATTATGTAAAAGACTTCAGGTGGAACGACTCCCCTTCTAAGCACTCAGCAACAGAGGCGCAGGCATGAAAGAATATACAGAGAGAATTCAATAGCAAGAAATCTAATAACCTGAATGTTTTTGCACTTTGATGTTAGTAAGCAGACCATTCACACTTTGCTTTGCACATCGATCTCAGAGCACAATGACTTTCATGACAATGAATAAACGTATCTGCAGAACAAACTGCAAATTGAAGATAAATAAAAAAAATACAGTATCAGAGACATAAAATGCAGTAATGCATGATTTAATAGCAGGAAACTATTTCACCCTTTGGCTTATTTTTGGTTTTCCTGTATAAATTGACCAGATACTAAAACATCAGAAAGCATGTCCCAGGGCCAAAAATTTCCAGATCAAAGAAGTTACGGAATACTCCGGGGACCCTGTCTTGCCAACAACACTGGAATTTGAAAGGGCAGCTAATAAGCTAGGCTTACAGGGGCTGAAAGCTGAGTATTTACCTATACGAAAATACGTGATTAGTCAACCTTGGCTGCAGCCTGTTGGTACTCTTTCACAAGTACAAGGCAGTAGTGCTAACCCCTTCACAAAGCTGAACCCAAAAAAAGTCTAGCCTTGCTAGCATATTTAGGTTTCTTACAGGACATATAGTTATGGGTGATTTTTTTTTTTTTTTCCCCCAATCTATGTGGGGGAGAAAATTGTGCCAACTGGTCCCAACATTGAAATAACAAGGCCTGCATAGATTTGCATCTTCCACCTATATTCTCCCACCTACACCAAACTCAATCTTGACTTTTTCTGCTCCCCTTCTAGTCTAGGGGAGAAAGCAGTAACAACACACAGATGTTACCACAAAGAACTAACAAGCTTCAACTCCAACCTTGGTGTCCCTCTGCTATCTTAAACTTCTGATGAGTCCTAGGTCAACCCCCATATTTGAACAGCAGCTATTTCTTCTCATGCATTCTTTAGAGCCCCTTCCAAATCAATCCCTATGAATACTGCCCAGGCTTGTGTTCAGCAAGCGGCTTCTAATTAACCCTTAACCTTCATCAAGCTATGCAGGCATTATTGTCTGAACCAGAGCCCAGTCTCCCTGGTGTATCTCTGCAATCAGCATTTTAATGTATACAGCTGTACAACCATTGTGCTGCTTTGGGGCTCAGTTACAAATGTTTACTGATCTCACCTACATGAACTTCTTCTGTTGGAGGAACCTCTACAGAAAAAGGCCAAGTAGAAAATAAGGACATATTTCAGTCTCACTTCTTTCTTACTCTTCTTTTAGAAAACTCCCTCCGACACTCAGCTGATGCAATACACACATTGAGAGCAAAGTATCCAAGCCACATTCAAAGCAAATCATGTTTGACAGCCAACAAGAGATGGACGTACAGGTCCTTGCCATGCCAGGTTCCCTTTGCTATGTGGACTATCACATAGCCAGAACAGCCAGCACTAATAGACAAAGCAACCTAAAATTTTCCATGTTTAGGACCCTATTTGATCACTTTTCCCTTTCCCGAGTTATTTTGGATGACATTTCCCACAAAGACTCTCAAACTTGGGGTTTTTCTTCAAGCCATGCAGAAAGAGCTTATTTGCTCAATGAAAAAATAGTGTTTTGTCAACATTTTTAAACAACTGTTAAGTCAAAAAGCTTTTATATCCATCTGCTTTTGAGCAGAGACTGGAAATTATCAAGCTGTCAGGAATGTTTCTTTTTCAGCCCTATAAAAATCTTTCAAGTTTGGCAGTGTTAAGCCTCTATAAAGCTGCAGCTTGCCCATGCTCTGAACTGACAGGTTAGAATCTGGCAGCTTGGTTTCCTGAAGTTACCATCTGCCCTGATCATTCTTCAATCCAAGATTGAGTAGCATTTTCCTCACAGTTGCTGCTTTCAGTGCCTATCAAGCTGGACTAAGGAAGACTGGATTTATGCATTTTTGTACTCATATCAAAGTTCTGGTGGTTTGTGCACAGGAAGAAAAAGTGCAAGTCCATTCAAAAACAGACTTTATGAACTGTACATCAAAGTCTGAGCACAAAACTAACTTTCTCAATTGCATCTTCCTATTCTTTTGTGCATCCAAATCACTTTAAATTCTTCCAAAACCCAATAGAGACTGTCTTTAGTTACTTGCTCTCCTGCCTTTAATGCACTGGACATTAATGCAAGGCTGTAAGTCATCAGGTAAATTCCTAAGTACCTATTTTAAGTGTTTGGTACACAGATGTCAGAGCTTTGAAAATGCAATAAAATTCCACAACGAAATAAGAAATAGTGAGCCTTTTTATTTCAATGCATGCAATTAAACCCAGTTAAGTACATGCACAGTTTCAGGGACAGAATTACTGATGACAACAACATGCATTTCTAATTACACAATCGCTTTAAATGGTTCTCGTCAGCTTATGTTTGTATTGCTCAGCAAGCCTGTCAGCTTTGCATCATTTAAAAATAATAATATATATTAAATTGTACCTATTTTTACTAGAGAGGAATGCAAGATATGGGCCACATATTCAAACTGCTGCACTTCAGCAGGGGTTAGGAAAGTATTAGTTGCTTATATTCACCTGGTCACGATTCTGAAAGTGTGAAATTTTCTGCTTCATAGCAATCTGTGATGGAACATTCACATTACATATATGTAACACAAAAATCAATCTATATCCATCATGAGCAGCATTAGGCACCATAGAGAACCCTCAGCAAAACAAAAGGCTCCCGGAGAGCAAGGCTGCATTACCTGCAACCAGCAGAGTTGCAAATACCTCAGCAAAGCTGATACCGGAACAAGAGAAATTAAAATATCTAGAATGTCAGCAGCTGAGTTAGCAAACACTTCACCACCACCCCTCTTCCTAAGAGAGTCTCTGAATACTTGCTGAGGAAGAGCCTGGCCACTTCAGAAGCTGTGGGCAAGCCAACAGCCCTTCCTCAGCAACTCTCAGACCTCTTCTTTCTCTCATGGCTCCGTTTTATGTCCAAGACTTACTGTGTTGTGACAAGACCAGCTAGCTTCACTTCTAGGTCCGGTAACTCCAAAACAGCATTTTTTCCCGCTTTATAAACTTTCAACAGGGTATTCAGGATAAATAATGTGCAAATTCTTTCTTGTTTAATCACATATCTTGACAAAATTAGTAAAGTCTCATTATGTAAAATGGAATAATATCACCTCATCATTCCAGAGCAAGTCTTCAGAAAATACAGTATTTAAGAGTTCAGTTATTTTATTCTAGCTGAAGTCTCAAATTTGTCTTCTTCACACCCTTAATATGGCTGGAGTCACATCTTGTCCTCAGACACCTCCTGAGAACATGGTTTTCAGTTTCAGGAAGAAAAAGGCAGCAGAGACTAATAATGAAAAGTTCCCCCAAATCCACAAGGAAGAAAGGACAAAACCCAAACTGAAACCCTGGATTCCAGGTACTAGATTTATTTATTTTAAATCAAGAGCATAAATGAGTGGCCTCATTCCTTTTACTGTTACGGAGTTGCCTTATCAATACTGAACCCAGGTAGAATACGCAAAAAAACCCCAAATAAAAGTAATTTTGCAAGTCAACTGCTCTTGTGACTTTACTGCTAGAACCATGCCTTTCAGCTCTTTTGAAACACAGATCAATGGTGCCACATCAGCCTCTTTACATAGCAGTTATCTTCCATCATGAAAACAATGCACATAATTAAGCGCAGAGTTTGCTTGCAATGACTAACATCTGCTGATGAAAGAAATGCCTATCTCAGCTAACTAAAATGCCTCCTGTGCTTTAATAAAATGTTTCTACAAGGTTACCACTTCCTAGCTTTGACTAAATTTGGTTTCCTATCAACACCTTCTCTTCCCTCTCCCACATGGATTAAGACTAAGCAAGGACACAAAAAACACACAAAGTCTATACAACCTGCAGTTTGAATCAGCACCCAGAATTGCAAGGTTCTCCTCCTTGCATCACTCTGTAAGTAGGATTAAATGTGTACCTATGTGCTAACAAAAGAACTACAGCTGTTACCATCACTTACTCATAGCTGTTTAGAACAGGAAAGAGCTCAGAGAAGGTTTAAGGTTTAACAGTCAGCATGAAGCATGGCACATTTTCTGGCCTTTGCTTATGGCCAGGCCAGGGAACAGAGTTTGAATTCAGGGTTGTCCACTGAAAATAAACAGTCCCTGTTGTTCTTTTGAACTCAGAAGCTAAAATCACAGTCCTATACCCAAAGGATTTCAAGTTAATCTAAGACCCCTTCTCTCCTCCCCCATGAAAATGTATGCAAAGAGTAACCAGAAATACTAGATGAAATGCTCCTCCACCACTTAGGGCCCATAGTAAATCTGCTTGGAAGCTCCAGAAGAACAAATGCAAATGCAAGCACAAATTCATACAGCAGGGATGGCTGGAGAGCTAGCACTGATGCTAAGATCAGTTAGTTGACCTGTACATATGGAGAAGCTTCACACTTTCTGATTTGTCTTTTCTGAAAATAAAAAAAAAGCAACAAAAGGCAAAAAACCTGAAATTTTCTGAACATGTCTCAGATTGATCTTTTCTGGACTGGAAATGTCAGGTTTGTGCTTGACATGGCAACTGGTAAGTTCTGTGACCTTGTGCAAATCACTCCACTTTCACACCTTTGTCTTCCTCACACACGCTTTTTAGCTGGTATGTTCTTCAGACAAAATTTGTCTTTTAATATGTGTATATACAGTGTCCCAATAAAAATCAGGTCATCAAGCTCTAACATCAGCCTCAGCCATAAGGCACTCTAACGCTATTTTTATTCAGACAAATTCATTTTTAGTTTGAGTGCTGGAAGACTGTTGAGACCTACTGAACTGCAAGAAAATGCAAACTCACTTTCTTGAGAAACACCTGAAGTTTTATGAGCTGAGTATAGAGGAGTAAGAAATCCCCAAACTACAGTGAGTTATAAAATTGTTTCTTTCATTTGTAAATATGTATAAGTATGTTGTCTGTTAGTCGTTGCAGTTTAAACTGTTTCATAAAATAACGGGTTATTTTTATTATCCCTTTGGAATATAATTACTCTATAGAGGTAAAAGGAATTATTAATCACACGTAACTACTTTCGGGCAAAGATGTATGTGTAAATTAAGAAATATTTTGAACTATTCAGAGAACATATTTCTTTTATTCCCTTATGATTACATTTACAGAGCAATCATACCTATAATAAATAAACCCACTAGAACAACAGGTACTTGCATAGGTTATTATAGGTACCTCATATTATCATGTCAAAGACCCTCAATCTTTTATTGCATCTCTCTCACAAATCCCTCCAAGGCAAGGAAGTGCTGTTATGCGTTTTAAAGGTCAGAATTTGAAGCAAATAAACTAAATTGCCAAGTCTCACCCTCACTGTCCCAGTCTGATGCCTTGAACAGGATGGAAAACCCCTTCTGATTTTTAACCAGTACATTTGTACAAGATCCCGAGTCTGCTTGCCAAATTTCATTTGCAAATCAGGGCCTTCAGCTTACACGATGAGAAAGTTATATCTGTTTAGTATACGTATACACACGCCCTCCCCTGCAGTGATATTTTCCGCTCCTACTTCTGACTGATTGGAGGTTGAATACCCAAAACCCAAACAATTCCATTACGCTCTTTCTTTAGGTATTCTATTAATCATTACTTCATAAGTTTAGGGTGAACCCTGAGAGCATTTGAGACAAAGGAAGAAACTACATAGCAAGAATATTAGGAGGATACACTACACACATTCCTGCGAAGGTTTACCACCTTAGAAGGAAGTGGTAATTCCAGTGATCCTGGAAGTGTGATTCCAGGATCACAGGTCTTGGTCTTAAGGTGGCACTTCCAGAAAACTTGACCTTCAAGGAATCTCTTCTCCACAGTTTGGAAGGCTTCTCATTTAAATTCTTGAAATATGTTAGAAACACCCATGGGAAGGGAGCCTTTACGTTACAACCCAGGATGTTAGACTTCACACAGTTGGTAGAAAAAGGCTACTGCAGAGAACTAAGGTGTTCAAAACTATTCCCTAAAGAATCGCTGTCACTGAGACTTGCAGGCAGCCCAGAGCAGGATTCTCATTCCAGCTCTCTCCTCCATGCAACTACGCAAATGACTGCACAAAGAAAGCATGCTGCAGTCTGCAGCAAATACAGCGGGAACAAGTAGCGTAATTGGTCCATCACTTTCAGTGACAAGAATGTTAATTTCATTTTGCTTACCTGACAGAAATCAGGACTGATTCAAAAAAGTAGATGCAAGCGTTAAGTTTGATTTCCACTCAGATTCTGTGAAAGGAGAAGAAAGGGGCAAGGTGGTAGCAAATGAAAACAGAGAAACTGAGAAGCAGCACAGAAGAAAATATACAAGTAGGCAAGTGATTTGTGTCTACCTTTTAATAAACACACAGGACATAAAGCCTCAGAGTGTTAGTCATGCTCATACAAGTGAAGACATTTCATCAGATGCCAATCTCCTCTTTCCGCAATATTCTTGGAACTCATAGACATACTAATCATTTGCCCTGCTACTTTTCTTCCTTCCTTGTGGAGGTACAAGCAACAATGCAAAATTCCCGTGCCTCTCTTGCTTTTAAAAAGCAAAAAGAAGCAATATTGTTCTTGCTTTAAAAAACAAACAAACAGTCATTAAATATCAGCATAATAGACCAAGTCCTCAGTGAAAATCAAGAAAATTAAATTGGTAAATTTCAACAACTACTTCTCTTGCAGAGATTTATTTGCCTTCTCATTTGAAACAGCTTCACACTTCATAGAGCGTATAATGTGGTAGAAGCCAAATTAGCAAAAAAAAAAAATCTCACCTACCTCCACATACTCCAAATAAGGCACAGTTCCTTCAGAAGTCAGAGACCAGCACCTTGGCAGCTCCAGGGTATTTCAGGACCTGAAGCACTTTTACCTGCATGGGTCCCTTCGTATTGGCTAGAAAACATTCCCTAGAAAGATAGGCATATTGCTTTATTCAGTATTTGTGTAATCGTTCAGAGTCTTTGTGCTTTTCTTTGGTCAACTATAACAAAACAAAACTCCCAGGTTACAGCAGGAGTTTCCAGACCACTTTACAGAAGTAGTCTGAAAAGTTCCACTGATTATTTTGGTCAGTCTTGTATACGTAATTTGTAAAATAGAAGCCTGAAGCTGTTTCAGACCTTTGCTTAGAGTTCAGTGGGGAAGGTAATTCAACAAAACTTCAGAATCTGGTAGTCATTTTGGCCGGGACAGTTTTAATAACTTAACAGCAGCAAAGGTGGGAGGTTTTTTATAAGCAATAAGCATACTTCAGTGTCTTGCATTTTTTCGTTAGTGAACAGACAAATGCTTTATTACTTCAGAAATCCAAAGACTATTAGAACCATTAGTACCATTTGCAAATTAGACCAAAATTTCAAAATGAAATAAAACAGCGGCTAGAATCAGCAGGTTTGTAGCAGAAGACTTATCTCCAAAAGCAAAGGCCCTTTCCCATGCATTCAAGGGGGAAAAAAAAGACAAACTGTAAAAGCTCAACTTAAGACATTAATCCTTGTAAGAGATGGATCTCCAGCAGTAGTTACTCATAGGCTGATTTAGCCAAGGTAAATATTCTTTCATTTCTGAGACACATACAATATAGCTATTAGTTATCAAATGGGACTTCACCATTAGTACAGTATTGGTGAAATTCCACTTTTTAAATGCTAGCTAGGAAAGGCATGGTAAAGAAGTGATAAAATCTAAACCACCGTTTAGTTTTACAATTGCTTAGATATATCAGAAACAACTGAGGTTTTCAGAACCTCCTCAGAAGTCAAGATGTAGGGTCCCCTTCACACACCCTTCCCCACATTCAGAAGTTTCAAATTAGTTCCATGCTGTTGCAGTGAGAAGATAAACTTACATTACATATCTGATTTACATTTCAGAACGTCATTGTCTCATAACTTCAAGATTGCTGAAAAAGCAAGAGCAGCAATAGATTGCACTAGGTAGACCTTTTTTATGTTTTAATGATGAACACGCTCACGCATGCGTACATCACTACTGCAGAAGTCCAGCTTCCCATACAGCTTTAGAACACAACTCCAACCAGGCTATTTAGAGGGTGCATTAAAAGCTTTCACATTTTCATGGACAGTTCAACGTTTGAGGACCATTACTCTGGACTGAAGACAACTTGAAAAGCATTTAACCATTTTATTCATTCATTTATTGATAAATTAATTAAACGATGCCTTTTCTGCTTATTTTCCTAAGGGGCTTTTCTGCCTCCAGATCTCCGTGCCAGCAATTACAAGCCACTTAGGGGTAGGAGGGGGACAGAAATTGTTAGGAGCAGAGGAAAGGGAGGGCTAAACCTACATGTTCCATAGCTCTAGCAACTTCTGCTTGCCTGCTAAGTCATATACTTTAGACTTGACTTTTCTCTCTTCAAGGTGATGTTTATAAACAGCCTACGCCTTACAGTTTTATCAGTTTCCCATATGCTGTTTCTGACTTTACTATTTTTATCTTCAAATTTCTTCTAGAGATTTTAGGATAGCGGGGGTTTCACACATCAAAAAAAAACTCCAAACCCAAACATTCTTATTTTATATCTTTTCTCCCCTTCCTCCCAGGTACTATTTGGATAACCTCACTGCCAGGACTTAATCTGATGGGGGCTGTTGATGTGTTTCAGTATGTTGGTCTCAAGGTGAGAGAAACTAAACAATTGCTTCTAATATAGATCAGGTAACAAAGAGAATTTGACTTCAGTGATCTGAGAAGGGGATATACCAGAACTCACTACTGCTGCCCATGTTTTGTGGTTAGAAGAATATGTACACAAATTCCTCAAAAAAAAAAAAGCATGCCTCGCAGGCATTGTTCTGTCTTCTCATGAAGGCTGACAACAGCTTGTTAACATTAATTGAGCAGAACCTGAAAGAATGCTGCAGAGCTGCTAAGTGTTAAAGCAGGCAACTCCCAAAGACAAATTCTAAAACAAGGCTATGGATGAATGCCCACATACAACACGGTTTTCCCTCATAATAACACTTTCCAACTGATCCTTACTTCTTAAATCCCTTCTTTCAACAGCGCTCTCATGTGTCCTGTATCTCATATCTCAGATGGTTTCACCAATCCTTTGTGGTCTCACATTGACTATCACCAAGTGTTGACATCAATAGCACTAACAAAATAAAGTAGCGTTCCTCTTTAGAAAGGAAACAGGATAGATAGTATATAGGGAGAACTAAGACTTCGGTGCTGTGCTGAGGTAATCAAGAAAAGATCCCCTGAGAAAGACTGAATTCCACATATTCTAAACCATCCATCATAGACAAATAATCACAAATATTTAGAGCCTTTATGCTGTTGGCTCTGAAACACAGCAGTGCTGTAGAAACCTTCTTATTAAAATATGTCCAAATACGCAACGTCTTACTGTTGGCCTGCAGACTATCGGTCGTGCTGTACAAGCATGCCACAGCTGGGCACCAAACACGACAGAAGGCTCAGCCTTCCTCCCTTGCCGCCACTGCCACCTGACTGGCCACGCTGACTGGCTCTTCAGCAACAAAGAACTCCATTCACGGCAGCGAGTAGCACCGGGCTACTGGCCTCTGACATCTATGGAGAGAAAACTGCAGAGCCAAATTCACTGCCCACTCGGAAAGGCACTACCCACTCAAGGAAAGGCAGAATCATGGAACGAGGTAAGTTTTCGCCTTGCAAAGATACTGATTATCCATGTTCTTTCCTCAACAAACTGGTACCCTTTGGAGCATATAGTATCTGAAATTCTTTTAACAGTGCCCTCCAGAGCAACATTCTTGCTTAGTTTTAAGCATTCCTGATGAGCAGCTGCACTGAAGTTTGCCACAGGCCAAGGTTTGCATATTTACTGGAAATGCTAGTTCTCTTTTCTGACCAAAACCCAATAATTACCGATTTTTGTACAAATTCTCATATTTATTTCCCTTGAAATTGTATCTATAAAATAAACCAATAGAGATCAAAAGCAAGAGATCAAACTCCATATTTTATTCCTTTGCTGCAGCTCTCCTAGAAAATTAGAAGGGAATCTTAAACTCTACACTACAATCAAATTAGTTGAAAAGCATGAAGAAACACATCTATCCCTGCAGAAATCAATTTTGAACCAGCTTTAACTTCTAAATCTTATGAGAACAGAAGGGTAAAGCTAGGATTAGATCCAAGGATGTGTGCCATGTTCCCTTGTTACCAAAATGCTGCAATTCTTCAGCCAGCCAGATTACCCTCATGGCAATATGGTCTCCTCAGGGGAATCCAAGATCAACAGACACTTCATAAACAGCAACAGCTACATTCCACGCTTAAACAACTATTCCCCTCAAGCCCTGCCTAGCTATAGAAACAAGGGACTACTACCTTCAGAAGATTTTTCTATAAAGCAATACTGTGTGTTAATATGCAGGTAGAAGATCCTAAAATCGTGATTACAGTGACAGAACAGTGTCACATTCCAGGAGATCACATAGCTTGCTTCCATATATATTAATTTACCCTTGCCTTTAACACACAGCCTTATTAGCTCAGAGTATGAGAGTGGACTCTAGTCAAAATTATGTTCTTGTGTACAAAGAATAATCTGAGAATTTATACGATATTGGTTGCTTTGCTAGGGGAAAGTTGATGATGATTTAATATCATGAGCATTTTTTTAAGTTTTAAACAATGTTGCCTATCATCCTGAAAATGGCTGTTAATATAAGAACTGTGGCAAACTCGAGCAACTCAGCTAGACTTTGCAAGGGTTTCCCTTAACTGGGCAGACAAGCAGGCTCGGGTGCTCACTTGGCAATTGCAAATGCCAAGGCCCACGTTCACTAAGGGCTACTATCCTAAGAAACACCTGGCTTGACAGAATCATTGTTAAATAAAGTCTCTGGGAAGGCTTGCTTTCTTTTCATGAAAGAAAAATATTCTTGACAAAATACACTATGGTTTCAATGTCCTCACTTCATGCTGTACAGTAAGACCTAAATTTACTTTCTGTAACACAGCAGTCCTGATTCAGCACAATTATATTCCATATACATAAATAGTAACACTCTTGATAAAAGTAGATTTTTCTGAGATTCTTCATTGATGCACAGCTGATTAGGTCCACTGCATCAGAAATAGTTTGCCATACATAATTACCAGTGTAGTATGTTTCCTGAATCACCCCTCAAGTAGCAAGTATTTTCTGAAAGAGGAGGTTTGAACCTTGTACTGTGAAGCCAAGCTAATTTTGGTTAATCAGAAGTAGCACTGTAAATTTTCTTTCTGATTTTCCAGAGAAGTGTTTCTAGTAATTTGACAGCTAATAATGGAATCATGCACATACCTGAATACAATTCGAGCTTTGCTCCAACTGCTGCCAAAAACACCACAGGTGAAAATGAAGTTAGCGTATCTTCATCCAGCCCATGTCAGCAGCCGCACAGAGGGAACTAGCAGGCTTTACTGGCCTGTGCATCACCCAGATTGCTGTGGAGCCCACTCTCTTTGCACAGCTGTTGAAGATTTTAGCTGCATGCCTAGGAGAGAACTAGGGGAGCACAGCAGCAGACAACTTTTTACTTTTGAATCACGGTATTTTTCAAGCATTCAAGTTTTACACAGGTTTTCATATAACGCGTGTGCAAAGTGGGAAGCGTTACCTGTTAAGTATACTGAGGCTCAGCTTTCCCAAAAGAAAAGATAGAAATGGCCTGGACCTTAAAAATATTTGCTACTGTTACATAAGCTGCCCAGTGCATGAGAATCTTCCACTGATTAAGTGTGCGATAGTAATTCCTCGAGTATTTGTTGCTGTAGTTTATGTATCACCTAATCAATATGCACTTCCCATCCCACCTAGTTACAGCAGAACCACCGTAGTTTAGTCAGTTTCAGAGCTGTGTAATTTACACAAAATACACAGGTCCTTCAGGGATCAGTACATATTCTAAGAGCAATGACCAATTTTCAGTGCCTTGTCTGGTTACTCCGAGCTAACTGTTTAGATTTCTCCATGAAGCTAAGCTAAGCTTTGCACTCAATGAAAGCATCTCCAGCTTTCAGCTAATCATTTTGTCTGAAAGGGAAGAGTGCAGAACTACTTGCAGAAAAAGCAAACCAAAATAACAAGCTCATCCCACAACAGGACAGTCTAATCAGCTGGTTGGTGAAATGAGAGGGCAACATGAAACACTGGGCAGTTCTCACCTACGCAGAAGCTGGAGCTGCTTTCTGAGTACTTCTCTTTATGGTGAAAATACATGTTGTTGCGATAGGCCTAAACTGTAGTACGCAAAAATAGCTGCTGACTATGACAAAGCCCAAAAAATTTCATTAACTTATTTGATTTGATGTAGTAGAGATCAAAGCAGATGAGTTAATGCTTTCCCTGGCTTTGATCCAGGTAAGGTAAAGGCTTGTTAGAGGTGCTCCAACCCATTCAGTCTAATACATTACTGACAGACCAGCTTATCTAGGAGATAGGTGACAAGGCTAATAACAGATATCGTAGGAGCACAATTACTAAAACTAATGACAAAGAGAAATGTAAAGAGGAGAATCTACAAAAGCTTACTTCAACAACCAGGAATATACATACCTGTGGTCATCTGAACAGTCAGTGATTGAGGTCACAGAAAGGCAGAGTTGAGAATGGTGGAAGCTTCAACGATCATGAAGGTTTAAGAATGGTGCCAGGGTATAAGACTAGGACATTGACATGATTCTGGAGGCAGTTTGACCTAGATGTTGAAAGAAAGCATATGGTGATGAGGAAGTCTCAAGCCTAACCTTGAATTTCTGATCTCCTTCACAGGTATTAGTCACTCTGCAGCAAGCTTTGTCCCAGCTATCAGAGTGTACAGGCTGAAGTTAGAGTTATTTTTGAAAAATATCCCTGACAGAAAGTTAAAGAGGGTATATAGTATATCTGCATTTGACAATTATATGAAATATCAAGGCAAATACAAGTCAACTACAATGATTCACAAAGTAAGAGAATCTGTAAGTAGAAGAATAATTTCTGCAACACAGTTATGATGGATCATTGAAATATTTCAATAACATGATCTGTACAGGAAAAAAAGTAGCAAAATACCTGCAAATTCCATGCAGTGTGAGTAGAAAAGGGAGCTTCAAACCCACTAAAACCATACTCACAGAGTAGGCTTGAACTGCTATGCTTCCTGGCTCTCAAGGACGAGCATACAAACCCAGAAGGCAATTGGGCAGGCACGGGTTAGTCAAGTGCATCAACACAGCCCGAGGATCTAGCAGATCCTACAGTAAGAAGAGGAGTTGCCACTAGAATTGGGATTCTACTGGGCTTCAAGTTCCTCGTGCTCACAGAATCAGATCAACATAACATCAGGCAAGTGTCTAATACTCACATCAGACCACCCTTCTCTGGTCCCTATTTTCATCCTGAAAGCAGAAGACAAAGAAACTTACCAGCTTCTTTGCTTCTCTGATACTGCAAAGTTGGGGGATACAGAACAAACTTATAAGCTCTTCCTTCTACAAGAAGGAGAGTAAGTACAGTAAGTACCCAAGTATCTTCTTCTGCAGTATTGGAAAGATTTACTAACTCTGTCTACAAAAGAGTGACAGTCTTCCTGTGTCTTGCATGTTATGCTTGGCATAAGATATACTGAACTACCTCCTAGTTTACGGCTCATGCAACAAAACCAGGCAACAGACGGCTACAGTTTTTAACCTAATGATGTAACTCATAGCCAAGAGACACTGGTGAAAGGAACCTGTACTATGAGGGCCTCCTGGATCACTAGTCCTGTTGTTTCAAACAACCATGCAATATAGCTGCTTCTCCAAATGTTCCATACTACAACCAGCTGGATTGGTGCCACTTTACCATGGAAAAAATTGTTCCAAAGTCAAACAAGTGTTAGGTAGAAGCCTTCTAACTTGGCAGCAAATGTGTCGTCATGCTTGTTTGCACCTGCTGGTTCTTGGGCCACCTCTTCCCAGTTCCCTTCATTGCAGCTCTTCCACTCTCAGTTATCCCTAATGGTTTACAGCATCCACAGTCCAGCATTCATTTTACTAAGCTAAACATTCCAAACAAGACTATCTTCTCTTCATTAATCAG
Organism: Chionis minor; assembly: GCA_013398295.1. NCBI lineage: Eukaryota > Metazoa > Chordata > Aves > Charadriiformes > Chionidae > Chionis > Chionis minor. The sequence continues at coordinate 750,122 of VZSF01004963.1, forward strand.
ACCTGCTCCCTATAATATCTTAACAGCTTTCCTCCTTGTTTATTCTTATTCTACTTCAACTCTTGAAAATAGTTGACCAAAACAGATACACCATATTAAAGATGAGAATCTCAGAAATCTTAATACAACTGCACTAATTCTTCCCACTCTACTTTAAGTGCCTAGATTCAATGAGGAACTTATTCTCAGCCAGGTTCTACCATCATACTGACTGCTTGGGCTCCTCCACTTCAGAAGCAAAAATGCTCAAATCCAGCTCAACTCTTTCCCTAAGTTTCTAAGTTTTCATTGAAAAATTGCATGATGTGAGATGTTCCCATCCCAATAATTCATCAGATCACTTGGTTCGTTTAGGAAAATTCTCTACATTTATGTCTGCAGACCTCCAGCTCAAAAAGATCTTTTCCTTCTGCCATCAGCTGTATGTAGTGACAGTAACCCCGCTGCTGAACTAAGTTGTTTTCATCAGCAGCACAGCTGTCCTCGGCTCACAACGCAGCCAACTGGCATGTTCAGTGGGCAGTGTGATGACAACATTTCGTGCTGTGGCACAGGGGGATGTGCTGGCTGGCTGGCATGAGAACTGTATCGTGTTGGACCTAGTAGAAGGAAAATAAACAGCCTTCTTTCCTAAGCAGGCAGTACCAGATAATTATTCATGATGAAGATAAAGGGCTAGTGGCACGGCACTAATTTCTGCCCATGGTCAAGTCTTCCTGTCCTGAAAATAATTATCATTGCTCTCCAGCAACAGGGGAAATACTTATTTAATTCATCTAAGATCAGTAACTTATCACAATCAATAAGCTTTTTCCACAAGTGAGAGAGATAAATGTGACTCCAGGCCTACAGCCAATTCTACTGTTCTTATTAAATTTTTTGCGTGTTTCAATTCAGTTTAACAGCGGTGGAAAAAAAAAACCCAAAAACAAAAACCTCAACACATATTACCAGAGCTTCTTTCTGTCCCATGTAACTGTACCACTTGATTAAGGATACAAACATTCCTATCCATTGTATGTGCAAGGAGGCAGTCCTGTAGCTTGGGATCTCAGTCTGGTCGTTTTCTGCAGAGGCACAGGTGGACACTCATCCAATAACTTCCATTCCTGGTTCTCTGTATCAGAAATAGACCACTACCAGGACCACTGGCAATTTGTGAAGTACAATGGCATTTCAACAGGCATCAGAGGAAAAGTCCACCTTCAGTAGGCCTAATGACAGTCCGCTTTCAATTCCCCTGACAGCAGAGCTGAGGAAAAGCGAGTAGTAAAGTGGACTGTATGCCTGAATACCACGTTTCTGCAAATCACAGGATGAATTAGAGATGCTGGAGCCAGACAACAGAACATCTGTAAATGTTGTTCTGTACACCTCTATCCATTATTGAGGAAAAGCAACTTGTATTGCAAGAGAAGGTAGTTTTAAGTTTTCCAGTTAACATTTTAACAAATTGAGGAGGAAGTAGAACACAAACTACAACATTAGGATTTGTAATACAATTTCCCAAAGAAACTTGTCATTTTTTGCTAACTCATAAGCAGATACTACAGTATCCACCCAGGTTGGTAGCAAAAACACAGCAGTTGCGAAACAGTAAGAAGGAGCCTATTTCCACTATACATCCACTTGCATAATGGTGATACTACAAATAGCATTGGACAAATATTTTTTTTTGACAGAAAATTTGTTTTGAGATTACACTCATTCTGCTAATCTTTTGTCAGAGCACAGGCTAGCTGCAGCCTGCCCTGAAAGGCTGAGGGCCTCAGGAAGATCTGAGAAACGGATACACAGCCATGAGGCAGAGGACCACAGGACTACCAGCGATTTCCTCAGTCCGTATGCCCATGCATTGACTTCAAGTTAATCCTGGAAGTGAAAGCAACTGCTGAATGCACGTAACATCCACTTCACGCAGGGAAGGCTCAAAGCATATTACCCTGGAAACGAGCTATCAACCACTTCGGAATGTGTTTCCCCTGAAAATGAGCTCTAGACAGCTCTAACTGGTAAAGGTCTGACCTGAGTCGGTAGGACTTTCCGGTTATACCGGCTAAAAATCTGGTGCAATCAATTTACCAAAATGTCCATTCTCAAACACATTAAAGGCCTGTTCATATTTCATGTGCATAAGTACAGTGTCTGTAAAAACAAAACTGTTTCACCCCTCTGAAATTTTTACACAAGCCATTTGGAGAAAAATACTTCTGCACAAGCAGATGTCTGTTAATCATTGGGTCAACCTCCCAGCTGGTGCAAGGTAGAGCCACCAAACAAGTTGGCTGCAGACACTGCTCATATGCCGAAAGGTATACCAAGTGAAAATTTAAAATACCTGAATTATACTAAACTGTTCTAAATCATAACAGGAGGTTTTTTCCTCTGAATTTACAAGAGCATACTTTCAAGGAAGCAGCAGCAAATATAGTTCAGGAGATACAGTGAATAACAGAGTTCCCACAAACCAACTAGCTGTTCGTTCCTGCAAGTACAGACTCTGCTCTGGTACTGATCCAGACAGGAAGAGACCAGGATGGATTGACTTTGACAAATGTAAGCTATTCAACATATGCTGGCAGGAAATGTTTACATCAGTCAACCACAATTCTGCCAGGACTGCTAAACATCTTGTCAGTCTACACCGTGAATGTAGTTAACACAAGGTAAAACAGAATGCTGAGGAACAAATTTGAATAGATCACTCTAATTGGAACTAACAGTATTTCAAAACCTATGCAACAAATGCCCAGGCAGACCAAGTTCTCTAACTGCTCACCCCTTCCTCTCTGTACCACCACCCTCTCTTCACAGTGAGTCAGTAATTTGAGTATCAGCCTCTAGACAAACCTTTCTAAATACAAGTGATTTAAACTTCACTACCTTAAAAATATGCAGCCCGCTAATTAGCCTATTGGCTTTACAAAGCAGGACAGAAGACCTCAAGATAGACCTTGCCTAGTCTGCAGACATGATTATGCTATGAAGATGCTCCCATTGTCCAGCAGCAAATATGCTACATTAACTGGGAGGACTATCCCCTCTCTACCAAGGGCAATCTGCCTGAGGTGTGCCAATTAATTCCCTCCATCAGTTGATCTTTGTATACAAGTCCCCTCTTCCTACCCTTATTATATAAAAAGGTGATATTGCAAGAACTCACTGCAGCACCAAGAACAGGAAGACCCTGACCAAAGTAGATTCCAGATGTATGGAGCTGTGCTCTTCCGAACGCAGCAGGATGTAAAAAGCTGACGTGCCATTTCAGGATCAGATCTCTGACATCATCAGCAAGTGACCTAAGGCCTCTGTCCCACACAATTGAATGAACTGACTACAGGTGCTCTCTTTAAATAGGAAGTACTTAAGGTTAATGGCTGGGTGTATCTGCTGACAGCATTTTTAAAAAAACATGCATAATGCACGATAAGCAATGTTCAGAGGAAGACAAAAATAGCTCCGTATCAAAGAGGTTGGCTCCTCATTTACCTCCAAGGGCAAATGAACATGCTGGTCTTGCACGTAAGCAAATCCCTTTTTCTTCCAGAAAGATGTTTCATCAATTCTCCTGCAGAAAAACATCTGCCAATATCAATATTCATTGCAAAACACATGCAGAAGAAATCCTCATTAGCCAGAAGATATATTATTATAACTTTTCAATTAAAGGTCTGTTTTTGAAATAGCAAGCAGGCAAGCTCAGTCTCCTGGCCACTGTCTCTTAGGGAAGAAGGGAAGTCTCCAGGGAAACAGCGCAGTATGCCAAAAATGGAAAGACATGCTAGGCCAGTACCACCACAAACCGATGAACTAACAGATAAAATTCCACATAGTGATAAACGGGAGTTACTACCATTTTCAAATAAGCCTCAAATGCCTTGCTCTTCTGCATCCAGGTGTGTTACTCAGCCAGACATTTACACTAAATTTAAACTTGCAGCTTAAACCTGATACTACTAAGGATCAGATCCACTCTTCAGCAGATAGCTGAAGACAGCAAGCTACGAAAGGCGAGGTACACAACTAAATACTCTTAGAGTGATTAGTTTTCAGGTCTTCGGATTCTGCTAGACTGACAATCTAAGTCACTCAATAAAGGCAGTAATTTTTATTAAGGCTAAATATAACTACTACCCATGGCTCCCTGTTCTGGTAACAGCACCTGAGATGACTTTCTCTTAACACCCTTGAATTCACTCTGGTTATTTGTTCAGCTTGCACAGACCATACCACTGTGAAACCAGGTGTTTCTTCTGCATTACAGTGTTTCTCAAAAGCTCTTTGGGGGCTACCCTGGGAACTTTACAGCAAGGCAGCTGGTAGGGAAAAGAACCTGGGTAGAACTGTAGAGAAGCCCACAAAAAATCCCTCCCTAGAGTGCTCAGCTGCCTCACAGGTGGAAGGAAACAGTATAGGATATGCCTAGCAAGAAGTCCCACGTAAAGGTGCTAGCAGAACGAAAGCTGCAAATCATAATGGTAAGGGGTAAAAGGGAAGAGGATCAGTTGAGTTCTGGCTGCTTTGTACAGACGTTTGAACTCATATAGTTCTAAATCTAACACTCCCCACCCCATCACCTGCTCTGAATGCTGACATAACACTCTATAAAGCTTTGTATAGTAATTCTGCAATGTATCTGATATCTTGGTTAAACTAACTTTGAAAAAAGAGGCATACTTCTGAGAAAGGAAGGAAACAAAGTTTATTGGTTTTTTTTAAAGGAGTCAGCATGTAGACAAGGGTAAAAGCAAACTTAGATTTTCAAAGACTTGTGTCGAGGTATCTCAAAGGCTCTTAAAGAAGTATAGCTGTTGCAGATAAAAAGCAACAGCCTTCAAGCAGTAATAACTGAGTAAAAGATAAGCAACAAAGTAGGAAGGAAAGCAATTTTTCATGATAAAAGAAGTTTACTAGTGTGGTCCCAGATGGATCTGTGTTGGAACATGCACTATTCAAAGTACTCAGAAGTGATGTGAAAAATGCTGTGAGGAATAAAGAACAATGGAGAATAAAGTGACATATTAATGTTTTCTGTATAAATTGGAGCAAATCTTATCGAGCCTTTCCAGTTCTCCTTATTTCAAAATGGGTATAAAAGAACTAAGCCAGTATAGGAAAAGCACCAAGGATGAAAGATATGTATCCAACTCCTGTATGAGGCTAGATTTTAGAGCAGGAACATGTCATCTGGAGGGAAGAGGATATGAGAATGTAACACCATGAACAGCTTAAACCAGGCACAACTAGTTTTTCATAATTTTACTGTATGTCTTTTATTTTTCCCTATTATCGCAGGAGGTTTAAAAATTCAGAAAGCACTTCTTGACTCTATCCATAACTGCGCCAAAATGTATTGCCATAAAAAGGTTAAGAATATCAAAGACTTACATGATTATTTCTTTTTTTTGTCTTCCATAACTTTGCCTAGATACCATGTCTGCACACTCAGTCCTAACACGCAGATTAAAGGATGCCGGTCTTTTACATTGGTCCTAAATAGCTTGGTCTGAATCACCAAAACTATTCTTAGAGCAATGTTGTCATGTAGTTAATATCTGTAAACCAGCTATAGCTGGAAACCCTCTAGTTCCTACATTAAATCTAGCAGTGAAAACTGAGGTTCACAAACAAGCTTCCTAAGAGACCACAAAGTCACCAAAGCTTCACCTTAAAGCTGTGAATTTCCATAGGAGATGAATATGCATGGCTGTCTGCAAAGTCACCTTTGCTCTGCTCTTGGACACTACACACAATTTTCAAAGGCTCACTGCGCAGAAGATAGGCCTACATCTAACATTTACTTCTCAATTTCTCCCTCATTTCTAGCAAGTACTTCAGGATCTAGCTGCAAATTAGTTGAAGGGTGGCTTGAGCAGGAGCTACAGGTGGTTTCTATAGAAAGCCATGTACTTATCCTCACGACAGTTTTGTCTGAAAATTTTCTGGGAATGCTAAGCGCTTCCAAGATATACTTGATTTTGCTGCTGCAAATACTAAAAGCCCGGAACCAAAAGTGTTTTCACTACTGCATTCATGGAGCATGATAGAGAGGTATGATGAACACAACAGGAGGAACAGTACTCTTACCTCTCTCAGCTAAGCAGGATATGGTATCTCTGCTCAGCCTAATAGAACACACGTGGGATTGATGCAGATGAGCCTCTTCTCGCAAGTGATTTTTTTTTCCAGAAGTGAGGTAGTCCAAGTAGAAAAGTGTCCTCTCTACTTTGTTCTCAAATCTAAAAGACAGAAGGAAACAGGTAATAAGGCCACAGTGTTGCTAGGTCAACAATAAGGTACCTGAATACCACCATCTACTACTTGAATGAGAAACATGAAAATATAGTTATGATTTTTGAAGTTTTGCACTACCCAAGTGGTTCGTGACACTGATCTAGAAACGTTTCAGTCTACCTGGGGAACATCTCTCCTTGACTCTTATTGTTCACTTTGTATCAACATTTCTTTTTTCTTCAGCAATAAATCCTCTTATCTTCGTGCAATGTAGAGTTTGGTAAAACATTCACAGTTCAACATGCTTTTCAGCACAGAGTTCAACAACATGCTTTTCAGCACGTTCATCACACAGTGTTGAGAAAGCTTTATAAATTTGCTTGCTACCTTCACAACGCTGCCAGCCAGCCTTTAAGCCAGCCCTACTAACAAAGCTGAATTCTATTAGTAATGCAATTTCTCTAGGTAAGAAGTCACTGGTGTAGAACTTCTTCTCACTGCCATTTTCCAAGCTGCTTTTCTGCGAGCCCCATATCCTGGGCTCCATCAAAAGAAACTTGGCCAGTAGGGCAAGGGCGGTGACTCTGCCCCTCTACTCCGCTCTCGTGAGACCCCACCTGGAATACTGTGTCTAGATCTGGAGCCGCCAACGTAAAAAGGGCACGGACCTGTTGGAGCCATGAAGATGATCACCTCTGCTATGAGGACAGGCTGAGACAGTTGGAGTTGTTCAGCCTGGAGAAGAGAAGACTCCAAGGAGGCTTCATACCAGCCTTTCAGTATCTGAAAGGTACCTGCAAGAAAGCTGGAGAGGGACTTTTTACAAGGACATGTAGTGACAGGACAAGGGGTGATGGCTGCAAACTGGAAGAGGGGAGATTTAGATTAGATATTAGGAAGAAGTTTTTCACTCTGAGGGTAGCGAGACACTGGCCCAGGTTGCCCAGAGAAGCTGTGGCTGCCCCATCCTTGGAGGTTTTCAAGGCCAGGTTGGATGGGGCTTTGAGCAATCTGGTCTAGTGGGAGGTGTCCCTGCCCGTGGCAGGGGGTTGGAACTAGCTGATCTTTAAGGTCCTTTCCAACCTAAACCATTCAGATTCTATATATGTACATGCACACCTCAGTCATACAACCAACTTTGAACGAGCTCCCTGGGGTACTGGTGCAGAACTCCAGGATGGCCTCACTTCCTGGGTCCTCCCTATTACAAGTCCTATACAGTCAGAAAAAGCTGTTCACAGACCTTGCTGCTAAATTACAGCAGCATTAACACGCCACTTTAACCTAAGAACACACGGCTATGTTCAGGCTGTTCTTACACAAAATCTTTCAGATTAAATCTGAAGTACTACTTCAACACAGGAGGTAAAGACTGAAAGCCGGTGGGCCCTCATAGTTAAATACAACCATGTCAAACCTTCCTTGTCAACATAAAAGTGTCTTCATTGATTAGGCTTTGTGAAGTGAAAAGTAGCTAGAGTAATCATCATTAGTTGTTACTCATACATGAAAATACAGTAAAGAGCTATTGTTTACAGTCCGGAAGTCACAGAATCCCAGCCCACCTCCAAATATAAACACTGGATCTTAAGTGCAGAAATTCTTTGCACACCTGCAAAAAATAGTTGCAACGATCTTTGCTTCCCAAGTACTTGTCAAATCAAGAGAGCTGACTCAAGCACAAAATCCCAAGCCATACAAGACACCAAGAGCGATTCAAGATACTACAAGCAAGTATTGACTTAGAATGCATCGTGTTGTGCTATTAATGCTACAGTACAGCTCAGAGCACCCTAGTCAAACTTACCTGAGTCCATATGATTTCCTCCAGTATATAAGGAGTTAGCAAGGCACAGGGAAACGGAGTTTCACTGTAGAGGTGCTACCCCAAAGCATGTATTTAACATCAGGATAAGCAGATCTGACAGGCTCTGCTGGCCTCAGAAAAGTGAGGTTAACATGCCCCTTGCCTATTTTTTCATCCTGTGCACCCTTTCCTCACTACGTTTTCATATCCATGAGAAAGAGTGGAGGAATTTTAACATATTAAGGCTCTGATTTTTAGCCTGTTTTTTCCTGGATAAAAAAATGGTGGCAAACGGGAAAGTAGAAGGGGCAAGGACAAATATGTATCTCTATCAGGAAAAGTCAAGACCTGGTAGCAAAAATTTCAGCTCAACTCAAGGCAGCACATTTTCATTTAATTCAGACAGCAGTTTCCATCAGTTACAGATGAACATTTATGACTCTTCTATATTATTTCTTCCTTTCTTAGCTTTACCAAATTTTAGCCTCCTAGCTAATGTTTTTCTTTTTCATTACGGATACTGGAAACAGCAAGAGTTCACATGGGTATTTCAGGTTTCAGGTACACCGTTAGCCTGAATTCTAACAGGCTTTATTAAAAATGGTCTTGCCACAGGTCAACTCTATTATTTATTTATGACTATTAGCGTAGTCTTCTAATACCCCATACTCCTTTGCTTTCATTCCTCCAGAATAAGAAATGCCACCTTCCCCAGAAAATCTCCCAGGTTCAGAAATTTCTTTTATTTGTGTTAGAGAAGCAACTGCACAACTCCTGTTTGAGATCCTGTTTTAACACAGTATTCTGCTTTGCCCTTCAGGACTGGGAAAGGCCAGAGGGGCTTTAGACAAATGCAATAGCAACAACAGCGTGTTTCGGGTGGACTTGTCATTGCAAGACACCTCAAACCTCACTGTAATACAGTAACCTTTCTCCTCCCAGCTCACACAAAGCAGGGGCCCATCAGCAGAGCATGCAGCTGTGACTTCTTTTGCCTAAAGGTGTCCTGACCTCAGACGCAGGCTTTCAGGACACATCCGGGTCACAGGGGAGTGACACTGGAAACATATTAATGATCTTCTAGATATATCTAGGTTTAGAAAAGAGTTGTCTCCTGTTAAGGTATAGGCTACATGTAGGCCACTCCAGTCTGTTATCTAGTGCAATGCAAAAGGTGCATCACACTTTCCCTCCTTAACAGGCAGCTGAAAGCACAAGTAACAATGCTTAAGACAGCACCAGTATTTACGGCAGCAGCTCTCACAACTGTAACTTTATCACAAGACAGAGCTTCAAAAAAAGAACATTCATTTTAAAACCTTTTTTTTTTCCTTTAAATAAAGATCATTACGCTTTTAAACAAATAAAAGGGAATCAGGGAGGATGCAAGAGAAGAAACTAACTACATTCTGTAGTGTAACAGCAACATACTCATCTAGTTAACTGCACTGTACCAACGCATAATGGCACAGGATTTCAGATAACGTGGTCACATGGTACTTAGGACTGGGCTGCTAGCAAATCTAGCTGTAAGCCTGCCTTTACATCATTATGCCACTGAACAACTAAGCCAAAAGCTCCTATTGGATTTAACGTGATCAGCCAGTCAACAGCGGCAACAAAAGAAGCAACAGGTCTTTTCATTCCTGCTTGTAGTTGGACGAATTATCTCCTGTGCTCTTCCTAGCCACTGCCAGTCACCTCTTCCTAAAGGGTCCTCACCTCCTTCTGGCAAGCAGTCCAAGTATTACGTGTAGTACACAAACTTAGAGCCAGGTCTACATCCCCTCAGTGGCTGGGGAGAGTTCTCCACTAAACCCAAATTTCACCACAGATGATTGCAGCGAGCCTGCCACAGTACCACAGGCAGCTGCGGTTCACTGCCTGCCCAGCCACCCACCGAGCAGTCTTTCACACCTGGATCTGTTCCCTATTCCTATGTGCTATCAAGCCAAACAGGCCCAGGCAACAGCTAGGCTCCATTTCCAACTCTGCCTCACTAGGACAGACCCCAAACCCGGGCTTCTTAATTGACCACCTTCCCAGAAAACTTCTCCCCGCGACTTACTATATTTGTAATGCACGTTTATATATTTTTGCTTCATACATTTAATACAGTATCAGAAAAACCTGTAAACCAAGCACAATAGAATCTTTTAAACTGTGTTGACTAAAATACCCAAGTTACAAATATAACATTAAACAAGATATGAAATGTACCTTTTCCTTGCCTGAATTTGCCCCTATGTGTCTAGCCTGTCTCAGGCCGGACAGAGTCCTCTCACAGCTCCTCTTTACTCACGGTATCAAAGAGCTTGCTCTAGTGTGGGGCACAAATTCCTTTACCAAATCATCAACATAAAGTTTCTAATCCACCAGTTACCCTCCCCCCCTGCCCTGAACAATACTTTGCATGTCTGATACACAGAGGAGCATAATGAATTTTCTAGGTAAATACCTTTTTCTGGCCTCTTGAGACACACTAAGCACTGCAGAAATGCAGAAAGCTGCCACAAAGGCCAACCCGTGCTGGTTCCTCCTTCCTGCCGGCAGCTTAGCACACTTAGCTCCTGATATCTAATACAATTCATTGTCTTGTGCTTTAAAACACATGGGATTTGAGGTTATTGCTCATATATATACACAGGGCATACCACGTGAGCTTTCAAAACCAGGAGTAAACATTGTCACATCGCTCAAGGCGAACCATTGTGAGGTTGCAGATCGTTTGCTTATCCCGAGTCAGGGGGTTCTGAGGGGCAGCATCTCTACGGAACGCGCGTCCAGCCTCAAAATACAGGAACAACCTTACAGACCATCCTCCACAGAGGCCAGGCTGAGCGGGGAGTAGCTGCTGGCGACCTGTTATCTGATGTTATGAAATAGTACTTTCAAATTACAGCAGCAGCCACTCATGCTGTGGGTAACTATAAAATTTCCACTTAATGCATGTTAATTGGATTATTATTTTAAAGACATGCTCACTGCCCCCATATTAATAACAAATGAGTTCTCTCTAATTATTATTAGAGTAACTCCCATACAAATTAATGATTAGGCCATTAAGACTGTGCAGCTGAATTGCCATTAATTCTCACATTTGAGCAAATTAGTTAAGTGACATTATAAAAGGAAATCCCCTTATGCATTACTGAATTCCTTCACTCATACCAAAGGCATACAACAAATGTCTGTTAAACACTTTTTCCTTTTATTAAATGTTAAGCTGAAATTATTCATTATCATCTGGAAAAAACTGACTACAAAAGCTGCATTTTAAAGTTTTGTGCATTTGTAGGCAGTGCTAACGTGCAATTTTTTTTAACTACTGCTGGTATAAACATAGTATAGTCAAAGACTTGCTATTTATCAGAACAACTCAAAACTTCAGAAATACTTCTACATCCAACAACACCAAATAATAGATGTCATGTCACAGCTGTTGCAGGATTTTCTAGATGTCTAGGACTTCTAAATCAACATAAGCCATATTTTTTAAATGGATGTAACCTAATCACCATTTACAGTATATTAAGATTATATTACTGCACATTTATGAATAAAGAATTCAGTTTCTAAAGTCGCATGAACGCACTATAATAAAAGTAGACAACCTCTTCCTTGCTAGGCACCAGGCACACCTTTCTGACATATCTGGCAGTCTTTTACACATTCTGTAGTCTTTCAATAATTCAAAAAAATCAAAACACAGCTTACAGCTTCATTTCTTATAGCTCACAGCCACATGCATGGCCCCCAAGCTCCTCATACTTGCTTCAGACTGAGCTTTCCTGCCCTCCTAAATCACGGACTTTTGAAAGTGTAATGCACTGACAGAAATGGGAGACCTTTCCCTTCGCCACCCCCACCTTCAACCCATTTCTTTCTAATGGCAGTTTTAGATCATGATTTGTGTATTCTGAACATAGTTGCCAACATTACTTTACTGAGCACACCCTATTATCTTTAAGTTTCTACATTACGAAAATTAGAACTTGCCAGAAATATGCAGTTGCACTGCAAAAAACAATATCCATTAGTTTTCCAGGCAGAATACCCATGAACTAGAACATATAAAAGATGCATAGCTCTGGATATGATTACTATGCGCTTTGGTGCAGAGGGAGCAAAGATCTCCCTGGCATTAATTTAAATGATCATATTGCTCACAGTAGCAAAACTACATAATTTGATATTAATACCCTTAACATCGATATTAAAATCACCCAACTGAAGTAATTGAAAATGTTCAGTAGCTCCTTCAAGAATGAAGAGTAGCAGCGGTCAACATTTTCTACCACTTTTCAAAGAGATATGTTTATATGTGGATTATCTAGTAATGCAATTTCAGTTTAGCACACTATTTGTATGCATGTCTAACTGTAGCCAAATGGGCAAATCAGTGAACTATTTGCATGGTTTGTTAGATCTAGCGTACTCAGCAGCTTGCAAGACCAAGAATTAATGTGTAGACTGTTTTCCTAGCTAGTCACCACAGCAATAGAATAGCAGACATGCTTTATAGACTCCAGCTGGGTAGAAGAAAAGCAGAAAAAAACACACAACATTAAATAGAAAAATGTAAGAGCTCTCATTTGAGTGACACGCTGGAATAGATTCAAATCATGCAGCAGCAGCTATGGTTTAGTCCATTTACTCACATGTTTAATAAAGGCACCTCAGAAGACCGACCAACCTACCTGAAGCCCTCAAGGCGTTTAGATTAGTGCTAAAGAAAAACACTCTTGTTACTGGTTTGGTTACAATTACTACTTTAAGGAGTTTTTTCTTCACTTTTTAGAGGACATTGGCTGAAATACACTGCAAGTTCCACACCCTTTTAGTCACACAGCTACAGCAGCCTTTTCTGCTATTTTTCATGAACTGAGCAAAACAAGCTTGGAAACTCTGCTCCAAGTACAACCTAAACAATCAAGCCTGCAAATAAGTCAAAGCAACAGCAGCTCTTAATCACTGCAACTTCCTTTCTCCATCTGGAAGGAAACAACAGTCACTTCTACATTAAGTGTTTCACATTGCTGGGTGTAAAACACATTACCGCTTCACTATGTGCTGTAGTGGAAAAGCTGAAAAGCATCACACACTGCATTTGGAAAGCAGCCAGACATTACAGTGCTTCAGCCACAGCTCCTTGCTACGCTGCCTGCAAGAACGAAGTTCAGGGTGTTGTAAACATCAACTATTCGGCCCTCTCCCATCATCCCAGCAGGAGAACATTGCGGTTTGCCCCAGCACGAGCCAAACCACAGCACTGACTCCAGGGGGACCCACCTGCGGCCGCAGGAAAAGGCTGCTCTGCACCTAGCACCTGCCCCAGCTCAGGAGTAACGTAGCGGGGCCCTCACGGCAGCTGATACCCTTTACCACGTTAGCCAGCCTCTCTGCCACCTCACAAGGAGTAAGTACGTTGTAGCTACAGCCTAGAGGTTTTGGCTTCGCAGCTGCAGCCAGTGTGAGGACACGGGCCCCCGCAGGGAGCACTGGTGAGGCAGCACCCAGCTCCCTTGGCCTAACAGCGAGAAGTGCCATAGCAGTAGTAGCCCGAGGCAAAACAAACCAATGAACAAGCAAACAGACAAGCAAGCATGAAAAAAAGGAAAGAAAGGAAGGAAGAAAGGAAGAAAGGAAGGAAGAAAGGAAGGAAGAAAGGAAGGAAGGAAGGAAGAAAGGAAGGAAGGAAGGAAGGAAGAAAGGAAGGAAGAAAGGAAGGAAGAAAGGAAGGAAGAAAGGAAGGAAGAAAGGAAGGAAGAAAGGAAGGAAGAAAGGAAGGGGAAAGAAAGAAAGAAAGAAAGAAAGGGGAAGGAAAGAAAAAGCACCCCAAAACCAACCAGATCGAAAACCACAGAGGCTAGACATCAGGCCCCAGGAGATCCCCCCAGAGGGCAAATCTCTGGAATTTTACCTCAGAGAGCTTCACCTCCGCGAGGGAACGCGAGGGAGAACGCGAGGGAAAACGCGGGCCGCCGGCGCGCGCCGCCACTAGAGGCCTCGGCTGGCGGCAGGAGGCACAGCCTGCGCGCGCAGCCCCCGGCGGCCCCGGCCCCGCCCCCGGCGGGCGGGAAGGCGGAAGGCGGGAAGAGGCGCGAGGGCGCTGAGGAGATGATGGCTGCCGCCTCCTGCCCGCCGCCGCCTCCTGCCCGCCGCGGGAGCCCTGAGGGCAGCGGCTTCTCCTCGGCCCGGGTGCGCGTCCTGCCGCGGCGGGGAGGGCCCGAGCGGAGATAGGAGCGTGCTGGGGAACGCTGGAGCCACGTCAGAGAAGTTCCTCGAAGGTAACGTAGGCCGCTTGCTCCCAAACTAGTGGTGGAGGTCCTTCACCCTCTCCTCAGCGCTGGTTGGACAGGACTAACTAAAGACCAGAGGCTGACTAAGGCCTATTTTTCAGAGAGCTGCTTCATGCATCTTTCTTTTTGTTGTAAACATACAATAGCAAGCTTTTACAATGCAAAAGCAGTATAAAACCTTCTAAATGCAACCGATTGCTGTGTATTAGTGTCACCGTATTGCTAGATGTACCTTGACTGTGAAGTTAGGTATGCGATTCAAGTGAGCTTTTGTCTGTAATTGTGCAATGTTGCCTGATGTCATGGCAGCCCTCAGAATCTATACCTTGGTGGGAAAAGTTGGTATGACTGTGGATAAGGTCTAGTTTGGCTTAGCTTAAAATTCCTCCTGCTTGGCTTAGCAAGGGTGGCAACAGTAAGTGAAAATATCCCATGCCTAGGTTGTGGGATTTCTCACTATCATTGCCTTTAACACAAGCCATGTAAAAACATACTTTTTTATAGAAAATTAGAAGTTTATTCATATAAAAAAATAATATTTCTTTTTAGTTCACTAGTGTGGTAGCTGGAGTTACGCTTTCGCCTTTTATCACTGGCTTGTGAACCTTAATTTTGTACTCGGACTACTTCTGAAACATTAACAACCACTGGTAATGTGGTAGGAACAAATAGCTAGAAATGTTACAGGTCTTGAGGTTAATATGTAAAAAGAGTGACCCCTTGTCTTTGGTGGACTTAATTGCGTCACAGCTAAAGGATGGCCACTGTGTTTCTGACTTGTTTCTGATGGTTACTCCATAGGAACTGGGTTCTGTAGCCAGAAGGAAAAGCCTTAGCTTTGAAGCTTTCACAGACTTTGTACCATACAGAAAACTGGGTGCAGCAGGTTAAAGTTTAATATATGTGTATTATCTGTCTATAGATCTTCTTATGCAAAAATTACGCTAGAAAATTACAATCTCTCAGATTAAAGAGAGTGAGAAATTAAATGCTCTTGGTTGAGCAGTGCCATCTCACCTAACTACTGACTTAGTTTTTATAATGCAACCTTATTTACATGAACAAATTTTGGCCTAAGCAGCATCTAGTTCTTGGTTTGAGTTTAGTTAAGTGTGTAAGGCCACATGGTCTTCCTGATTTCACTGTATTGTCCTTCTCAGACTTGGTCTAGCTTTCAGAAATCAATTCCCTTTGGCTTCACAGTAGTGATAACTGAAGCATGAGTCCTTAGTAATGAAGTTGTAGTCAGAACAATTTTGCAAAAAAACCCCATGATTAACCTTATTTGGTGTCAGAGGAATCCCTTATGCTGCATGGGACGGTACATGACTAGAGGACCTTGGAGCTCGTGTAGGATTTTTTCAAGCTGGGCAAATTGCTGGTTTTCCCCCCTTATTTGAAGGGAT
This sequence comes from Chionis minor, assembly GCA_013398295.1. Taxonomy (NCBI): domain Eukaryota; kingdom Metazoa; phylum Chordata; class Aves; order Charadriiformes; family Chionidae; genus Chionis; species Chionis minor. Next base: position 765,871 of record VZSF01004963.1, read on the forward strand.
CAAACATACTTGCTAAAGTGTTGTAAACTTATTGGCTAACATGTTCCATAATTTTTCTAGAAGCAAAGACAGAGCAGGAGTGTAAACATCTAAACAGTTCAATTTGTTTTAAGGAAATATAAACATGCTTTACAGGAATGTTAGGTGAGCTTGAACAGGTCAAGTTCCCTTTTCAGTAGCTCTGGCTGCATTTTTAGAGTCCTATGTGAATAATTTGCACTCCTTTGTTTCACATAAGATACCCTTAGCACATTCCAGAGTACAGGAAGCCTAAAGTTGCATAGAAGCCTTCTTCCATGAGAGCATGTGGCAGTGAGCCCTTCATATGCTCACATGACTAGGTCACTATCACACCCTATATGGATCTTGCATACAAGGTGCAGGAGATCTGTTGACTTTACGGTCAGAGTCTTGTTAAACTTCTCTGTCACCAAGCGGAGAAGGAAAAGGAGACCCCCCCCGGGTAGACACTGCTGTTCATCTCGCTATGAAGAAGCGTATAGAATGAAATGGATCTGTATATCAAATGCACCTTGGAGCCTGAACAAGTTGTTACTGTGATACTGAATTAACTTCTTTGATGGTCGACGCAAAACTCCATAATACTAGTTCTTTGTTCTGCGAAAGTCTTTCTTGCTTTCCAGGTGGAAACTAGATTCTTCCAGAGAAACTAGATTCTTCCACATCTCCCTATCCCCCCAGCCAAGCAATTACCTTAATTTAACATTCAGATTTTAAGATTAAGTACTGGAATTCTCTACACCTCAGAAGTTCAAGTTGTTCTGGCAGTGTCAGCTTAGCTGTTTTGCTTGTTCTGTATGTTTTAGACCTGTTTGGTTATTTAGTTCTATTATGAGTGAAGAACAACAGCTCTTTGGAGTGTGAAGTAAGTGGGGGGGAAATAATGTGTGAACTATTCTATGCTCCTCTATGATTAAGATCAAATTGCTTACCCAAATCTGTCTTATAATACTGCTTTTCTACTCATAATTCAATATATTGCTTATTGAGTAAGTGTTTGTAAGTAAATACTGCTTATTAAGTAGTGTTATGAGAAATAAGTGACCCCTCTTAGCCATGACTTGCATCTAAATAAATATTCTAATATCAAAGTCTTCCTTAAATGGGGAATGGAAGAGGTTGTCTGGAAAATGCTGACTTCTTTACTGATGGCCACTTTGTTCTGCAGCACACAGTGCGTGACTGCACAGTTGGAGGCTATAGTCTGCCTTCAAAACTGTATTGTTTTGGGGAGGTCATCTCTGGTATTTTGCAGCTGATGTTAGAACATGCATCTGTGCTGCACAGGCAGTGGGGACATGCAGAATCCTGCTGGGAAGAAGAGGGTGGGGGGGCAGGAACGGGTTCAAAGCAAAGCTCCCATGGAAAACTTCTTTTTCCATTCATTGAAAAGAAAACACAGGAAGACTATCTTCTTAAACTTGAACTCTAAATTAGTACTGAGAGCTGGATGAGCTGAAGATCCTTCTTTCAGCATCCCTTCTTCAGTAAAGGCTTGTATTTGGTATAAATTGTTCATTTGCTTCTCAGCCCCTCCTAATCAAAGCTAGCATTCAGCCATAGCACAACTGAGGAAAGACTTGAGAGCTTCTGCAAGACTAGTAAGGCCCCTATTACTATAACCTGCATGACTCACCACAGCTAGAGCTTGGCAGTGTTTTTTGTGGCTGAGTTGATATAGAATTTCTTAATTCAATGATATTTCTGTATCTATTGTTATGCTACCATGTCTCATGTGCACCTAAAAGACAGGAAAATGAAAAACCCCTCAATAAGGAACAAAAGCGTCAGACTCCAGGGAGTAAAAAGCAATGTGTAAAATAGTAAATGTATTTTATTTTGCATTTCTAAAAGCCAGTGTGGTGGAGGAAAAGTAGGAATTCTGTGGGGAGAACTAGTGGTCTATACACCACCCCTAATGTTTTCCAAAGCCATGAGAGAGTAGAAGGCGGTATACAGTGGTCCTACCAATAGACAGGAAGTTTGATGTAATCTACCCTGATGCTACCTTTCCCACAGTTAAGATTTCCTCCTATTTTGCTGGTGAATGAAGTGATTCATAGGTCTGGGAACAAGAAAAAAACCTGCCTCTGATTTATTTGAAGATTGGTAGATCCAGCTTGAAAATTCATTGCTATTAAAACATTAATGCAACTGAAACTACAGTATTTTGGAATGAACTAGTCATAAGTAACTGCCTTGTTTAGTAAAGGTATTTCTCAGAAAGGGTTCTCTAGTGTTTTTTTAAAAAGTCTAAAACTGAGTTTAGTGAATCTATATTTAGCTGCATTTAAAACAGAGTTGCCTCAATTAAAGAATGTGTCTTTTACTGTGCTAACATATGGTATGATTATTTTAAGCTCAGACTATCAGGAATAGGAGCCTGACTTCATATCCCTAATGGGATCTGAGCTTCTGAATCGCTTGCCTTCAGACTGTAACTCCATTGGTGTATAACCTCAGTGAGTATTTTAGCTTTTTTTTACAAGCTCTAGGTAATGTAAAACACATTCATTGGAGTTTAATTTTTCATGGTAAGAATCTTACATGCTTGAAAATGACAAACCTAGGGCCTTTCTTTAACCATTTAAGTGTGAAAGTTTGAAGAAAGATACTTTGAAATACTCCCAGGCCTGGATTGGGGCCTTAGGCATCTGCTGTTATTAATAATAATATTTGCTTCAGTATTTTAACTAACTCTTTCAGAGAACCACCAGATACCCAGGTCCTTCAGTGTGATCTCAGTCTTACGTGAGTGGTTAGCATCTAATAGACAGTTTTGTAGTTCCAAGGTATCTGTAATTTAGTATTAAAGGTTCCATGAGGTATTATAGGGCAAAATATCCCTTTATTGATCCTGGTCAATGCCTCTAAAGTGAGGGTACCAATAGATGACAAAATATATTTTGATAATTTGAAAATTCCTGCCATAATTTCTGTGATGTTACAAGAATTCTAATTTGAAGGCTGAACTACTTAAGGATTCTGTGCTTGTAAACAGTTTTCCCAGCAAGAACATACAGCATGTATTCTCTCATCTTAAAGCTAAAGCAGCTTTCCCATTGTCCTTGTCTATTTGAAGAAAAGCAAGAGATGGTTCTTTGATTGAATTACACATTCTGTTTCAAGACCTGTCCCAATTCTTGGAAATCTTTTGCTGAAGACTTAGTATATTTTGACATAACCAAGTGCCAGCCTGAGAAGCTCGGGTAGTTTGACCCTAGCGTGGCTTAATGGTGACTTTCCGTAATGGATTCACGGAAGGGCATTTAAGTACAGCATTCTAATCTGGGACAACTTGTCTCAAGGGCTAGCAAAATTGCCAGTAGTTGTCAGTTATCAGTAATCAAGACAAATTTTTACTTGAACTCCTGGTGAAATCTAATCAGCTTCACAGTCAAACGGCTATCTGCAGCAAGAAAAAGGCAAGCTGATGTAGAAGTGGCTTTGTGGGCGAGTGCTGATTTCTGTGGGCAATGGCTTTTACTCACAGAAGTGTTGGCCAACTTTTAAGCCTTTTAATAGAGATGATTTTGAATTTGAGCTGTGGCAGAGCTAGGTTCAGTGCTCCCAAGTTGAATACAGTAAAACCCCTTATGTATTTTTCTTGCCTTAACTGCACATTAAACATTAGGCTAGGATGTTTGTGCTCAGTATAAATAAGCTATGATTTGGCTGGCACCTCCATATGCTAGTACAGTATAATACAGTATAAGTACTAACAAACTCTTTTTTTTTTTTTCCCCTAGAAATTAAAAAAAAAAAGTAGAATAAAATGCAAGAAACTGATGTCTTTAGGAAGGATAAAATTGAAAAGCAGAGGAATGGAATTTTTTTTGAACTTCAGAGTAGAACATGAGATATCAGCCGCCTTCCCGCTGAAAACTGCATTAACAACTGGTCTGCTCTTGCGTCCAATCCATCTTAGTCGCTGCGTTCTTTCTGGAATCTTTAGGGCTTACCAACAATCAAAATCTTGCAGTTGTCTTAAATGATATCCCCTGCATGCCTTTGTTATGTTGCTGAGAAAAGAAGACGATGCTTGAAAAAGGAGTGTTCAGGGTGTTCGTATGCATCAGTATTAAGTCAATCTTTGATAGTACCAGAGCAAACAAATTCTGGTATACTGGCTTGTAGTACACTGTGTTATAAAATTCATTCCTTTATCCTAAGCATACAAGCAAATGTCTTGTTTGAGGCAGATGTTTCTGGGAAGAAAGCTTTTCTGAGAAACAAGGAAAAGCAGGCTTGGGGAATAAAAGGTCAACTGAAGAGAGTTCCGAGTGCCAGGAATGGGATATTGACTTTTTTTTTATATATGTAAAATCATTCTTAATGTGTCCTCTCCAACCACTGACAAGGCTTATTCTAATCACTGACTGAAGAAAATGAATGGGATGCTACCAAAAAAGCTGTAATGTGGAAAATAGATTCTTTCTTCAGGTTTTGATTGTGATTAAAGATGCTTTTACTGACTGAGCTTTCAAGTAGGTGTAATTTCTAATTACTTTAATTATCTCATCAGGATTATAAAGCTGGAGCTATTTTAATCATGTGTATAACTTATAAAATTAATTTTCAAGATTCATTATAACTTATCAGGAATATAAAGCTATAGTTCTTATGTAGTTATTATTTATAGTTATTTTCCTGACATTAAACTTCATTGACTCCATATGAAACACTGATAACACAAGCTTATCAGATGAAGAAATCTGTTAATTTAAAAAAAAAAAATTAAAAAAAAGCTTGTGCTTTATGGCCTTTAAAAGTCATAATGATTGCTACAGAAGTTCACCTAGTGGTTCCTGACCCAAACAAGTACCTTCTGGTTATATGCCCTAAAAACATTTGAGTTTGTATCGTTTACCTTTATGCTTGTTCATGCCATAAAGTTCATGATGAGAGGCAGTGGTCGGTTACAGCTTGGCCCCTCTGGAGTTAAATTGTTCCTTGTTATGTCAGGTGCGTTTTCATACCCGCGTTCTGACAGCAAGATTTCTGGGTGTAATGTAACAGCCTCAAGTTAAAGTGTAATGATTCCCAAAGACTCCTTAGCTAAACAAGCTGTAATGACAAGCTGTAGAAGAATTTAGCTAAATGTTAGAGATAAGCAAAGTTTAGTTTCAGCAGGCCTAGAGATAGTGGTTGGGAGATCATGTTACTAGCAGTAAAAGGTGTGGGGAGGGGTGTTAAGAAGTAGGAAAATTCAAGTCTGACTCTTAGAGCTGTGAAGGTTTAGCTGTAGAAAAGATGTGATATCGTAGAGGCAAAGGAGAAGCTTCAAATCGGTTTTATACTGCACAGAATTTTTTATGTCCCTGAAATTCTTGTGCTAATACGGTTGGGCTATGCAGAGAATAAAGCAGTTGCATTATAGAACAGCCTAAACTCCTAACTTAGTCCCTAGTCTGGTAGAACAAACATCTTCTCATTTTCACAGTACAGGTTGCTTCTCAGAATTTGAAGTAGTATGAAGCTTAAACGTGAAGCTTAAAAACCCTAGAATATTGCAGTATACTTGATCTGTTTGTGGTGTTTCCGTTTAACTCCTGATTCTGCTGCTATTTATTTAAATTGTAAAAAAGCTACTGCCTTCAGTAGAGACAGGATTGGTCGTTTATGTAATTGAGAATATTACATTCATACTGAAGATTCTGTAGAAGAATATGCAATATTTATGTGGATAATTAAAGAATTCATCATGATTAATGGCACTTCCATGAAGAGCAGACAATTTCATTGGTTAGACTAAGACGTTCCTTGGCTGCAAGAGTAATTATTGGGATTTTGCCAGTTTTGACTAGATCTGGAGAGCTTCGAGGAAGAAAAAGCATAAATCCCTGTTTTAATGGAATCCATTGTGTGGCTTGAAGCTGTCAGAATCCTGATGAATTATGTTTGTAAGAAGAGCAAGTGATTCATTGCCAATGCATTACAGAATGTTATATTGATTCTAGTGCTGGCATATAGAATCTATAAAGCTTCTCTGTAGGTATGGAAATCTACATTGCAAATGAAGATTTAATAACTGTTATGCAGAAATCACAAGTGAATTAAGCTGCTCTTAGAAAGATTTTAAGTCTCAATTGAGTTCTGCTTTCTCCATGGCAGGGTTCATGCTGTATAGTCCTCCAAAGTATCAATTAATGTTTCCCCTTATTACAGCTGGGTCACATCCATTATAAATTTGTCCAATTATTCTCAAAATGGTCTGTCCTGAATACTTGTGGCTTTGAGAAGGAAAGAAATCTAAAATTGCTAGATAAAGCAAAAGCACACAGATGTCCACCCTAAGGTGATGTTTTCTAATGACTACAAAATTTTAAGGAACAATGTGTCTCTACCTTTTTGTAAACATGCTGACATATCTGTGGCTTCTTGAAACATCAGTTATAGCCTTACTGTTAATTATTGATTTCACAGCACAAAAAAGGTGCTTCAACAGAGAAAGATAACTTCATTTTTTGGTTTTGTTTGTTTTAAAGAGAAGGAGGTTGGTTTTCTTTATTTGCAGAGACCCTATCAAGTGTAGGGGAAATATTTTGCTTTAATAAGTACTGATACAGAGGACCAGTTAGGAGTGTGAGATCCGGGTTTTTATGGTAAGGAAAGGAGTTGTGTTCACCCTTAGCTAAAAAAAACCTGCCTGATGTTTGGCAAGCGTTGGTTCCATTTCGTGCTCTGTTGCAGACTTTGGCATTAGTAATGTCTCATCAGGTCTGTATGACCTCAGCTGTATTACAGGAAGATACAGTTTTGCAGCGCTTAGTGAGAGTAACATGGGGTTAAATCTGTGCCTAATTTCAAATGAGCTGGAGTTTTGCTATAACAATGGCCCTCACTTCCCAAGAGCACCATGCAACAAACTCCGTAGTCTTAAAGAACCAGAAATGGAAGAAAATATACTGAAAAGAACTGTAGAGGTGATTGATGGTACACAAATGGGTATTGGGTCTGTTGGACATGCCTGGAATGACCTTAGAGACTAAGTGATTTTCTACACCTTTCTTTCTTAGCTGTTAAACAGAGGTAGGACCCTTCATTGGTTTCTTACCTTTTATATTTAGAGGTTAAACTTGAAGAGATGCAGAATCTTGCTGCTGAGATAGAGCAGTGGGGTTTTAATCTGAGGCATCTAGTTATGTCAGATGAATGATAAACAGAGGTTTAGGTGAGCCAACTTAAGCATGCCAATAAGACCTAAGGAACACTTTTTTCTAAGGTTTGCAGAGTAGAACCTTATGTGCCTTTGTAAATACATGCTTTTCTGTATCTATTTTAATACCAGATAAGCTTTATTTCAGTGAATATAAAATTAAGTACTATCTGAGATTCCTGAAGCTCTGTTCTAGGAAGCGTGCGTGCTACTAACAGGAATGCCAGAGGATTAGTTATCAATTTTAAGTTAATGCCAAACAAATCCATTACCTGTCAGTTTCTTTCTACTTTGTCACTCTTTCATAAGGGAATTTCTCTAATTGTGTGTGTTTATAGGCTGAATCTTTTAGTCAATAAATGTTTTTATTGACTTGCAGGGAGTTCAATATTTGGTTAACATTAAAATTGCTGGCTTGTGAGAGAACTGAGAAGTGACTGAGCCCTATAAAATGGGTAGATAAATGTTTTTTAATAAATAAAAGTTCTGAAGTACTGATGGAAATATACATTGAGAGATTTAGGCTGCTATGTCTTGGCTGGTATAAGTCATCTCTCTACCCTGCTTTTTTTGTCAAAAGGATAAGGATTTTCAATTCAGTATTTTTCTGTCATTAACTCTTTTGGAGTAAATGATTTTAAGTGTGACAGTTTCTGGTAGTTTGAGCATTAGGTTGTAAAGATATTAATCTGGGTCATTTTGGGAACCGATAGCTGCAGGATGAACTCTCTCAAATAAGACTGTTCTCTGGAGGCAGCGTTGATCTAGGATTTAAGCTCAGGGCAAACTACTGAAGCAACTGTTCCACTGAATAGCAGTGAAAATGTTGCTGATTCCTTCCTGAAGAACAGAATATTTTCAGAAATCACAAGAAACCAAACTAGAATTTCTAGTGTTACGCTAATGAACTTTGCAGCTAAAATCAACTGAGATAAATGACTGGTGAAGAAACAACTTAGAAAAATGTATAACAGATTTGGAAAATAAAATAAAATAAAATGGACAGCGTTATGTAAAGAGGAGTGGTGAGCTTTCTGAGCAATTTGGATGAAGTTTGGCTATTTTTGTATTTGGGGCAACTCATACAGAAGTTAAGGTCTATGTCAGTTCGGTCTTTTACTCTTCCAATAGGCTGATTGTATGTATGAGTGAAGAAAGCATTACCAGCCTGCAATATGTAGAGAGAATCGTGTTAAAGCAACAAACTGGCTTGGTGACTTAGCCTGGGTCAGGATGCAAGATGCATCCTTAAACATGTGCATCTTGACAGGGTGTAGCTATAGTGTTATAGTTTGGCTCAGAAACACAGAATGACAGTAAATAAGGCTTTATAAAGCCAAATTTAAAACTTCATCTAATGTGACTTGAATTTAGAAATGCCAGTTTCTTCAAATACCACAACTGGAAGGGTATCTCAGCTGGACTTTACAAAACAGGTCAAAAAGCAAACATTCAACATTAAAATCATTACACAGTGCATTCATGATTTTAATAACATCAAGAACCTTAGTATTTTAATGGGGATGCATAGATACTGAAACAATTAGGCCATCAAAAATTGAAGCTGCATTATTCAAAATTCAGCAGTACTGCAAAATAAAGTTGCATCAATATTACTACTGGCTTAGATTACAAATTTCATGAAGTTTCAATACATTTTTCAAAACTTATTTTGTCTTAAATGATTAGAACTAGTGCTGTGAATTGCAAAGTGGTAGTCAGGGTATTTGTGGCCAGGTTAAATCATTTTAGCTTTTTTGATGGACAGAGGTTGATCATAGTAAGTCACAGCAGTTGTGAATAAAACATGGGCCTGTAAATCTTTAAACCTTTTAAAAATTATCATTATAAAACAAGCTGTCTCCTTTTCTGTGCAAGCACAACTGGAAAGGATTGAAGGAGGTAATTTTTGCTGTTAAGAAGACAGTACTGAGACTTTCCAGCTGGTGGATATTAAACCTTTACTTTGGCCCCTTCAGTGTGAACAAGATTAGTCGGGTTTTGTCCTATGACCACCACATACCAATATCCAAAAGTAGCTCTAAAATGTGCGTAGGTTTTTTTTTTTTCTATGAAGCAGATTTCCCCCTCTCATTGCAATTCTGAATATCCTATTTTGTCAGCATTGTTTCTCTAGTGTGGCCATCTGAACTCAATACTGGAAAAAAACACAGACACCTGAAAATTCTGTCATTTCAATATCCCAAGATACCAACGAAACCTTTACATTTTTTTAAAGATTTTGTTTTTAAAGATTTATAATACTATGATTTTCCACTAGTGTCTGTCTGGCATTTGCTGTTATAGGCAACAGTGCTGTACAACTATATTGTGCTGAAGCACAGTATCTTAAAAGCCATGATAACTTCATATAATTTAACGTGAAATACTAAGTTCTAACTAATGCACAATATTTTGAAGGCTATTTCTGAACAAATCAATATTTATTATTAAGGTTTAACTTATTTCATGCATGCTTTGTGTATTTTTCCACTTACTACTCAAGAGGACAGATTCAGAAGAACACTTCACATTTATTATATTACTGCCTGTAACTGTGGGGGAATAGCCTGAGCCAGGACCTTTCTGTACAAGCGGTTATGGAAGCTTCAGCTGTATTGCCTTTCTACTCTAGATGTTCCTGAATTTCCAACCTGTAACTTGCCACTAGAAGACACATTCAGAGTTCACCAAGTAATTGGAAAGATATGTAGGGCTTAACTATTATGCCCCTACAACTCTGTTCTTTGTATGTCTTTTGTATGCCTTACTTAGAGATGAAAGTGAAGTATTTTATCACAATTAGCACGGAAGAGTGATTTTTACATCTGAAGGAAATACTGCAATGTGAATTCTGGCAGTCACGAGTGATAGCCTGTTTCATCTCAGTCAAGGAAATTCATGGGTTTTTTCCTATCTTGGCTGCTTTGGTACAGGACAGTGGCAAGGTCAAAAATACCCTGTTAAATGTTTGGATTTGGAACCCATGAAGGACAAATACTACTTTATTCTTTTCTGCAGGATGATCTTTGGAAATTAACTATTGTCTCTGTGTTTCTCTTTCTTTTGTTTAAACTGGGGCCTTGGCCCATCTGCCAAGAGAGCTGTTGCACAGGAGACATTGATTTGGCTTGCTAACTTACAACTTTTCCATGAACATAATAGATTGGGTACTTTCTTTGACTTCCTGTAAAATCCCCAATGCCTCCTGAGTCTAGGCCTCTGTCATTTGGTAAGGTATTGAGAGGCCAAATTCAACAGTTACCTCTTAAATAGCAACTAATCTGAAAATCCTGTGCAGCATTCTGGATATTCTTAGTGAGGATTTTTTTTTTTTCCTCTAGAGATTTACAGTGCTGATAATAGTACTATTTGTCAGCTGTGAGTTGTGCTTTGAATTCTCTGCCAGGGCCCTTTTTTTGATGAATCTCTGGAATGAAATAACTGAAGAAAATAACTTAGGTTCTAGACCTTATTTTTAAAAATTTTTGAGGTACCCGATTCCCACTGATATTAGTTGGGTCTAAATGCCTATAATAATGATATTTTCTAACCATTATTCTAATCAGTTATTTTATACCACTGCATGCCATCAAGGTATGGAGGAGGGTTTCCTGCCTGGCTCCTTTACCTTTGTACTCCTCAGTTGGTAAAAATGGAGAGTTGCCAGCTAGAAAGATGTGCCTGAGGTCTGCTCCCAACACAGGCTTCTGTTTGTACAGTGGCTTCTTGGGAGTGTCTTTAGATGTTATAGGTTAAAGCAGCTGTTGATGGTTCTTGCAGAATCAATACTCACATAAGGAACATGGCAATAAACTAAACTTCATGGAATTCTCCCAAAGAATTCCCAAATGTCCTCCCAAAGAATTTATTCCCAAAGAATAAACTTAGTATAGTTATGAATCTACACGTAAGCTTCTCTTACCATTAACCACCAAAATAGTGGCCTGTGTGTAAGCAGAGAATATGGCCTTTCAGGTAGCCGGGGGAGTATCTCAGACAATGAACAGGATAACTGAGAAAAGAGCTTAAAAATAAAATTGGCAAGCCACTGTACCAAGATATGGTCACACTCTGTGCTTGAAATAAGGATTTAATTTAAACTTAATTAGTTTCTTGCATGCTAGTTAAAATTAAATTGATTAGAAATATGTGTTTTAGTTTAACAACTGTGCTGCAGAAGCACTTGTTACATAGGTATTGAAGTGACTGTTTTCTTGATCAATTGGTATTTCATATTCAATAACAAAAATGGATGTAACCTAAATGCAGAATCCATCCTACGTAGGAATCAAAATTAAATGCTTTCCAAAAATGTTTATCAGAACTTCCCACTGTGGCTTGTGGTTAACTTGATCAAATGGTAAGATTCCCCCCCCCCCCCTTACCTGTGTCTGCAACAGATAAAATTATGGGAGGGATATGTTGCTTAATTAACCCTGTAATTCTTACATCTGGGCTAATTAGCATCTAAATTAGGGTTTCTTGTATATTATATGCTTGCTGCTGTAGTCTATTCTACACAATTGATTCCTTTGCAGCTAAGATATTTCTGCTTGCTTAAATGGTTTCATTGTTGTGATAGGAAAGTATTAAATTTTTCCTTTGCCTTACAAGCACTTCCTAGAGTACTAGTTACATAACCCTTCGCCTGATAAATAGTATATCTGAGTATTCAGAGGATGAACAAGATCCTGATTGCTCTGGATATGTGTCTGAAAAAGCCTGGAATCCTGATTTGATCACCGTATACATTACAGTGAATGAGACCCACATTCAGTTGCACTTGGTAAGGCTTAAACGTGCCCAAATGTTTTCTTAATTTGGATGCCTTAGTCTGGATACATTCAGCCATTCAAACCTGCAGTCTCTACTCATGAGCTATGGCTGGGTTCTTCAGAAACACCTATATTCATAATAGAAATAAGGAAAAAATGAAGACGTTCAAAAAATTAAGTTACAACTTTCCCATCATATCAAAATGTGAAAGCTACAGCTGGAGGTTTCTGACACCAGGAGAGGTGTCAGCATAAGAGAGGTATGGCCTTTGACCATCTTCAGTAATTTAATCTAAGTGTCCTATCACCCCTCTGATGTAAGGTTTGGGGATGTCCAAGTTAAAATGGCTAAATAAAAACTGGGGTGGAGTATAGAACAGAATTGTATTATGTGGTTTGAATTTCCAGGAAGCATTTTTGCTCCAAAGGGAAATAACAAGTTGAAAATGTCTGCATCATGAATATAGAATCCAAGTGCCTTAGACCATTGCCGTTGGATTGCTATAAAGAATTCAGTTGTTCACTGAAATGGAGAAAGTCTCCAGGTTTTTTGGGGTGTGTAGTACTTAGTTAGGGTAGTGTCTTGTAAAATGTGGTTTATTCTGTTATTTATGGCAACCAGATCAATATATCTGTAAAAATTAAGGCTCTTCTTCCTGGAACAAGTCTCTTATTTAATATATAGCAGTAACTTGTTAAAAGTCCAAACTCAAAACTGAGTGATAAGCAGTGTCCCTGTAGGCAGTTTGTAGTAAGTTGTGCAATCCATATGTGAGGTTAATGCCTCTGAGAGGTATCAAAGAATTGGTTTGGGAGAAGGATTTGAATGTTGAGCGGGGCAATTCAGGGTTTTGTGATGAATTCCTTACCTAGAATGGCTTAACACAATTCCCTTCTGTCAGTTAACTTAGTTTAGCATTTGAGTTCAGGCACAGTGTGCTCAGCAACTGCAAGAAGCTGCAACTCCTGTCGAGTTGAAGAGGGAACGGGGGTGAGATAGGAAGACTTTCACTCCGAGGGAAATGAAAGCATGTTATCAGCTATTGGAAATTCAGTGCAGGGCTAGTACACCACAGGAATGCCTGCTTGCTTCAAAGGCCTGTGTTTGGGTGCTTCTTGCTATATGCTTACCAGCATTTAGCTAGTATTTACTCTGGATTTTTAGATGCTCTTACAGTAATGTCTTTTTTACCACCTAATTCCTAAAGCTGAGACACTTGCAACTAGCCGTCAACTTCAATTAAAACATTTAAGGTAGCCCATATGAGAGATCTAAACTTGTTTCCTATGATATCTTACTAGCTATGCTACCAACTTTCCAGAAAGAGTATTTCCCTGGAAATAGCCAGGTTCAAAGTAGGACTGAAAAAGTATGAGCTTTTCCTAATTTAGCAGTACTATTTGGAAATTTGTTACTCAACACATATGCTGAGAAATGTCCATCTGAAAGGCTGTTCTGTCATGCTGTTGTCCTTTATAAAACTAATACGCTTCTGAAGACTAATTGCTAGCAGATAGCGTAGTTTTGCAAACATCCTTGTTAGAGGAGGAATTTGTCCTGTAAGGTGTGAATAGTTGAATTTATTCCAGTCTACTCCTAGTGTATACATGTTAAGAACTTTGACCCAGAAACTATCAGATCATGAAAACTCTTCTTTGGCTTGGTTTTGGTCAGTGGAATCTGCTAGTAAATTTTCCTGAATCTCCTTGGAACTCATTGCAGAAAAAAACCAAATAGCTTTTATTCAGGCTAGTGCTTAAAATTTTGTTGTATGCATAAACTAATGGTCCTTATTATAATGTATTGCACTAATACAAAGCCAGCCTGAATAAAGTGCTTAATTCAAAGAACAGGTAAATCAAATGCTCATTATGGCTCTAAGTACCTTTAAAGTCGGCCAGCCCACACAACTTGCAATCTCTAGCTCTTCATAAGTACGTACTAAAAAAAGGTAGGGATTAAAATGTTAAGGACAAGCTGAGAAATGTGGCTTTTAATATTTTTTTCCTTACAAACAATGTGTCAGTTTCAGGTCAAACTTAACTATGATGAACAGTTTCCCTGTTCATCATGAGGAAAAACCTTTATCAACAGAGGCTCCTGAAAACAGTTTATGACTTATTTCACAACAAAAATAGCTGTTTTCAGAGCATGTTTCAGAATCAGGAAGGCAAAATCTGTGTTCTGGGTTTCCACCAATGAGAAGGTACAGTGTGACTTGCGTTAGTGGAGTGGTTTTATGCATTACAGGATTTCATGCATAGAGGTCCATGACTAGAAGCCGCTACAGTCGATTCTTAGGAGCTTACCATGAGTGTATAGTTTTCAAACCACAAACCTTCAGACTGATTAAACTGAGCTCAGTGTGTTGTCATCTTGCAACAGAGATTTTTTTTTCTTGCTTGTTTATGCAGCAATAACAAAACCCCCCGAACTGTGCAAAGATACTGGAAAGTCTAAAACAGTGTTGATATAGAGTTAAAATTATTTCCTTATTGTATCTGTGAAAAATATCCTTTTCTAATGCATTATTCATTATGAACATATTAACTCTGGATGACATCAGACCAATTGAGAAGCAATTTGATGAAAGCATTGTCTAGGAAACCACACACTATTGCCCTTAACCACTGAAATGAAATAAGCTAGCAGACAAGATATTCAACACAGGTATTTTATCCACTTTTCCGTAACTGATCAAAACCAAGCTGTGAAGCATGGGAAAACTGAAATTAATCTATTGTGCAGGAAATCTGTGCACAGTATGAAAATAGATGTGCACGGGTATGTATGCACAGCACTACTGACGTACTTACTATTTTTGAGGTTGACAGAATTGCTTATTACTGTTGAGACTTCCTATTGTGAACAATTAAAGATAAGGTCTTTGCCAAAATGGAACTGTTTGAACTGAATTTTCCATACCTGAGCATCTGCTTGAGGCTGGGAGGTTTTTTTGTTGTTGTTTCTGAGGCTAAACTTGGCAACCTTCTTGTAATGTAGTGCAGAGGAAGGGGGAGAGGTGTCTGTGATGGGAGGACAGAAGAGGAAGGTGAGCAGGGAGGAAAGAGCTAATGGAGTAGCGTCTAGATTAAGTCGTTGAACTGTTCATTCAGACTTGGGAGAGCAAGCTGTGGATCCAAAACATGACAGGTCTATTGTGACTTCTGCAACGTAGTTCTGTTTTAGATTGTGTACGTCTGCTGAAGGGGGCTACAAAGCCACCTGAAATACAGAGCTAAATGTTCCTGCCAATGTGAGGGAAATCCCAGATGGTGAACAGCTGGGAGTGATGATGCCTCAGGTTTTATTTCCTTTTCAGAGATGCTAAAGAGTTGTTACCAGCTGTTGTCACTGGGAGCAGCTGACACAGTGTTTTTCAAGCCATATTTTTAGCTTTGCCGTCAATATAGCTTAGTTGGATGCAAGGATCAGGATCTCGTGGCATTTTCATCATGACTATGAATCACAATACACTCCATTAATTACAGAATGAGAAAATGTGCATTGTTGGTTTCTAATACAGAAGTTACTATGCCAAAGCTTTAGAGGGATAAATTGCTGTGGTACTAGTGACTCAGGTTGCATTACCATATGTATGTCACTGCTTAAGTCAGATGAATTGCCTAAAGTAAAAATGCCAAAGTGAAGGATAGTGGGATACAGCTAGAAACATGAATATTTCTGCATAAAGTCATCTTTTGCACACTGTGGTTCACCACATTTTTGGTGTAGTTGCAATGAAGTGAGTGACCAAGACTGTGGTAAGTTACTAGCGTAATTAGTTCCTCTATCTTATGCACCTGGGAATCAGAGTATGGTGATAAATGGTTCCCCTAAGCAGCCTGAACCCCAAATCAATGATGATGAGCCAAAAAAATTACCTTATGCCTGAAGCTTGAATTAGAAAAGTGGGGTTTTGTGAGGATCTCCAGTATGGCAGTGATGCTGAACCGTGGGCAGTAGTACTGTATTTGGTACTGAATGTTTGGGAAGATAAGAAGGTATAATGCTTTTTAAGTTGACATCAGGTATTGTGGTTTCTAGGGAGATAAGAGCTTTTGAAGAGTAAAGGGTGATAACTAAAAAAGGCTAATAAATGGTGTTGAAAGGTTTCACTAACAGTTGCATCCTGCAATATTTGGTAGCCTTTATGTTTTTAATTTTACTGTAAAGCTGAAGTAAACATGAAAATTACAATGCATATTATAAAAAGCGTGGACAGCACAACAGTAAAGGACAGAAATAACACAGCATAGCTGGACTGAAAATTGTAAAAAATCTGACACTAGGCAAAGCTTGCCCAAGAGGGGAATAAGGAAACTGAAATCACTATTACTGTGCAGAGCGTTGTCTTATCTGCATACAGCAGTAGGTAGAAGTGACTGTCATGATTTTCCATATCTTCATATCTTGTTTCCAATATGTGATTGGTCACTCAGACCAGACAGCATTAAATGCCAGATTAATTTTCTACAGGGAAAGGATTTGCCCCCCTGACCATTAGTTTAGACCTAGAGCTTTCACAGAGGGTAAAAGGAAAGGAGATGCACCAGGAGCTGACTTGCTGTCTAAGAATGAGTGAAATAACCACAAATCTGGTCATAATACCAAGGTGGGAAAGGAAGAGAAAAACAGAGCTGTAAATCTTTTGGCACTCTTGTCTTTTCACTGTGTAATTACTGTGATTTGCTGCATATTTAGAGGAATCAGATAAGGTGGTTACTGTTGAGGATTAGGTATTTAAGTATTACCCAAGGAAAGCTTTGATCTATTGAGAATTCTTTTGTACTGCATTGGGAATTGTAGAAAGATTCATGATGAATCCTCTGACTTGAAGCTAAATATACATGCGTGATACAGGTGTTTTCCTTGTCCACTTCTTAATCCATTTATTAATTAAAATGGTACAATATCCTATCACCTGTCAGTTAGCTGTGCATTTTAAACTGACAGTCAGACAGGATTCTAGCAATGGCAATGAGCTGTTCAGGCACACTAAAATACTGCTTAATGGATATGAGTAGGATGGTTTATCCACTGGGATTTTTGTCTCCTATACCTTCTATGGCTTTCTGAATATAAATGTGTAAAAAGTCTTTGGATATACAAATGTGCAGATTTGAACAGGGCAATATGCCATTTGCTTCTGGCATAAGTGTAGGTGACTCCACAAAGTATGGAACTAATGAACTGACCAAGCTTTGCTTGCTGAACCTGGTGTGATGTAAGATTGTTTACTGAAGTTTATGTTGTTGTATTGGTGTGAGAGGAGAATTAGCACTTTTTAAAGAAATACTTATATAGAAATGACTATCACTGGATTAAAATCTAATTTGGAAGCTAAAATATTGTTATCTTGAAGTAAAACTATTGAGGGAACTACAGAACAGGTTTTCTATGAAGGGATTTATGATTTGCTATCTTGACTAGAATATAGACAATCCTATTTATTAGAAAAAAACCACTTCTGGGGTAACTTAATTTAAAAGCTTTAGTATTTTGGGGAATAGAGGCAAAGTCCTCCATCTAGTAGCAAAATTTCATAGCAAAGCAGCTTCCTTGATTGTAATTTTGGGAAGTTTGGTGTGTCATTGACTCAAAGCCCTTTTATTTACTATTTTAATATATGTTAAATTCTGAAGATCATTAAACATTGGAGGTATTGGAGATTATTTTTGATATTTGTTGAAACAGTTCAAAATATTCCCTGTATCTACATAATACCAGTGGGCTTTAATTTATTTTAAACTGTATGATATACTTCAGTCTTATGCTTACAGTCAGCTTTAATTGTAACAGCAAAACTAATGGAAGTGACCTACACAAACAAATTGGTTCTCTTTTCCTAGGCTGGGGGTTTTTTTGGTTTTTTTTTTTTTTTAGTTCAGTAGAGAGGAGGCTTTTTTGTGGGTCAGATTCTGGAATGAATTCTAATGATTATCATACGTATTGAGGAAATGTGAATTCAGAGTACACTTACGTAAACAGATGTATGACTTGATCTCAAATTCTGATCAAGCTTCATTGTGATGTTTAGGTGACCAAAAGGGGCCATAAAATACCTCAGCTAAACACTTATAGGTTCTTCCACTCCACCAACTCTCTTTTATCCAACACTATGCAAATTTAAGAGAAGGGAGAATGTGGAGTTTTGAAAGCAAGATGGAGCAGGCATTGTTGCTGGAGTTTTGCTTTACCTCGGTAAGTGAGTCAGATTCGGCAATGCAAAGGAGTCCCAAAAACGTTCCAACTTGAAGTGAAACATTTGCCTGTCTGTACGAGGCTAATGTCAAAATTTGGTCCCATATGGTGCATGCAGATCAGAAGCTGACCTCTGTGATGAGGCTTGTGAGTGTCTAGCCTCAGGCTGGCTTCATAACAAACACAACAAAATGGACAGGTCACTTGTGAAGTGCTCAAAATTAATTCCCCCTCACCCGCCCACCCTGCTCTATAGCTGCATCGTACTCAAAGCCTGAGAAAGTCTTGCCTCCTCTTGCATAGAAGAGCTGCTTCAGTACTCTGTTCTGTTTACCTTTGTTTGAAAGGATCATGTAGAAGGAGTGCTACCCAGTGCTTTGAGGCATGAAAGAATTGTAGACTATTTAGTGGGGGCTGCGTGGGTAGGCAGTGCCAAATAGTACGGTCCCGGTTTTAACTATGGCCATGTGCTGTCATAACTTAGATGCATCTAAATTTACCTTTTATGAGTGTCCACAGGTAATTTCCACTTGCCCTTTTGCAGGAACAGAGAAGTGTCAATGCTTAGTCTCATGTTAGTATCAGTCCCAAGATACTTGAGCAAGACATGACACATCCGTTGCAGGCTTTGTTCTTGATTGGTTTTGCTGGAGTGGCATAAGCAGACCTCTGTTCTAAAAGTAAGCACTTATAGACGTGCCCAGCTCTAAGTGTGCAAGTAAGAAGTGTTAATGGGGATACTTAAAAACATGTCTGAAATACCTTACTGAATTAGGATGTTAAAAAGCAGGCCTGCTTAGCATGCAAAAGGTATATTCAGGGAATAGCAATAAAGGTAGCTGTGTAGCTGTTTACTTCCGACGTTGTTAATTATTCTAGTACTATTTTAGTGATATAATCAGTTCTGATGTCCAAACTTACATTATTGTGCTGAAGCAAAATGTAATATGATCTACATAACACACTCCCAAAATATTAAGTACAGAGCTAAACAAAACAGATACATATTTTTCACGGTGTACTTAGGGTTTTTCTTAACAGCCACAGATATATTTTTAAATGCACACTATGCACAACTATTGCAGTGATACTTCATCCTTAAAAGCAATAACAGAGCAAAGGGATGCAATAAGTGAAGTCGCAGCATACAGATTAATTCTGTGCATTTATTTTAGATCATATTTGAATTTTAAGAAAGTAATTAAGTTTATTACCTACTGAAGAGTCTTGGAGGACAGACAGCCAAAAATCGAAGTATCAGCTGTTTTGACATTTGTGCTGGCACAAAATCCCATTTAATTAGATCTAGTGTTACAGCTATGACTCAGTAGTATTCCCTTAAAGGAAATTATGGAAATGTATTTTATTAAAACAGTTAATATTTCATTTTTGCAATGGGGATACCTAAGTGGAGACCCGTGAACTTGAGAGTTTAATGAAGATATGTATTAGCAGAGTTTTCTGTTTGTTCAGGGCTTTGAAACACAAATACACCAACTTTTTGCACTGTTCTCTATGTCACTTTAGCTGACTCACCTTCAAAAATACCACAACAAAACAAAGATGGCTGAGCAATTTCCGTGAACTTTGGATTTCACTTGTGTTACCGATTCTTGACTCTAAAAAAACTGCAACAACTTGAAGTTGCATTGCGCTCCCCCCAAAACATAAGTGTTTGGTAAGTTTTTCTGAATGTAAGTTTCTAGACTCTGGCCAAAAAAAGCGCAGGGGATGTTGAACGTTCTTGAAATTTCCAAATGAATAGTCATTACTGGGTTTTTCAGCTTTCCTGCTTTAGAGAAGTCTTACATGACAGCGCTCCTGTCCTGCAAGGTTAGGAACGCATCCTGCCGGAGTTCTGTCAGAGCCCCCCAGTCAAGCATTTCCGCAGTATTTATCAGCCTGGGACTCATATAGCCATTTTGAAAATGAACCTGTCCTCTCTAGTCAGTAAGTATATATATGGAAGGCACAAAGATGCCTTTTCAGGACTTTTCTGGTTCCTGGAACAGAGCTGATCTGCAGTGGCCCTTATGGCACTGATCTCGGGCTGCTTTGAGTTATGCACCAGTTGTCTGAAGCAGCAAAAGAGAGTAATCACAGAGAATTAAGGTATAAAGTAATGCGGCCTACATCACCTGCAGCATTGTCTTTAAAAGGCTCTACTCTGTGCTAGTTTACAGGGGTTTAGACCTGCTCCTTATCAGTAGGGTATCTGAGTTGTTGCCTGCTCTCCCTCTGTGCTCGTGTTCAGTTTTGTTGTATATGGATCGAGCTGTAGAGGTACAGGAGAATTAGTTAGAGTTAATTTGTATGGAGATCTGTTGGTTTTTTCCTTAACCCATTTATGCAGGGTACAAGTTGTCACAGGTCACTTTCACTGCATTTCCTAAAATTTGTGTAATTATGAGGGTAGAGTCAGGTCCTGATGGCTGCTTTCTGTCAAAGACTGAAAGACACAAAACTGTATTCAGGCCTGTACCAGCTTTGCTCTGACCTACCTGAAGACCTGCAACAACGCGGTCTTTTTGTGCTGCATACCTTTCCTCCTGCCCATAACTAAATATAGAGTGGCTAAGCTTGGAAGTAGGTAAAAAAAAAAAAAGGGCTACAGAAGCCAAACTCCCCAGCATCCCCTCTGTAAATTAATCTTGAAACAATGTTGCTCCACCATTGGCCAAAGTCCTGAATGGGATTTAATATCTTCCCCAAGGGTTACAAATTTAATAGCAACTACATAGCTGAACCACCCACTAACTTTGAAATCATCAACTACTTTTCCAGGAATTGTGGTTCCTGGATCATGCAAAGCAAGTGGAGCAGATATTCCTTTCCCCATCCTGCTCCTCCAGTTCAGCATGAATTGTACCAGTGTGTATCCACACTTTAAAAATCAAACTACAAGGAAACAGTCCTGTATCTGTATTAAGCACTTCTGGCCAGACATTCGTGGATGGTTATCTTGGGATCTGTGAAACACATTTTGATCAGCAGTTTACTAAAAGCATGAATTATGAACTTAGTCATTTCAGTAAGTGTTCATAGCATATTTAAACAATCATTCTTACCCGGGAATTGGTGTCAGTAGTTTCACTGGAGCAGCAGGGGTTTCTTGAGCAGCAAGAGTACAGCTGCCTAGCTTAGTCTTTCACTGCATTGTGAACTCCGGAGTATCTTTTTAAGTGGTAAGCATTTCTGTAACAGAGTAAAAACCAAACCCCTTCATTTCTGGAGATGACAGTGCTGTTAAGTGCCAATTCAACAACAGTGTGATCTAGTTTGGAAAATTTGGTTATTCTTATAAATTAAACAAATGGAATAGGGCTTTCTCCTGAAATGTTCCTCATTACTCCTTCTACAAAATTGGACTCTGGCAGTCTGGGAGAACTCCTACCTGAAAGCACTTAAAAATCTGGCTACTAAACTAAAAAAGGTATGTTCTCAGTAGCGACCGGTGGAATCTATCAACTACCAATTGTATGCACAAAAGCTGCAGATTATTTAGCTTTGAGGGTCTGTTTTTGCAACTTTTTTCTGGATCCTTGTCCAGTGAATGAACTTTAAAGTTCATGTTATTTCAAGTTTCCAAATCCAGCCAGCAGTACAGTAACTCAGTAAGAAAGAAAATACCACTATTAATCATTATTGTAAAAACAGAGCTTTCTGAATATGTTTAGTCCGTTTCTTGTCTAAAAGCCAGAGTTGCCCTTGCTACAAAAGCAAATTAGTCTTGTCATTCTTTTTTTTTTGTTTTGTTTTCCTTAGTTTGTAAGATGAATCGTAGAACTGATTCTCTTATTTTTATGGATGACTTTGGTCTGCTAGATTGTCCTAGATCATGCTGTGAACCACACTAACACAGTCTTTCATCTAGAGTTAGAGCATAACCTTGAGAGGGTTGAAATGTTCTGTTTTCACCAAAATTCTGAAGGAAGAGAACACAGTTGCCTTGTTTATTTGAAACTTTGCTTGAAAACAAGTGGATTGGCAGGTTATAATAACTACAGCTGAAAAAATTAAAATATTTTCTGAATTGGATAGTTACTAACTGGGTCACCTGGCAGTAATTCAACTGTGTACATCCCATCAGAGTACGTGGCAGATATTTTCTGCCCAAGCTGACAAGCTTCTGCTGTAGTTGCAAGTCCTCTGGAAATGATCACTTTGGAGCTGCTCCCAAATACAGCTTCCTCCAGATGCTGTAAACTGAGACCGAATTGTGAACCTGTGACATTTAATTGATGTATGGTCTTAGAATTACTTAAGTAATAACTAAGGTGCTTAAACTTCTGTTCTTGCTGAAGAGTGAGCTTGGAAGTTTGCTATTCTAATAGCTCCAGCTTTCGCTTATTTCTGCACCATAATGAATAGTCTGGGTAGAAATAAGTATTCTTCATTTGAACTGTCATTGAGAAATTAATGGTTTGAAAGTGATAAAGGTTGGCCACACAACTCAGATTTGTATTTTTTTGCTATTTATTAGCCTAAAATCTCTTGAAGGGAAAATGCATGCTAACAAACTGACTGGCCAGCATTAGTGTCTGCTCAAACTGTGCATATAGCATATTCTGAAATGCTGCTGCCTCATGAGAGCTGTAACAATGTTCCTATTGTGTTCTGCTCAAATATAAAATTTCTCTCCATTCCCAGGCTCTGCTGAAGGGCTGAGCAGGAAAGGTCGTGCAGCTGTGAAAGGGACAGCAGCCAAATTTCATTCTGTGCCTGTGCTTGAGCTGATTAAACTGCTGCTGCCTTCAGAGTACTGGTGTCCTGGCTCTGAGACCTATTTGTTCAAGTGGTGGTTTCTGGAGACCTTTAAAGGCCTTTTAGTTGCGTGCATGGAAAAGAAGTATTAGGAAAGTAATGTATCAGAACAAGTGGAAGCTAACAGCTAGAGGAAGCCTCCTTTGGCCATACCAGTTCTCCACAAAACCACAGCAAAATATGAAGCTGCTCTTTGGTAGTCTCTGGCATAGGCCACTACAGGAAGAGATCTTTTGTATAACTTTTTCTTTACGAGTGAAAAAAGAAAAATGGCAACAAAACAGCATTTCTTTTCAGATTCCTCATGTCTCTGGAATTTGAAGAGGCGGCCAGTACATTTCTTGCTCTACTGAGATCACATGGCCAGCTCGGTAATATTTCCTTCTACATGCAAAGACCTTTCCCCGTTTTTACTAAACATCAAGGAGTCTCCCTAGCTGGCTTATGGATTATAGCTGCAACTATATTATTATAGTTCAGCAGTTTTTCAAAGTAGAATCTTTGGGAGGGATATAAACAACAGAAGAACTTACTTTAATATCTTTTAATTAGAAACACCTTGAAGAATCTGTTTGTCTTTTGATGGTGCATAAAAGCTTTTTGCTCTAACTTTGGAAAATGGTTCAGCGAGGGACATAGTCTTGCAGAAACTATTAAAAGCAGGCATGGGACAAAATTGAGATTCAATATTAAGAAAGGCTGTGGTCCCATCCTCTTCCATAGAGAGAAGAATCAGTTTTGTGTGCACACTGTTGTTGAATGCAGACTTGCTCACAGACAGGTGGGGATGGCAGTTGGCAGAGTAAAATTTTTTTTCTGTGTTCTCTTAAATAACACCTGTTAACTTTGGCTGAGTTATCAAGCAAATTGGAAACTGGGCATCTAACCTTTAGAGACCTTCAAAAGAAACATCTTAGCATCATGGTTCAACTAGCAAACTTTTCCTTAGCAATTGATAAATTCAGTTGTCTCTGTACTATTTCTACTATTCTGTAAAACCTGTTTTCATTTAATTCCACACCCTTGTGAACAATTGTTATCATTTGAGAGTAAAACAGAAGAGACCTCTTGGTGCAAATAATATAGTAAGGCTGGATAATCATCTACACGTGGGACCCAAGGTTTCCTCTATTCCAAGGGCTGGAGTAGATTGTCTTTGAAATAATCCCGAACAAGGGGGCACAGTGAAAGACCTGCACATAGTAAATGGATCATACATATTAGTCTTGCATGCCTGCTTGGTTTGTCTTCATGATTCGTTAAGGTCCTACCTTTAATTTAACTTGCAATCAGGATTAAATTTTTTCCCAGATTAAAGTAGGAGGGTCTCTCCTATACAGATGCAAGGAGACTAATTTGCAGGAAAGACAGGGACATTCATATGTAGACTCTGCCCTGTGCAGTGTCCAACCTTGGCCTCTCCTGCTCTTTCCTTATGGTAGAAACTTGCTAGTCTGCTGAGCACTGGCTGAATGTATTGAATTTCTACACTAAATAAAGGAATGTGTGCAAGAAGCTTAGACCTGTACTTCCACAGGTCATTAGATTTATTGGCTCATGTTCACCTTAAAACCTACGAAACTGTTAGGTGTTTCTTTGATTAAAAATTCTGCATGAAAATACTCTGAGCCTGTCTTCTCAGCTGTGTTCATTTATGACTTCTAGAGTCAAACTATGTTTTGAATGAAGTTAATCTTTTGTTATCATTAAGCTGTATCTGCTGCTATCACCCTTTCTGGAGGAGCAGGAGTACCTTCCGGAGTACCATTAATCACCATCTTTCCTTAGGAACTGCTCAATCCTAGCTCTGCAAAAGAGAAACTTGAAATTGAAGCTTAAATCTTGATGATACTTAAGCCTCTGACTCAGACAACAGAGCAGCATGTATTTTTAACCAAAAGTTATGTCAGAGTAGCAAGTAGCACTTCCCAAATTTATGACTCTGTTGATTTGTTTTGCTTTCAACGCGAGATTGGCAAAAACCAATAAAACAGCACTAACTTTTTGGAAGTCGCTGTTGTAAGGCTTCAAATATAGAGAATTCAGGGCTGCTGCATATTATGACTTCTGTCAACTGAAGAACATGTTACCAAGAAAGGCCCTTCTTACTGTTGGCGTCTGGGAGTTTGTCAGGTACAGAAAAAACAACCTGAACCTTAAGGACCAAGTTCAGCAATTGACTTACTCAACTGTTTGGGGGAGCTGCCAGAGGGTTTTGCAGGGAGAGGGGGGTAGTAGAAAATGACCTGTTGAAGTAGCATGAGGTCCCACAACTGTTTTGCTGTGTTCTTTCATGAAATTCAGCCCTGCTGTCTCTGTACAAAAAGGTGAACTGTCATAAAGATTCGAGTTATGTTTTAAGTAACAAAAAGGAGGCTTCTAGTGTAGATCAGAGCTGGTATGAGGCAGAGATAATGAACGTTTCTGTGCTGTCTGATTATTGTTTGGCTCAAAAGTGTATAGCACGCTTCTTTAAAGAAGACTGCAGACAAGTAGCTAAGCTTGCACGAGTTTCTTCTGCACATCAAGTGTATGAAAATTAGCCTGTTACAACAGATTGAAGTTCAGGTAGGATATGAAGCTGTACATAAACTTAGTAAGATAATTCTTTCGCTTCTGAGCTTTTCCCCTTGTGGTAAGTTGAATACCCTAAAAGGAGGGAAGAAAACAGCTTGTGGTGTACGCTTTGTGGAAGGGGAACTAGGGTAGAAACCTAGTGATAAACTTGCACCACGACCGGGATCAAATCTCAGTGGTGTAACAGATAGCCTTATGTAGGGTCATCTTCAGTATGCTAAATGTGTCAGTGGTGGCAGTTTTTAGCCAGCAGACCCTGTAAAGCCTCTGCTGATTTGAGACACACAATTGCAAGTGCAATTGCGAGCTGATTTGGCCCATGTAAACAAAGCTGTGCATGCAGTCTGCAATCAAGTGAGCACATGTGCACAGCTGTGTTTATCTGACACTTTGCAAATCAGGATTTTATTTCTAAATAGCATGCTGACAAGAACAAGGTCATGGAAATCTTCCTATTAGCACTTAGAAGGAAATATATATATTTTTAGAATGTTACCTTAAGAGCTTGGAAATTAGGATTCTAATTTCTCACAAAGGATTGTCTCTTTTTAATATTTAAACCTTCACTTAAATGCACCCAACTACAGGACCACAAAGAATATAGCTACAAAAATCCTTATTTAGATAATGAATTGACTTTTAGTAAATAAAAACTTGCCTAACGCTCACCTTTAACTTCCAAAGCAAAGTGTTCCCAGCAAAATATATGGGCTTGATTATGACACATCCAATTCGTTGCAGAGGGCTTCTGTTTCCTATTGACTTCACTGGAATTGAAAGGCTACAGTCTCCGTTGAAGTTGAAAACCTTGAACACTGGATTTCATTCATGGTAATAGGGGGCATGTAAGAGTGTCTTGAGGGTTCTCTTGTGGGGTCAATTCTTAATTGAATTTTCTGAGTCTACTTTAGAATGAAACGTGGACCATAGGATTTCGGAAGTTGGTTTAAAAAAAGGCATTTACTCTAGCTGACAGCACATCAGCAATGCAGCCACTAGATGACAGGTATAAGGAGTGCTGACAGCCTGAAAGATATTTCAGATAGCTTATTCAAGATACTACTCGTAGAAGGGTGGAGCATTATTTTGTCATAGAATCACAGAATACCAGGTTGGAAGGGACCTCAAGGATCATCCAGTCCAAGCTTTCTTGGCAGAAGCAAGACAAGATGTCCAGCTAAATCTTAAAAGTAGTCACTGTTGGGGAGTCCACCGCTTCTCTGGGGACATTATTCCAATGACTAATTGTTCTTATTGTGAAAAATTTTTCTCTTGTGTCCAATCGGAATATTCCCTGGAGTAACTTGTACCTGTTACCCCTTGTCTTTTCCATGTGGCTCCTTGTAAAAAAGGAGTCTTCATCGTCTTTGTAGCCACCCTTTAAATACTGGAACATGGTGATAAGGTCTCCCCCAAACCTTCTTCTCTTAAGGCCCCTCCTGGACCCTCTTCAGCCTGTCCACATCTTTTTTTGTATAGTGGGGACCAAAACTGAACAGAGTATTCCAAGTGTGGCCTGACAAGTGCTGTGTAGACTGGGATAGTGACTACTTTGTCTCTGCTGGTGATGCCCTTGTTGATGCAACCCGGCATCCTGTTGTGTGGTTTTGTTTGGTGTTTTTTGTTTTTTTGTTTTTTTTTTTTTACTGCAGCAGCACACTGTTCACTCATGTTGAGCTTGTTGTCCACCAGGACCTCCAGGTCCCTTTCCACAGAGTTGCTCCCAGCCTGTGTTGCACTCCTAGATTATATTTCCCCAGGTGCAAAACCTTACACTTGTCCTTGCTGAACTTCGTAAGATTCTTGTTAGCCTCTTCTTCCAGCCTATCCAGATCTTCCTGCAGGGGGGCTCTCCCTTCTGAAGCACCTACTTCCCCACTCAGTTGGGTGTCATCAACAAAGTTGCCTCCATAACTGTTACACATAGGGCACACTCATGAATAATCGGGAAGCTTTGGAAAAGCTGTGTTGATGTATAGTATGCAAAAGGGTACTGTTAAATGCTTTTCAGAAGTATTATGGGATTATACTAACTGAAGTAGTTGTTTCTAAAGCAGCTAGGAAGAGCCTAAATATTTATTATGAACTCATGGTTTTGGAGAGCTTGGCTGGGGAGGCCACCCAGACAGAATTAGAACCAGGAGGGCTGGCAAGCATCTCTTCTGATCAGACCAAAACTGAGATACTGGATAATCATAACTGTCTTATATGGAATATAAAAGAAACAAATATGGACTCTTAAAATAAATTTTAAAAAATAAAAGTCTCTATGACTCTTAATAAATTCTTTCCCCTCCCTTACACGTATTGGTTATGCGATATCTTCCTATCTGTACTGTAAAAAGTTCTATTTCATCTCTCAGATGTTTGCATAACAGGACAGAGAGGGGGATGAAAACCTTCCTTTAGACAGAAGGGGATGAAAACCATATGAAATGGCTGGTTGCCACTTCACTGCATAGCACAGTTCCCAAAAGGCAGGAAGATTACCCAAGCTTATCTACTTGCAAAGAAGTGGGCTACCAAGCAGGAAAAAAGAAGGTGGTGTTATTGAGCAAACATAGCCTGTGCATAAGTACTCTGTTTTTAAAATGGGATACCATTTGCCTGGAGGTATTGAATATTATGTATTATATACAGATTCTAACATAATAAACACATGCTGGCATCCATCTCTCCTGGATGACTAACTGTGAAATAAGATCTTTTTTTCTATAAAGTAGAGAACCTTTGGTAGAGAACTATTCCAGGTAATTGCAATGAAAAAACCACATTTGCTGACTACCTGTGCTTTAGAAAAGGGAAGAGAGTGAACATTTGCTTCCTATTTCAACCTACTGTTGTGCTACAGTTGAATTTTCCAGTCTCTTCCTTTCTGCAAAATACCTTCTTAATGAATTAAAATTAAAGAAAGGAGACTCAAGAAAAAGTATTTAATTTATTTTTAGTCACAATTTTAAGTCTCCGACTCAATCCGAGCTGGGCAACAGTAGATTTAGTACATTCCAAACGTATTAGTGATCACATCATTCAAGAAGGCTGAGCTTGCTTACCTTGTGCTAGAGAAGTCTGTGCTGAAATTAAAGGTTTGTTCTTTCTCCTGCTTCTTCCCCTAGCCAGTAGAACCCAATGTAGTTTCAAAGGGTGGTGCACTGAGCCAAGCCTGTCCAGGGAACTGGCCTTGGAAGTTACAGCTGGTCTTTGGCGAGAACACTTTAACCAAGGCATTAAATGTAAAGGATGTAACCCTACAAAGAAAACTTTGTCTTTCAAGGCCCTGTACTTTAAATACAGTAATTTTATGCAAGCTCCCAGTGATTGTATCCAGTATAAGGGGTTTTCTAGTAATTTGGGATGTTAGAAAACTCGAGAACAAGCTGAAAAACGTCCTGAGTTAAATGCGTGTTGTGTTCCTCACATGAAATGCATGTACAGATTGTCTAAGGCGCTTCTTCAGGTCATGTCCCTTGCATCTGTAATGCTATAGCTGATGTAGGTTGGATCCTCAGATGGTGAAACTTGCCCTACTTTAGTAAGATGGGCTTACGTTATACAAGATGAACACTTAAGTTCATTTATGCTAGGCTTACAGGAAGAAAAAGTAAATTAACTTAAGGACTAGAAATATTAATGATGGCACTTGCCCTTGTGAAGGAGCTATTCTAGATCACTTTTAAAAAGTTGGGTTTCTCAGTTTTTTCAGGTTGAGCACAGTTGTAGTACCTCTTGCTGGGGGACTGTGAATCTTCTCACTTTTTGATAATGAAGTGTCTAGCCCTGCAGGTTACAAACTACTGGCAATTAAATTGAATTTAAAATATCTGTCCCACATGCATATTTTCAGCTTGATTAAATATTTGAAGTTTGGTGCATTTAAAATAGCACTACTCTCAGTAACTGCTGGAGAGGGCTATTCACTGTGTCAGACTGGATTCCAGCAAGTGAAGTTGGCCCTGAAATGTCAGAGTGATGCCAAATGGAAAAGTGATATTTCTGACTTTTGGAGAATGTACTAAGCTGTTTGTATGAAGCAAAGTGATATTCTTTGATACAGAAAAGAAACTTTCTGGAAGGCAGAAGGAGCTCAGTGTGGGGCCTCTCGCTATAAGCTTGGGAAAGCTCTTGTGACCTTCGTTTCTATCTCTTATTTCCATGTCCTTGGCCAAAGTTCCTTTATTTCAATCCAGTTTCTCTGTTGTTCCTCTCTCCTGCCCATTTTGCAGTCATGATGGTGGAGGCCAGCCACACCAGAGACTCCTGCAAAGGAGCAGCAGCTCACCCTTGCTCTTCAGATGATTTACAAACTTCCAGCTCCCCCACCCAGAGTACGTTTTCAGTCACGTAGAGAACCGTGCATCAGTTCTCTGCTGCCATGGCTGTGTGACTCGTCTCCGAGAAGGACACTGACCACGAATGAACAGCCCTACCTTTTTCCCCCCTGTGAGAGACGACTTGTAGATGCCCCAAAAGAAAGACTGGGGGAAGCGCAGGTGAAAGTCTTCTGAACCTTTCTGAATGTCTCAAAACGCTCACACCTACCCTGAAATGCGGCTGTAGCTGGGGGGCGGACGAGATGGAGCTTGCATGTTGCAGGTCTCGCACAGGCCTTGTGTGGAGCTTGGGGCCGGTGCCTGCTTGTCTCTTGCGTAGCACAGGGGGCAGGACGCCTTTTGAAAGCCAAATGGGTCTGCTCAACTTGTGACCTCATTGTCTGCTAAATGCACCCGTGCCCTCACCCAAATCATGCTTCCTACCCCCTGGAAAGGTGGGAAATCCGAGACAAAACTTTCCTTGTAAAGTGGGGCGGGTCATCTGGTAAGGTGAGCATAAAAGGGGAAGATACGTGCCCCTAGTTGGCAGTGGAAGAATTTCTTCGGGACACAGGCAGAAGAGCTCTCCTGTGAGCCAGAGACACCCCCCTCCACCCCCGGTTGGCTGGACCAACGCTGGAACCAGGACCGGTGATCCACCTCTCTCTCTCTTTCTCTCTTTTCTCTTAAAGTTAGCAAATAATGCAAGGCTTACCATACTGTTTGCCATAATTCATGGCATATCCGTTGTCAAGTACTGCCTACCGTAATCTGTGGTATGTCTGTTAAGTAATGCAAGGTGTACTTCACTGCTTGCCATAATTTGTCATATACTGAACCAATTGTTGCGGACCTAGTTAAGCTAATAGATGTTTGTGTGCGGACCTTGAGAGTTGTCTGCCTTTAGTCCACACCACTGGGGATTTGAGAATCTGAGTCACAGCCCCCTGCCTCGTCTTCCGAGTGGGTCTAAGGGGGGACGTGACACCCCCTTTCACTGCTGACCTTAGGAGGCGGGCATGCATGTACTGGTGGATTTCTGTCTTACCCACCTTGACTGGTTCCTGATGAGAGTTTAATAATCTCAAAAACCCCTTAAAACTATAAAGGAGGCCCTTCAGACTGAAGGGTCTCTGCAAAAGGCATTTACATTTATGAGAACAAGAGGATTCCCTGCTCTAAGACAAAGAAGCTCTTTGGCCTTTTTGGGAAGAGAGTTAGGTATTTAATACTAGAGAAACACAGTACCAGCTTGGTCTTGAAAATAGCTCAACTCTACTTTAAAAGTAATTCAAGTCAAGTGGATTGGGGGCGTAGGGGGGAGGAACGACACCACCAAAACCAAAACACACCTGGGGACTGGGAAAAAAAACTAGCTAACTAGCTAGAAGACCAGCTATACTGTTTAAAGTCTGGCTAAATTTTATAATGAAGAGAATAGCTCTACAGTGCAAAGGTTTGAGCAAATTAATTCAAGGTGTCTGTTATATAATTGAGAAATCCCTACTGTGTCACCTGGAAACGTAAAACACTGTTGAGATCGTCTCTACTGTGCAGCTGTGTGATAGACCTGTCAGTACAGAATCAGCACTCTAATTGCAGCTACATAAGGTCTTAATGTCTGAGCTACAAGGTTTATTACCACTTCTGGGGGTTAATATACAAAAGCAGGAAGCAAAGCAGTTTTTGCAACAGAGTGGGCAGAAGGTTAATGGCATACCAAACAGACAGGTAGAGAGAACCTTAGAGCATTCTAGAATGTATGTTGGCTATAGGAGCATGGGAAAATGTTTTTGTATAGACCATACTGTTCCTGAAAAGCTATATTCCTTTAAATTAGCTGTGTTAAACTGGATGAATGTGATAAGGATTGAATAACTGTACCGTCCCTGCTTTGAATGTGAATTTGTGCAGTTTTCATAACTCTCTAATGAAGTTTTTTCCTCCTTGCCTGACCCTAGATTGTCAAGTGTATGACAAATGCCAGAGTGAACTTTGAAGGTACATAGTTAATAGAAAAAAGGATTAATGTAGTCCACAAAGACCTCTCTAACATATACTGTAAAAACACAGCAGATATCACGAGTTACCCTTATTCAGTGCTTTTAAAAAAAAATAATCAAAGCTTTAATGTTTTAAATAGCCTACTCTGTTCTCTTGTAGCTGATTAACAATATTGAATTTTAGTAAATCAACAATATTTGGCAAACGTACAGAAGTACAGATCAAATATAGACTAAAATATCAGCCATAAGAAAAAAATTAATGTTTTTACAATACCATTTTCCCCTTATATTTATTCTGCAGCTGTAGCTATATTTAGTAGCAATCCAGTGCATCTTGCACGTGGTGAATGATATTTTGATACAATTTCTTTCTGATTTAGAGACCAATGGATCATTCCTCTATCCCTCATTCTGATGCTTCCCAGCACCGGAATTACAGATATTTTTATGTGTAGGAAGTAGGGTTAGATGAAAGGATGAGTGGGGTGGATCAAAAAGTGGCTGGCAGATAGAGCTCAGAGGGTTGTGATCAGAGGCACAGGGTCTAGTTGGAGGCCTGTAACAAGTGGTGTTCCCCAGGGGTCAGTACTGGGTCCAGTCCTGTTCAGTAGATTCACCAATGACCTGGATGAGGGAGGGTGTACCATCAGGAAGTCTGCTGATTGCACCAAACTGGGAGGGGTGTCTGACACGCTGGGAGGCTCTGCTGCTGTTCAGCATGACCTGGACAGGCTGGAGAGTTGGGCAGAGAGAAACCTAATGAAGTTCAACAAAGAACAATTCAGGGGAGATAAAACAAGGAGCCTGGAAGTTTGGGAAGATACCTGTGTGCTCTGTAGTTGCTGTATGAAAGAACAGAAAGGCAAATACCAGAACATCTTAAGTGGCGTTCCTCTTGAAAGGGTAGAGGGTCATAAAAGATGGGAGCCATGAGCTCCACAAGAGGAGCAGGAGTTCAAGTAACTAGAGGTTTGTGAAGTCAAGAGATCTTCTGGAGAAGGTACCTAAGCTTTGTCTTCAAATACAGCTCCGGAATTTCTTTCAAAAACAAGTGCTTCGTGTTTTGAAGAAAATTTAAATTCAATTTTACTAACCTGTATTAAACAGTGAATATTTACGTAGATTAGTGAAAGCAACTGAATCATCATTTGCAACACTTGGATTAATGGAGAGCTTTTAAAAGGTGTTTCAATTCAGTTTTTCATTCCTTTCAGTTCAGCTCACCTGGGGCTTCCTCTGCTATAGAGAACACATTAAAATCTAGGTGACTAGAAAAATCCTGTAAAATTTTCCAGGCAATTGTTGTGCAATCAAAAATAAAATTAAAAAAAAAATAAATTAAATTACTCTTCAGGCAGATGTCAAAACAATTTTACAGCTGTTTTGTTATGTCCCAAACAAACCAACCCTGCTTCCTTTCATTTCAGTGGGACTACCCATGGGAATTGGGTGAATATGGACACTAGTGCAGGGCTGAGGCTTGATGAAAAAGGAAAACTGCTGCACTGAGCAGTATTTGTTTCTGTGTGAACAATGGCAGATCAGTATCGCCTGCAGAGCACAGTAGATGAGAAATTAAATTCAGCAAGCATCCAAAATGGCTTAAAGCATGCTGAGTGTTACACACAGAAAACACTACGAAAAATGCACAGTTTTCTTATCTGTAAATCCCAGAATTTAATAAAAAGCTATGACTGCTATGAGAATTAAAATCAAAAATCTCCATGAAAATCAGGCAGGCAGGAGAGGAGAGATTATGCCAAATCATCAGTCATGTGGCACTGAAAGATGTTTGGTACCAGTAGTAATATTTACTGGCTAATCCTTAACTCCGTATTCTCTTAAAACCCATGAAGAGTGGTTTATTACAATACAGAACTGCATATGCTGCCATAAACTGTAAGTTGCTGAAATGAGAAAACAGATAAGCAAAGCCTATCAAGAAGCAAGAAATTAAACTTTAGTCCAACTTTCTTGTGGAATATTAACTTTCTTGGTACCAGGCCCTTGTTAAAAATGGGGAAATGTTCTTCAGAAAGCTTTGGTGGAGAAGGATAATGAACATAAGGATTTATGTAGGAGTTGGATACCTGAATTCTTCTTCCCAAAGCCTCAGGTGGCACAGATAAGTAATAAGTTATCACAAGTAATCCAAGTTTGGGTGTCTTGTGCTATGGGATTCATTGTTTGCCCGTACCTACTTGGCTGTATATTTTCATCTTAAAGTTTATGCAAGGTAATCTACTATAAAAATGTTATTAAAATATGTGTGTAAAGGTAGTAAAGCACTGGGGTGGCTTTATAGCTTCTCTTTCCTGATCTAGAAGCTAGGTATTTAAAAATTAGGACAGTTTCTTAAGCACTGATGTGGTCTGCTACAAATACATTCCTTATGCTTTTCCTGGTAGGACAAAAGAGTTGGTAAACCTACCACTCTTCTAAGCAACATAGGAAAATATTTCTGAAGAACAGCATTTGTCTTAATAGGCAACGTCCTGAAATGGACAGAGTATTTTATTTCAGTCCTTCCCACTGGGAATGGATTAGTTATGTTCTCTGCCTTTTATGATTTATTATGTTAATACTGCTTATAAACGTTTGCTTTTATTTTAACTTAATTTGTGGTTCAAGCAGAACCTCTGGGTTCTGTTCAAGGCATCAGTTTCTTAATGTGTAGCTACTGTATGAATTTCTCAAATAACAGGGTTAAAAAATGCGTATATTTGGCTGCTGAAGTCTGAATGATGGTGCATGTAGCTTTGTGCTGAAAGGTTCTATTCCAGCAAGCTGTCAGCAGCTTCTGTAACCTATTTGCCTGAGAAAATGACCTGGACTACTTGTTTTCATGGTTACTGTTAAAGAACACAAGGAAGGTTTCCAATTGGAAATCCAGCTTTTTCAGTGTTTCTTATGTTAGTGGCCTGAAGAAACAAGGCATGCCAAAAAGAGTTACTTCAGCAGAAATTTTGTTTCTTGCCAAGGGGGAAAGGGAAAAGCAATGTTGTTGATTAACATTCAATGCTTTTCTGACCATAAATAATCCTGATCTGGAGATCAGGATCAGGATTCCCTGCCCCTTCTTTCGCCTGTCATCTGTTCTTTCTGATCGGTGAAAGGGCGAAACACCAGCACTGATTTGTGAACTGTGAAGTGGCTTCAGAAGCCTGAGCACGAGCCTGTTTCCATAATCAGTACCCGTGTCAGTGCTGTCCTGTGCTGATTCTTTTCATATTCTGCATAAATTTGATTTCGTAATAAAAAAAGGTCATGAGAGGAATGCACGTTTTTTGTTAAGCACTAGTTCAGCATCATTCTTCAGCATGTAATAGATACTACTTGCTTTAGAGCAAACAAAAAAGATCTTGGCATTTCCTCAAGAGTATAAGGATGTGAATAAAATCAGTGTTAGTGAGTCAAGGAGTAAGGGCTTCGTCACGTCTGCTCAGAGAGCTGGAATTGCCTCTCCTAACTCTCCTGGAGCCATGTGTGATTAGGGAGGAGCATGCAGATGATGTGTGCATTTAACCGCTGCATTGCTAGTCATGTGTGGGAGGGGCAACAAAGACCTGGTTGTTCACATAAAGGCTAACAGCATGTGTCTTGCTCAGTGGTTTGTGTGAGCAAGTCTGGTTTGTATTTGCTTGAAACTGAACTGTTTACAGAACAGCATGAGTCTGGAAACCACTTCTATAGTATGAAATATGTTTGGGAGCATGGATGTAGCTGAATGAATCAGTGGCATCCTACAAAAAAACCGTCAGTCCACAGAACTTGTATAAGTGATGCTAGGCATTGTCGGTGTTCTCCATTTCCACCGTCATGCTACTGATACAAAGAATGGTCCTGATCCTGGGAATGCTGAAAGAAAATCAGCCTTACTCATGTGAGACATTGCAGCAGAATTTAGATCAAATTGGGTAGGTTAAGAAAATGCAAGTCACACAATACACCTAAATTGCCAACTTCAGCAATGTGCTACAAGTATGGTGTGGTTTTTTCACTGGAGGGCTTCTTACGCTTTACTCCTGTTTTAACGTTAGCGAGGCCTACCTATGACCTAACAACTTAACAGAAGGAACTGCTTTCAGTGAGCGTTATTTTTAACAAGAACTCTGGTAGAGGAAAAACCCATCCTGCAGTACTTACTCTTCTGTAAAAATTTCCTCTGAAATGTGTGAGTTCCTGGAACAGTGATCATTTACAGGGAGGTTCTGTGTGCTAGTGATATGATTAAGAAGAATTTTTTTAGATGGGTGGGGTTTGTTAACAAGGGCCAACATGTCAAACTTTAAATCCGCTGATAGCATTCATATTATCTTTGCATTTCTACCAAATGGCAGATAGAATCCAGTTTAGCTGCTTTTTACATCAGTTTCTTTTCTTTATTTCATAAAAACTGGAGTGCTGCCATTGTTCATAAACAAGGCTTGAAAAATCAGAGTAAACTGCCGAATATCATCAAATACTTGGCTCAAATTCGTTTTGGCGAATAAGCAATTCCAAGTCAACTGCCAGCATTGACTAAAATTCTCCTTTGTTTTTAGCTGAAAACACGAAGTAGGTCCATCTAAGCTAGTATTCAGCTTCATTGTACATAATTTCTAACAGCATTGCAACTTCTAGTCTATACATAAATGTTAGCAGATAAGCCTGTGTCAGTTTTGCTGCAAGGAGGACGGGTAGCAAAACCACATTAGTTCAGCAGATTTTCCTGTTTTCAGTTCTTATCCTTTAGTGGCTGCATTGTATCAGTCTTTTCAACAAGTAGGGGAAAATTGTTATTGTTTGGAGATACTGTACTAAGGAAATTTAAAAGTAATAATAAAGAGACATTTTTAATGTATTTCCAGATCTGTTCATTGGAGGTCAGGTGATAGGAACATGCTGTGTAGCCTTGGGCTTCTTTTCTCACTTCAGTCCAAATCACTGCTACAAGATTTGCATTTTTAGTGGTGAGTGACGAGGGGCATCTCACAGTCAAGATTCCAAAAGTGAATCGTTAAGTGGTACCCAAATGAAAAGATGCTGTACTAATCATAGAATAGTGTAATATCCGGGTTGTGCCTGCATTGCCTCACATGGCCATACCCTGTGCCTTGCTTGGAAGCTGTGGAAGTGGT
The DNA here is from genome assembly GCA_013398295.1 of Chionis minor. Taxonomy (NCBI): domain Eukaryota; kingdom Metazoa; phylum Chordata; class Aves; order Charadriiformes; family Chionidae; genus Chionis; species Chionis minor. The sequence goes on from VZSF01004963.1 coordinate 802,811, forward strand.
CTGTGCTAGCAGTGTTCAGGGACACATCAGGATTGGCACTTTTCCTCCCCTTGCTGGCTGGTAGCATTCGTCTCCCCAGCTAAGTTGAAGTGCAGAATTGCTATTTGTGAAATCAGTGCAAATTTCCTCTTAACGCTGAGGCTTTCTCAGGTTACGGAATTCTGTTCTTATGGGAGATATGGGAAGAGGTGAGGGTCGGTATTCCCTCTCCATCATAAGGTCAAATCTGCAAGGAACAGCTTCTGTATCACATGGGCAACCAGAAAGTTGGTGTTGGACAAACTTTCTCTTCTTGCAAGAATGAACCCAAAACTGTTAGGTAAAATCACTGTTTCAGAATACTACGATTTGGGGGAGGGGGGTTTAAATGGTTTTGGCCCTTACTTGACTTTGGGATGATAAATCTACTATCTTGACTGGACTCTTTGGAAGTTTTGTATTTACCATGTCTGCTTCCCTCCTGTTGTCCTTAGACACTTCCATTCAGGATGGCATTTCATTGGCGCTTTGCTGGAAAATGCCAAGTGAAACATGCAGCAGAAGCGTTTTGGTATGAAGTGTGAGTAGTTTAGGTATTTAGGAATAAATCCCATTTGAAATGAGATACTATTAGGGCGAGCGAATTCAGAATTGTTCAGTACGTTATGATCTACAGGGAGCTGAGACTGATGTTTCCTAGAAATACATCAATCTAACTTCTCATAAATACAAACTTGTTTGATAATCCTGCGCATTGCAGTTTGGATTCTGGGGCTAGACAAATCATCATTCAGGAATAAGTCTTTCTTGCACGAGAACTTCAGAAAACTTTCTTTTTATTCCTCCTTATTATGGGTTAACAAGACTGAAATTAGGGACCAAGGGACTGCTGTGGTTATGCCTTCCAGAACCTGAGGTGCAGTTTGTGAGATAAGAGTGGAATGAAAGGTGTCATGGCCCATTTGATTTAGTGGTGGCCAGCTTTGAAAACTGACTTTATACTCTAGAGCACAGCAGTGAAAACTTGAAAATGTGAAGATAATTTTATTGCAGCCATACTGACTGTGAAGCCTTTAAATATGAACTTAGTAAACTGATAAAGATTGTCTGATGAGTTACATCTTGCCAAAATGCACGGGTCTTTATTCTCCCAGACACTTCAAATACGTTCTGTTATTACTGAATATTTTCATGTTTTTTATGACCATGCTTGTACACTTGCTGGACTAAAATAACTTTTTTGGTAGGATTGTTCTTTTCCAGTTCAATCAGGCTTTTCTAATTTATTTTTTTTTAAATACAACATTGGAGAGAATAATTGCTGTCTACGTGCATGTTGCTCTACATGTGACTTGGCATGTGATTTCATATACAAGTGATGCTCAGCTGGGGTGCCATGTCAACACTGCATGTAAGGTAAAATATTCCAAGCAAATAAAAATGGCATTGAAGAACAGACTTCTCCAAAGAATAAGCTAGCTGCATAATGAGGTTGAGTATCCAAGAGATCCTTAATGTAGTGCCATTAATATACCTAGGTTGGGGGTGAGAAAGGGGAGAAAGCTCTGTGATAACCCACAGGCAGTTTTGTAACATCACTTGTGCATTCAATTATATCCTGTTAACCATCAAGCTGTTTGCATTTCTGATTCTACAAAGTGCCTCCAGCATTACTAAAACAGCTTTGAAGATTTTTCCCTGTCCAATAATCTATCAATTTAATTAGTATACAAGATAGCTGATGAGATGAGCAAATACCTTCCCAAATAACTGATGTGCCAATTTTGCAGCAATAAAATCCTCATAGTCATCCTCCTCCCCACTGTTTACTGTAAATCAGAAAATCTGAAGTTTGGTTCTCAATCTAAAGGAGTAGGAAAAAGCAGACAAAAACAGTAAGCTATTCTACTACAAGACTCTTTCAGGACATACATGAAATAATGAAATAAAATATAGTCACTTAGAACCTGATGGAAAGTTGGTCTTGACTACATATTACCAGTTCATTGCCTGAATAGCTTCAGAAAGTCTGACTTTAGTTTTCAGTAGTCTGGGAATTTTTAATGTCTTGTAATTGCACCAGCCATATTTTATTTTCTTTTCATTGTGTCCTGGTTTGAGGTAAACCAGAACCAATAATTGTGCGTACAATCGATTACAACTTAGTCGTCTGGCTTTTCAGCATCACTCTTGCCCACCAGCTGCACAGTAATTAAATCATTTTGCAAACCGCAAACATACTACTTTTGCCTTTTTGTAAAATTTCAAGGTATCTTTCATGCCTAGAGGAGAGTTGAACAGCAATATCTGAAGTACGTAAACAAATCAAGATGGCTAAGTATAATTCAACAACGTACATGATTTTCTGGGTATTTGTGCTGCCTTTTAGAAACAGTTTGTAGCGATAAACTTTGGGTGTATAAGACACCTCATTCTCATGTTAAAACTGGGGGGAGGTGGTGGTGGTTCAATCTTTTGTTCAATTATATATAGTTTGTGTCTCAGGATTGATCTCAACTAAGTTGGAACATTCCATGTCTCTTGGTACCCTGCTTACTGATGAAATGAAGAACAAACTAAGCAGACTTGCCGTACCTTCATCAAGAGTGGCAGTTAGCTTTTGATCGTATGTGTCAAGGTAATATTTGTTAGACATGCAAATAATTTGTATGATATAATGTCTGTAATGCCACCTTCTGAACTGAATGTGAATGGTGGTATTGAAAAGATCAGATTAATAGTATGATGAGGCAGACTTACTACCTAGCTGTTGATTTGTGAACACAGGTTTTAATCGGGAACATCTAATGGCTTCTACTAGTTTAAGTATTGCAATAGTGGCACAAATTAGGTGTTGCAACTTTGCAGTTGTGTAGCTGGAAGAACCACAGATAAACTTGTTCCTGTATGCTATTCTTCACTCTTTGTGTTTCTCCCACATTTGTTTGGCAGTCTTTCTGCCTTTGCCCATTTTCATGTGTGAGACAGCAAAATTTTGTCTTGTAGCAAATCATTTTTCTAGGGTAAAAGTCATAGTTCAAGGAATTAATGCAAAAGGGCATCTCTTATAAAACAAACAAACAAGAACTCTCAAAAAAACCAAACAAAAACCCCAATGGTTATAATCATGTCCCAGCCTCTGTTACTGTGTAACTTCAGGACACTCACCACCATGTCAGACTACACCTTTCTTGATGCAGGAGATAATTTTTAATAGTAGTTTTTATCTGTTTCCAGAGTATAAAAATGGAATATCATTACTGAATAATTTTAACATTTTCAACTACTCCCTGAAATTATTTCATAAGGCAAACATCCCTTGGCCACTTTTTATCTTCAGTCATTGCTTAGTTTCTTATGAGTTTGCAGAGATTTTTGTCACAGACCCATTTCAGGTGCCTGGAATAGATAATCTGTTTCTGACTCTGATACTTGAACCATTATAACATCTTGCAGCACTGCATCGGCCTGAGAGAGATTGACACAGAATCCCACTTACTGCTCTGTTGTCCTTCTAATGGCCTTCTGCTCATTGCTTCTTCATCTCCCCCCAGTCCACAAAAATGTTTGGATAGTTGGAAGGTGAAGTTCACTTGCCATTTCCTTGGCTGGGATGATAATTCTATGAAAGTGTCAAAAAGTTTTGTGGCACGGTAATAAGAAAAGGGAACAGCGCACAGTGGTATTGCTTGCAACTCCGTAGACAGAAAACAATATTGATGAATTCTCAAGGGCGCTAGCCAGTTCGCCCCCCCCCTCAATCTGTCAGGAACAAGTGCAACAGTATTAGATCTGTCAAGGAATGGCCAGGCAAACAAGGAGATCACTCATCAGTGTCAGTGACAAGATTCTGAATTTGACGGCAAAGCAACAAGAGGAATAAGGATGACTTGATAATGGAAGTGCATAAGCAGCACTTCAGGCAATCAGAAAAGCACATGGGAATGAGAATGAGCTGCTGTCAGTGTATCTCCTTCATGGTGATGTGGAGGGAGTGAGGCTTCGAGTTTCATAATGACAAGCTTGAGAAAGTGTTCCAGGCTATAAGCTGCAGAGAGTCAAATCCCCTGGAAATATGAACACCATGAAATCACCTTGATGGTACCTGCATGCTAAAAAAATATTTGGAACAGGTTCTGGAAGAAGAAACGATGTGTGGACTACAGGCCACCACACCGGCAGCAGTATGGCTTTTTAAGGTACAGCTAATCTTTTAAATTCCAGGAGCAAATTCACCAACTTTTACAGACCCTGCCTTTAATATTTATCTTACCTGGCCAATGAAGGTATAAATGTAATAAACTCATTCTAGCATCAAAGAATTTTCTTAAAGTGAAGAGAAATCAATTTAAAGATCTACAGTTCAACACATTCATCTAAATTAATTCAGCAAAAGTAGTGCTGTCCCATCAAAATCAGTACCTAATCCGCAGAGTATTTCCAAAAGAACTTGTGACAGTATCATAGTGATCTGAAGAGGCTATCTGGTATGTAGAAAACCCATATTTAAGAGCTGGTTCAGCCACAACCTGGCAGAAAACAAACTCCAGTCCAGAGCAGGGATTCAAGGGGTTTTTTGCTATGGAGAAAGCTAGTTCCCACAAAGCTATACTTGCATATACCTGAGCCGCACCATAACACCAGCAACGTTCACATTTCCGCCTACAAGATCAGAGCACTCAGAATGAACAAGTTCATTCCAACCCAGGAGACTATAGAGGAAAACTGGTTTACTGAATGATTATGAATAATTACTCTCAACACATTTTTCATCAGTTTGTGGAAATATCATTTTGGAACACAAGGCCACACCCAGGATATAAATATTTCTGTAGGCTTCATACTCCTTTAACTTCTTTAATTCGTACCTGCAGACTGGGGAAGGCATGGCTCAATGTTAACATGACTGAGATCTTTGTATCTCTTGCAGTGACCATATCTTGATGCCATTTAATTGCAAAGAGTATAACATTATACGCTGTTAGATTTTTGGCAATGTGTCAGGCCAGCATCCCAGATATAAGTGCCAGGATTCCTGATTTTACTTTTAGAGTTACATGTGTAATTCTGGAGATAACATTGTTATAGCTGAGTCTTATGGCAAAGTGTTTCTGCAAGGAGACTGACAACCAAGTATCCCGGAAAGGTGAGTGACAGGAGGAGCTAATGCCACCAGGAAATGCACGAGGGAGAGTGTTGACAGAAATTAACGCTAATCATTGAATTTCGTTTTGAGGTCAAGTGCATTTGTTTAACTTCTGAGCAGTTGTGTTCTGTAGTCTTGAATGTTGATTCTTATGTTGAACAGTGCAGACATGAGATCTTTTGCATACCAATTCAAGGTATAAAATAAATAGGTTGGAATTAAGAGCAAGACAGATGTTGCATTAATAAGCCCAGTCCTGGAAGATTAGCCAGCTAATGCCATACTGCTGACAGTGAGGCTTGGTCAGAAGAATGTTTACAGCTAAAAAGTTAATTTGTTCTATGAATTGCATATCTTTGCTCGCAATTACAGAGCAGAATTATTATTGCCTTTAACTACTGTAAATCGGCATTAGAAGTTTCAAGGCTTTTGGATATGGATGAGCATCTTGGCTTCTTGTATCCAAGTTCTGGAACTATTTTACCATAGTTAATTTGATGACTCATTTATGCTATAGTCCTCAAAGTCACCACTGGCATTTGCCACAATTTGAAATCCATATGGTTTGGGATTGTTTCACCTTGTGGAGCAATGACTAAGACGCCTGGCTTTGCCTTATCATCATCTACGGTAACGTATTGGCACCATAACTGTCTCCAGAGAAAAACAATGTTATGTTATCTCATAGTGAGTCAGTTACGACCTTTTTGTTCCAGCTCTTTTGGAGTGAGTCACAGTGCTTGGATCCCTCCAATGTGTGTGTCTGTTGGCCTGGTGCTCGGAAAAAATTTTAAGGGAAGAGTGGAAAGGGTTCCACTGAAGACAATGATGGCAAGAGACAGCATGGCTCTCTAGTCAGAAAACAAGAGAAAAAGTTACAATTTGTTTTAATGGCAGTCTTACCAGTGCGTGATAAAGGATCTTGGATAAATCACTGTTAATCCGTGTCCATATTCCCATCTATGAAATGAGAACAACAGCATAGCATTTAACCAAGTTAAAGCAGATTAGGAAATGCAGATAGTTCTACCTCAATAATTCCTCCCTGATTCCAGCACCATCACTTGGAAATCTGCACCGAATATCTGTCCTTTACAGGTATTCAGTTACAACTCCTATTTATCCTCTTGATTTTTTTAAGTTGTGGGGTTTAAAAAAGACGTGAGTGAAGAAGCCAGCAGGTGGAGAGTGGCTCACGTGAACTCTGCCTTTGGTATCAACCACATTCTTCTCCAGTGACTTGAACGTTCTGGGTGGTTCTCTGTATTAAATTAGAAATAAATGCATTGCATCTACCACTTGTGGACTACTAATGTCTGCATAGTTGGAGGAGGCTCCCTGCAGTGATACCGAAGACTTTGAGATGCTGATACTGATAGTGGTATCTTAGAAGATCAGAATGTAGTAGTGAGTCAGATTTCATATAGGCTGTTGGAAGGGAAGAAGAAATTGTAATGAATCCTTCCCAGATGCCAAAAACTCCCACGCTTGTGGTGTGTTTTCACTAGGACTGAGTCTGACTGTTTAATGAAAAAGCTGACATGCTTCTAACATGGAAGTAGAAAGGAAGTAAATGGCAGGGAACTGGAATTAACTGTATGGATAATGCAATGCAAGAACAAGATGAGTGAACTCTGAGACAATTTGTGCCATACTGTCTTCCGCTCCCTTTTTTCTTAATATACTTATAAAATACATACTGTGTATTTTTATGCCTAAAAGGGAAAGATCACTTATCTTGAAGTTCCATGGGCATTGTGAGTTTGTCTTGTTTCTGCCTATGCTGCCCTTCGAAACTACTGAAGCACCGGTGATAACAGCTACAAGAAAGCTTTGCTGGTAACAGCCATGGGATCTGCTAGAGATGCACCCCTGCGTGTGTGTGTGTGTCTGTGTATGGAACAGGACATCGATTGCAGGTACCTGATGCGTGTCTGTACCTCACATAGCTCTGTAAATCTTTTGGGCTGGAGTAGTTGCTGCTTTGAAGAAGAGATCGTGTTTTGTGTTTCCCAGCTTCTGGTTCCTTGCTGATTCTTCAGTTAGCCTCTCTTTCAGCAGTCAATGCTTGCAGAGTTTTCAAAGTTTTGTTTTGTTTCCTGGTTCTTTCATTTTCTGCTTTCTAAAGGGGAAATAGAGTTGTGTATTTCTTTATTGCAAGTAACTCATTAAACTTTTGAAAACGGTGGAAGTCAGTGTATGAGGTTTAAAAATGGTGCAATGAGAAGTGTAATTATCTTATTCTATGATTCTTTCATAAATTGCTTATAAATATTTCTGTTGTTGGCTCTGAACAGCAACTATTCTAGCTGTGATGATGGAGTCCCCCACAGGAAATGCAAGCTGCATCCATTCCACTGATGACAAAGTTGTGCTGTCACTGCAAGCAGCAAAGCTAACTTGACAAGAGGGTTCTCTTTTGACAAAGGTCTTCTGTTGACACCTGGAGTGGTGTTAAACACGGCAGTATCAGCAAGAGGTGTGTGTAATTTTCATGTTAGACCACCACCGTTAGGCTGGCAAAACTTTGCAGTATTGACTTACTGCAGTGCGGTGATGTTGTTGGTATGGGTCATTAGTTGCCACTGTAGTATTGTTGTTTTCCCAGAGTAGAACATTTTGTGAAGTTAGTGAAGCTGGGAACCCTCTGGCAACTTCTAACCTTCTCCTCTCTGTATATCAGAATGTAAATATTTGAGGTATAGTGATTATAAGGCACCACAGCTTGCCTCTGCTTGGAAAAGAAAGTTTCTGAGAGAAAGTAAATGAACAACATATAAACTTAAATATAACCCATTTTCCCACCATAGCTTTGTTTCAGAAAGCACATTGAGTCACTTCCAAGGGAATAACACACAAAGAACCGGTTTTATTTAGTTAGTTAGATTAATTCCATTTTAATATTTCCATTAGCCATTTTAAACTTGGCACTGCAAAGTAATAAAATCCTCCAAATATTGACAGACAGAAAAGTAAATGCCACCCAGCCATGACAAGCTGTTTTCAGCCAACCTCCTAGAGATAGGAAGGCTGCTGTCATAATTTATTTATATATTAATAAGGCACATGATTTTTATCGCTAGTTATTCTCTTCTAGCAATTAAGGCAAAGCTGATAAAATCTTCCCTAAGTCAACACTTTTGTTTGTTAACTTCTGAAAATTCATAGCTGAAGATCTTCCTGGCCTGCACGCTGGGAAGAAAAGGATAAAGCTTCTCATGTAGAGCAGGACCCTGAGTCAGACACAAACAGAAGAAAAGAGGAGGGTCAGCAGGGGTGTGTAGGCACCAGAACTGGCACTGGCAGACCCTTGGTTACTGGGGGTGCACGGTGGGCTGCATGGTGTGAACTGTGCTGTCCTTCTACCTATGGTCAGTGCTGCTACTGGAGCATCAAGGGCTGGTATTTGAATGAATCGGACAGTGAAGCGCTTTGGTCGTTCCTTCTAATTAGGCTTTATATCTTTAATGTAAGCTTGACAGCTAATCTGTTCAGGACTTGAGAATATGGTTGGGTCCATGTGAGGAAGGAGGGTTAAAAGGCTGGATGAATCCTGAGAGATTTAGTGCACTCAACTAGTGATCTTGCATGTTCTGCTCATAACTTCTAGCCACAGAGGAAAACTGACTTTTGCATATGCCAGTGTCAAGGGCAAATTACCACTTACCTTGTGTTAAAAGACAAAATCCTTCATTCTTCAAGAAGAGGTCCTTACGGTTATTAATTATGGACGCCACTCTTGGCTGCTTGATCTTGCAATAGATTTAAAATATTTAAATAATGAATATTCATGGTTTTTGTACAGAATAAGGAAATATTTTCTGAATTATAAATGTTTGAAAGGTAGAACACATCTGTATAAAGGCACTTCACATTTTTCCAGATTTGTCCCTCTCTGGATTCAAGGCTAGAACTTCAGTTAATGACAGTGCAGCTCCAGACAGTCTTTAGCAGATGAGAAACTGCCCTCTTTAGTTACAGTGTTTGCCTGAGGATCATAATAATTAGCATTCACTATAAAGTATAGATGTTTTCTACTGTGTAATTGCGTAAGGAGACGCCTAATCTCTGGGGAGGACGCAGCTGGAAAAAGGGTCTATAATAGCACACATAGGAAGAGCCCAGTACCTGGCTTTTGGACAGTGACATTCAATCCTTCAGCAACACTAGGAAAGTAGCTAATAATGTCAATTTTGAATAGCGTGTACAGTGTTTTTCATGTGGCCAGTGTGCCACGCTTTCTAGGAAGACGTGTCATTCTGTTTAATATGATTAGCCAGGCACAAAGATAGAAGTGTCTGTGTATTAATAAAATACTTCAGTGAATAATTTTTTAAAAACTTTCTCATTACCTGGGGAAAACAAGCCTGTATACTGGAGTGTCTGGCAAGATACGACTTTGTTGCTTGACAACAAAACTTGTAGCTCAAGTAAGTTAAAGAGTCTAAATACAAATGGAAATCCTGGGATAAACCTTGAGATATATCGCACGCTTTCCAGCTGATCAAACCCCTTAGTAGCAGCTAAAATTCTGATTCAGTGTGATATTCATATGAATGCAAAAAGAATGCCTTCTTTAAGTGTCTGTCTTCACTACTAGGCCATGAATTTCATAGCAGAACTGAGCTACTACTAAACCAGAATTTGTTTTAGCTGTGGAGAATTTTACGGCTGTTGCTGGCTTTAACTGGTTAATTCAAGCTATGTTATCTTTAGTAAAAAAAGCAGTACCAAATACTGTTGTGTTAATGTACTTAGCACTACTAGGTTTCCTAATTATAATTATTTTCCTAATTATGCTTTTCCCAAATTTTACATTTGATTCTGCTGTTCACTGTATTTTCAGGTTTTTAATGAATTTTAAGGTTAGCTATAAAGGATCCAATGGTTTCATGTACAAAGGGAAAGAAAGGCATAAAAGTGCCATCTTGCTGCTCCAGAAACAATTTTGGAAATTTGTTGTCTACACACTGAATCTTTAAATTATGTCAACAGGCCCTGCTGACTTCATACACTGAATTAATGAAACTCTGTTTAACCTGCAAATCTTACAGCTAGCAAAACCCAAGTTATATTTTCTTAGCCAAAATACAACTTCATAAAACTACTGTTTTGTAATTTACTCCTAAGCCACAGTAGCTCAAGTCATTGTAGAATTGTAAAATACGGTATTGCTTAGGTTCAATAAAACGAAGTAAATGAAGTGTTAATTTGATAATTGTGTGGTTCATCTGAGTACTAAAACACAATAGGGCATGCCTTATTCCATCATAATAGGCTACCTCAGGGGTGTTGTGATGGTCTCATGCCTTCAACCACCCAAGCAGCACAGTAATGTGCAGTAAAGTGTGCCCAAAGGGCTTTGCTGCAACTATAATGTAGGTTTCTGTCAGAGCTGTTTTCATTCGAAGAGATGGACTGTTTTGTTTTAACCATGCTTTGAAAAATATTTTCAGTAGATACAAATCTTGTTTAATATAGCTATATACAGGGACAGAGTGCAGATGAGGAAACTAGGCTTATTTTTTGTTTACTACCCTTTCCAAAGGTGCTTACTTGATTCAGATACAAAGAAGAAAAAAAAAAAAAAAAGAAAAAAAAAAGAGGGGTTCAGGAGTAAGGTCTTTAATAAGTGAATTATTAATAATGGTAGAAAGGTAATAAAATTACCTGTCATAACTAAGAAGACAGCAGAGACTTTCCGTAAGTTTTACAGAAAAGGCCTATACTACGGGTGTTCAGTCAAATACTGAAGTTTTGGTATTAGTTTTGGTACTACATTCAAGAATAGCACAAGCGTGTTATTTCCATAGGCTTAAAATTCTGATTCTTCAGTGCTATTCATGTGAGCAGTGCCTGTCAAATGGCTGATAACTTCAGGACTTTGTAGAAATGGCATAGCAGAATTGTAGCCCAAGATTCATTGATTTAAATAGTACTTCCCCCCTGCAAAATATTGAAAGTGTGTCCTGACAATCTAGATGTGTAAGTACTATTTTTTTGCTTTTCTTGCCCACCTTCAGTCTGCTTTTAGCATTCTTTATCTTTGCTCTTCAGAATTTAATGTTCTTTTCACACTTTAACAAAAGCCTCTTTCTGTTCACCATTACCACAGTCATCTACCTGATCAAGTGTATGCTGGAAAACTGTAAAAACTATGATTCCAAGATGAATGTTCTTCTTTGAGGTTGTCTTGATGCTGCTGTTAAAAGATAGAACTGTGAGAAGTCTGGCAAGAGGAATTTAGTTTATGCTGCCAAACGATGAAGTCAACCTTCAACTGCAGGTTGTTTTTTCCTAACAATATTTCGTGGAGGCTGCTAGTGTCTCTCTTGTAAGGCAGATAACTTGTCCTAAGGCTCCTGTCAGTTGGAGAACTGCTTCCAAAGTTTAAAAGAAAAGCTCAGTTTTCAGAAGACTGTTAACGCCAATGTGCGATGTCTTCACTGTGCTTTTGACAAAATTACTATCTGACTTTGCAGCTGCTTTTATACTAACGGATCTCCACTATTCATGAAACCCCATTGACTTTATCATTTATTTTACTGCAATAGCTAGGATGTTGACTGTGGACAAGCCTATTGTGTCAAGCACTTTGCAAACAGAATAAAAGGACTGTTTGGGCTCACAGTGATTCATGGTGGCCCTTATGAAACAGCCGCTTGCTTTATTGTTATTGCAATGGGAATTTCTCCAGTCGTAGGCCAGCTCCATACAGGCATAAGGAAATAATTTTCTGTTATCTCTTTACACAGGCAAAAAGAGGAAACCCAAGAGGTTTCATAAGAAAGAGTGGGGCAGCTCAAGATACTCGGCTACTTTTATGATGCCGTTTACCTGTGCCATCCTCTTGCTTTCTCTCTCATTCTTCTCTTTATGTTGGCAAACCACCATTTCTTTCGCCAGCCCCAGCCTTGCCAGCTTCTTGTGTTCACGTTGTTTCCATATTCAGCTCCTTGCAGCTTCTTGATGCAAATGCTAACTCAGATTTGTAATTCCATAGGGGCGAGGCTGCTTTGGCTCCTCACTGGAAGGAGGTCGAACCAAAGCAGTGTAGACCAACTGACACCTTGCCATAGAAAATGAAAAACTACAGAAAACATGCTAGCAGGCAAGATTTCCATTCAGATTTTTGAGGTTTGATTCTTACTTCCAAACACAGATGACAGAAAACTCTTACCACCATGCTGTCCAGCAGAATTGCTCTCATTGCATCTCAGCCTTGAGTATGGCATAAGGTTTTAAGTCTTCTAGGGTATGAATTTGTGTAGCTCAAATAATTTTGTATTCCCTAATACTGTGAAAGGCAAGTGTCTACTCTGGCGTGAAAAAAAATGTTGGTCAAAGTGAGACTGGTACGGTAGGCAGGGAAATGTCAAAAGGGGATGTTAAACTGTGGAAAACATTTTTCAAGAAAGAAAGGATGAGCTTTTGTCTGTACTGCAATCTCTGGATTGCAATTACCAATTCGTTCAAGGCTTCATTGCTGCAAAGGGCCGAAAAGGCCTTTCTTGGCTGTGAAAAGGTAAAGAAGACACAGGCTCAACAGTCTATCCAGAGTGGAAAGGATTGTTATTGCATGCCCAGCACAGGGGGGAAGGCAGCGGTAACACAAATACTGTGTGTAGTTCCCACTATTCACAGGAGACTGTGCACCCATCACTATTTCCTTGCTGATGAGACCCTTGCAAGTCAAATGCAACTTACATACTGCTGTATTAAAATGACTGGTGTGAAACTGTATTTTCAGAGTAATGAAGTGATTTGCTTGTCATATATCCATCTCTTTGACTAGAAATTTACATTGGCAGTGAAAAACCCCTAGGGATGTAACTGTCACCAAGAATTCTAGTTGCAAATAATTTTAGCAGCAAGTGTTCAAGCCTTAAACTCCCAAGTGGCAACAAAACCTGTGGTTTTGTCATCAGAGCTTCTACCAGCCACTGAAGTACCAAGAACATCTGTTTTGGGATATATAGCATGGTATCCGTGGTCATCAGCAATGCCTCTAAATTTCCCATGCCTCTAGTGAAGGTTGTACCAAAATTAGTCTAATGCAATGACTTGAGGGGGGCGGGGGCGGACGGAAGGGGAGCACCTGTTTGATTTTTAGAAAGAAATCATCTGGTTCTTTGAGGTGCTGGACAAAGAAGAGAGATGATTTCCATCTCATCTGCCAAACGAGCAAACTGGTCCTGCTCCCATGACTCTGTTCTCAGTACTGACCTTGCAGAAGGTGTTCTTTCCCATTTTATCACTTAGAGAACGCTGGCGTAGTGAGGCAGTGATGGTGGCCATAATATACCATACTGTGGGTGTCTGCTGAAGTTTATGGCTATTCCAGGTAGGTGCGAGTTGAACTCATGTTCTAGGCAAACAACAGTGATGGAGAGAAAATACCTGTACTGTCTTATTGGTGTTGGAAGCATGTTACTGATTTTTCTTATTGGTTGGCACACGTTGGTATTGGATGTAAGTAGGAAATAGTTTTGAGTAGCATTTTGGAATATGTGCTTATAAACATTGCTCTGTTGAGCCTTTCAGAAAGGGGAGGAAGTTGCATTTAAATTGTACATCAAAGACATGAAAAATAAAAGGAATTACTTGGATGTTGGCCAACTTATTTCCTCTTACCAGCATCCACTTTTCATTCTCCTGCGGGAAGCAAGGACAGAGGCACAAAGCACTCCTATTTTCCTTCTTTAAGGCAGTTCTTCTCAGGCTTTGCCAACAAGCAAGGTCAGTTTTCTCAGGCTGCAACCTTTTTCACATCTGAATTCTGTTGGCAGAGCGCCCTGGACAGAACTGTTTGTAACAGAGCTCCTCGCGTTATGAGGCCTTTGTCCAAAGTCTACTCAAGTCAGTGTGAAAGTTTTCATGGAAGTCTACACATTTGGTGTTGGGGTCTCAGTGGGGAGTTTTTCTTTAAAAGCATGTTTTTATAGATGCTCAGATCAAATAAGATGGAGCCTATGGCACTAGCCCTATACTTGAATTTTTAAATCAGCTAAAATTATTTGACATTTAACATAGGAAGTGGGGCAAAATTATTAGTTCTCTGATTGCTTTGTTAACATTAGAATTTTGTTCTGAAGCTTATTGACATTAACGTGACTTTGTTAAATAATGAGTGTCTGATTGGAAGTTAGAAGTATTTAAGCATAACTAACCTGGAAGTAAAAGACAAAAGAAAGGCAGGAAAGATTTAGATTCTCATGTTTTATTATTCATAACAGTTGGGGGTGTTATGAAAAATCAGCATATAGCTAGTGAGAACAGGAATATAGATTCAGCTGAAACAAAATGATGGGATTATTCCTTTTTGTCATTTGCTTTTTATACTTTGGTAAGAAAATTGTTCTGTAGGTTCCAAGCGTAAGGAATAAACAGGATGCTAGGGAGGCAGGATATTACTACAAGTATTGCAAACTTGCACCAGGTTTTATAACTAACTTGTGAAAGTGGTTTTTAAATGTGCTGTGAATGTGAATGCAGACACCACAGGTGGCATGTGATTTGTCAGTCTCTTTGTGGTCAATGGGAGTTGCAGCAGGATAAGAGCACAGTGGTCTGGAAAATAATTCATACCTTTGGACCCTTTTGTTAATATGCCTCTGTTTTCCAAAACAGATTGAGGTGTAATTGCTGCAAGAGGAATTGTTAGTCTTTTACAGCCTTTTAGAATTACTAGATTAAGTATTTCATTAGAAAAGCTGAGTGGTGCTTCCTTGCAGTTTCCCTTCTTTTCCAGGAATTGATAACAATAATCCAATAATCTTGATTTGGATAGAAACATAGGAAAGACACGGTTGCGTGGAATAATATATCGTTGGATACTTGGCTTTACTGCAAACTAGGCTGTAAAAGAGTATGAATAGTACCATTGCACAGAACAACTCTGTTTCTGCTGTAACGTATCACTGTATCATTAACCTTTCAACGCTTTATAAGAAAAACTCTTTGAAGGAAATCAAAACAGGTGCATCTTGGGGTCTCCCTGTTGTTTCATTGTGAATATCTGCTGTGAAGTCTCATGAATCATCTCAGATGTTACAGTTGTTTCTTGTACTTAGTACTTGTGGTGCTGATTCACACATACTATTTCTGACTCTTTTTATTTCTGTACTGTTTCTGGTACTTTTCTTGGCCCTACCTGTGTGCAAATGGTCTAATATTCATTCTAATTCCTAGCCAATTCAGATGTAAAATTGTGACAAACATCAGTATTATTCAATCCACAAGCTGTTTGTTGAATGGAGCATTGATAGATGTAGCCTTAAGCTTGTCTAAGGCATTAATTTGTAGTAAATATTCTAATTTGTTTTCTTTGCAAGAGGTGCTGCTGGTAATGAATTGCAGGTAGAGGCAAACTTTGAATAACAGGAAGTATTTGTAACTGCACTAGTTTCCAAACAGTTTTACTCTGCTGTCGTAGTAGCTTCCCAAGACAGCAGTCTGCTCTGGACTGTACAATTTGAGATGCAAACATTTAACAGGACAGCCTGAAAACACATATCAAATTCGGTGCGTATATAGAGATCTATCTATACCTATACCACAGGAATTTGCACTGTGTTGCTTTCCTGCCCATCATTCTTAAGAGTAAAATAAGTCACGGCTTCAACTGTGATGTGTTAGTATTTGGATTAAATAAATGGATGAAATTGTGCAAGTGTCACTTCCTTATAAAAGGAGAGCGTGTCAGCTTTATACAGATGGTAAGTGGAGGCAAAATTCAACTTCTGACACTGACGTATACTGAGGTACTGTGCAGCTGGCATACATTTCATTCTAGCTTATTCTGGAAAAGCATTTGCTGTTCTTTTACACTTCTTGTGTCATCTCCCATCATATGAGCTTGAGAGAAATGTCTTGCTGCCTAAATATGTAAAACAATCTCAGCATGCCAGTGGAGATACTTCAGCGCTTCTACTGCAGGGTGAACTTCATGTTAAACTTTACTAACCACACCACGAGACCCAGACCATTTTAAAACTGCATAGCACAAAAGTCTATCCATTCCTCCGTATTTAACAGGGCCAGTTTGTAGGATACTGTACTTACTGTAAGAATCAGTAAAAGCTAGATATTTTGTAATGAACCTGGATGAAATTCAACAGCATTTCCTCATTTTATCACCTCTTAAACATTATTCTAGTTGGAACTTTAACAGTGAACTGTCGAAATACAGTATTTAAATTACGTGAAAAATAAATCAGGGTGTTTTCTATTCAAATCATAAAAATAATCTTTACAGCATGTAGTATGATCTCTCATGATAATATTTCAAGACCTTGTTTTAGGGCTGCATGACCACATAGCTGAGGAAAAAGATTTTTGAAAAGACAACACAGGGAGACAAGAATCTTAATTAATGCAGAAGAGTGAGTTATTGTCATGTCAAAAAAAAAAAAGTAAAGAGTTTGAGATACGTAAATTTGCTTTTAATTGGCATCGCAAACTGCTGATATGACAAAAAGTAGAATAGAGGGTCAAGTGATTGATAGGTGTAAAATGCAATTCTTGTGGTGAGAGCCGGGATTCCAGGTGTGCAGCAGGGCTACCAAATGTACTGCTTGAAACCACTTTGAGGGGTTTTTTTACAGTGGAAAAAGCTGAAAAAAGTATAACTTTTGTGTATCATATGTTGACAGCAGAACCGTTATTGACAAAACCTTAGTGTTTTCTAAAGGCCATCCTCCACCTAAATCCTTTTATTTCTTGGAAAGCTCTTGCAAAAATCTTGATTGTTTTAAAAGTTCAGGACACCAAATGGGGGATTTATTTGCCTCGCTTTTAAATCTATTCTGCATGTGAACAGCTTCAAGCTTTTCTCCAAAACTACAAATGCTGGGAACGTATATAAAATAAAATGTAATTTGATTATGCCCCAGCTATTGACATCAAGAAATATCTACCAAATACTTCAAGAATCATTATAGAACTGGGATGTAACAATGCTGATCTAATTCTTTTTCCCTTGTAATCTTAGAAAGCCTAGATGCAATGAAAATACTGGAAGTGTGTAGTGTAGGCAAAGGAAAGGTTGTATAAGGACTCATGCTTTTGTTTGCCGTGCTCCTGATTTGTCGGCCACGGGCTAGTGATGTTGTATGGACAGCTGATGGGGATGTGATTTTTGAATAGCATGGCTTTTCTCTGTGATAAGAGATTAAAAATATAAAGATGCAGTCAAAATAATTGTGAAATAATTATTTACTACATTGTGAAATAGATGTAAACTGTTTCTTGTCAAGAGTTCAGGCTGACGACCAATCTATTGGTCTGGGTCACTTAACAGGAAGAAGAAAGTTGGTACACTCTGGAGGCCGTACGTGTTGAAGTGTGAAGGCGCACACAAAATAAATGGGAGACCCTGGTAAGTAAAAAATGAAGTTTAAACCATATATAGTAGGTATTGTGTTTTCCTCTTAATAGTTGCATATTATCTATGAAACTTAAACTATTTTATCCGGGGAAAAGAATAATAGTTATAAGAGCAAGCCTGGAGAGAGTGTCTAGAAACCAAAACTTGAGTTTAGACCAAGCTCTTCGCAGAAATGCAAAAGGGAAAGTAAAGTTTTGTGACCTGGTCCTAAGAGTGCTTAAGTATAATTCAGCTCGTCTATGTAATCCCTTTGAATGCCACTCTGAAGTTGCTGAAGAGGAATACAGCTGGTTTTTGGGGGGTTTTAAGGCTTTTTTTAGGCTACTAAATCCTTCTTTTCAAGACTTTCAACCTTGCGTATGTTCTAGGTTTGTCACTGTGGTTTTCAGGGAGGTTATCCTTTAAGTTTTGATTGCATGGCTGCTGACTGTGCTAGATAATCTTCAATTCTAAATACATTGTTGTGTTTATTACAAATAAAGCTCTCCTGCTTACTATCTTGCAGGTATTTTTAACTTTCCTGTCAACACTTTTCAGAATAAATTTTCAGAAAGAAACAGAAGCAGCAAAGTCCTCTGTGACAATCCGTAGGACAAAGGGATTTATATAAACTAGGCTAGAAAAATAAATTTAACATCTTGACAATTTGTGGAAGTAATTAAAGCAAACAAAGTATATCCACTAAGAAGTAACGAGTTAGATTACATGGACTTAAGAGCACATTAAAACATGCGGAGGGAAACTGTGAGCTGCTTCTGCAGAATGGCTTGTGGTTCTTGTCCTTGTACCCTGTACCTTTCTCAGTAATGCTGTCCTAGGTAGGAAGCATGAATTGAATTGTATGTGTCCACACACGCCTCAGTGGATGCTTTACTACAAAATAGGGTTTGTGCTTTTTTATAAAGAACCATTTTGTGTTTCTGTTCACACTCCTGTTATCTCTAAGTTTGCAACCGTTACTATGTCTTGTTTTCTCAGCTTTACTCTGCCCAATTACCAAGATCGTACCACTCCAGTAACATTCAGTCTCTGTAGGGCTGTGGTGAGTGGCGCCTGGTAGGGTTACATGCAGAAACAAATCCTTTTTTGTGTTAGCAGGGGTAGAAACTGACAGTACACACCACCCAGCCTCAGTGCAGCGTTCCTGTTGATGAAACCTCTCTCAAAAAGACTGCAATAACTGACAGAAAAAGCTTTATCTTCCCTTTCACGAGAACCTTTAAACCTCTCTCTCAAATACGAGCTTATCTGCTAATTGGTTTGACCCCTTATTCACCTGCTCATTAAAGGAGTTCATCAATTTGGCTGGTCTGATGGCTAAAAGGTAATGGTAACTCTCACTGGGGAGTGTGAATGAGGTTCTGGTTTTCATTCCTGGGCAACATGCTGTTACATTTATTGTGAAATCCCTACAATTAATAAAGAGATTTTTTTAATGCCCATAAATCAAACAGTACCTTTATTTGATATTTAAGGGCAAGTCAAGGATATTGAAGTATCACTGAAGATAGTAATAAAGGAGAAAACTGCTGTGCTTGATAATCCATTTAAAGACTTTCAGAAAGGATTGATAATTATCCTGGCATTATAATAGCTTGATTTCCACAGGCTTCGCATCTCTTAACTTTTACTTTTACATCTATGACTTTTGCGGTATTATTTTTAGGTTAATTTTTTGCAAGATTTCAAAGTCTTATACTTGATGACAAGTCTTTCTAAATGGGGTTGCAGTTCCCAAGGGGAGACTTGTTAGAAAAGAATGTATGTGGTACTATCATAACTAGAATATTCACCTCATCTGCATCTTGCAAAAACCTCTGGAGTCTGTCATGCACAAGCCTCACTCTTGCCAGTTCACAAGAATGATGCATGACAGAATTAACCCCTTGGTGTTGGATCTTCTCAAAAGAAGATGGCTGTGATGACAGATGAACACAGACAGTAAACCTGCAAGAGCAGGCCTTGGATACAATCAAAGGTCAGTGTCTCGCAACCCTGGATTGTGACAGTTGGATAAAAAGAGAGAGAGTGTACATACGTATCTGTGTGAGGGTGCATAGGCTCATGACATGGAACATAATGAAAAATCAGTTAAGTACCCTGGAAACAAAAAACCAAAACTTTTTTCATTTTCTGTTGTCCTGGAGAAGTCCAGCTTCTACATGCAGGGATAAATAGCAAAGTTCACCTTGCCCTACCCAGTCAGAATTGGAGACCAACACAGCTGGAGATTTATTTGTGTGTAATCAGAGAAGAAACAGCCTGCAATATCAGAGTTTTGACAAGTCTGGAGGGAATCAGTAGAGATTCAGATGGTGGGACAGATAGTTTTATACAACTTTTCAGATTAATGTTCATTTTGTTTGACCTTTGGTAAAGCTAAAATTTTTAGGGCTTCAGCTTTTCTTTAGTAACCAGCTTTCCAGCCAGTCTGAAATATATTTGGCCTCTGACTTAGAGTTGGTCCCCATTCTTTACCCTATATTGCATCCATGGGGTATGGTTAGTCTACAAGACTGATAAATGAAGCAAGCGCTTCCCTGACAAATCTTCAAATGATCCTGAAAAATCTTGCCCATTTGAAGTCAATCCTAGCAGTTACCCAGGTTGGGAACGTATTGTGTGAGGTGATACAGAAACAGGGTAGGCTGGCCCTACAGAGTAGTGCAGAAAAGATTATTTCTTCAGCTGTTGTGTTAAATAGCAAATAAAAGTATTTATTAACATAGCTGTAAGTCCAGCAATCAGAGCAGTAAGAGCACGTGTTAATGGCCTGCCATACCACGCTCTTTAACGCACAGCATAAACTCACAGTGCTGTGTAAGTACAGTCGCTAATTTAACAGCAGCAATATTCCAAATCCTGATGTCATTTATATCCTTTATGGTATCTTTCCATTATATCAACTGCTGCCAAAGCTGATATGAGAAAAGCACGTTTCCCAGAAATAAGCATGATTATTCAGGAATTTGGAAGCAACTGGGCATGCGAGAGATACCTCCTAGTTCTTCTATACTTGTGTCTTTCTTCATTTTTATGATTTGGGAATGAGAAGATTTATTCCCCAAGTTCTCCAAGCACGTGCTCAACCCGAAGGCTGGGCAAGTGACCCTTCCTAGCCTTGTAGCCAGGAACCTGGGGCACAAGCCCACTCTATGTCAAGATGTGTGTGAGAACTTCAGATACAGCCTGCCATGCGCTTCCTCTAACAGTGAACGTGTTTCAGATAGAGGAACCACCCGAAGCACATGATTTGGCATTGACAGGCATTATCAGCCACTGAGCAACAAAAATGAGGAAGAAGTCAGCTGATTTCCATATCAGAGCAAGATAACAAACTGTTTTCCCAAGTAAAAAAGATAATAGGACTAGAAATGTATCGAGGAGGCAAAACAGGGTAAAGTGGGACCCGTGTTAAGGCTGGGGTGTGCACTGAAGCGGCTGGAGCTCCCTGCAGCGCTGGGGCATCGCTTACCCTGCCGTGGCTCTGGCAGTGCTGAAGGACCTGCTTGGTGTGCGATTCCCTGCACAGCTCTGGCATGTTGCAGGGCTTTTTGCTCGCTGAAGGAGCTAGTCCAGCTCGTTCCTGTGGTTCCTCTCTTGCCAGAGAAAAAATTCAGGAAAAAGAGCCTGGGGATCCTTCCAGGGGTGAGTGCATAGCCGCAGTTTTTACAAGCCGGTTACTGAGGATGAGACTGTTTTCAGATCACTTGAAGATGATTTCCCGAATTAGCTTTAAGTTCAAACCGACCTTCCCGGGTGGCTCTGGAGAGAATAAGCCGCAGGTGCCGGCGGGCGTGCGGGGCCGCGGCTCCCGGAGGCGCTCTCTGCCGCCATCTCTCGGCGCGCCCGGGACAGCGCCGCCGCTCCGCTCGCCTCCAGCGGCGCGACTGGGATCCAACGGGATTTCAAAACGTCCTGACAATCTTGGGAGACGATGGGAGTAGGGATGCTGAATTACTGCGATCCTTACTTAGATGCAATAGCCAACAAAGCTGGTTTTAATGTGGCTGAGGCAAAAAGGGAACTTAGGCTGTTTTCCAGCATCCTCTCAAGTTTCCCTGCTCTAACGCTGCTGGAAGTGTAATTTCCACCCATCCTTGGAGCTTGGAGCTCTGTGTAGCAGTGCAAGGAGATGACATAGTGAGAGACAGGGTGGAAGCTGCAGCATTTCCGCAGCCTGGAGTCAGATCTCCTTGTTGGTGTCCCAGGCCAAGGGACTTGGGTAAATGCTGGCCACAAGTCCTAAGTGAAGCGCACATGAGGCGGGCGTATGGAAAGGTGTATTACTATCGGTACGTTCACTGGAGCATGTAAGGAAACAGACAAAGGACTTTTCCAAGGATATTGCAAGAATAGAACAGGATTATGTAAACATACAATATAAATATTTTGTTATCGTATTTACCCAGATTACCCAGTAATATCTGAAGTGTAACTGTAAATTGTGTTTGTTTACACTCGCATACCCTGAACTAGCAGCACAGGCTTGCAGCATTACTGTAGGAACTGAAGGAGGATATTACATTTCCCATGTTATTGGGAAAGAAGCCAGAATCGCTTCCCTCCCCTCAGCAGAGTTCCTAGAGATTTGAGTCATCTGTACTGCTAACATTGACTAAACTGGTTGTATTCAGGGAAGGTTTTTGTGTTCCAGCTTTAGGAGAAAAACTTTTTTACCATCAAACTACTCTGCAAAGGAGAGGTAGGCAGCTGAAGAGAAGTGGAAAACAGAAAAGCAACAGCAAAAGTCTGCTGTGAGAAAGGGGTTAACAGCAAGGAATGAGTAATGTCAAACAGCATGAGAACCATCAAGTAAAATGAGTGTGGGCGTCCAGCAGCAGTGGAACAAGAAGCAGATGAGGACACAGAGGGAGAAAACAGAAAGAGGTGGGAGAGAAGATCAGATGGAGAGTCTACCTGAAAAGCCAAGCTTGCCTTTGGTTCTTTCTCTCTTCACTGAGAGTGGGTGAAGGATTAGGTTGACTTTCATCACAGAATGGTTTAGGTTGGAAGGGACCTTAAAAATCATCCAGTTCCAACTCCCTGCCCTGGGCAGGGACACCTCCCACTTAGACCAGGTTGCTCAAAGCCCCGTCCAACCTGGCCTTGAACACCTCCAGGGATGGGGCAGCCACAGCTTCTCTGGGCAACCTGGGCCAGTGTTTCACCACCCTCACAGTAAGAATGTCTTCCTAATATGTAATGTAAATCTACCCTTTTTCAGTTTAAAACCATTACCCCTCATCCTATTGTTACACTGCCTGATAAAGAGTCCCTCCCCATCTTCCCTGGGTGCCCCCTACAAGCATGGCATATAAGATGTTTTATCAGTATAGGCAACTTCTAGTCAGCCATCTTTGATTAGGTATTTGGGACTCCTAGCTTAGCATAGACTGGCAGTGAGAGAGAGTTCACTGTATCCATAAAAAGCATACTTGTGATTTTTACTTTACTTGAACACATATTTTGCTTTGTGTGTGGAATTACATTGTGACACTTGTCACT
This sequence comes from Chionis minor, assembly GCA_013398295.1. Lineage (NCBI taxonomy): Eukaryota > Metazoa > Chordata > Aves > Charadriiformes > Chionidae > Chionis > Chionis minor. The sequence goes on from VZSF01004963.1 coordinate 825,832, forward strand.
GAAAGGATTCTGGGCATAAGCATGATTTGGTAGGCATAACTAAACGTTCTTTGTAAATTTAGGCATGTGTTTAATGACATGATAGTTTTAAATCTCAGTTATAGTGGACAGTTGTACCAAAGTACTCTTTCTAAAGTCCTTCTGTTATAACTTATGTTCTTATTGCTAAACTTGGGATGTGGAAATCATAGGCACTGAAATAACTGCAATGTGATGCAGGAATACAAAAACAGTTGGGGAAGTGGCAAATGCACTGTTGGGAATTAAAGCATATTTCTTGCATTTTCATCTGCTAAGGCAGGAGAATAGAGAAGCTGAATTAGCAGAAGTTCTCTCCAGTAGGTCGGTTCTCAGGGCACTTTTGTAAATTGGAAGTCTCTTCAACCTTAGACACAGTTCATCAGTGTAGTCCTTGTCCGGTGCAGGAGACAGCATTGACCCTGGTCTTGGCAGATTTCCAGCATGGAAGCTGCTAATGGATGGCATGTCTGGACCTTGCTGAGGATCCTTGCATCCTAAATTCGTCGGCAAATGAAATAGTAACTCAGTCCAAACTAGTAACTAAAGGTAATGAGCAACTGAGACCCTGTGAAAGATGATACAGTCTGGAATGGCTGTTTTGTGTGTTAGTAATGTAGAGCCTATCAAACCTATTTGCATTTCTGGTGTAAAGGCCTGAGCTTTTTGGAATGTCAATTATCAGTGTCCCGAGGATGGCTTTCTTACAGTTTAAAATCATAGAAGAGCATCAGGTCTATTCTGGTGGAGGGCATAGAGAACAAGTCCTGTGAGGAGCAGCTGAGGGAATTGAGGTTGTTTAGTCTGGAGAAAAGGAGACTCAGAGGCACCTTATCGCTCTTTACAACTACATGAAAGGAGATTGTAGCGAGGGGGTGTCAGTATCTTCTCCCAAGTAACAAGCGGTAGGATCAGAGAAACAGACTCAAGTTGTGCCAGGGGAGGTTTAGACTGGATATTGGGAAAAATTTCTTCACCGAAAGGGTTGTCATTGGAACAGGCTGCCCAGGGAAGTTGTTGAGTCTCCATCGCTGGAGGTATTCAAAAGACACGTAGACCTAGCACTCAGGGACGTGGTTTAGTAGTGGACTTGGCAGTGTTAGGTTTACGGTTAGATCTTAAAAGCCTTTTCCAACCTAAATAACTCTATGAATTTATTCAACAGCAATTGAACTGTTTTAAGCAAGTAAAGTTACTCTGAAATTTTCAGAATAAAATAGGACAGAGAATGTTGTATCTAGGAGAGGCTTAGCTAACCTTAAGGGTCCAAGGAATACAAAGGAATACCCTGGTCATATTTTGAGATTAGTTTCAGGTTCCACAAAATCAATGTATCTTGGCAAGGCAGGAAGAAAAAAAAGTCAGTAGCATGAGAATTGAATAAGATTAATACTTAGTTTGTTTTTTCTCTGCCTTCACCTAATTGCTCAGGGCAGAGCTGGGCTTTTTGGTGGCACATGGAAACCTAACTTTGCATCTGAAGTTTAAGCAAATGTTGCCCAGCTAGTAAGTAAGCTTAAAATTAAGCTCTGCAGGCATATGACCTGGAGGCGCTATTAGGAGCTGTTGTACCAGAAAATCTCCCAAATATGTTGTTATATTTTCTCACTCAGTAAAGCTTATGGTGCTAGCTGGATATTCCTGTTAGATTTAAACTATTGCATTTTGTTTGTGCTTTCTGATGATTGCCATTGGGAGGTTTTAGTCCTGAAGATAGGCTGGACAATCTAGTTTATTCACGCACTGAATTTGGGAGTTTGGTATTCACTGGATTATAAAGAATCAACCCTAGGAGGAGATATCAACTATAGGATGTACATTCCATAGATGTGCAGCACGTTCCAGTGTGCTGCACTGCCTCAGCGGACCTTAAATGAAGATGTGATTAGTATGGTGCGGTTTGCTGATGTTAAGGTTTGATGATCAAGTTCTACTAATTGCATTCATTGTCTTCTAACCTTCTTCCTCATTCTTTGGGATATTTACTTTGAATTTAAAGTTTTATTTATAGCAAAACATAGCCTGTATATGGAAAATGCAACAATTTTTCCTGTCAGCTGCAATTTTCTCTCCTTTTTTACTTTCTCTTTCCTTCCCATTTTTTTTTTTGTTGCCTTTCCTTTTTTCTTGGCACATAAAATTCCTCCAGTGATTTAATGAAGGGATGCTATTTCTCTAGAGCAACCAAACACCTCTGCCATGACACTACTAACTGGCATGTTATAAGTCAGCCAGTCTTTCAAGCTCCAGGCAGATGTTTTCAAAACCAAGTGGAAATGTGTTTCCAAAAAAAGAGAAGGCACAGTGTGAGTAGAAATGCAGTAGTAAGTACAATTTAATATCTCAGACCTTCCGCTCAGCTGAGAGGCAGTGGCTGCAGTAATGGACTTACAAATGGAAATGAGATTCATGATGATTTATTGATTGAAGAAGTGAAATAAAGGAAAGGCTAGCCAGAGCCTCAGGAAATACTCCGATGTGAAGTATAAAATGGGCGCAGTTAGAAGCGTATTTTCATTGTCTTGCAAAAAAAATGCCTCCTCCAAGATGTGTTCAGCCCCTCTTTACTGGGAGCAAGTAAAAAGTTTTACTAGGAGGCATTGTGCCACCTGATTTCAGTGAAATTGTGTTTTCTGCAGTTTTCATCCCATACTGCATCTGCTCGCTCTTCTTCTTTGTGCGCAACTTCAAGTTGGGCACAAATCTTCAGTCAGCGTATTTCCAGTTTACCAGAAAGTGTTGCACAAATTAAGGTAAATTGCCACCTTGCTTAAAAAAATAAAGTTTCTGCATAATTTGCCTCACCTTAGCAAGCAGCACGGTTGTGCTGGACTCCTGGTCCTACCTGTCCAAACTGACATCTGTGTTTCTTTTAGTATTACCCTGAGAGTGCCTTGCCTTCAGGTCAGCATCCTTTCATAATTTTGTGGTTTTCCCTTTTCTTCACTTTAGCAGGGTTTTCATCTGGTAATGCTGCTCTTGTTGGAATACCAATTAACTTGCTACGTTTTGCATTAGAGCCCAGGCATGACAGGGCTAGTGTAGCAGCTGAGGCTGTAGCTGCCTCTTGGGAACAGCACTTGATAGTCCCGAGGAAGGGAGAGTTTTCCTCACCTGGGAGCTAAGCAGGGCAGCAGAGCTGTTCAGCTGTGACTGGAGGGGAGCAGCAAGCTGGACAGGACTTGAGGACAAGCAGTCCTGTGTTTCCTGAAGCTTCCCCTCCTCCCCCAAAGTAGGGTTGTCAGAAAAGGGTTGACTGGTTTGATCGCCAACAGCTGCTTTAGCCTTGCTGGCAACAGGGTTCCATCCCTTTTTTTGACACTTGGTAGTTCTAATGAGGGTAAAAGTGCCTGCCAAGGCCAGAACCCGAGATGGCCAGAATACATATGTCTTGGTCTTTATTTTGGTCCTGTAATATCATCTTCTTAAAATGATAGAAAGCCTGTTACCTCAGTAGAGGATTTAGTTAACTCAGCAGAGCCTGAAATGAGTAAGGGGGAAACCGAGGCAGAAGCACTGGCAGGCTGCATTGCCTGAGAAAGAAATCAAGGAACACCTGATTTTCCTTCCATGGACTGTTACTGTTTCCACTCTTGAACAAAGAAAAGCAATCACTGAAAACTGGTCTTTTTGGAGCAGCATAGCTCAAAGTCCCTTTCCTTTTCTCCGTTCTGTTATATTAACGCTTGAGGAAACGCTGATGGTGACTTGCTGCCTTCCTTCTCTCAAGCAGTAAGAACTGCTCCCTTACTGAGGCAGGGGTAAATGCAGAAATGCCAAGCAGGGTTATGAACCCAGGGTTATGAACTTTTATAGAAAAACAGTAAGGAAGAGATAAAGAAGGGTATAGGAAAGGTCTGGGGGGGNACCTTACCAGTTCCACCGCGGTGTTCTCATATCTCTCCATCCAACACTCAGTGTTTCTGATGTTTTGTGAAGCTGCTGTAAACGTGGTGTTCATTTTGCTTTGCTCTCATAAGGTTTCCAGCAGCCCCAGCTCCACAACAGCTACAGTATCTCCCTCAGAAGAGCTCTCTAGACTTTCTGTGCAATCTTGTTCTACTGCAGTGAGTGTAACAGCATGTTTCTCCAAGTATTTTACAGATCTCAGTCTTTTCCAGGCTCTCAAATACTTGCTTTGGAATGTCTTTTCCCCGCATCTTTATGGAAATTCAGCATACCCCTGTGATGGCATGAAAGACCTGCTTATTTCTCTGCTGAGTACAGTGCACAATACCAGCAGAACTTGCGGCAATGTGTCAGAAACAGCAAGAGCTGAGGAGTTGTTGCTCTCTGAGCAGGAACAGAGCCTTCACACAACCTCTGTGCTGTCTGCAGCTATCGGCCAGTGCTACCACCTCCCTTTTCCATTTTGAAGGGACTTGGTTGGAATAATTGTCCCCTGCTTGATTAGCTGACATTTCCCTAGTAGGCAAGGAAGATGGAAATATGAAGTAGTTCAGTTTCCCTTGACTGCACAGACGTTCTTGTACGAGGTATGGAGACTAGGTTGGCTCTCACTGTGCACTGTCACATGGATTTACTACTAATGCACTTCTTCCCTCTCCTCAGTAGTGGGATAAAACATTTGCACGCATGCCATGTTGAGTTAATAGGAATCCTTTCAAATTACCGTGGAGGAAAAATTTGTCCCTCTCATAAACTTATAACCCCACTCTAAGGTCACTTCTGTGAGAACTGGATGGCATCAGTTCCTGCTGGGTTACAGGCAAGTCAAGGCAAAAGGGATGGTGCTGTTGTGTTATTTGTACTGTGGATGAGGCTGCCAGTGGTTTCAAATCAGAGCAACTTCTAAATTTACTGTGAAATACACCGACCCATCATCTCTAAGAGGTTTTTTATTGCTAATTGCAACATTCCCCTGTGCAAGGTCCCCTTCATCCTCTGAGACCTGGGATTGCAAGCCAGTGAGCGGGGCTGGGCTGAGCACTCCTTTGTGGTCTGTACTGGGAGTTGGAGTCCCATGGAGAAGGTGGTGGATGCTCTTCAGCTTTTGACCGCTGAAGCCATTAGCCTGCACGAAGGGTTTGTTTTTGTTGTGTAGCTGCCAAATGTGGTAGCCAAGAGAAGTCAAAGGACGCTAAGTTTGGGAATATCTTTAACCACACATCCATCACTGGTCTTTTTAATTGGATTATTGTTTTTTCATAGAAAAACCTCTCATAAATCACCTACCTCTTCCATTCAGTAGTAGTTTCACTTTTGCATTGCAGCAGCATGAGGGTGAATAGCTGGCAGAAAACCTGATCTTTGTGGAGATGGAAAGGATGATTTTGCATAGGAAAAATGTGTGGGGCACAGTGTGGTCGCTTCATTGCTGCTAAATTTGCTGGCTGCAAAGATTCCGCCGGCAGTGAGCGGATTTTCTGTTAGCAGACCTCTCAAATACATTTATCACCATTGTGGAGGGACCTGTCCTGTACTTTCAGTCATTTGGAAATGGGAGGCCTATATTGCAAGTGCAGAGGGTACTTTCCAGAAGAGCCTCTCCCAATTTGATATTCCTTGGACAGGACAACATCCAAGAATGTTATAGGGTTTGGGTTTTTTTCCCCTCTTCCTTTAAGATATTGCAAAGAATGTGCAGCAGGTGAGAGATCAGGCTGCTTGTCCTATGCAGTGTGCAGCGTCACAGGTTAAGGAATGGCATGTGTCTGTGCTGAATGAGATTGGACAAGTTGTGGTGGAATGCACGTGTGTATTCAAGGTCCTACCAGTCTCTGTCTTGAGCATCTTGTTTGCTAGTCTGAGGCTACAGTCAGAAGTGCCAGGTGAAGAGCAGCTCAGGTGTTTGAGATCCTGTAGATGTTAAAATTTTGTTGTGCTCTACTTTCTTTTCACCACCGGGAGGAGCTGGTAGAATAGGCTCCCCAAATGCCCCAGGTGCCTTCACGGCAGACTTTTTTAGCTCCAGTAGAAGCAGAGATGCCTGTGAAACGTGCTGGGGTGGTTGTGTATGTTCAGGATAAAGAGCAGTTCCCTGCATGTACATTTCCCCCTCGCACTGCTCTCTTGGTACAGAGAGGGCAGATATTCCTTTCAGCTCAAGGACATATATTTAAATAGCATATTGCATTGGACTATGTGCAGTGGAACAGCCAGAAACCAATCTATGCAGAGTGATTTGTAAACATCAGAGACATGTCAAAGCCATCCAAAAGCAAAATTCTGCCTTCAGCCAAAAGGGAAATGTATGAACAGACCTCCAGGCTGTTCAGCTGCTTCAGACAGTCTTCGTGCTTCGGCTAGCAAGCCCCATCGCTCACTCCAGACAGCGTGACCAACGAGTCCTTGTCTGAGTGGTCAAGAGCACTAGGGAGAAGGAAGCCAGAATTTTTAGACCTTTTCCAAAGTGTCATGGCTCAGTTGTCCCATGTTTCTCAGTTAAGGTGAGGGAAGTGAAGAGTTTCTGAGAACACAAATTTAAAAAGCAAAGATAACGTTGGAAAAGCGTGATAAATGTGGATGTCTCCCTCTCAAGACAATAACGATGGGCATGTCTGTGGCAGTATTAAATCAGTCCAGTGATTCTTTCTAGCTTAATTCTTTGTAAGTAAGCAGAATTCGTTTCTGTGTGATATGAATGAAATACCTACACAGTATCTTTGATCTTTGGCTCGGAGTACAGATGGCAAACGTTTTGTGGGTCCTCACAAGGTCACTTTGGGGAAGTCAGTCTTAAAAAAAGCTGTCTGAGGATGGAGTTGTCAGCTGTTCTGAACAGCAGTTTTGTCATGGAACAGGCAAAGGAACATGGATACCTTGAGCTGTGGGAAAGAAAACAGAAGAGTGCCAAGTGCAGATCCCTCAGCTAGAATTTGTTTATGATGATATAGCATCTTTTGGTAACCTTATGGTAATTTCAGGAACCACAAATGGTCCCAGCGCTTCATAGCAGGGAGACAGCAGAGGTCCGTTACTGAATGAAGAGGAGGAGAACATCATACCAAAATACCAATACCACTTCCTGTAGGCTTCATCAGGCTCTTGAGCACTTTGCTCTTGTCCATGACTGTTTGCCCTCAAGATTTTCAGACTGCACTGAGTAGCTACTCTCCAGGTAACAGCTACAGCAAGCAGATTTATTCGAGTTTTATTAACCTATGCTACAGCTTTGAAAGGCTAGAACAGTTTATGAACTTCCACCTCTACTTAGCTACTGAGAGAATGGTTGCAGAAGTCAATTTAAAGAGACCACATAAGCCATGCAGTCTGGCAGTTAGTAGGGTGTTACAAATGTATTGTGTCATGTACAGTCAGCTAATTGGGTGGTGTGATTTGTTGAGCACCACTTGGGCTCTACAGCGAATACAAGAGCTATTTGAGTGAGGAAAGAGCATGTGAGCTACTTAAGTGATGAAAAAGCATGTAAGCAATTTGACTATTTTCCCTCTCAGATGCTGGATTTGGGACTTTAGCTAATCGCTTACACTGCAGAGCATCCAAAGTCCCTGAAAGTCTGTAAGATAAGGAGGAGGGGAAGAATAGGTAGCTATGAAACATTTATTTTTCTGGCTCCTCAGACGTTCCCTGCTGCCAATTTTCACTGCTCTGCACACACAAAGCTATTTTGTCTCTTAATGCTAAATCCCATACTGGGATTCACAAATGCTTCTTCCATGTGTCTGTAGGGATCATGCAGTTGCACAGAATTGCCATCAAAGAAGCTATGTGCTTGGGAGGGAGAGAGAATGGCACCAAATGCTTAATGTTGGTATTCTGTGTTTTGCTATTGAAGATAATCCCAGTATTAGGACAGAAGCAGATATGCATATGTAGTCTGCAGTTCAGTGTTATGCCTACCCCAGAAAGCCTCAAAACTCATCAGTGAGGCAATCTCCTGGATGAAAATACACTGAAGAGCTTAAAAGCCCAGATCTTCCCCACAAGAAAGCAAGTGCTGCGCTGTAGAGGCTGGCACTGGAGGTTCAGGGCTGCAGAATTAGGCCAAGATCATTTATGCTATATGTTGATCTAATTTTTGCTATCTAGTACCTTATAGCAGCCCTTTGAGGTAAAGCTCATACCACATCTCATGAAACTCAACCCTTTGGTAAACCAAGGGCATTTTCCCAGGAATAACATAAGCAAAGTTGCAAACATCATCCAGGAATTCCTTGGCACCTGTAGTCCTACACTTTACTGTCCCTGTGAGGATTTGGGATGATGACTTTCACTTCTATTTCCACTAGCTGCTATGTTTTCTATTTGGGTTTCATTGTTAATTTCTTTTTCCATAAAGGGGTTAAATTTGAACGTGTAGCATAGATTAACAATCAGCAGTCAAGACTTGCTTGAATGTTCACAAAGTGAAAGGAGCTGTAGATAAACCAAAATGAACCTTAGTTTCTGATGTATTGAGAAGTTCCTTGTAAATGGTTCGCATTTGAGTTCCTCTCTAAGGATTGTTAGTAAATAAACCTTAAGAAGCCAGCTAAATTTAGCAAAATTGCAGGCCACATCTCGCACACCCAAACATTGGAAAGCAGGGACATCAGTCAGTGAAACTTATGCCTCCCCTTCTTCTTCCACAGGTGTACAAAAGCACTACCATTTCTGTATTCTGCTGTTGCTCTTGTATCTCCAATAAAAAGCCAAAGAAGTAATGCTATTCTTGCTTACACCTGGAAATCCAACAGAAAACGTTTTAATAGTGATGATGTGCACCAATACATCAGAGCATCGCAAGTTCCATGTGATCAATGAAGTCTTTACTGCAGAGGCTGTAGTTCCTGTTCTACCTCTCAAGCCTCTCCAGCAGTGGCTGAAGGTATACAGCAGCAATCTTAGCGGGCAAAAATGGTTAGTGTGTTCACTTCAGGCTACGTTTTCAGCTCTGGTTAAGATTGTTTTGACAAACACCACCTCTTACATTCTGGAAACCAGGATGAGAAGAGTGTAGTATGACCAAAAGATATAACCCGAATATATGTGACACCATTCTGAGAGGTGAACCAAAAAAAAAAAAAAAAAAAAAAAAATAAAGTTAAAAAAAAAAAAAAAAAAATTAAGCTTAGAAATAATTAAAGCTTGAGTTTTCATCTAACTAGCATTTAAAAAGTAGCCCAGAAGTGGTTTTATTCTGCTTTGCCTTTTGCCATTTCTGTGACATTTTTGCAAAAAAGTTCTGGAAGAGCACTAGACTGACACTATAACGCAGCAGGACCTGCACCATAATTATCTGAGCTTGAAAAACGGTGTCTGCCTGCCTGAGCTCCCCTTACAGAAATAACAGATAGCAAGATTCTTCTATTTTGCCCCTATGCTTTTATGTCCACATAGTCACAATCACCACCCAAACAGAGTGCTTGCCATGCAATTGAGGGACAAACACCACAACAGAGGAAGAGTACGCCACATAGATTTGAAATCATTTGGGCAACTGTTATTTCTTACAAAGGAAGGAATGTGTCATCTATTGCCTCGAAGTTTGGACAGCCTAAAAGGCCAAGAGAAGTTTTTTGTGCCAATGTTCTGTGTCAGCACTTTCTGATTGCATTATGTTGATTAGGGGTTTAGGTTATGTATACGCTTTAGATCTGGGATTAAGTTAGAAGAGGACAAGCAATTTTTTTGTGTGTCTACTTTCTCTTCTGTGTTTGGTGGAGGGAGGAATGAAATGTCATTGGTCATTGTTTAACTGGAGAATACTTTATTTACGGAACACGCATTGTAGTACTACCATTATCCTTAAGTAGCAATTCATTATGTGACTGTGGTTTCTTTCAATCAAAATAGTCTTTTTCTCCATGAGCAGTGGAAAATTTAAATCTTCCAGGTAATGGTCTAATCCACCTAAATCACAAAAATGTTAATGTTTCCTGTCTCTCCTTTTTTCCCCACTGTGCTCCTTCTCTTTCCCTTATTTTCTGTGAGCTACTATTCTAAGTTATTTGTAACAGCCAGGAATGCTGCTTTTTCTTGGCCATGTTCTTTCCCTGTTTTCAGGGCTGCATGCCCTGCAAGAATTGAAGAAGCATTGGTCCAAAGAATATTTGCCAGTAGCAGCCTGGAGTACTGCTACTCTCATCTTTAAATACTCTTAAGTATATTTTGAATTTAATGCTGTCTTAATTTTCTTCCACATAAGAAAAGCAGTGATAAAGAAAATTGTTTGTAGTGTGACTGAACTTTGTTCTGCGTGTGACTCTTGATAGTGAGCCAGAAAGTGGTTTGGAGATGCTTGGTTTAGAAAACCAAAGTTAAAAGGAAAAAACCCCAAACACCAACCCAGTGACATGCACAGAGAGGTGATCTAGAAAGCCGAAACTGGTAGCTTTACAGGTACATTGCACGGAGGCAGAATGTATAACTGCTAGTCAAAAGGGGTAAAGGGAATAAGAACCCTTGTCTGCAATCACAAGCTAATACTTTGCCTTGAGAGTTGCTCAAGGTTGTTAAGGGACAGTTATGTACTTCATACCACTCATAAAACGCAGGAACATCAGAGTAAAGAAACAACCAAGGACATCACAAATCTAAGCTTCCCATGCAACAAATGTTTCTTCAGTCAAATAGGAAGAAAGGTCTTTCATCACAGCATAAACATTAGTGGTACATAAAGCTCTAACAAAACAGTAATTATAAAGCATTTTTAGTCTAAAAATACTTATATTGACAAATGTGAAACCCGAGAGCCCTCTTCCTCCATTGCATAGCGGAATGTGTGACATGTGGGGGCCACATCTTGGTTTACTGCAGCTGAGCATGTGAGTCCAGCTTTTTGAGGGAATCGGTTGAAGTGTTAGCTATGCAAAAACTATCAGCTTTTCGTAACATCAGAAGGCTGTTGTTATCACCTCATGGAGAAAATACAGGGTAAAAAGCTGATGCATGACAAGCAGAGAGCTGATGTTAACAGGTATTTAGATTTTAAATCCATAAGCTACAAGCTGGGGTTTTTTTTTTTCCCCATAATCAAGTTACAAAGTAGTGGACTTCTTAAAATCTTTAGATTCTTGCATCTGCTGAAGAAGAGCCCTCCTGGCATGCCGAAGAAATTTTTTTTTTTTTTAAATTCTTCTGCACTAGATAGAGAGAATCACCCATCTTATTGGCCCTCTGAAGTTCCCCTTCAGTCCTTGACACCACGAGAGCCATTGAGCTCTCCTTGCAAGACACCTCTTATAAAATAATATCTAAATAGTGTCTAACAAAGGAAGGAAAAGGATTGAGAGCTAGCTGCTAGCAGCTCCTTCATGTAGCAAGCTCAGGATGTCAGTTGCCTCTCCTTATCTCAGTTGCAGCAGTATAACTTAGCAGTCGTTCAACTTAAAGGAAATATTGGTGGCAAATACCCAGGTAAGGGCACATAGCCATTATGGCCCAGTGACAAGTAGCAGCTGCACCATCACCTCGTAACAGACCAGTTTGTCTGGGTTTGTGTCTGTTTTGAGCCATAACGGCAGAATAAACCAGCGATGTTATGTGTGTATCTGTGCCGTGTATTTTTACATTAGGCTGTTTCATTTTGCCTTTGTTCTTGCCTTCCTTTCAATTTCGATTAACTTTTATAGATGAGCGGTATTTCCAAAGACTTTAAGTTCTTCAACTTTTGTGAAAAACCTGTAGTTGTATATAGGAGAGAGACAAGCTACTGACTTCTGTGAGAAAGCTAAGTAGGTTGAATTCTACCTACCATTCTGATACATACAGATTCTTAAACAGAGTATTAAATATTCTGATATATACAGTTATATATATAAGCACACCTATTCTTATCTATTCTGATATATAGAGTAGTTAGAGATGATGAGTCCTCCCTGGTGTAGGTCGAATGTTGTATAACTGCAGATACAGGACGTGAGGGAGGCAGGGAGCACTGCAAGCACGGTAAAAACATGGGAGTTACGTGGAGCAGGGGGTGAATTCAGGAACATAGTGTATAAATCTGTCCAAACCCAGGTGGTGTTAGTTTTGCTTTTCACAGAACAACAAAAAAAAATGTTATTTGTCCAGAGAAATTGTTCATGTAACATAGAGTACATACAAACTGTGAGTGGAATAGCGCTAGGCATTAGCTCCTGGTGATAAAATTTAAAAGCAAATCTTTTTTTAGTCTTCATCATTATTAGACTCTTTTTCAGATCAGGCAGTTATTGAGAATCCACGGCAACTTTTCCATTAGACTGTTACATTAGTGTTTAAGTGACCAATTAAAGAGATAAACAGAGACTGCATTAAGCTGTACAGCGTCAGCAAGACAGCACAAAGGTCAGATGTAATAAGGGAGTATTTTCTTAAGAAGCCAGACCTAGGTTTTTCTTATTCCTTTGTGAGGCAACTAAAGATGGCAGAGCTTTTCATGCTTGTGAAACAGAATGAATAAAGACTTTTATTTTCACCGCAATGATAACTTATAAACTTGTTGCCTGCTTTTGCAAGTCAGTGGCAAAGTTACAGTCAAATTCATTCATGCTACTTCAAGTTAACTGGCCAAGAAGAAAAAAGAAGCCCGTTCATATAGATTTACTCCTAATTGTTTTCTAATCGGTTTAGGTTCGGTTTGTAATCAGAGAAGCCAAATCAATATTCTACTAGGCGAATGTGCTATGGAGGCAATCTTTCCTGATGCCAAGACCGAAAATAATGCCAGCTTGCAGTGTTATGACCTTTCTAATCTCACTATATTAACCATGCTGAATCTTCAATTTCCTGATTGTCAGGTTGTCACAGCGCCCCTCGCTGTGAAGACGTTTTACTGTGTACTGATCTACCTCAATAATTGTGATAAAATATTTCTTGGTAACATGTTTTTGAAGTAAGCTATTCCTGTTTTACCAATGGGAAAACTAAGAAGGGAGAGAGGTTACATTACTTGCTCAAGGCAAAAATGTAACCAAGTTGCAGAATTCCAGTGCCTTCGCTGTACTCAGAATTACAAGTATGCTCCTCTTTTTTTTTTATGACATTAATTTATTGATTGATTCAAGGACAGTGGGAATATTTTCTACACATACATTTTTCTATAAATCTACTCCTCTGAAGAAAAGCACTTTAAAATCTTTGTCTACGTTATGTTTTTAATAGTAATAGCATCTCTAATAATATGTCCAAAATGAAAATACTAATATTCACGGCACTAACAAATTTGATTTGTATTTATTCAAGATTCATGATTTATCAAAATATCCAAATCCTGGAAAGTTTTCCAAACAATACTAAAGTGTGTCTAGCATACCACCAGAATTGATGAGCTCCAGGTGCAAAAATCTGCATTTTTCATTTGCATTTTTTTATTTAACAAATTTCTGAGATATACTTTTGGGCCTAAAAGCTGTATTATATCAAGTATTTTTGAGCAGCAGTACAATATTCGTAATTGCTAAACTCACAAACCTACACCAATGGGAAGTAAAACTTACATGGGTCACACGTACAACTAATACCATGGGGTTTTTTGGTTTGTGGGTTAAACAAACATTAGTCTTACTTTGTTATTGAACAGACACTAATTCTCTAATATCAAAAGCATTCAGGGAAAGGACATATGATCCTCTGAATTTGTAGCCTTAGAGGGATTTGGCATGCTAGCCTCATCTTGTATTCTCTTAGTGTTTAAAATGTGTTGGGAACATTGTTCTGTCGTACTCGAAGTGTGAGGGACCCCAGATTTAGTGAGATTACTGACCTCTGCCTGTCCTGAAGGCAAAACGTTGCATCTGGGTTCCTGATTTGGATTCATGTTTTGTATACTGTTAGGCAGCTGATGGTAATACTAAAGAGATTTTTTTCCTGTGGCCTTTCATGTGGATGTCATTTAGCTGGTATTCATCTTCACCTTCTGAGGTAGCTGGTGACCTGAGGTCTCATTCATAAAGAAACTAAGGCCGGTGACTTTAAGAAGCATTCTTGCAAAGTTCTCACAGTAACAAAGAAATTCTTACGAGTCAGACTCAGGACCTAATAGATGGCCACCAATATTGATGTCCTCTTATTGATAATGTTGAAATTATTGATACTCTTAACAACTGCTAATCAAGATGTTTGGTTTGGGGTCGAGTGCATCCGTCACACTCTCCACTGAAACCTGCGTGTTGTGACTTTCATTTCTCTGTTTTCTTTCCTTCTCCAGCAAGAGTGTGGTAATTTTAGGGAATAGGAAGTGGATTATTCTTAATAAACTAGTAAGCATAAGTATGTAATGGTTGCAATTAAGAAATGAGCTTTGATAAATTGTAGTGCCTTTGACTAAGGGCAGGGCACGGGGTAGAGACTGTTTTCTAACGAGATTTACAAAGCCACAATCCAGTGTAAACTCTGATAAATGAAAAGGTAACCTAGCTTTTAAGCTGTCCCCTCACTACAAAGATCCAGTTACAAGTCAGAAGTATTTCCTCCTTAACTGAAGGGTTTCCCATGCATTAGGAAAGACACTTCCTAAAACTCCATGCACTCTCATTCAAAACTCATTAAATGATCATGATAAAAACAGTGTATTTTTCCCTGCACCATAACAAACTGTTCACACGTAAAGAATGCTGTACTAGCCTTTCTTGTCTTCCACCAAACTTCCATTTTTTTAATTGTCTTCCAGTATTAGCACTCAACAGGATAACTCCAAATCCCAAGTGCTAAAACACAGCGTAACAAACCACTGTGCTGTGAGCTGGTCCAAATTATGCAAACATACCAGCTGTTGCCAAACAGTTAGCTTGGCACTGGAGCCCAATTAAGTATTTATGCCCATGTAAAACACTTCCCAGAGCTCTGGCTTATATGTACAAAAAAGCCTTTGATTTAAACCAAAAATAAGTTTGTGAGGCAGGGGTGGGAGTGAGGAAGAAACCTTGCGTGCAAACCACGGCTTAAGCGTAAGGAAATCCTATGCTTTTAAAACTGCCCTTAAATCAACAAAACTCCTATGAATGAAGAATATTGCCACCTTCTTTATGGCAGTAATATTTAATATTAAAGTCTGTGCCACTTATGAAGGAGAGGTTTCTGCCTCAAAAGAAAAGGTTCTGTGTTGTGATTTTAATTTTTCAGCAGGATTGTCTTTTGGGAATAGGAAATAGGGAAAAGGCATTGGAGAAAGTAGGAGGGAAGCAAAAATGGGATGATAACAGCAGGGTGTCCTTACTGGGAGGAGCACATCTCTGTGCCTTGGTTCCTCAGAGAGTACAACTAGCACTTGCTTTGTGCTTTTTTTCTAGAAATCCACAAACACACTGTGCCAGTACGTATCCCGAGGTATCCATCTGTCGTATAGTGCTGCTCTAGGGCTTTACCTCTAAACACTGCTATTACGGTACCACTAAGTGGGGAAGGTTGATACAGAACATACTCAAGAACAATTTGAGGAACAGGGTGAGTTAGAGGAGGAGAAGAATAGAAGGGAATTACAATAAATGAAATGAGTGTGGATTTACTAACAAAGTAGTGTCTCAGTGTTGTGTGAACTACTCTTTAGGGACTGAGGCAGCCCAAAGAAGTAGGGCACTACAGCCAAAGAGTATGTTGCTTTGCATTGACTGGTTTATATGTGGAAATGTAATAAAAAGGAAGAACAAGGATTTTATTTTGCTTACTACATAGGAACATCGTGGCCATGCCTTTAAGTATCTTGTGTCTCCTGAAGGGCCTTTTATGTGTTCCATGTAAGGGGGCTTGGCTAATAGGTGTGGTTCAGGCCGTTGTAACATCAGGGACAATTTGACATTGATGGTGTTATAGATGTAGTCTGAAGTACGACTGCTTAGTATGAGGGAAGGGTGGAGTATGAGTATTTTTCCTGTCTGCTTTAGGCTGTTGATGTATCTCAGCAGCAGATGCCAGCATCTATGTTCAGACACCTAAGTTTATGACATAGTCAAAATAGAAATTCCAAAGCTTGATGCAGCATGCCTAAACTGGATGTCTAGTTAGAGACACTAAATCTGTTCTACTCCAGTGTGTTTTAGTTGAGAACACTTCTAAAAGGCAGGCAAGTGGGAAAAAAAGAAATCTTATACATGTCTTCATGGCACGTTTATTCTATTTTAACAAAAGAATATAATTTAGGCTGGAAGGGACCTCTGGAGATCGTCCAGTTCAACCCCCTGCCCAAAGCAGGGCCAGCTTCAAAGTTAGATCTGTTTGTTCAGGGTCAGTCAAGTCAAGTTTTGTGTACCTCTGAGAATGGAGATTCCACAACCACCGGTCTGGTTCAGTATTTCACCACAGACTTTTCAATTTTTTTTTAATATCAACTGGAATTCCCCTTGTTGGAACATTCTTTCATCAATAGATGATTCTATGAATAGCTTCATTCATAGCTGTTGTGCTACAGGATACCTACAGTATGGATAGATCAGAGTTTACTTTAAATGAGCTGGGTTTGGTATGAAAGCAGCTGGTTACAGCAGTGTATCCACCTAAGAACCATGGAGTGGACAGGAAAGGAAAGCACTGCATAATCTCTTTATCAAGAGGGCATAATGGGACTAAATGGATACAATTCAATAATAGGGAATAGTAGGAGAATATTGGGTATTTCAAACACTGTGTTAATGCACTGTGTTAAGTCACAGCTAATTGGCATTTTATTGCCAAGTTTTCTAATATCTCAAACTGCTGCCTCCTAAATTGCATTAAGTGTGAAATGCGAGTCATATTGCATTCATCAAAACACTGCTAAAAGGCCAGCCTCAAACTGATTCCCTTTCAAAGTGAGCAAGGAATGACCGAAGCAGTCACATGTGAGAATGGAGGGAAAGCAACACAGAGGATGCAGTTTGGTAAAGCGACAATATCCAAGTAAGGTTGAAATGTTAGCCGAGCATTGTAACCATAAAGAACTGGAATCAAAACAATCATCTCTTTGAGTCAGGACGGCTTATACTTTTAATGAAATATAAAACACATTAAAAATAAGCAACATATAAGGTCTTGATATCAGTGACTTAGACCAGTGTCTCAAGTCAGATGAAGTGCTAAGAAAATACTAAGAACATTCAGATAGAAAATTAACTGATTTGTGATCTCCGCATAATATATCAGCAGGATGCACTGTTAAAAATGAATACAAAACTCCAGATAACAACAGAGAACTCTTGTTCTTTTAAGAGGCCGATTCAAAGAGAATTTAAAACAAGATCTAAAGATTATGAGGTTTTAAGGAGTGAAGCATCACTACTTCTAAAGCAAGAATAATAAAAAATAAATTTGCTGAAACTGTATGATTGCCAAGCTGCTCAACATAAACATGTAAATTTTTTTGGCTGTATTCATGCAGATCTGTTAATTTGGGATAGCTTCATTTTCTTTTTCAGGAAAAAAACAGATAGTTGGTATGATAATATTAAAAGCTGAAAAGGGAAACAAGCTTGCTGCTTCTCAATTAGACACAGGAAAAATAAATTTGTCTTCAAGAACAGCAGATCAGAGAGTATTTGCCTCTAATGGTTTACTTCACCATACCATAAAGATCAGGGCAATTTACAGAACTCTAATCTGTCTTGTTACAGCCTAAATTTCATGTGTGTTCAGTTTAGACTGGTGCAGACGTAACTCTGTTTTCACTGGAGTTAATTCTTCTCTTCGAGTGACCCCTGAAAATCTTCCACTGTCTCTTTCTTCAGTGAGTTACATTAGTTGCCAACTCAAAAGATGGGATGAGTTCAAATTTGGGAGGACTGGATTGTCAGTAACAGCTTTGTCTTTTCAGAGGTAGTCATTTGCAGGAAAACATTCAATACAAACCCTTTATTCTCTCCCATTATAGTCTCTGTAGGAAGACAAAAGTAAATTTGAGTAAAATATGGTCAAAACTGGGACAGACTAGTTGTTCAGACTAAGCATGGTAGGTAAAGACCATGCCTCATGGCCTGAAGTTCATAACATTGACAGTGAGTTAGTAAACTTAAGAGCACAAGGTCCAGTGATTATCAAACACGGCTCAGTGTGAAAAAGGGAGTCACACAGGATATGGCAGAACGCTGTGATATGGCTTTAGTTCAAATATTTTTCTGAACATGATACTTTCTCAGATTTTCCCTGTCTGTTACTTGTGATTATCATTCTTTAGCCAAGACCATAAGCTACTGATAACACATTTCAGTTCTCAAGAACAAAGGTTTTCTAAACCCATTTCACAAAACAGGCTTTTCAGTCACTCATGAGTGGTTGCACGCTCTCATATCAACACATTTAAGATGTTCCTATATGAACATTACTCAAGTTGTATTTTTTAAAAAGCATACAATGAAGTTCACTGCTGAGAATTGTTAGTATGAGGAGCTACAGCAAGATCTTTTTATGGTATAATGTGTAGCTACCTGCATCACAAGTACTGTGAGAAGGGAAATACGTTGCAGAGCATCAATATCCTCATTTTGGTCTGGGCACAGAGCGGCACAGAACAGGTACAAGTTCTTCTTCTCATGGAGGCTAGTATCCAAGGCCAAAATCCTGTTTCTTCTGCTCCACAGATTAGCTGAAGTGGGAGGAAGGTGTTGATTTTCCTGATTTTTTTTTTTTTCCTGATAGTTTTCAGCTTGCTGATGTTATCTTTTGCACAGAGGTTCCTGCTCCACCCCAGCGTGGGAAGGTTCTGTTATCTGAAGAGTGCCCAAACCATTGCAAATTATAGCTGACATAACAGGGAAAGCTGAAATCAATGCCAGTTTACCATTCTGTAAGTCGTTACAGTTCAGCTTGTACCTTTTAAAAATCCAAGGGAACAGTGAGACCAAGGCAGCTGCATATGGAAACCGTAACAGCTATTCCTATGGGTCAGTTATGTGTGCTGCTTGCACCAGGCCCTTTCCCAGAATGACAGTCACTTGAGGGACCTAAGAGGGGAGATAATGAAAGAGTATTTTGCTTTTCCCATTTTTCCCTTCCCTCCACAGCATCTTGCAGTTCAGCAGTGCAAGGGTACCAGAAAATAGTGCGTCCTCGTCCTGTGGCTGCTGCCAGAGAACGCTGCTGGTCAACGTGCACATACGCATGGGCCAGTCTGGGTCTGAGAACCAGCCCTCTCCAGCTCTTGTCAGTACAATTGCATAAAACCTGCTCTGAGCATTGCTGTCGAGCCAGAGACACGCAACTACTTAGGCTCCCACCATGCCTACATGAACACAAGCAAAGATGGCATTTTCGTGGTATAACCAATATTATCAGCAAAGAGACCACATCTGTTTTGTCAGTTTCCAGGTGCTGTTCTTCACCTGTTGCTGGAATATGTGCACTTTTAACTACTTTTTCTAGAGCACATATCTTTCTCAGAGGTTGTATTGGCAAAAGACGTCAGGCAGTGGCAGTCCAGGGTTTAGAGCTGCAGAGTGCATCCACTGTGGCACTTCACTGGTAGCTGTGTCAACTTTGACCTTGCATGCTTCATACAGACACGCACCAAGTTACTTCACCTATTTTTTGTGCGGCTGCATAAAAAGCTGCAGTAATGAAACACCGCACACTTTTCACTCTCTGCTGGGCAGAATTTTTTGTATATCCAAACCAAAGCAGTCTGCTGACCAGCTTGATGCATATCTGTTTCTCATTTGGTTTCTAGAATTTTGCATATGGAATTGTTGACTCTCTTGAAATACATTGCACACAGTTATCTAAAGGAATTCCTGCCACTTCTGGGGCAACAAACATTATACAGAGGCTTGACCTTATCAGCAGGTGATGGTTTACTCCTATGAAGAGTGAAGTGATAACCACAATATACTCAAGTTTCTGCAAAACCAACATGAAGCCTTCTCCAGGATCCATCTCCTGGAATGATGTGGAATTTTTTCTAGTATGTTTTGCTGGATTATCTGAAGAACAATAAGGATGTACTCACGACCTCTTTTGGTTTCTGCTTCACTGAGGACATTCAGATTCTTTTCATAGGTGGCAGCAGTAGTTACCAGTAAGATTCATATATTCCTCTAAGAAATGCCGTGAACACATGCACTTGCACTGCCTTGTTATAGCTTTTGCTTCAATACAGCATACATTTTTCCAGTTTCCATTTCTCTGTCATGAACAAAGTTTAAACCTCTTCCTTCCTATACCCTCTTCCCTCAAGAAAATGTCTGCTGTTAACCTGGCAAGCTGGCAGCAGGAGCAGGGGAAGCTCTGAATTAAAATGCTCCCATGCATTGCAATTACCCGTCTTGGCTTTTACGTTTCAACAGCCCTAATTTTGCCTGTTGTTTTGCATTTCAATGTTTAATAATGCAAATATCTTGCCAACTGTCAGTCTCTTTTACGAACTGATGCAATAGTTTAACATTGATACAAAGCCCCAAACTCTGGGCTATACTCCTTAAAACAGAAGACACGTCAATCATAAAGTGGTTCTCCCTCAAAATGGAGCACTTCTGTAATCTCTTCCAATTCCTAAATAAGCTAACAGCATTATCTGTATCAGGTAGTAAATGACCACAGGAAGAATTCCAGAGTAGTTTCCTGTGTGGACACTGCTCTAGAAAAATAGTTTGAAGAGGAGGGGTTATACCAAAACAAACTGCTCTGCATTTGAAGCGAAATGATTTTTCCACAATAAATCATTGTTATTATAGAAGAGTGTCCACACTGGGAACTACTATAATACATTTCACTATACCGTGGAGCACAAAGTAGAAAGAATAATACTTCTATTTTAAACAATATCCAGCCTGTGTGAAGTCATTTTACTTCAGGCCACTTCCATTGTAAGAATAGTATTAGAGAGTCTGTTTCTGTTCAGAGATTCTTATCTAAGGGTTCTCAAAAGCTGTTTTCCAAGAGGTTACCAAAATGACAGATATGTGGAAAGCTTTAATATTCTGGCTGGAAAGAGAATTTTTTCTTCTTCCATTTCTTAGACCACATACATTTCCCTTAAGTTTGTTTGGTCCACAACAGAATCTGTGCACTGTTAGGAAATGCTTAAGCCCTACCTTGTTCAGTTCCTATGGAAAACAAATAGTGTTTATGAAACCGATATTTGTATCTGTTTCAAGCAGCATTAGCGAAAATGATCTCTTGCCTCTGGCTTCAGTAGCCTTTTCATGAAAATTCCCATCAAATCTAGGAAACTAAGTTTGAAATAGTCATTGTTCTTCAAGAACAATGTTCCATATTTTCAGAAATTCAGCCCTTTCCATTTTTCACTGAGAACAGTCCTGTAACACTTTTCTAAACGAGACGTAGAAGTATTGCCTTTCACCACAAATTACTACTCTTTTAATTAAGGATAGCAACATTAGAGCGAGGTTTTCACCACAGAGCAGGGTCTATGCACATCAGCTCCACCCGAGAAGACGGCAGGAACAGGTATCTCGTACTCCAGCGGCACGCAGAAGCCCGTACCGCCGGCACAGACCCACTGTGCTGTCTGTAACAAAGCCTTGGCGAGGTGCTCGCTGTCGCAAATATTTTAATCCTCTCTGCAGTGTAAGTAAGGAAGTTAATTGGTGATAAACAAAACTTTGCCAACCTGGAGGAAACAGGAAGAGATATAAAAAGGCTAATTAAAAGAAAAGGCCGTAGTCATATTAAAACTCCAATTGTTTTAACAACTGTACGATACATCAGAGAGAGAGATTAAAACTTGTGAAATTAACGGAAATTTGCTACCTTCAGTTTCTTTCCCTTTTTGTGATATTTTACAGGAAATAGGTTGTTGGGCTTCCTACAGCAGAGAACACATGCTCTGTTTTTCTTTAAAACATGTACAAATTGGCAGGACTTACTGGTCTTGCTTAGGTCCCATTTTACCGTCAGTGATGGGGAAGTCCTGGAATTTCTCCTGTTTCCATCCAGCATCATGCAGTGGTTAGAAAGCGGTACAATAAAGGAGGTAGCACTGCATCCTCACAGGTATGATGTGGAATTCTCTCCATTAATTCTGGGTGCGAACAGTTGTTGACCGTAACCTTTCTTCCTCCTGATAAAGGAGAGTGAGGCAGGAATTTTTTTATTGTAGCAAACACTCTTAAATGGAAGTACAGAGCTGGATAAATTGCAGTGACAGAGGAAGGCATCAGTTAACTGAAATTGTCAGTGTCTAGGAGTCAAGTCTAGGAAAAAAAATCAGCACAAGTTCAGTGTAGCTCTGTTGCTTTTTTTAACTCTACAGTTTTATGCTTACCTGCTTTGTGAGACTCAGTGAAAGGGTAGTTGAGACTTTTTCCACTAAAATCAAGTAATACATTTTTATGCTGTTTTAAAGTTTAATTCTCTATTTCGGCTAGGTATAGACTAGTACACTCAAAATTATTCTGTTTTTCCTCTTATTACTCTTACGAGTCCTTCATCCCAACCAACTGAAATGCCAGTGTGCTACATTTGTATGGATTAGGCTTATTTCTAGGAATTTTTATTTATATAAAAATGGAAGAGGTAGAAAACTCCATGCCACCAGGTATCACTGATGCTCAGTGTACAAATAAAAAAAAAAGAATTAAGAGATTGATATACTATGAATAATGCCTTAAGTAGATCAAGCTTGAATTACATAAGCCCTCACTCCAGAGGCTGTGCTGGGTCTACAGTTATTTCCCTTGTGTGCCGGTATCAAGCTTAACTGATGATCCACTCTGGAGCTGGCCACTCCTTTATCTGATGCAATTTTAAGTCAGCACTATTGGGTGCAGTTTGGGTAGATCACTCATCTTATTTCTGTGGTAAGTTACCATGTGGCAAGGTTCGAAAAGGGGTTGAAGTGCCACCTAGGACTGAACAGCCCAGAAAAGTGAACTGGAAATTCAGCCTCCGGGAAAGCGGCCTCACACTACAGCCCTAGGGCTCTACGTTGCGCCCACTGTTTTCATTTTCATCAAGAACTTGTTTGCCTGGTGGCATTTCAGCCTTTTCTCCCAGTTTTCTTGTTGCTGTGGCCTAAAATTGTTTAACACTCGAGCTCCTTTTACGGCAGCTTTTCTTTCTTTATTTGTAAATGTTGTGGATTTAATTTTGGTCTTGCAGTCTTCATGAAATTCCTCTTCCTTGTGCTCTCAAGTGTCAACTCGATAGCCTTTATAAGGACTATTTTGAAAAGATGCTGACAATCACGATCGCTGTGATAAAACCAACTGTGGAAAATCCCTTTGGTTTGCAGTGCCAACAGTCCTGGCGGTGCCCGGAGCCAGGGCCGAGCGCGCTGCACAGTGCTGGGCGCCCACGCTGCGCGAGCGTACAGGTGGCAGCATGGGGAAGCCCCTCATCTCTCGGGTCTGGGACACACGGCTCTTACTACGCAGAGGCAGCTGGAATGTGAACTTCTTCCCATTTCCTTTACCACTAAGCTAATTTTATGGTGCTCCAAATGTTGTGAAATGGGGGAGGTTTTTTTTATTTCTGCACTTTTTTTTCACATTAGAGGATTTTTACACCAGCAGCTTTTATTTGTTCAGAAAGTATTCAGGCTTCTGTTGGTCAAGCCTACGGCTCTTCTGCTGCATTGCTTGTAGAAGCAGCATAATTGAAAGAGCTGATCCTGTGGACAGAAGACAGAGGCTGTGATTATCCACAGCTTGGCTTTGCCAGTCAATTTCTTTTCTTAAAAAATCCATTAAGCGGTACACTTCAAATTCTTTGCACTTTTCAGGTGATTGACTTCTGTCTAAAAGCCTTCAGAGAGCTGAATTGTGCACATTTCCAGTTTAGCTGCACATCTCTAAGCATATGATTGCCATAGAGCCAGTTCATTTTATAGCTTTCAGCTTACTCACTTCATTGCATAGCTTCTTAATTTGGGGCTTAAAGGGGAAAGTGATTAGTTACTTTTGTGTGTGTATCTCAGTTCTCATGATCTTCAGCATCTCTGCTTTGTCTGCTCACCATTTATGTTACAACATCAGCCAGGAAGGATGAATGCCTGTTCTAATTAGTTCTTTCCCTGGAGGATCACACAGAGATCTCAAGTCAAAATCCTGTAAGCACGTTTGCTTTAGAATGCAATTTCCAAACTGAGTTGTCAGTTTTTTGATCAAGATCAAGGAAACAATGGTGTAAAACATTAAGAAACAGTGTGTGTGTTAACAGGACATTTACACGTTTATGTAAGTCCCAATGGCAAAGAGACAAGGACCTTCCTGGTGCATTGTAGCCTTTACCGAAGAGCGTAAAAACAAAGCAAAATTGTTTTTCCAATAATATTTAGATTAATATGTATGACACAAGAAATCCATGCCAGCAAGTTTGGCCATAAGCCACTCTTAAAGCTTCAGGTCACTGCAGAAAGTTACCAATCTGCTCATACAGAAATTCTTCCAGCACCATTTTCTGACTGTCTAGACACTTGTTACAGGTGGGAACAGAGTCAACATGCAGAAACTTTGCTGGCTGCACTGACTTCCTTCCATGACGAGACCACCGTCTTGGTGTTTCTAGATACGCGTCACGCTAATGTCTCTACCAGAAGCCAAGTGTTTGTGTCCCGTTTGTGTTCTGAGGGATTTTACAGAGCAAGGCTGAAAGGGTTACGCTTGTTCCCTGCTAACAGGCATGTCACAGTGGACAGCTGCTGCATGAGAGAGTTGGAGGGGAAGTGAAATCTTCGTAGAACCCAAGCTCCCCTTACGTTTATTTAATCCCCATGTACGAATGGGTAATAATGCTAATAATATGCCACCAACAAATAGGCATGTCCTTTCCATCAAGCCCAGACAGCATCTTCTTGCAGCTGTTGCAGTGCAAGTAGGAAAAAAAGAGCTTGAATAAGGAGCAGCTTTCTCCGTGGACCCACAAACACCTCCCCTAGGCGGATTAATACCTTAGGAATTATATATGCTTCAGCTGCAGCCCCAGCTTCCTGCTTAAACTTGTATTCATGTATTTTGAGAGATCAGCTAAGGTCTTTCCAGTGTTTCCAGATCTTGACAGACATTTGGGTCTGCCATCTGCAGTTATTAGACATGCACTTATTAGCACGTACATGCGGCTTTGATAAATTCAACTTTTGCTTATGTCTGCCCATAGGAGGTCTCCAACAGTGAGCTCCAAATGGAGGCTCATGGGGTGGGTCTACTTCAACCATCTTCCCTTTGCAAGAGAGAAAAGAGAATCATTAGGTAACTAGCTCTGTCTTACCAGTCATATACTGACCTCCTGCTGAGACACAGATGTTTAGCTCCACAGCATCCACATGAGAAGAGGGAGTAGGATGATATCGTAACCACACGGCCTGTGAAGGTAGTTCTAAAACTCAGATTTGATCTTTGTAGCTGCTGAAGTTAGGCTTTCCTTTGTTTAGGGCAGCTGTTAGTGGCTTCACCCTTTTGATTCCTGCCACGGTTTCTGAGACTGTCTTTGGTACCTTGCAAACAAAAGACCTTTCCAACAAAAGACCTTTCCAGTGGCCCTAAAAAAGTAGTGCAAGAGTCTGCAATCAGAACCAGGCTTGCCAGGTCTGATAGATTTTGGCATCTTCAGCACCCGCGTCCCTGACTGAAATGGAATCATGTTGTACTCGGGGAGCAGTGGTCACCCCGCTGGCTGTGAGAGCTTTGTGGTGTTTGTTGTGGCTAACCTACAGCGTTAGTATTCAAGTCATAGAGTCTTCACACCAGTGTTTCCAACCTGCTACAGGTTTCAAACTAGGAGTACAAGTATCACGGGGAAATGGTGTGTGAGTGCTGCCACCCTGCACAAACGTGTATGGCTGGGAACTGCTACTGATGCTGCAGCAGCAGCGGATGAGCAACATAAGTTTAGAAATCCCTGTTCTGCGCTTTGCGATAGGTCTGGGCATTGACATGACAGACCGACTGCTAAATCCTACGATTCGTGACCCCTCACCAGTCACTCGGTGTATGGTACATGGTACATGGTATATGGTACGCACACACGCACATTACCAAAGCAAATGAGACTATCGCATGCCCACTCCTCCTAAAGGAGCAGAAACACCCCCCCAGACTGGAATAAACAAGGTAATTGGTTTGTCTCAACCTATTTGGGGGAATAGGGAGCTTGGGAAACAAAGTAAATACATTCTATTTTCTTAATGGTGAGTAATAGAACTTCATTTACGGTGCCTTTATTGAGATAGGTCTTAGGGTTTGCAAGTGTTTAAAGAGGATTTTTGTACTGCTTTGGTTAACTAAGTTATACTAGTTCACAGCAATCTAGTGCAACTTCTGTGTTGAGAAGCCTTTAGATTTGTCCTGCCTAATAAAGCTACTATTTATTTATTAGGCTTTGAGGTAAGTATTTCATTGAGGTTTTGGTGGCAGAAGTGCTATGTGGTTTAGATGTTTTCTACTGCTGTTTTCTCAGGGGAGGCTTTCTGTAATAAGCTGTACTCTCACTATAGCTGAATTTGTCATCACTTCAGTATTAACTCAGATGTTGCTCTTCAGCTGATTTCTAGCTGCAAATACATAAACCTGGAGCTCAGGTGTGTGTTAGTAATTTACGCCCAAGCTAGTGGACCCATCCCATCACAGAGGTCTAACAGCTAAGCCTAAGTGCTGCTTGCTCTCACTGTAGGTAACCGTGCGGATGCCGGCTAAACCGTCTGGAGGCTCAGTCCCTTAGTGCCTGCATTCTGCAATTCCTTGGAAAGAGTGGGAAAGGGACAGGCTGCTGTGCTGGGAACCAAAGCAAGGCCCTCAGAAGTCCACAGTGAACTCACTGGTGTAAGCCAGTATCGCTTTGTGAGGGGAGAGCTTACTCCAGGTCAAACCAAAGCCACTCCCTTTAGCTTCTCTGCAGGGAAAACATAGCCCCTGTGGGATATAAAGCAGAATTTTATTATTAGATCTTAAGGTAAATATTTAGGCATCCAGAGGCCAGCAGCAAGCAATGATAAAATACTTCTCAACTGCATTTGTAAAATTTTATTGTTTATTTCTTGTGTGTGTTTATTTCTTGTTATTTGTAAGAGAATCTTTAATCTTTGTATCTCACTCCTGTGAGAGCAATGGCCTACCATGAATAAATCATGAGTGCTGGCTTAGGTCTCTTGACTAGGGAAGTGGTTGAGCGTAGATCAAGCTTAGGTAACTTAGCTAGAATAAGTCTGACCTCAGGCTGATTTATTATGTAGTGAGAATTTGAAGTTAATGCCTTCACAAACACGGGCTGGAGTGAAGAAATGTACAAAAACAATAGACCTTTCAAATGTACCTGAAGTGACTTAGTCATGTGAAAATCACTGAAAATCAATGGAACTTATATTCCTAGATCAACTGGATTCCTCTGAAAATGCCAAGCATAATCTTTCCATTTGCTTGTATTAGGAGAGATTCTGCTCAGTCTGCCGTAGACCTGGAGTGGAAAGTCACTAGGTATTTCAGTTTTATGTTAGTATAAATGAGCAGAATTTGAAACTGGTCTTCTGCCTAGTGTCAAGAACAGAATGAAAGAAATGATATTGAAAAAATAAAACACATGGAGTCCATGTTGAGGTTTGATCTCCTAGCACCTAAGATGTGATTTATTTTTCCCACCACTTTTTAAATCCTAGCTTGCATCCATGCAGATTTAAATACAATGTGACCTTCAATCAGTTGATGGGAGTTCCTGCAGCTTTTGGTATGATGATCAAATGGATGCCTAAACTGCTTGTGATGGTTAACTACGTGGCTGACGTAGTCCTTTGCACTGGACATGGAGGTGATGTAAGATACTGTGAATTCAGAGACAGAGTGTCGTCCTCTGACGCTTGGTAACAGCAACAAGGGACGTTTGGCAGAGTGCAGCAGGAGAGTTTCCATGTGACCTACCGGGGGGTCTACAAACAGGGAAGAGACAGTGGATCCCAGCGCACGTACACTTAACTGACTGCAAGCTAAGCCATTAGATGATTGAGGATTTAGGATTTATGGCAGGATTGATGCCGGAAATGGATTGCAGAAGTTATTTTTCCAAACTAGGGTACAAAGGATCAGACACCAAAGTGTCAAAAAACTTCTTCGGTGAGCTAAGGGAGGTCTTCTGTTTGCATTTGCCTAGAAAAATGCAGAGAGAGGAAGTCTGAAATGCATCTCTCCCAGTCCACAGGTTAGAGAAGAAAATACAAATGCTTTTTCCTCTAAAATGCTTTCGTTCTGTGTAAACATTTAGTTTCTAGGCAGCTCAGTGATTGCAGATTGTCACTCTCCCTGCCTCACAGGAAACAGTTCTGCTCCTGCAGCTAGTAAGACCTACTGTGATGAATCCCAGATGAGACGTGGGAAAGCCTAGGGAGGTCTGGCCTGAGAGTGGAAGATTCAACTTGGAAAGATGGATAATGGATAAACACACGGTCTAGCTGAACTCAGAGAATAAGCAGACAGTAGCAGTAGGTAACAGGAGATAGCAGTAACCTGTATGTTTTGGATTTCTCATCTCTTTCCACTGTTGTTTCCAATGGAAAGGCTGGGGAAAGTGTAGATCTTGTTGTTTTAGATCTTCTCTAAGCTAAGAAACATGCTGGTCTAAACTGGCACTGATGCAGGACTTGACGTTTAACTCCCGGTGCAGCAAAGTACTCTGTCATTGTATTCAGTGGAATTTTACCTTGCGTATAAATAGGGATTGATTTAAGTATTTGCTTAAGTGATCGTCTTAGGTGAGTCACACCTGTAAGCACCTTTGAAATAGCAGCGTTTCAGAGCAGCGCGTAGAATTAGCAGGGAAGGCTTCCACAGCATTTCAGCAAAAACCGAAGCGTTGATGGCAGAGCTTTGGTTTTGCAGTGCTTCCTAGGCTGGCTGCCGTGTGCGTGGGTGAGTGTGGATGAGAAGGGCAAAGACCTTCCCTACACTTCCAGCATGTTTGCTGTCCTGCACTTCTAGGTGAGAGGTGCTGCAGTAAAGAAAATAGCACATTTTCAGCCATAAACCTGTATTTTTCTTTGTGGTCTGTTTAGCTTTCATGGATTGTATTTTAGTACGTTCTTTCAGAAACTAACAGGCACTATACTTACCACAAATATAAATCGAAAACAAAATCCACTGGATTATCTCCACCTGTATAACTAAAGAAAAAGGCAAAAACATTTTATATCTTGCAGTTAAAGCAATTCATTAACAATAAATAGCTCATGTAACTGGAATTAACTTAATGGTTGATTTCTTCATATTTGTGTTGTTTCTAAACACTTATACGTTTATAACCACAAGCAAACACATCACAATCCTAAAATCAGCTCTGGGTTTTTTATGCTGCGGCGTATAGTCTGACCATGTATGTCAACCCTCACGTATATGCCTGTATTTCCCAAATCATAATATAAATTTCAAACCTTTAAATTGGGTTTATGCTATGCTTCTGGATGGAGCTGAACTTTGTGTAAAGAATGACATCATTGTTTCCGGAGTTAGTAACCTGCATGAAAAGAGGAAAATCAGAAGCAGGCTTTTAAGAGGAAAATATCAAACAAAATAAATGGTTTGAACACAATATACGATGCTTTTGGGTGCTATAAACATTTTATTGTTACTTGTTTGGGAAGAACTGCATAACTCACTGGGGCTCCACAACTTGTGAGTAATGCAGCCATCTCAAAATCTAGCAGATTTATCAGTCGTGGTGTTCAAATGAAAATCTGGGATCTCATTTCCTCCTGAGCCCCTATAAATTTGACCCTGTGTTTAACAACGGCTCATCTGCATGTGTTTCCTCACATTTACCTAAGACACAACTTGGATTGGAAAGTGTCATCTGATGAGAATGTTTTAGTGCCAGAGCACTAACATCTTGTTGTAACTTCTATTGTAAAGAGCACCAGAAACGTTAAGAGAACTGTCACCAGTAGCAGTAATGACAGGAGATACGGTATTTCACTTTGAGATTTTTTGCTAGAAATTAACAATTGTTTATATTGTTAATTCCGCAGAGAGACCTCACTCTAGGTGAAGTGCCAGCGTGACTGCCGTGACACTCGGCCTCCCTGTGCGCTGTGACACCGGGCCACGTTTCATCCTCCATTTACAGGCAGCGGGAAGAGGCACCAGAGGGTGATTTTCGGGGGTTGTCTGGACACTTTGTGGCAGTGAATCCCGCCCGCCTTTTGGCCGACAGACCAGCCTCCGGACCCTTCCTGCGCCTCCGGAGAGGACTCTGCCCGGGTAAGGAGATTCCGCCGAGCCGTGAGCGCCCGGCCGGGCTCTGCAGGCCCTCACTGTTCCGCTCCCTGCCACAGCGGCTCAGCCTGGCAACTGCTGCCCTGCAGAGGATGCTGCCGTAAGCCAGCTCCGCACCCGGCAGTTCCTGGCTCTTCCCGTGTTTTGCCTCGGCTGTGAGCCTACTGTATCGCACAGGAGTTGTGCAGCAGCACCGCTGCTGGGCGGAGGGCTGCCTGGCACATCTGCAGGGACCAGCTCCCTGGGAAAGTTTGCTGTGGGTAACACCTCTGGTGATGCTGACCCCGGCGTCACCTACTGTTATTATTTCCAACTGATGCGGCCGATGGCGGGCACAGGCTCCCGCCTGCTCAGGGACATCGTGCTCCCCGGTGCCACCAGAGCATTTCCCCGTTGCATCCAGTTGCGACACTGCAACTAAAGGCTTGCGGTGTCCCATGTGGCGGCCGCAGAGACGCGTGTGGGAAGACCCGCTCCTATGTCCATGCAAATTCCCTCCCCACTAACAACCGTCCTTTCCAAAGGGCAGCGGGAGCCGAGCCCCCGGGGCGCGCCGAGCCTCGCTCTTCGGGGTTACCGCTGGGGTGCCGCGCACAGGCTACGAGCCCCCGCGGTACGAGCCGCCCGGCGGGGGCCAGGGCAGCGCGGCCGAGCGGAGCCTTCCCGGCGGCGGGCGGGGAGCCGGGGCCGGCAGGGG